>CM069919.1:44072130-45272130 GCA_036172225.1 Cryptocoryne crispatula var. balansae | reverse complement strand
TTTTCCCCAATTCTATCTTTCACCTTCTCTTGAGGTGCCAATCCGGAACTTGTTTCTGGAGTCGACAGGGACCGCCCGGCTTCAAATTTTCTCTCCACCACCCTCTTCTGATAAAATCTTTTAAGTCTATTTTGATAAGATCTACCATGTTCGGCAGTGGCCAGCCTCCTTTCATCCAAGAGATCGAGTTGCGCGAGAAGGGAATCTCGGCGCTCATCCATCGGGATATCTCGATCGATCTGGACTCAGAGGGAAGGGAATGATTACTTCGTATGGGACTACTGCCTCCATCCCAAATGCCAAGGCATAGGGGGTCTGACCCGTTGGGGTTCGAATAGAGGTGCGGTAGGCTCATAGAGCATCAACTAACTTATCTGGCCAATCCGCAAATTTGCTAGACTTACAAGTTTTCTTAATGATTTCTATCAGGGTTTTATTTGTGGCTTCTGCTTGACCGTTGCCTTGAGTATAATATGGAGATGAATGATGCAATCTGATGCAATACCTATTGCAAAGGTCACGCAGCTCTTGAGAGATGAATTGTGGTCCATTGTCGGTGATGATGTCGCCTGGGATCCCGAACCTGGCAATGATGTTGCGTTTGATGAAGGTGCAGACTATTGATGCCTTGATTTCCACGTATACTTCCGCTTCCGCCCACTTGGTGAAGTACTCCATTGCAGTTAGGATGAAGGATTTGGTTTTGTTTGTGGAGTTTGGGTCACCGAGGGGTCCGATAACATCAAAAGCCCACATAGCGAAGGGCCATGGGGCGTGAATAGAGTGAAGGGAAGATGCGGGAGAGTGAATCTTGTCAGCGTGAAGTTGACATTGAGGACAGTGCCAGACAAAGATCGAGCAATCTTCTTCCAGAGTAGGCCAATAGTACCCTTGCCCGATGATCTTCTTGGCGAGGGCCTGAGCATTTACATGGCCTCCACATACTCCGGAGTGTGCTTTCTTAAGCACCAATTTAGCCTCTTCTTCATCTACGCATCTTAATAGAACACCGGCCAAGCTCTTTTTATAAAGTACCCCACCTAAGATGGTGTATCTCTGGGAGACTCTTCTTATGGCTCTTTTCTCTTCGGCAGTCTGACAGTAATTCGTAATCTCATGATACCATGGTTTCTCACCCTCTTCTATTTCCTCCAACTCGACCAAAGATACTTCCTCCTTTTGCTCAATGTACTCTTTTCTTTCAAATTTTTCTTTAACCCTCAAGAATCGTGCATCTTCCACTGCCGGAATGGTTCATCGGCAGACATAGATCGTCCTAACCTGTCTGCCTAGCGGGACAGATAGTGAAGATGCCAGGGAAGCGAGAGCATCGACAAGAAAATTTTGAGCATGAGGAACATGAATGAATTCGAGTTTGGAGAATAGCTTGATGTAACAGGCGGTGAGTTCTTGGTATGATCTAAGCCCGGAATGAGATGTGCGGTATTTGGCAAGCACTTGACGGAAAATCAACTGACTATCACTGATCACCCTTAGTTTAGTGACACCATCGAAGTGAGCGGCCTCCAGTCCGACCAACAAGGCTTCATACTCAGCTATATTGTTTGTTGCTGGAAAATGGAGATGAAAAGCATGTGGAATGGTGACACCTTCGTGTGACAGAAGAACAATCCCTATCCCTCTACCCTAGGAGTTTAATGCCCCGTCAAAATATAAAGTCCACAGATTGGAAGATCGAATGGACATCAATTCTTCCCCGAGGAACTCTGATTAGATGGGGTCAAAGGTTGGAATGGGATGATGGGCAAGGTGTTCAGTAATTGTATAGCCCTTGATTGCCTTCTGTTGGATGTAGGTGATGTCGAATTGAGAGAGGAAGAAACCCCAAAGTTTGATCAATGTTATCCTTCTTCTCATATCGTATTTCATCCAGCTGAATCGCATGTTCTAGATACTCCAGTAGCTTAGCACATTCTAAGCTTTTCTGAGCTAACTGATGCAGGTATCTTTCTAGAACTCTCCGACCTCTTATTTTTGTTCTATTTTTATTGGAAACTAAACCTAAAGAAGAAGAAGGTAAATAAGAGGAGGAAGAGGAGGTGGATGGTGTAGAATTTATTGGAGAGGATGGAGGGCAAAGAAGGTCAATCAAGGATCTGGTGGCTCCTTGCGTCGAATGCCCTTCCGAGGAAAGTTGAGATGTTTCCTTGATTGAAATTTGAGTTTCGAGGAGGACGTTGCTTTTTGGGAAGAAAACATAAAGATAGAATGGGCTTCAGGTGCCCGATTTGGGGTGAGATCAACTATGGAAGCCAAAGTAGGCGGAGATATTGATAAAGAAGGGAAGATTTCGAGCAATGTTTGATAGAGGGGGCTTTCGGGCCCAATGTTGACAGAAAGAGGTGATGGGCCAGTAGGCCGGATGATCATAGAGGAAGGTGGGTTCATGGACCTAATAAGAGGAGGATGTGGGCTCGAGGGTCTGGGTTTAGGAGATGGGCTTGAGGTCTCGAGAATTGGATAAAATGGGCGCAGAGGCCCGGATTCAGTAGAGGGGCTCGATGGCCCAAGAGCAACAAGTGAGTACGCAGACCCATAAGTTGGGCCTGAGGGCCTAGAAATAGGGATCGGGCCAAGAAGCCCGGGGAGAGCATCACAGTGAGTTGGGGCGTCGGCCCCAAAAGATGACATAATGAGGGAAGGCTCTCGTGGAGTTGGTTGTACTTTTTCTCGAGTCGGTTTGGCAATATGACCCTCGGGTGGGTCAACAGGTGGTTCAGCCTAGAGTGGTTCATTGCTTGACCTTTCTTCATCGGTGGAAAATAAAAGAGATATTTCAGGATACACGTCATCTTCAAGGTCATCAGTTCTTCTTCTCTTGTCTTGTCCTAGGTCTTGCTCCTCTTTGTTCTCAGCTAGTTGAATGGTTTCTTTCTTGATGAAAAATTTTTGTAAGCATCCAAAAAAGTATCTGCTTTTGAGATTCTGACCATTCGCTGTCGTTCCATCATACCCAACCCCGCTTTTTGGTTGTAACCTCATTAGATTGATTGGCTCAGCTATGCCTTGCAGTTTTTTGCCTAGTCCTTGTCCTTCTTGGTATCCCAAACTCTTCCTTATATGCCACCCAATAGTTTCATTTTTCTCTCTTTTCCTTCTCCACACTTGCCTGGGCTGCTTACTTATTTCTGGAAGATCCAAGATTGTCAAAATCAGTTCATTTGGCAACCTGAGGGGTGGTGATGGAGAAGATGGATGATCTAGGGGCATGCTAGTCACCTTAATCACTTGTCCCTTGTAAGGGAATTTAAGACACTGGTGGTTGGTGGAGGTGACTGCCTCTAGTGCTTCCAAATAGGGACGTCCCAGAATAGCTTTGTATGTCGGATCCATCTCTAGTATGTGAAAGTTGACAGTGACTGTCCGAGGTCCAAGCTTTAAATTTAATGTAATCATGCCATCGGTAGGCTTTTTCGAATTGTCATATGCGGTCACTGTTATTTGAGATGGCCGGACATCCTCCTCGGAGATTCCACAAAGATGTAATGTTTCTGGTGGCAGAACATTAATGGATGCTCCAGTATCAACCAAGCATGACTTAATGCCTACTCCATTGATGTGGACTGTGATGCATAAGGCACATTTCCTTATTTCCGGGCTGGCCAACTCTTCCTTTGTAAATGTAAGGGCCGGGTACTCACTTCTTGGGACCAAAACCGATGAGATCTTTTCCGGGGGGAGGCTCTCGTTTACCATTACTCGCTGTAAGTACTGTTGGAGAACCTCTTGATGGACTCTGGATCTTTTGATCAACTCTAAGATAGAGATCCGTGCTGGTGTTTTATCAAGATGTTTCAGCAAGTCATAGGATGTCCTAGGCAATGGTTCTCCGATGTGTTCTTCTTCTGCTTCTGGTACCAACCCTGACTGACCGTCCTGGGGAAAGACCCTTTGGAACATGCGCCCACTCCTGAGTACTGTGGCAAGTTGAGGAGTTATAGTTGGGGTGGTAGTGGTGGGTGGTGGGTTAGGTCGAATGATGGGAGCTCTTGCGATGGATGTAATGATGGTGGTTTGAGGCATAGTAGGGTAGGTAGGTTGTGAAGGTACAGTTGCTCGGGGCGGGATGATGATGGGTCCTAGTGGTGGTGATGTTTGTGGTGGATTAACCGGGCGGATTAGGGTCCGTCCCGATTGGAGTTGTGTGGCTGGTGGTGTTATGATGGGTCGTGATGGTGCTCGGATGATGGGTGTCCGGTTGAGAGTAATGGGGTTGGTTGATGTAGCTTGGGGTATAGAATGGACGGTTCGATTTACATTCATGGCGGAGGTGGCTCCCTCAACTTGCCAATTCTGGCCCCGATGATGATACTCCTCGGAAGAGATCAATATGGGATTAACGTGTTGATTCCCAGGTGCGGGTGCATGTGGAGGTAAAGGGTTTTGAATGATCCCTAGGCCAGAGTTCTGTTGTTGTTGTTGCTGAGCTGGTGCGTGCTGCCGTTGAGGTTGATCTTTCAATGTTTTGATGTATTCCCCCATCTGGTACCAGTCAATATTGCCTTGCTCATTAAGGTCGTGGTTGTAGTCTTTGAACTGAAAACAATTTTCCACGGTGTGCCCAGGATATCTGTGAAACAGGCAGTATCATTCTATGTTGACATTTTGAGGCCACTCCAACTTCTCCCTTGGCAATGCAAATTGTCCTGCCGCCATGAGTGCATTTAAGATGTCTATGAGAGAGTATGGCAAAGGCAGATAATGGTTTCTCTTAGGTCCTATTTTTCGGGGTTCGTAGGCCATGGGAGCGGGTGCTTGGTTGTAGTTGGCAAGTTGTTGCCGCACTAGTTGGGGAACTGGGGCTTGCGGTCGCTGAGGGATCGGAGCTTGTTGTTGACGAGGCTGGAACTGAGGTTGATGTTGAGGTTGATGTTGAGGTTGACGAGGGTTTCTAAATGGTTGATTTTGTTGAGGGTTCCTAAACTGGTGTTGATAATTGCTAGGTGGGTTCCCTACAACATTGAGGTTCTCGTTTGTCACTATGCCCTCAGTCACTGGGCCGGTTGTGGTAAAAGTGGTTTTCTTGACAGCTCGGGGTTTAGGATCAAACAAGTTCATGATAGGTGAGTCCCTAAGCTGTGTCTGAATGTACCGTGCCTTCTCATAGAGTTCACTCATGGAGGTGGGGTGATGCAAAGCCAGCATATTCTTTAAGGCTGGAGTGGCATTGGTGATGATCATCTTCAATTGTTCTAGTTCTGAAATGGAATTAATAAGCCTTTCTGCCATGGACCTCCACCTATCAGCATATCTGGTAAAATCTTCATCATTTCTCATTCTTTCGGCCATGAGGTCGGTGATGGAATATGTTGGTCCGACCCTGTCTTGATATCTCTGCAAAAATTTAGCTTTAACAATTTCGAAGTTACTCGCCTCCAAAGAGTCAAGCGAGTAGAACCACTCTAAAGCTGAACCCTCTAATGATCTTCTGAAAAGAAAAGCAAGGGCCCTTGGATCATTTTGCCACATTACCTACTCATACAGAAAGTCCTTGATATGAATGAAGGGATTGATTTTGTATATCGGCATCTCAGAGGGAGGTAGATGAAAAGTAGGGAGAGAAGGAAGAGAAATTTCGGGGACTGCCTTGGTGTCGATTAAACATCTAAGCTCTCTATACTGCTCATCCATGCAATTGATTTTGTTAATCATAGCCAGATCGACAGAAGGTTCCCCAAGAGGAGGAGGAGGAGTGGGTGCTTGGAGCACTGGGATTGGGATTTGATGGGCTTAAGTGGCCGGATAAGAAGGGTACATTGGGGGATGCATCAAAGGGTGAGTAGGGTTGAGATGATTAGAAGAATAAAATGGTGGTCTAGAAGGAACAACAACATTTGGATTGGGATGATCTAGATTAGCCACCGGATGAGGAGAAATTGGGGCCATGAGCCCGGTATGAGAATGGCCATGAGTGGGCACATTGGGTTGATGTGCCACTGACCGAGGGGTAGAGATGTGAAGACCACCTTCGGGAGGAATGTGGTCGGCGGGCGACTTGCCCTTGAGGATGGCTTTGATAGCCTGAAGTTGGGTTGGGTCGGCATGAGAAAATGCCTCCCAAAGTGAATTTGGATTGGGTTGAGGAGAAGTTTGACTAGGTTCGGGGAGAACTTCGGGTTCATTGACGGCACACACGGCATCAGGATAGAAATAATATTGGTCATACTCCAACTGTAGTTACTCATATCTTTGATCTGCCATTCCGATAACTCGACCTGACCTTAAATTCATAAACACAATAGAAAAAGAAGGTTGACAAATAAAAGCTTAAGGATTTTTTTTAGTTTTGATTTTTGACCCTTTTTTGTTTTGATTTTCTTTTGTCGGACAAGCAAGTTGTCAACCAAATTAACATCAAGCAAATTTTTTGTTTTGGTTCTTTTTAGGTGATTTTGAAATTTTTGTTTAATTTTCAGTTTTTGTTTGCAAACAAGTAATAGCAAAAACTTGGAATGATTAACGCAATTTTTTTGTTGTTTCAACATCAAATTAATGGCTTGTTAAGAGAAATATTGTCCACTCAAATAAATGGGTAGGACCCTATGCTCTCACAACGTCGAGCAATCTAAGGTTGTCACTCTTTTCACAACGGTAGGTAATAGGTACTCCGGGTTTTGGGATAAAATGGTACAACCAGCCCGATCAGTGAAGAGGGAATCCTTCACGTCTGGGGACTTACGGAGGTCTTGATGGAAGCTACCCAGTCCTTCCGAGAGAGAATCCCCGGAGGAGGAGTTGGCAACCACCAAGAGGGGTGTTTGTATGTGTGGGGCTTTGGGAGGAGAGAGCCTCCCTTCTCGGATGTCCTAAAGAGACGGGCGAACCCGAAACTCCAATACAAACTAAATGCAAGTGAAATGTCAAGGAATAAGAAGCAAGCAAGAAGAAAATAAAAGCATACAATGATTAATGAGATGTTGTAGGAAGCAAATGAACAAGACAATGATATGAAATTAAACTAGGATGGAAGAAAGCACTAATTTAATTAAGCATGCTTTGAAAGATTTGCTAAAGGAGTACTAGACTTAGAAAGAAATAGGCAAGTATACTTAACAAGGGATGAAAGAAGATGATATCTAAAATACTAAGGTGAAATAAGTTGATTAACAAAGTTGGAAATCAGATCAGTATGCTTTTAAAAAGATAAACAGAGAGCAAGTAAACTTGGAAGAAACAAGATGATGCTTCAAGGAAACAAACAAGCATGTAAGCAAGTAAATAGCAATGCAAGGAAATGGAAATGGCTTAAATGAGAACTAAAGTGAAAATAAGCATGTTTTCAAGTGGACATTCTTAGGAAAGAAGAGAAGAACTCACTAAAGCAAAGTCGGTCCCACCGTGGTCGCCAAAAGGTGTAAGCACCCGAAACGGGATATCCGTAGATCTCCCTCTTTCGGCCCCTACACTTGCTTTGGGGACTTGGTGGATGAGATGTTAGTGGGTGTGGTCGCCAGGAGCCAAAGGCTCCAAAATATAGTAGAATGAAAAGAAATGAAATGGAGAAATGACCGTCGTACCTTTGGAAGCGGGGAGATTGTTGGGTTCCGACTTCTCCTCTCTTGGCCGGCCGAAAGAAGAGAGCTTAATGAGTCCTTCGTCTTCGATCCGATTGAAGCTCCGCCTTAATCGGATTTACCTAAAAATGTCCATAAGAAAACATAGAAACAAGTGAAAGGTTCATTAGTTCTAATAAGAGCATAGTATCGTGCTCAAATTTGAATTAAAACATGCAAAATGAAAGAGACTAACCGGATTGGGACTAAATCCCAACCCCTATTTAGAAGGTTTAGATATGCATGAAAATGCAAATGAGTGGCTCAATATATGCTAAATGACATGTTAATGAGAGTTAAAATGAAAGGGGGAGTAAAGGATCGACCGGAAAGGTAAATAAACTCAAAAAAATGCAAAATGGGGTCTGCCCCTGCTAGTGCCCCATATATGGGGCGCCTGCTGCAGGTGTCCCCTTGATGGGGCGCATTGACCAAAGTCAAAGCGCCCTATTTATGGGGCACCAGGGACTGGTTTCAGCAAATTTTCTTCCCTTCTTCGCGGCGTCACCCCGGAGTGTAGGAAGACCTCCAAGACGGAAAAAGGACTTCTTCAAGCAGCTAATACTCAAGTGAAGCTAATGGAAAAGTGTTTTGGCACTAGATGTAAGGTAAATGGAGGGTAAAGGCTCTTAAAGTCGTAGAAAAATTATATTTCTGAAGAAGGAAACTGCAGGTTTTTTGGGTTTTTGGGAGAGAGTTTTGAATCGGTTTGAAGGCTTATGGAGGGTAAAAATGGCTTAGAAACGTGGTGTTGGACGAGCTCTAGGGTGGCACGAAGTTGGAACCTCCTCCCAGCTCCAAATGGGGGTCTATTTATAGCCCAAAAGAGGGTACTTTGGCCATTTTTGAAAAGCAGTGCCACGCGGCATAGCGCCCTATATATGGGGCGCCAGCATCATGAGATATGTCAAATCGATTAGACGAGTCACTGCGAGGGGTCAAATCGGCCGGTCAATTCGATTTGATTTGGTGCCAGGCGCCCTGTTTATAGGGCACCTGGTGTCCTATATACAGGGCGCTAGGTGCCTTGTATATAGGTTGCTTTGACCCTGGTCAACGTCTATCGATCTTCTTCGAAATGCGCCAAAAAACTTGATTTTTCCGGAAAACTCGGTTCCCTTGAAAGGTTACTCAAATATTACTCATGAAAACAAGAATTTAAGCTCTTCAACTAGGCCAAAATTGCGTGTCTACACATGGGTCGGATACGGATTGGATAATGGTATTATCCAAGGAAGGCAGGGTCGGGGGTCGGCCCGGGGTCGGTCGGCCCCAAAACCGACCTAGTCGGACGGGGTCGCGACCCCGGGTCGGACGGATCGGACGGGGTCGGATTTTATTTATTTTATTATAAAAAATTATATAAAAATAAGAAACAAATAGAAATAATAATTTTTATATCATATATTTATGTATACATAAAATATATACATAAATATAATTATATATTTTATATTATAATTGAATATGAGTGTTTATCTATGTATACAAGTGAATATGATTTTTTTTTGTGATTATGTTGTATTAATATATGTTGGGAAATAGTTAATCTTAAGTGAGAGGGTAAAGATACTTAACAAATAAATTTATAAATTTTAAGATGTATCGTATATTTAGAATTATTAATTTTAACTATATATAATAATATAAATGATAGTAAAATATTATTGTACAATCAATAAATGGAACACTCAAAAATAATTATTCTTGACAAATTTGATATGTGTGTGAAAGAGAAAAGAGTTAAAATAGATCTTTATAAAATGTGAGTATATAACATATATTTATAATTATAAATCTTATATATATGTGATGATATAAATGATAGTGAATTATTGTTATACTGTTATTAAATGCGGCGCAAAGTAATCGCGGATCGACTAGGTCGCCGGGGAGGGAGAAGAAAAAAGTTTAAGTATATAATAATAATATAAAAAATTTTGACATAGGCCGGGTCGCCCCGGGGTCGGGCGACCCGGCCGACTAGGTTGCCGGGTCGCGCGACCCAAAGCTGGGTCGCGCGACCCCCCGTCGGGCCGGCTTGGAGTCGGCCCGGCGGGGTCGTTTCCGGGCCGGTCGGCCCGGAAACCGGCCGGGTCAGGCGACTCGGGCGACCGGGTCGCCGACCCGGCGAACCATAGTATTATCTATATCCATATCCTATAAGCAAAGTGTGTATTCACATACTGTTTGTTAAATGTCAAGAATGGGTGTATCCGCGAACCGCATCGTAGTATCCGCTTAAAAATGATTTACAATCAATTAACGGACAATTAACCGATACATAAAGTACAAGTAGTTCAATGAATAAATTTTTCTTTTGAAAGATAAAAGGCTTCCAAGTTCTATAAAGAACATGAGAGAGAGAGAGAGAGATCGACAGAGAGGTTGTGGAGGCACATTCAACATATAGGGAAGCTCGAGTGTGGTGGCATGATGGTGTCCACTTCTATATTGTGTTGTTGTCAACTATCTGGTAGATCACACAATAGATAGGTTCTTCCAGTATAGTGGGCCTCACGAGATGTCAAATTCAATGGTAGTAGGACTAGGGAGGGGAAGGAATTGTCACCGTATGTGTTTGTGGATTGCACCGTTAGGACATAGGAGGGAAAGGAGACATTGTTGTTAGATGTTAGGAGAAGATTTGTTCAGTGTCAAGGCCAAACAGAGGAGGGTGAACTAGAGAGTTAGGGACAATAAGGTTTTCGCAAAGGGGTATATGCATATGCATATGTTCTAGAATGTGAGGTGTTAGATTATGTAGTGATTAACGGATATGCATAAAAATTTTCGGGTTTAGTTTATGGTGTATCAATGATTGAATCCACTAAGATAACTAACAATCGGTAAACGAATATGGGTAGGTTATTCAAAAAATTTTAAGTATCATTTAATTGTTCGTTAACTTAAAGAACGGGTTGTATAATCGGATAATCTGTATCCATTAACATCCCTAGCTATCCATCACAATTGGTGATCCCATGTGATTTGACATGTACATTCGATTATCCTTTTATGCAGTAGGGTTAAGGAAGCTAATTACTTGACTTATTTGGTTTTTCTTTCGTTTTGGCTTATATCTCTTGTGTATATATAGTTTTGAAAGGATAAAACTCTATTTGAATTTGAATCTTTGTAAAAAATAAATAAAATATTTATAATTTTTATAAAATAAAACATAATATGTTATTTAGTTACGTGTGTAGATCATAATTTATAGAAAATTACTCTTTTTTTGTTTGAGTACTTAAAAATATAACTATTAAATTAAAATAATATTTATAAGTAATATATTTATTATTAAAAAACACTTGTTAAATATTTAAAACTTGGTATTGTTCAAATCCATTATGCTGTACATGTATTTTAGAACCTCTTTGCATAAGACAGGATTCAAGCTGATCTCAAAGATGTCTAAATAGTTCAGTTAACGCATAATATTGTTTATCCTAATTTTAAATTATAAATTACTATAAAATTAATTTTTAAATAGAGATAAATAAATATTATTCTGTATTTTTTACATGAATATCAAGCACAATCACTTGAATCGCCTTGAATCCCAAGGAAGCACCAGCGTACCTTGAATGTCAAGGAATATAAATGGAATTTTCTTCTTCAAACAACACCATTGTTTTGGGTCAGTCAAACAAACACCATACATGGAAATTGAAATCAAAATCGATTTGAAATTCAAAATAATTTGACGCATTCTTGGGACCAGACAATAAGTCCTCACATGAGAATAGAGGCCAGAGTTGCTTTTGCCTTTATTTGTTTTCTCTGTGTGATTCCCCATTTTTCATAGCTATATATGATTCTCACTCATCGTATCTCAACAAACATGGTAATTTTATATATTAAGTAATTTTATTTTAATACAAAATTTTATCATTGAAGCACATCAAAATTTACTGTGCAACCAAGCACCCCATAAAACATTTTTCTCTTTCCTATCGGTTTGAATCATTTATGCATATCCCTAAATGTAGGGATATAATAAATAGTGATTAAAAATCACAAGAAAAAAACAACTTTGATCTAAGAAAAATCTGTATAATAATTGTCAAATATTTTATGACAAAAGTTTTATTGTAATTTTTTTATGATGATAACTCATAATTTTATCATGCTTAGACCGTAAATGGGTGCAGGTGATCAGAAACCTGGCCCGGATCCAAAAACTTTAATGTCATCTCGGGTCTGTTGACCTGGATTTTTGGCATCGGTAAACATGATATCATCTCGCTTTCTGTACTCCTAATCATGTCTGCACTTTAAACCCAAATGAAGGCGCCAAGACCCGATGCTTTTTCTAGTCTTCCACTTCATCTCATCGTAGGCGGCAAGTGTTGTGCAAGTGTGGGTGAACCATGGACAAGCTTGGATCTCAGAAGTCAATGGGAAGTGATGACAACACAGCATGCTCGAACCCAAAGACCGCGTCCAGGTTAGTAGGTGATGAAACAGTGCTCGGTAACTGCCCTACTCTCTCTCCTCCCCATTTTCGGTACTCTGGCAAGCTTGGAACATGGTTCGAGCTTGGAACAAGCTTGGATCTCAGAAGTCAATGGGAAGTGATGACAACACAGCATGCTCGAACCCAAAGACCACGTCCAGGTTAGTAGGTGATGAAACAGTGCTCGGTAACTGCCCTACTCTCTCCTCCCCATTTTCGGTACTCTGGCAAGCTTGGAACATGGTTCGAGTCTTGAAACGATGTTCCCCATTTTTGGTTCATCTCTCGCCTGTTTTGCCAATCCCTTGTCACGACAGAGAGCCCTGTACTACACCTTCCTCAATGTCTAATACTTGCTACTGCTGGCATGTGCACTTGCCGCTCAGTATTTTCGGGAATGGACAGGACAGAAGGGGAAGTTCTCTGAGCATTGGCCTTGGTGGCGGCGGTGGCATGCAATGGCAGATGTATGGGCACCAGGTGCCGCAAGAGGGTCACAGGCGCCTACATCAATTACATGTGGGTCTTCTACTGCTGTTGTATGGGACACACGATGTTAAAACTCTCACTGCTCGGAATTTAAATAACATATCCACAAATATGCAGCGGAAATACACAACGTTGTAACAGTGGGATGAAATCCAATACTTGGATTCCATAACTCAAATAAACAATAATTTTTATAAGATCTAACAAAACAAAAGAATAGAACCATACTATTAAGTCTAACAACATTCTTGCTCAAAAATAACTAAGTCCAATTACCTAAGTAAAGAATATCTCTCATTTTCAAATGCAGATGACTCTGATGTTTTTGGTTTCACCTAAACCTCATCTTCGAGCTCCTAAATCTTCAAAACCTACTAAAAAAATTTAACCCACAACGGGGTGAGTTCGGGAACTCCGTAGGATTTACACTCATTTATTGTCAATCGGATAACTAACATATAATCAAGCAATGATAGATAACATATCTTAATTGAGATGTGATACGAATGTATATAATATCTTCTATATTAATCTCACAACTCATACCCAAACCATGAATTAACATTAAGGAAAAGAGTATGCCAATGCTATACACTTCTACACCAATACACAAAAGACCATACAAACTAGACAAATATCATCTATAAGATCTCAAGACTTAACTTTACATGACCACAGTAAAATTAGACAAATCTCATTTTTTTTAACATGACATGATTTAACATCTATACATGATACACAAGTAACATAATTTTCATATTCTTTTCAAAACACAGCCAAATAGCAAGGAATTGGTCATCTTGCTTCATATGTACAAAATGCTTTTATCAGCTCTAATATATAGCAGTAACATATAATAAGCTAGCCTAAAGTGCACCTAGGCAGTGGTGACAATAAGGGAAAATCACAGTAATCCAGGATCTGTGGGAGGGCCGGATTTATCTAAATTACCAGCTGCCCATGGGCAATTGACTGTGGGAAGCCATCATAGCACGTCATATCAGGAGTTCATAACATAAATTCAAATCATGACATACTGGACTATGCCATGCATACACGACCTAACCATCTAATTTTATAGCCATTCATACAAGACATAACATTCATAACGAACTAAACAAGACATATGGTAACCCAACTTAATTGAACACGTTCTAAATGAAAACTCATACTAATCATGACCAAATTGACACAACTAACCATGCATACTATCTCATGATCTGAAACCAAGATAAACACATTTTACATGGCCTACACACATGCAATGACAAGTCGAACTAGACATGCTTAAATACATATACAAGACAATTAATCTAAATCAAGCTTGCAATAACTAAACAAATTAAGTTCTAATGTAATCAACCATAATCTCGAGCGGAGATGACCGCGTGACAATGGGAAGACGATAGAATGAAGAGGTGGTAGGAAAGGCGACGTCTGTGGGTGTGCGTGCGAGGTAGTCAATGCCGACATGGAGCTGGAAGGCGAACGACCACACAACGGCAGATGGTTGCAAGCGGGAAGGAGGCTGTAGGCACAATGGCTGGTGACTGGAAAAGAGGAAGAGAGAGAGTTCAATGAGAGCAGGGGGGTCGATCGAGAGAGATATCGATCGGAGGGGTTCCATTGCTAGTGGGGCACTGCGAGAGAGCGAGAAAGAGGGAGATCGGGGCGGCGGGCGAGTAATAGGCAGGGTGACAGGCGGGGGAGACAGAGCAGAGGGATGGCGAGAGAGAGAGAGAGAGAGAGAGAGAGAGAGAGAGGCAAAATCTACGAAAGAGGGGGAGGCGATCCCGCGTAACCGGCTGGGGAATGTCCACGAGGAAAGCAGGTGGGATGGTGACGATTACCAAAAAAAAAATTCTATTTTCTATTTTTTTCAAGTTGTTACAAAAACTGTGGAGATAGTCTCATATTGACTATTTGAGACTTGATATTGTGCTTTCATATCTTGCGCCTTTCTACCTCAATATTATGGTTTTGAGCTTTGTAAGATAGTATCAGAGCGAGCACTTATCTATCTTTAATATTTGATTATCTTGTCTCTTGTTCTCACTGCCATTTTGGCGGAGAGTGTTAGAATTGTGGAGATAGTTCCATATTAACTATTTGAGATTTGATATTGTGTTTACATATTCAAGACCCTTCTATCTCAACACCATGATTTTAGGGTTTGTAAGATAGGAGAAGAAATGGAGACTTGAAATCCAAGAGTTATTTCGGATGGGGTCAAAGACGGGATCCAAAAACTCTATCAAATTTATTTTTGAATTTGGGTTCAGGTTAGTTTTTTTGGGTTCAGATTTGAATTTATAAGAATTGGATCCAAATTCAATCAGTTGTGAGATCTAATTATGCTATCAAGTACCCTTGTCAGGTTGACGAGGACTTCCATAAGATACAGACTAAGAGGAATAGGCATAGCCCCCCCTCCCCTCTCTCTCTCTCTCTCTCTCTCTCTCTCTCTCTCTCTCTCTCTCTTATGCAGGCACTCAAGCTCACGTAACCATGGTTTGAAGAATAAAAATGAATTTCAATTTTTGTGATTACCATAGATGTCCTTAACCTTCTCTAACCATGATATTCTACAGGCTTCTCACGCATTATCGATGGCACACTTAGAATAACGGTAGATTAATTAACTTGGCTTAATAAAAGGGGGAACAAAAAGAAAACCAAGATAATACTTTAAAAGTGAACATTGATTTTGCTCTCCTTGCCCAACTAAATGGGTCACTTGGTAATAGATTGTGGTTGTCCACCTAACTAGTCTATTTTTATGAAACCAACTTGTGAAATTATGAGCCCATTGG
Organism: Cryptocoryne crispatula var. balansae; assembly: GCA_036172225.1. Classification (NCBI taxonomy): domain Eukaryota; kingdom Viridiplantae; phylum Streptophyta; class Magnoliopsida; order Alismatales; family Araceae; genus Cryptocoryne; species Cryptocoryne crispatula. The sequence goes on along the minus strand of CM069919.1, from coordinate 45,256,792 downwards.
GGTGTTTGGTTGCATGATAAAGTGTGTTTTTATTATAATTTTATGTTTTGTAACAAAACTTGTTAAAAAAAGTGTTTGGAAATCATTACAATTTTATTTTTTAAAGAGTTTTTCTCCTTGAACAAAAAAGAGGGTGTCACATCTTTTTTTACCTTGTGGTCTCCCACCTTGTTTAGTCATATATGGTATCTACTCTTTTTTGTTATCATATCTTCTCAAACATGATAATTTTGTCATTGATTAGCTCACACTTTATTTTAATACAACTTTTTATCATAAAAATATGTAAAAATTTATTGTGCAACCAAACACCCTATAAAATCAACTAACTATTTGGCGTCTATACACATCAACCATCAAAGGGTGCATAAATCATAACTAAATTGTCCTTACCCTACTTGTTTCCAATGGACGAACAATTACCAAATTTCTCTAAATAATGGCATGTCTTGGTTAAATTATAATAACAATTAATTTGTCATAGTTGCACCAGCTAATTATTTAACTTTTAACCCCTTTATGCTGAATATTTTATAAACTCTTAATCTCTTAAAATAATACTATCCTTAAAACTTTAGCATAAATGATTTTAAAATACTAATAAAACTCTACAACGAGATTGAGTGCATCAATTGTTAGAATCCCTTGAAATGTTAGAGGAATAATGACTTGCATCATAACATGATAATCTTGACTTGTTAACTCACTATTTTTTATACTACTTACATCTACACATATAATCAAATTTGAAGAATACCCATCCGGCACTAAAATATTCTTCACAAAATCAAGTATATAAAATTTTTATCTATGACTAAGCTTATAAATTATATCTAGAAACCTATACAAACTCTTATGTGGATGTAATTTCAGACGAATTTATAAACATACCAAATATTTTCTTGAGTTTAGATTGTTTTTATCATTTCCTAATAGGTTGAATAAGTTAAGAATCCTGTCAATCATATTCTTCTCGATGTGTATGATATTTAAATGATGATGAACAATTAGAGATGTCCGATATGGCCGTTACTCAAAAATAAACTTCTTTTCTTCCAACTTCTATTATTTGGTAAATTCTTTCTTAAATTGTCAAGATCTTTCTTAAATGGTTTCCCTAGTCTAACAATATCTATCTCTTGCTGAATTAGTCTATTTAGATGAAACCAACATATGCAATTATGAGTCAAATGGGGTGTTCAGCTAATTATTTAACTTTTAACCCCTTTTTGCTGAATATTTTATAAAGGGGGACATAACGAAGATATCTACCATATAAAGTTTTTCAGCCCTGATTTTCATTTTCTCGAAAATAATGTTATACTTTGATCTTAGTAGACCTTTATCACCTTTTCTCATGTCATCTTCCAATTTATCAGTGAACAACATCATGCCTTGGATGGCACAGTATGCCTTTTACCACCAACTCCAAGAACATGCACTCAGAATTTCATATCATAAATAGTTAACCTTAGGTGGCACTTGGGGCGCGGTCAGCACACCCTGGGATCGAGGGCACTGATTGGGTTTGAGCTACGGTATACTTTTTCGGGAACAATTTCAATGCAGATATCTCCACGGACAATCTCCTCTTCAAAATTGAATGCCATTTCTTGTAATGAAAAGAAGACTCAGAGTGAAAGACTTTCTATGTTGATGACTTCTAACTTAGGAGTCTCTAGAATCATGTAAAAAATTTTAAAGAGAAGAGAGGTAGAAAATCACAAATGACGGTGCGACCTTGATGCAATGATCGTCACGGACAAATGGCCTTCTCTACATTATGCACCTCCGAGGTGGGGGCACGCATAGCCCACCCTAGTGCAAGGGCACGCCTAGGGCGCCCTCAAACTGGGGCCACGCTCAGCGTGCCCTCAGTTTCAGAACAGAAGGAGGGGTGCGCTGAGCGTGCCCATGTCTACAGAGCAAAGGTAGGGCACGCTTACTATGCCCTCAAGTTAGGGGCATTCTAGGTGCACCCTTGCCTAATGAACAAGAGTGGGGCATGTTAAGTTGTCTCCAGTGCGACCGCGTTCCGCTAGTCACTACAAGCAAATGGGAGGTCTGTTTTGACTCTCATTTGTTACATATGAAAGAAGACTCGTAGATGCAGCTACCTAAATAGGTAGACCAGCTGGCACACGCTCTACGATCTCTATAAAAGACTGTAACTTTCAGTGCATTTAGTTGGTGGCTTGCAAAAGTCTTGGCGATGATCCGAAAAGCTTGGCATTGATCAAATCATCCACAATCAATTGGGGATCATGTGTCCATTGGAAATACTCATCACAAGGTCTGAAATGACTGAAAATAATTGAAACACCATTGGCAAGACACAATAGAAATTGAAATGCTCACGTGACAATAGGAAAGATCCAATGGAAACCGAAACGGTGTAGAATGGCTCATAATGTATTCAACGTCTTGAAAACTTAATCATAACATCAAATTATTGATCATTAAGCATCGATCATCGAGCTAGTTTCGTGTTTCCATGGTTAACATGTGGCTCTCGCTCGAAGGTTACAGCTTTGCTTAGAAAACTGTAGTTCATTCCATAAAACACTCAGCTCATCTTGGAAGTGATCCAGTATGACCAAAAAAAGTTTGTAACTCAAAGAAATCGGTCATTGTGTGTAGGTCCTCGGGTCAGATATGGCCCTCACTCAGTGGATACGACTTTGTTTGTAAATTTGTAACTCTTCCTCAAATGACCCAGTAAGCTCTTGGCTCGCCCCCCAGGATCCTCGACTCGTCTCCAAAAGGTGATTCAATTTAATTTCTAATAATCTAATAAAAGAAGTTTCTCATAAATTAATAGTCTTAAGCTCCGAATCAAGCCAATTTGACTTGTCTACAACAAACATGCGGAGTGACCCAAATTTCTTATGTCAGGTTACCATGTAGGACCTGAGGAGGCACTATCAAAATTTGCCTAACTTGGTACACCCAAACCCGTATTTGTGAGATTTTAGGACTACCAAATTAAATCGCGTAATCTAGTTTTATTTTGAATTCAGGTTAGGTTACCAGATTTATGAACTTTTCATAAAAATTAAAAGTAAAGTTAACAAGATTTTCAAGAAATTTCACTCAGTAGTTAGTGTAAAACAAAAAAAGTTAAATATTTTATAGATAGACAATGATGGTAAATATAAAACTTGGTCATTTAAAGAATACCGTAGGAAGAATAGAATTTGACAAAAAAATAATTTCATATACACTCTATAATACAATAGTATTGAGTTTTGTGGTTTCTCTTAATTTAGAATTAGAATAGTTGGATGTCAGACAAACTTTCATTTATGGTGAATTTAGAAGAAAAAATCTATATAGCACAACCAGAATAGTCTAAAGTTATAGAAAAGATAATAAATACTTTGGAAAGAGTTTATATGGTTTCAACTAAGATTTAAGATAGTGGTGTAGAAATTTTGATTAATTTACGAAAAGTTAAAGATATTAGAGGTTAGGAGCAAATTATTGTATTTATGAAAGAATTTATTTGAAGATAACTTTATTATTTTATTTTATGTAAATAGCATGTTGATTGTTAGACATGATAGTCACATATTTGACAAGGTGAAAGTAGGTATGAGCAAGTTCCTTAATATGGAGAACTTTGGATTCAACATGACAAATTTTGGGCATTAGGATAATTCATGGCAGAAAATCTAAAAGGTTGTGGGTATCTCATAAAAAGTATATGGAAAAGGTGTTTGAAAAGTTTAACCTGAAAATTGTCAAGTCCATTATTTCATCACTTACATGTCACCATACATGGAGCAGGAAATAATGTCCATCTTCTGTACATGAGCCGAAGAGCATGGATAACATGCCATATACCTCAACAATTAAGAGTATTATATATATCATGATAAGACACCTCCACAATTAACTTATACAGTTTGCATAACAAGTTGATATTTTTAATGCAAGTAAAGAATAGTGGAGGGTAGTGAAATGGATAATTAGATATCTTAAAATTATTTTGGAGTATTGCTTATGCTTTTGTGGCACTAAAGTAGAGATAGAAAAATTTGCAAATGCAGTTGACAGAAGATATAAATTCTAGGAAATTCATACCTACTTATGTGTTTAATTTTACAGGAACTTGTTTCATGACAATTTAGAATGCAGAAGATTTATGTATTGTATTATGATAGTCAAAATATTATACGATTGGGAAAGAACTTTATCTTTTTGGTCACTTATCATTAGACAACAAAATATGTTATAATTGCTAGATCAGAGAAGTGCTATAGAAAAGTTGAAGATTCACATTAATTCTACCGTTATGGTTGGTTCAGTGTGTACGTAGCCACTGTGTCATCAATCAAAAAAAATATTAATCTTACTGATACAATAACAAAACTCTGCTATGAGAGGGATGAGAAAAAATAAGAGTAGTAGGAGTGTTTGGTTGCACGATCGTTCGAGTTTTTACTATAAATTTATGTTTTTGAAATAAGACTTGCTAAAAGAGTGTTTGTCAACTATTAATAATTTTATGTTTTTAAAGTGATTTTATTTTTATAAAAAAAGAGGGTCTCACCTTTTTTTATCTTGTGGTCCCCCATTTTATTTGGCTTACTCTTTTTTGTTATGACATCCCTCCAAATATGAAATTTTTTTGTCATTGATTAGTTCATATTTTATTTTAATACAATTTTTATCATGAAAATGTATAAAAATTTATTATGCAACCAAACACCACATTAGAGTTTTTGCCTCAATTGATGTGAAAATTAAAGACTCTAATATTATAAATTGAAATGGGGACTACTGAGGTCATATTTCTTTAGATTAAGTATCAGACATCTATTCCATTTGATTTAGTTTGAAGTACCGATTAATTTGAATTGATTCCAATGATAATTCAAATCAAACTAAATTGATAAACCAAATAACCCAAATCAGATTAAATAACTCTTGTTGGGTAACAAAATTCGTGTTGTTTTATTAAAAATAAATGTTTTAAGAACTCTTAAGATATTCTTAAGATAAAATTTATCATATATATATGTCATATTTTAATAAAATAGAATTTAAATTAAAGTAGATAAAATTATATATAAACATATATGTACTACACCAAACCAAACTTAATTGATTGGGTCAGGGTTTTGAAGTACATTTGGTTTGGCTCAAAAGAATTTTCTTCTCAACAAGCAAACCAAATCAAATTATGAGCACCAATGTGTGAGAATCGTGTGTTCGTCAGTGTCTTGTTTTTTGAACACAGAAACTGTTTACTTCATATTAATATACCAGGAGTACAATAATATCATCGTAACAAAAGAAAATACTAACCGACTCAAAAGTGACTCGATCACACAAACGAACAGAACCCCAGATCTTCACCAAACTCTGCAGTAAAAGCCACGTCAATAAGTCGACCAGCACGACGAGGTGCAATAAAGGTCAAAAAGCAAGGACTAGAACTCTCGTAGAGTTCAACATTTGCCAGGAGACCGAAAGATCACACCATATCAGTGTAGATGATGCCCAGATAGTTGGTCTCGCAGCTAAGCTAGTGGCTACACAGAGCACTAGATAAGACAACCCAAGATACCAAGACAAAACAACAAAGACTCGATAATAAACAAGAACTAAAAGAAGATAGGACATAATAAACCGACCAACTCCACTCCTACACAAACAAAAAAGCAAAATATCAAACACGATATTTGCCACAACGTAAGAGTGGAGAATAGATTTTATGGGAGGGAGGAAGATCAACAAAACAAGAGGAAAATCAAAATAAATACTAAAAAAAAACCACTCTGGATACCACCAGTAATAGCTAAGATTTCCTCTCTTAGATGCCGCCCGTGGCGAGCCCGCTGGGAAGATGGCCTCGGCTAGCCCTAGCCCCTCCGCGAAGGCGTCCGCTCCTCCGCGATGTCGTCCGCGGCGAGGGTTTCCCCCCTCCGCGGCGAGTCTGCGACAAGGTTACCCCCTCCGCGATGGCGTCCGTTCCTCCATGATGCCGTCCGCGGCGAGGGTTTATTTGTCAGAGTGTCAGACACCTTGTCTTTGCACAGATTGCATCAAGCAATCTAACAAGAAGCCCGGGTGTTCCTCCTGTCGCTTAGGGCACACCACTTGACTGAGCTTGGCGAATAGCCTGTGCACATGGTCAAGCATTACCACATTATTTTGTATCACCGGATGCAATCATCCATTTTGCATCTGAAAATTTGAAATTCTCTTACAATTCCTCAAATTTGAAATTCTCTTACAATTCTCCTGCATGGTCACATTCAATGTTTCTTGGAGACAATTCTGCCGCATTCCCCACAAAATCACTTCCAACTAGCTTAAAATGAGTGGTGTCTGAGGTAGTGCAACGCCGAAAATTTGTCACACGAAAGCCGAGCAGTCCGTTGCTCAAGTTGGGTTCGTTTACTTTATACAAGTTTGAGTACAAACTCGAGTTTTTACATTCATGTTCAACCCTTTTCAAACTTCGTTGGAATTGTTATTTAATTGAAACTCATTCTAGGTTCAAATTCAAATCAAAATTTACCAACTCATATGTCTAAATAACAATGTATAACTATTATTATTCGTAAATTTTTTTAAATAGATATTTAATAAAGTTAGTTGCAAACTTATCAACTCAAACAAGAGTTTGTTCAAAATCAACTCATTTAATAGATCAAATTTCAATTTTTTTGTTCAAATAAATGAATAAGGAGGTGTTTTTATTGAGTCGCAATCCAAGTTACTAGGTGTATTGGCTCATTTGCATCTCTAAAAATGAATCTCAATGATGCCTAGACCTGGAGTATTACATGGTGTTTGGTTTCTGGTTGCAAAATAACCTTTTGTACAAAAAATTATATTAAAATTAAGTGCAAGTTTGAAAAGGTAGGGTAACAAAAATAGTAAAGAGTCATCTATTACCAAAAGAGGTGGGGGAGACCACTCTACGTAGAAACAAGAGGATCTCACTTTTTTTTGTCCGAAAAAAATCACTTCGACAAATAAATTTATGGTTGCCAATCACAGTCTTTTAACAAATTTTGTTACAAAAATATAAAATTGTAACAAAAACTCAATTAATCATGCAGTTCTCACTCTTTTTTGTCAAAAAAAATCACTTCGACAAATAAATTTATGGTTGCTAATCACAGTCCTTTAACAAATCTTGTTACAAAAATATAAAATTGTAATAAAAACTCAATTAATCATGCGACCAAACCGGTTGATCCCCTTTCAACTTCTTGTCATACTAAATTGATTCAGATATCCAGGTGAATAACTTCCATGATCTTCCCAAATCACAAAGAGAGTCGTGAAGTAGAAAAAGAAAGAAAGAAAATTCCGGTAGTTCACAGCATCTAAGAAGATGATCCAGCTTCGCCTTGTCCAGCTTCCTTGCTTGAAAGAGATGCGCGTGCGGCCACGGGATCGTAAATATGAGCCTTCTTGAGGATTTCAGCAACGACCCAGCGTTTTCTCTTGCTCAATGGTCTAGATGAATCCAGCTTAACCTGCAAATCATTCATGTTACGATCACATAAATCATTAATCTTCGACATAACTACATATTGATGTTATAATCACAGAGAAAACATGAGACCAGTACGACATGAAGAGAGGAAAGGCCAACTCTTAAAACAGAATGGGAACAGGTATTTACCTTGTCACCAATATTGCACAGGTTTTCTTCATCGTGGGCCATGAACTTGCTGGTGCGCTTGACATAACGGTTGTAGAGCTTATGGTGGAAAAGGCGATCTACTGCCACCACCACAGATTTCTGCATCTTGTTTGACACAACTGTCCCCACCACAGGTTTCATCACTCCCTGACACTCCTTGATCCCTAGCCAAGAATATGAACGATTAAATGCCTGTGACCACGTGTAGAGTAACAATTCAAAGAGCACATCAAGTATCTGGGACTCGAGCATGTGTAAAATGTGCAGCAAAGAATTATGGATTGACTTATATTGGAAAGAATGCAATGAAATTCACATTTTGTGTGAACTTGATGCCGGAATAAAGACACTAAATGAGGATATGGAAGCTAACATCAACTAGATTGCAAAGCTGACAGTCATCTGCCCAAGCTGTGTTCATTTGTTTCTTGGTTGATTTCAACCTCAGCTCGATAAACATTGGGCATTATGCCGTGTTCAAGCTCCAAAAGGTAAAGAACTTATCACCTTCAAGCCCTGCTCGTGAATTTTTTACTAAAGAAGCTTAATCATGCCCTATATACTAAGATTTTATCAGTCCGACACATACAATATTCTGTTATTAGCTATATCTATAAATCAAGTGTGTAAGAACCAAGTTAAAACATGGTTCTGTAATTTTACAGATTTGATGGATACTTTTTATACCTTTAGAGTTTAAATAACTTATTAGTTGAAGTCTTTTCCCTCTTTCTGAAAAGAGAGAACGTCAACTTATTTCTCTACAAATTAGCGAAAAAACTCTGAACCTGACTAAAAAATATAAATCAAATAGCTACAAAATAGATCTAGTTAAAATGAATTACACAGATCAGGCACAGAGTAAGTTCTTCTTGGTGAGTGCCTAAAAGTGCAAAATTTTCATAGAAAATATAAAATCACAGTTAAACAGAAAATATAACCAAGTATACATGAGATCTTACCATTAAGATTTACAAAACGTCGACAGCATATGTATTTGAAAAGAAATGAATTACACAGATCAGGCACAGAGTAAGTTCTTCTTGGCGAGTGCCTAAAAACAAAGAAGGCCGGGTCTGGGTCGGCCGGGGGTCGGTCGGCCCCAAAACCGGCCTAGTCGGACGGGGTCAGATGGGGTCAGATTTTTATATATTTTATTATAAAAATAATATATATATATAAATAAGAAAAATAGAAACAATATTTTTTATATTATATATTTATGTATAGATAAAATCTATACATAAATATAATTATATTATTTATATTATAATTGAATATGAGTGTTTATCTATATATACAAGTAAATATAAATTTTTTTGTGATTATGTTGTATTAGCATATGTTGGAAAAGAGTTAATCTTAAGTGAGAAGGTAAAGATACTTAACAAACAATTTTATAAATTTTAAGATGTATCATATATTTATAATTATAAATGTTAACTATATGTAATAATATAAATGATAGAAAAATATTATTGTACTATCAATAAATGGAATGCTCAAAAAATAATGATTCTTGGCAAACTTGATGTGTGTGTAAAAGAGAAGAGAGTTAAAATATATCTTTATACATTTTAAGTATATAACACACATTTATGATTATAAATCTTATATATATATGATAATATAAGTGATAATAAAGTATTTTTATATTATTATTAAATACGGCACAGAGTAATCGCGGATCAACCTAGGCCGGGACGCCCCAGAGTCGGGCGATCCGAAGTTGGGTCACCATTAAATTTTTTTTTTATGGTGGTAAGGAGGAGGGGGAAGAAAAAAATTTTAAGTATGTAATAATAACATAAAAAAATGACCTAGGCCGGGTTGCCCCGGAGTCGGGTGACCTGGCCGACCGGGTCGCGGGTCGCGCAACCCCCTGCCGGGCCGGCTTGGAGTCGGCTCGGCTGGGCTGTTTCCGGGCCGGTCGGCCCAGAAACCAACCTGGTCGGGCAACCCGGCCGACTGGGTCACCGACCCAGTATTCCATGCCTAAAAGTGCAAAATTTCCATGAAAAATATAAAATCACAGCTAAACAGAAAATATAACCAAGTATACATGAGATCTTACCATTAAGATTTACACAATGTCGACAGCATATGTAATTGAAAAAGAACTCCAATTTTTTAGCTATTAATTTGATACAAACACCTAGAGAAGAAGTAATAGACTCAAGTAGAACAAGCCTAACCCGTAAACATTAGATAAAATTACATCCCTTACATTTACAAAAAATATTTAATGTCAAACTAATGTTGCAGTGTCAAAAATAAACAAGACTGATATCTAGGACATTATAATAAACTTAAACAAGGAAAATTCAATTTTGGGTCCAACATAAGGCACACTTAGAAATGGAACGTGAATCCCATCCTCCAGTGAGGAAATGCTCAGAGTTGAGCTGCAAAAGATCAACATTGGCATTTGGGGTTCCCACTCATAGGTGTGTAATAAAAATAAAGGGCTACCTTCTAGGCCTACATGCTGATTCATGATAAGGAGGTGCAAACAACTAGGGCCATAAAAAGAATTAAATTACTACAAAATTATATATTAGGGCTGCCTACCCACAAAATCTTATTACAGTTTATCGGCCATTTAAGTATTGTTGTTTGTATAATTTTTATGGTTTTCAGAAGATATCAAACTAGTTGTAGACTAAGTTGAGATTTTGTGTAGGTAGTGATGACCAATGGGAAAATTAACCATACGCAAATAAATATGAGTCTGTCAAGTATGTAGCAGATGAGTATTACTGTACAAATGAATCATACAATCAAAAAAGACAACAAGATTAATACTGAATACTCATTAAAATATGAAAGTGCAACACAAAAGTAAAAAAAAAACAATAACAATAAACTTAAAGTAGATACCAAGTTATGAACAGAAATAAATATCGTAACCTAAGGAAACAAATCAGACTCACCTTAAACTAAAGCAAGTGAATAAAACATCAAATTTAGACCATAAGGTCTCCAGCCAACCTTATGTCCTTGTATGGTCTGATTCCAGCTGTATGTCCAACTCTTGTTGTTGGGGAGTCAACTTCCAGAACCACAGCAGCTTAAGGAGTGCACTGTGGCTGACGCAAAAGATATTTTTAGTGCAGGGCCATGGGTAGCTCTATTATCAAAGGCGGTCATGGCGACTGCCTAGGCGATAGCCTCTGCCACCTCCGGCAACTCTGTTGCACATCCAAGGCCTTCATCTGTTAAGGCTGGAAGAGTGAGATCCATTTTCTGATGTGGACCCAAATAGGGGGGATCTACAACTTAAAGGGAACAACCCTGGGTGCTTAATTTCCCCCGATCAACCGAGGGTTCAGGCTTACAGCACAATAGGTATAGACAGTTGATGAGGACAAATTTTGGGTAATGGTAAGTACTTTTATGTTTAGGTTTTTGAGAGGACAAGTGTGTAAATAGAGTTTTTTATCAATGTGCCACTTCTATAAAAGGGCACCATAGATGTACATATTACTACAGAGTTATTGAAGAATTTTTGGAGCTTTCGAGGCATTGTCCCATGTGCTAGGGCTTCGGCCCATCCACAACCGCCTCCACCCCTCCATTCTTACGTCATTCACCTCCGACGCCTCCGGTGAGGTCGTCGACATTTCCTCCTTCACCCCCAGTAGTGAGGCCAGCTTCCTCTTACACCTCCGAGAAAGAACCCGGTTCCCTGTTCCTCCCTCACCCCCGACGATGGTCGGTTCTTCCCTCCTCGGTTCCATTTCTATCACTTCACCATCGCAGCACAGCATCAACGACCATGACGGCCTCTTTGTCAAGCCTCTTTGATGAGGCCTACACAGCATCCGGTGAAACATGTCAACATCGATGAACCTTCTGGTGGGACGGTGCCGAAGGGAAAGGGGTCCGATGATCCCCAACTCTGCACTTCCCCGAGCGATGTCCTCCTCCTACAATCGACAGGGCAATTCCACGGCATGCGAAAGAAGAAGGGGACAAATGCGATGGTGAAACCAACCGGTGCCCCGCCGGATCCCATCCCGCGCGAAGCTAGCGACCCTCAACCCCTTCGTTCCCCTCCTTCATCTTCCCATTTTTAGAGAAAGGAAGAGGACGACGACGCGGGGACGACGGATCAGCCGCTGTGTGGTTGTGCGAGACCATTGGGTCCCCCCTGCTCCACCCGCCTGCGCACGGCATCGTCTGGACAGCGGCGACGAAAGGGCTTCGCAAGGACGACGCTGCCCTCAACTGTTCAGCGGCTTTACGCGCCGTCGGGTGCCATCGAAGGCTGCCACAAACCCAGTCGAGCGAGCTCCCGTCGATTCACGTCTGCGTCCGCATGCACTGATTGCCACAACCCCTTGCCACCAAATCCGCCTCAACGTGGAGCAACCGACAACCCGCCAGGTTACGCGGCGTCAAGCCACACGACCACACGTCCCACCCTGGGTTCCTCCTCGCGCGGCCATGGCCTCCACCGCGCTCCCCTCACACGGGCTTGCGACTGCAGCCTGTGGTTCGTCCACGGTTGGCTGGTGCTGGCCCAGTTCGCGGCCCAAGCCCATTTATACCGGTTTGAGGCCGGTCCGCTTCATTTTAGGTTCCTTTAAGTCGTTTAGTGGCGATTAGTGCCATTTTGAGCGGTTTGTCTAGCATCAGCAATCTTCTTTAAGTTGCAAACCCACCTTGTTGGGCTTGTGAGACCAAATCGAGTACGTGAGCCCTATCTTCTCTACTTGAACCTCAATTTTCACCACCAAAACTTTGAGGTGGGCAATCCAGCATGGGATAGCTCCAATGATGGGGCGAGAGGTCACTTACATCAACCATGTCTCGCCTACATCTATTGAAGGGTTGGAGCAAACAAAAATCATGAGGCAGAAAGCAAACTCTTTGGGACTTGCACTAGCAGCAATGCTTTGGACTATTTGGTGATGATGTAAGTGCAGCAGGTGTATATCTGAAGACTCCTTTGCAAACCCCTTCTCTATTCTTCTTTCTTTGTGCACATCTAATTTTTATTAGTACTTTGCTCATTTTGGAGCTCTTCCTCCACGCTTGTCTTTCTCATCCAGGCTCTATAGCTAGAAGTTAGAAGGATTCCTTAGGTAGTGAAGCTTATTGCCTTAGTAGGTTTGCTTACCTTCCTTGGTTCTCTTTGGGGGTGGTAAGGGGGGCATTTGTATCAAGCATCACCTTTCCGGAAAAAAAAATTTGCATGTTTCATGATCTTCACTACTTGCAGCATGAAGATCTCTTTCCAAGCATTTGTATCAAGCATCACCTTTTCATATTTAATAAATTCTGCCACATTCAAAAAAAAAAAAATTGCATGTTCTATAATCTTCATGACTCACGGCATGAAGATCTCTTTCCAGACAAGCAGGCAAGGCATAGTGCAGTCTTCCAGCTGTCTGTCATTCCCGAAGCTAACTCGCCGACACTAGAAATTCAACATACATGTAGAATTAGACATACATGTAGAATTAGACCATACAAGAATGACAAGCCAGCAGGGGAGGACTTGGTGGCAAAAATCCTGAAGTTTCACTCTGGTTTTAGTTTAAAGAGTGATATTGACTTTTTTCCTCAGTTGATGTTTTTTGCTTCTTTACAACTTGGTATCTTTTCAACCTTATTAATTATTGCTTTTACTTTGTGTTCTTTAAGTTTCTTCACTTTCATGTTCAAATGATATTAGGCATAACTTGGTGTTTTTTAAGGTTGTATAATTCAATTGTTCCATTCTACTCATCCACTACATACTTGACCTACTCATTTACATATAGTTAATTTTCCCATCTGTTATCGCTACCTGCTAACAAAACCTTATAACCTATAACTATTTAGGTATCTTTGAAAAATCTAAAACTAAAAAGACAAACAACATTTACCTTTAAAAAGGCCTGGTACTACTTATCCTTCAATTTTGCAGCTTCTACAAACTACTTAATGAGCTAATGATCAAGATAAAGTTTTATGAGTTTGCTTATTTAAATATATAATTCTGTAATAGTTTCTACCTTTTGCAACTTTACTCCTTTGCATGTATAGTGAATTGGCACGTAGCCCTTGAAAGGTAACCCTTTCTTATCACACATACCCATGAAAGGGAAACCCTAAAGCTGATCTCTAATCCTCTATTCCTTGGGCCACTACTATTTTGATTGTGAATAGAGATGTGAAACCCAACAAACCCTTCAAGTTATCAAATATTCCTCCATTTTATTACTTACCACTGGTGGGTGTCATTTAGACCTTGCATCTCGTCTAGTGAAGACTCGACCTTGGAACATCCGAAGTTACAGTAGTGCCACTGTTACTAAGAAATGTTATTGAACGTTGTTTTGAAGTGTTTAAGAAGTGTTATCAAATTCTTAGTGATATGTCATTTTATTCTTTGAAAAAATAGGCACAAATTGTAGTTACTTCAATGTCAATACATAATTTCATACCAAGAGTCGATTTAGTAGATGAGTCGTTAAGGGCATGTTTGGTACCATAAAATTTTGGGAATAAACCTAGGTTATCCTCAAAATTTTGGAGATAACGTAGGTTTATCCCCAAGTTAACCCCGTACCAAACAGCACCTAAGAGAATTTGATGAAAATGAAGTTAAAAGTATTTCAACATCACGAACAGCATCATGATGGATTCCTCGTGAACAAGACAAACAGATGATGAGAATATTTAAAGATTATTTGGCAAATCAAATTTTTGGGAAGTAGTTATTTTATTTAAGAAAACAAGTGATTGTTACATTGATGTATGGTTATGTTGTTGTAACTTGTAAATATTTTTTTAATCAAAGAGAAATTTACTTGATTGTTTGAAAGAATTTTTTTCATTATTCTAGAATTACTTTTGTTTGATATAAAAACGGAACCAAATAGCTTTTACTTCTATAATAGAAAAGTACTTCCGTGTGAAGTACATTCTTCAAAGAGGTGTTTAGAAGTGAAGTAATTCTCACAACTTTGCACACCTAAAAAGCTTGTAAAATTTTTGAAAGAAACATGTAAAATAGTGTTAAAAATATGTAATAGATTTGTTGAATGACTGCCTAAAATATGCATACTTTAAATAATATGATCTAAAAATTACACCTACATAATGACCTTTAAAAAAATCTTTAAACACATTATATGTTTGGCTGCAAATACAAGTGGATCAACATACTTGTGTCAGTCTTAGCCCCCTATGATCATGGCTACTGATTAACACCTATTTAGTTATTATTAGCTTGACCTTCAATTTTAGTAGATGAGAATAAACCCATCATGAGATGACTTAATAAGAAGTATCAGAATAGTACCAAATGAATAAAAATTGGTTTCACAGGAGCTAAAGTTCTCAAGATTTTTGTGTACAACAACAAATAAATTTTGGATCTTGGAATCCTTTAAATTCCTTGATTGACCATTTTCTCTAATCTAATATAATTTAAATATGATATGAAAACCAAAATATATAAAATATATATTAATATAATATATATATATTAATATTAAATTTAAATTTAAATAAATATTATTTAAATTCACAAGATAGATTTTGAGATAATAATTTACAAACATTCAATCAGATTTGCTCTCTCTTCTCTTCTTCTACTCTTGAGCACTGCTGTAACTTCGGACGTTCTAAGGTCGAGTCTTCTCCAGATGAGGTGCAAGGTCTAAACGACACCCGCCAACGATAAGCAATAAAATGGAGGAATAATTGATAACTTGAAGGGTTAGCTGGGTTTCACATCTCCATTCACAATGAAAATAGTAGTGGCCCAAGGAATGGAGGATTGGAGATCAGCTTTAGGGTTTCCCTTTCATGGGTATGTGTGATAAGAAGAGGTCACCTTTGAAGAGCTACGTGCCAATTCACTATACGTGGAAAGGAGCAAAGTTGCAAAAGGTAGAAACTACTGCAGAATTATATATTTAAATAAACAAACTCAAAACTTTATCTTGATCATTAGTTCATTAAGTAGTTTGTAGAAAACCCAAAACTGAAGGATAAGTAGTACCAAACCTTGTTAAATATAAATGTTGTTTGTCTTTTTAGTTTTGGGTTTTCCGAAGATACCTAAATAGTTATAGGTTATAAGGTTTTGTGAGTAGGTAGCGATGACAGATGAAAAATTTAACTATATGTAAATGAGTAGGTCAGGTATGTAGTGGATGAGTAGAATGGAACAATTAAATTATACAACCTCAAAAAACACCAAGTTATGCCTATGTTGACACCCATATTTTAAAAAAAAAAGAAAAAAGAAAAAGAGGGGGGACCAATCCTCCGAATATCTGAATTCCAGCCAATAATACTGTCAAAAAATAAAAAAAAAGAAAGGAAATACTGAGGTGACAAATGAGACACTTATTTCATGCCTAAGTGTAAGCTGTCGATGGGACTGTAGGGAGAACGGGTATCTCTGTTAAAAAAAAAAAAGAGGAAAGAAGAAGAAAGGAACTTACAAATTGATCGACTAGCTGGCCTGGAATGGTCCGATGAAATGGCCTGCGTAGAGCAGCTCCGACAATAGCAGTCACGCAGCACCCAGTAAAAGCGGAGAGACAAGGCGACTAGAGCTCCCGATGGCCGAGTCCACTTCTGAACAGTCCTCACGATGGATCGGATCCACCCAAAGGAGAGAGATGCTATGGAAGTAGAAGGGTCGCTCAACTGATCCTCCGGAGCCGTTGAGGGCGAGAGAAACTGAATCCCGTAAACTATGGATCCGTTCGAGCTCGTCTCGGGACAGAATCCTACCGTACAGAAGCTCCCGACATGGTAGGAAGGATGGGAAGAAGAAGGGAATTAATCCCGCAAATCCCGGACCTCCCCGAGTCCGGCTCGAGGCCGGAACCGCCTGGTCGGCAGATCTTCTAACAGAGGAAGGGGGGTGTAATCCTACTCTACGCGGCAGAGAGAGTTGGAAAGGAGAACGGGAGTGAATCCCATAAATCCCGGATCTCTCCGAGTCCGGCTGGAGCCCGGAAGTTCCTCTTCGGCCATGGATTGCAGAATCGGCCGATCCGGATCGGGATCGGCCGATTCTTGGATCGGATCGGACCCCTCCGATCCGATTCCCGGCGGAACTACCGATCCGGACCGAAGATCAATCCGGATCGGTGTTTGTAGGTGGAATCGGTGCCGGAATCAACCGATTCGGTCGATTCTGGATCGATTCCGGCGATTCCCTCGCCGGAATCGACCCACAGGCTGCCGCGGCGGCCATCTCGCCGCGGCAGCCCTCTTCCCCGCCCTATCGGGCGGGGAAGATGACCTTACCGGGTCCATCGGACCCGGTAAGGCCAGGATCCGGTGACTTAAGTCACCGGATCCGGCGATTCAAGTGTATCGGGTCCCATGGACCCGATACGCCAACCGGTAGGGTATACCCTACCGGTTGAGGATCCGGTGAGTCACCGGATCCTATCCGGTCCGATGGACCCGGTAAGGTCATCTTCCCCGCCCGATAGAGCGGGGAAGATGTCACGGCGGCAAGCTGCCGCCGTGGCGGTGATTTCGGGCCACTTTTGGGCCCGAAATCGCCCCAAAATGGGGTAGATCGGATCGGAATCCGATCTACCTCCTTATTTAGTTAATTTTTTTGTGTTTTAGGGTTTTTTTAAGGGTCGATCCGGATCGATTTTCCTTCCGACGAATCGGCCTGGATCGGTCCGATCCGATCCGATCCGGATCGGATCGGTCCCCACCGATCCAGGGACCGATTCCGATCCCGCGATCCTTGTCTTCGGCAGGTATCCTACGGAAGAAGGGAGAGCGGAGGGACCTATAAAATCCCATCGGGGCAGTCGCGCGAGAGAGGGAGGAAGGGGGGAGCAACCGTGAGATCGAAAAGAGAGAAAGGAGAAGAGCATTGAGCAGGGGGGGTTTACCGGAGCCGCGGAGCGTCCCTTTCTTCCCCCGCCGGTTTCTTCTCCCGCCAGACGCCGTAGCCTCCGCCGCATACCGCAGAAGGCACCGTAGAAGTCCAAATCTCCTCCTGTGACCACCGGTGAGAACTTCTTCTTCTTCCCCTAGGGCCGACAGCTTCTTCTCCCTCCCCTGCCGGCACTGTTGCCGTCGAATGACACCGGAGTCCGCCGGGGAAGGCTGCACTGCCGTCGGGTGCTGGAGAGGGTCGAATGGAGCACTATAGCAGCCGAGAAGGGGGGGAATAATACCCATGGAACTATGCTCCACGATGGAAATAGGTGGGGCCCGCAAAAAAAGAAGGTAAAAAAAAAGAAGAGAGGAAGAGAACCCGTGGCGGTCGACTGCGTGAGAGGGCCGCACGCCCGCACGCGGGTGGCCGCGCGTGAGGAGTGTTGACCCGCGGGTCAAAGGTGGTGGGGCCCACCTTCAAAAGTTGTTAAAAAAAAAGAGAGAAGAAGAAGAAGAAGAGGAGGAGGAGGAGATCCGCGAGGGCCCTTTTGCCCCCCCCCCCCCCCCCCGTGATGAACAGTGTCATGGCCTTAAAAAATTAAATTTTTAAATCAATTTAATTTAAACAAACCGAGGCAAGCATAAGGCCGGTTCTAAACCCACCTCATGGCTTCGGCATAACTTAAAAGAATTCAAAATAATTGGGAAACCAGGAGGCCGGTTCTAAACCCACCTCATGACCCATGATTAATTCAAAAAATAAAAATAAAACAAACAATCAATGTAAATTAAATAAAAATCAATTTAATTCAAACATACCGAGGCAAGCATAAGGCCGGTTCTAAACCCACCTCATGACTTCGGCTCAACTTAAAAGAATTCAAAAACAAAGGGAAACCAAGAGGCCGGTTCTAAACCCACCTCCTGACCCTCTTTTTAAGGTGGACATACAAAGGTCATTAACAGACCCCAATGTCTCACCGGTTTGACAAACAGCTCATCAAGGAGTCGGAGGAATCGACATGAGCTAATTTCCCACAAGTCTATCAAAGACCGGGACATGCTCAATCTCAAGACATTGAACAAATTCCGGGATGTCTATTAAAGGCTGGACATGTTCAAGACAAATTCAAATTGATCTCAAGATCAACAGATGATTGATAGCAAGTTGATAGAATGGATGTCATGATATTGTATTATGTTCGGTGCAAATTCAATGAAAAAAGGGAGTGCAATGACCTCATGAAATGATCGGAATGCAAACATAAGAAATGGGGGGAAAATCTGTAATCCGAAAGCCTGAAAAACTGTAAAAAAATTCTGAGCCTGAACTAAATCTGAAATCCGTCAATCTGTAAAAATCACAAACCGAAAACAGACTTGAAACTGAAATCTAAAGCAGAATCTGAAATTTGAATTTATGCAGAACCCATTTAAAAAATCTGGAAATCAATTAAGGGTGCAGAACTGCAGGCTCTGGAGTTTGAAATTTGAAGAGGATCAAAAATCTGAACTTTGCAGGGAGCCGAGGGCTGTAAACAGGTCTCTGCACAAGGTAAGAACCGAAATCTGAAATTCGAATAAAAAAATCTGAAATCTGAGGATTGAGGTGCAGAATCCACATAAAAATCTGAAATCTGCAGGGGATCCGAACATCCGAAATCTGCAATCTGAAAATTGAAGTTTCAACAAAGTCTGAAATCCACATTTCTGAAATCTGAAACATACAACAACAACAAAAAACTGAAATCTATAAGATCTGGGGTTTTAAAATCTGAAACATGTGTAAAAATCTGAAGTCTGAACCTGAAAATTTTGGAACATACAGAATCTGAATTCAGAATCTGAACTTCACATTTAGAGATAAAATTTGAACCTTACTCAGGTAACAAGCAGAAAATTCTGAAAGGTGAACCTGAATTGAAATTGGAGAAGCATAAACCCCAATCCGCAAATTTCCAACTTGTCCCAAATACCATCTTCAACAAAATCAGATGACAAGCCATAATCAAGACCTTCAACAAAAATCCGAAATGGGAAGTGCAGCAAGATCCGGAAACTGTGAAAATTCAGAAAGGAAGTCCAAACCTAAAGAAACCAAATGAATCACCAATCTGAAATTCACCGAACCCTTGAGCCAAATTCAAAACAGAACTCAAATCAAATAATTGAATAAGTCAAATCTTAAATCCACAATCCACTCAGGTCCGAAATCTGCAAGCTTCAAAAAATCTGAACGTACCTACTCAAATTAAATCCAATTTTGGCCAAACTCAGCTTTAACTAAATTAAAAAGTAAAATCCACTGCGAACTAGATCCGAGTCAAAACCAAAGCAAGCCCAATAAATTTAAACCCACAAAACAAGATCAAATCATTGTTAACTTAAACAAATTCAAGACAGTAAAAAAATCCATTCACATGAACCATCAATAAAAATCTCAGTCGGTTTCTTAATCCAAATCCCAAACAGAATCTGAGGAATAAGATAATTCAAACCAAATCTCCCAAGTTAGGTCAATTTCACTCAATCCAAGCCAATTTCCCAAGTCGAACATTAAAACAAATTCAAAATAAACCAAACACAAATCAAACAATAAACAATTGTCCCGAATTCAAACCAAATTTAAGTCAACAAACAAATCCAGACCGAATCAAACTTAAAATAAATTCAATCAAAATGAACAAATTTAAACTCAAACCCAAATCATTTTTAAGTCTGAAATTTGCATAAAACCACAGAACGTCAAATTCACCCAAAACAAATTCAACTCAAATCAATTTTAACCAAAATCAAACTGAAATCAAAATAATTCAATTTCAACAGAATCCATTTCAAACTTAAATAAATCAAATTTCAACCCAAACTAACAGCAATTCAACCAATTAAATTTAACTCAAACTAAAATCAATCAATTCAAAATTAATCAATTTAATTCAACCAACTAAATTCAAATCAAATTCAAACTAAAATCAAGGTGCTTGCATTCCATCAATTTCATGGGATTGTCTTCCCCTATGTGTGTGAATGTTTATTTTTGTGGATGCATGTTTTCTATTTTCATGGATTGCTATGACGCTTAATCAAGGGTATTCGAGTTATCTCGATGTAATTAACGTCGGATCTTCGCACCATCCGACGGGGAGAGGTCAAAATTAATTTCAAAGAACCTAACAACCTCAACCATATAATTTTGACCCTAGCTAGTACTTTTATGGAATACCATCTATTTTTCCTAAGAAGTCAATGCTAAGGTTTAATCCAAATTCAAAAAAAAAGGAAAATGAATTTCCAAAACCAAAACTTAAAATCTTTTTAAATTTGAGGTTACATCAGCCTAATATCATTTTAACATGAAAGTAAAGAAACTTAAGGAACATAAAGTAAAAGCAATAATTAATAAGGTTGAAAAGATACCAAGTTGTAAAGAAGCAAAAAAAGAACTCGACTAAGAAAAAAAGTCAATATCACTCTTTAAACTAAAAATAGAGTGAAACTTCAGAATTTTCGCCACCAAGTCCTCCCCCGCTGGCTTGTCATTCTTGTATGGTCTAATTCTACATGTATGCTGAATTTATAGTGCTGGCAAGTTAGCTTTGGGAATGACAGATAGCTGGAGGACTGCACTATGCCTTGCCTACTTGCCTGGAAAGAGATCTTCTTGTTGTGGGTCATGAAGATCATAGAACATGCAATTGTTTTTTTTTTTTGAAGGTGGCATAATTTATTAAATATGAAAAGGTGATGCTTTATACAAATACTTGGAAAGGGATCTTCATGTCGCAAGTAGTGAAAATCATGAAACATGCAATTTTTTTTTCCAGAAAGGGTGATGCTTGATACAAATGCCCCCCCCCCCTTCCCACCCCTATAGAGAACCAAGGTAAGCAAACCTACTAAGGCAGTAAGCTTCACTACCTAAAGAATCCTTCCAACTTCCAGCTATAGAGAGAGCCTGGATGAGAAAGACAAGCGTGGAGGAAGAGCTCCAAAATGAGCAAAGTACCAATAAAAATTAGATGTGCATAAAGAAAGAAGAATAGAGAAGGGGTTTGCAAAGGAGCCTTCAGATATACACCTGTTGCACTTACATCATCACCAAATAGTTCAAAGCATTGCTGCTAGTGCAAGCCCCAAAGAGTTTGCTTTCTGCCTCATGATTTATGTTTGCTCCAACCCTTCAATAGATGTCTGAATCTTCCCAGTCAATCCCTCAACTTTTTGAAAAGAGTGTGCTGAAGGTAACTAATCATACCACATTTAAGAAATATATAGTTGACATTCTCTTTGCCTCTTCCACAAAAACACAAATAGTTGATGTAAGAGTTGCTAGGCTCTACAAAGACTCCGGTAGGGTGCTGTGGCACCGAAAATTTTCAAATTGAAATTAACTTAAATCAAATCCCTTGTGAGCTATCTTGTTCAACTTTCGTGTCCATTACAATGACCCTTATTCAAGCCAATCCAATTTCTGCCCACGTCAACATCGGTAGACTCGAAGGTTGCAGTGTGCACCAACAGGATATCCTATGTATAGAAGAATTTCCTGTAACAGAGATCAAGGCCTGGACCTCCCCGACGTAGAAGGACCAGTTGGAGAAGGATATAGAGACGAGAAGAGAGAAAATCGGCAACATAAAAAGCTTGCCATATTTATCAGTCAACGCGAACTCCTCCCAACGGAAATAGAAGTTTCTACGGCAGGGGAATCAACTTCCAACCATATCCAGTCACGAATCAAACTCCCCGGATGGCCAGTAACATTGCAAACCTTCTCAAGTATGTCCGACAAGATCGCAAAGGGGATCGGAACTAATCTCGAGCTTTACAGAGGGAGTCGACTCCCAATGGTGGAAGATCCCTCTGCCTATAAATGGGCATCCGCGACATCGTGAAGAGCAGGGAGGGAGAAAAAAAAAGAAAGAGGAGCAGAAGCCCTGAAAGAAGGGGCGGAAGGTCGAGAGAAAGGAAAGGAAGAAGAGAAAAAAAAAGTAGGGCACTGTCAGAGATATTTTTCCCCTTCCGATCGAGCCGGCAAGTCCTTCCCCTCTTTCTGGTCGCGCCGTCGAAGCCTACTCCTTCCCACAATGTTGTCAAGCCTTGCTTCTTCATCCGGCAGAGCCTTGCTTCTTCATCCAGCAACTCCGTCGAAGCTCGCTCCTACTCCGGCCAAAGCCGTTAGGCCCATCGGTTTCTACCCACAGCACCGATCACATTGTCAAGCATTTGTTCTCCCTCCTGTCGCACTGTCGGAACCTCCCCGACCTCCCTGCGGCGCCGTAGAGTCCTTCTCCTCCCTACACCAACGTTGAGGGCCTAGGAAGGCTGCGGAAGCGTCGCCGAAGAAGAACAGGGCTGGCCTTCACACCTACCTTGAGCATCCGAGCGCTCGAGGCTCGGTTCCCCCTCAGCAGCGCGCGGTTGAGCCACCCGATAAAACCACCTAGCTTCTCTCGCCCGGTTCAAACAATGTGGGCCCCACCGAGAAAATATGTAAAAAAATTTTGAGGCCCCTGTAATGTACGGTAAAAAAAAAAAAAACTCTCTCGAAACTTCTCTCACCACCGCCCCTTCCCCCCCTCCGGAACCTTCTCCCTCCACCGCCATGCCTAGCCGCTCGCGCGGTTTCTTCCCCCGTGCGCACACTCGCGGCCGCGAGTGGCCGCCGCGATTCTCTCCCTCCATCGCCGCCACCGATTTTCTCTCCCCCCGGCTCTCCCTCTATCTCTCCTGCTCCTTTCTTGGCTCGCTTCCGCTCTCTACGCGCGCCGCACGCCTGCGGCCACCCGACCCCCCTCTCCTTGTCTCTCTCTCTCTCTCCAGCACCGTTGCCGTCGTCGAGCACAGCACTAGGCGTCGCCACTTGCTCCGCGACCCCTTCTCTCTCTCGGTTTGCTCTCACCGCCACCCCGCCGTCGTCATCTCCTCTCCTCTCCACCGTGCGGTCACCGTCGCCGCGGCCGTCTCCCTCCCTCCTTCCCGCGGTCGCCGTCGCCTCCGCACCTCTTCCTCTTCTTCTTCTTTGACCGCCGTCGCCGTCGTCACGGGCCACCATCGCCGCTCCCCCCCCCCGTCTGTTTCTTTCGCGCCGCGCAAGCCCACGTGTGCAGGCGTCGGCTGCCTCCACGCGGCCCATGCGCCGGTGGCACACCGCCATCCCGCCCCCCCACCGCCTCCGCATGCGCCGTCGCACACGCGGCCTCCTCCTCCCCCTCCCCCCCCCCCCTCTCTCGCAGTCTCTCTCTCTCTCCCGCTCCCCCTCTCTGTTTTCTCTCTCTCGCTCGCTCTCCCTCTTGTCTCTCTCCTCCCCCATGCTCTCTCTCTCTCTCCCTGTCGCTCTCCCTCTTCTCTCCCGCTCTCTCTCTCTCTCTCTCTCTCTCTCTCTCTCTCTCTCTCTCTTCGAGCATCTCCTCTGCCACAGCACGGCTCCCCTGCGCATTCACAACATCCGCCGCTCCTCCCGGTCGATCCATCTCCCTCTTTAATTTCTTTTCGGTCTCGTCGTCGTCGTCTCTCGTCGACGTCGACGTCGTAGCACCCGTGGCTGCCTTCAGTCGCCATGCGCACCCTTGTGCCCACACACGACCGTCGCGCCGTCCTCCCTTCCTGCGCGCACCTCGCGTGTGTGCCATCGCCTGTTGTAGCTAGTCATCTCGCAGCCAGCCACTACCCGCCCGCGTGCGCAGCCGTCCACTGCACCATCTGCACCAGTGCTGTTACCATCGTTTTCATCGCCCACCTTTTGCCGTAGCCGACGCCATTCTTCTCATTGATCTATCGAGGTGAGCCACTCTATATCTCTTCCTTGTTATATCTTGGAAAATATCTATTTCTTGGCAATTTATTAAAAATTAATCTTCTCTTAATTTGACGTTGCCGATTGACGTAGTCGTCGTTGTTCCGTGGTCAGGCATCCAACCGACTTCTTTTGGACTTGAGAATTTACCAATCATCTTGAGGTAGGCATCCCAACTTTTCCTTAGCATTCCGATATATTAATTAATACGTTAAAATATGTTTAGCTGATAAATAGTTAGAAATTAGTAAATAATTGATAGTTTAATTGTTTAATTGTATGCATGAGTTTATGAAAATGTCATACATGTCATTCATATTTAGTTTCAAATATCTCCATGTGTAGTGTTAGTTAGATGCATATTGATTCATTTATGTTTTGAGAATTACTAGAAAATAAATATGTAATTGTAAAAATTGAATTATGACTTGTTAAGATGTTAATTATATCTGATTCATGTTATGTATGATCTTAAAGATTGATAAATTGAATTAGAATTTGAATTGATATGATAATTTCTCAGCATAATTAATTAGTTAATATTTTTAGTGGCATAAAGTTGCGAAATGTATTATTTTATGAATTGATATTGAATTGTGATTAATTGAAGTTAGCCTATCTAATTATGTTGTATATTCTGTTCTGATTGGGTCAATTGCATGAATTGGAATATAATTGAATTATTGTTCTTGATTGGTCTATTGCATGAATTTTTGCATTAATTGAATGGTCTGCATGTGTCGACATGATTGTGATTAATGGCATGATGATGGTTGATTGCATAATTTTGTGAATGGATAGAATGATTGGCATGGTTTAATGATTTGGCTATCTAGTGGAGTTAAAACTGCATATTGGTTATTACATTGTAATTGTATGAGTAATTATATGGCTTTTACTTGTGAAATGTTACTGATGCTATGATACATGTGATGTAATATTTGCTCCTCCAGCCTATGATATAATCGCCCGTGGGCAGCAGTGGAAATAGATTGATCTGGTGCATCCTTCGATCCCGGATACCGCGGTTTATCCTAAGTACGCCCCTGCCTAGACGTACTTTGGGATTTAGCTTACTATATGGCACTCTTATATATATTTAGAGCTGGAGGGAGGATCGCCAAGTATAGCATATGATTTACTCAGACATATGGAATTGAAATGGTATTAAAGCATGCACAGTTAGCTCATGTAAATTTAGGTGGCATGGACATGTAGAATAGATCAGTTGGTTAAGTGGTGATTAGTTTGGTTCATGTAGAGTCAGGCTCATTCGGTTGATTGATTTTGGAAAAGACTCAAATAAATAATTGAATCTTGATAATTAGTTTAGTGATTATGATATAATCTGATTTGTGTTGTTTTTATCATTTATTGCTACCATTTAGGTTAATTAATATAATAGGAAAGTTGGGTATAAGTCCTACTGAGTCCGCGTGACTCATTCCAAATCTTTTAACGTTTTTCAGGTAATCAGGTTTAGCGCAGCGGAAGCGTAGTGGTCCAGGATTAGTGCAGAAGAGAATTAGAGTATTGGTTTATGAATTATTTATATGGAATCAAGATATGATTTATTTTTGGATTGAATTATTTATTTTAATGAACTAGGACCTGTTAGTCTTCAATTTTCCCAAACCGACGTAGTTTAGGGGTTAATTCCCCGGTCTCGTCGCCGGATTTATTCCGCTGGGTAGGTGATGCGGGACAAACCGGCTAGACCGGGCTAAATCGAACGAAAACGAAGCGAACCGGCGTTAATCGCCGTTAAACGGACCTAAACGAGCCCAAAATGGAGCAAAGCGGCTTCGAACCGGTCCAAACAGTCCCGAACCGGAACCAAAACGGTCTAGACCGGCCCAGGGCGAGGTGAACCGGCCGGATCAGGTGCTGAACCGGCCTGAACCGGGGTGAACCGGGTCAGAACCCGGTTGAACCGGCCGACCGGCCGGTTTGGACCGCGGACCGGCCGGCCGCGAGCCGCGCGCGGTCGCTCGCGCGTGGGACGAAGGGGGGGGTCGTGGCCGCGTTTTGATCGCTGCCAGGAGGTCGCATGGCCGTCTCCACGCGCCGTCGCCCGTGTGCCGCCATGGCGGCATCGCGGCCGTCCCGCGAAGTCGCGAGCCGCGACAAAACCGCGCGACGCCCGCCCGCGGCGTCGTCCTCGCCCGGTCGTCGCAGCGTCGTCATCGCCAACCGGACGAAGCCGCGCGCAGACGCCATCGCCCGCGCTCGTCGTCGTCCTCGTCCGACGGAAGGAGCCGCAGAGGCCGAGCAGGGGGGGTGGAGCAGGGGGAGTCGTCCGCCTCAGAAGATCGCCGCACGGGGAAGATGTGGCGGAGCTCACCGTCGCCGAGGGAGGAGGCCGCAGGGGAGGACAGATCCGGGGTGCTAAACCAATGTCCTAACTCAACCCGCTCTAATACCAAACTGATGCGGGACCGACCGGGCACCAAGCTAATAGCTAGTTATGAAGGCCTAGCAGCACGTTGACTATGCAATTGACTAGCTAAGAAAAACACTTCGGTAGACAATTATATCAAGTTTATCCAGCCTGAGAAGCGGTCCCACTAGTGAGAGGACTGGATACCATGTGGGGTACCGAGATAGGACATTGCCGACTTCCAACGTAACCGATCTAAGTAGCTCGGGACGGGAACTCCACTCACATTGGACAGCTATTAAATGAAAATAGCTAGGAAGCCTAATGACTCACGACACGGCAATCAAAGTATAATAAACGAGCAAGTGACTTCGGTTAGGAAATCATACCTCCACGCCTAAGCGTGGGTGTCAACCACCGTCAGAATCTCAACGTAGCTGGTCGCGTCGCACGTTCACATGCCGACCATCTTGCCACCGCCTCGTAGCTCTTTACGGACTATTTTGCCGAGTCACCCGAGCCTCCGGACTATCCGCGCGCGATGAGAAAACCTGTCAAAACAAGGGGCCTGTGGCTGGGGAGTGCTGGAGGGAGGAGGAGGGCTGCAGGAAGGGGAAATGGGGCTGGCGACTGGTCTGTCAGGGGAAGGGGGGGAAATGGGGGGTGTCAGGTGTGGCGGCCGTAACAGGGGCGTACAACCCTAGAAAAGGGGCTGGACAAGGTTGGGTGCCAACTGGGACTGAGGAGGGCTGAGGGGGGGGAAGAGCAGGTCCGAACGGACCTATTTGGAAGGCCTGATGTGAGGGGAGGAGCTGGCGGAGGAGGAAGAACCGCCGGGGTGGTTTCCGGTTCTGGTTCGCCGGAATAGGGGACACCGGGTAAGGGGGAGAGGGGAGGGGTTCGCATGGGGTTGAGGGGTCTGCTGGGGGGAAAGGAAGGTCCAGACGGACCTGCTAGGGGTGCTGGAAGTAGGAGAGAGGACCAAGGGGAGGCCCAGGAGGAGAAACCGGAAGGGCTGTTCCGGATGGTGCGTTGGTGAAGAAGGAAGGAGATGGGGGAAGAAACGGAGCCTACTGGGGGTGCTGGAGGTGAAGGTAGGGTCGTTTCCACTAGAGGAGAGGAGGAGGAGCACCAGAAGGAGGGTCCGTTGCCGCCGGAAGGAGGAGGAAGGGAGGGGAGCCGCCGCCGTCTGCACCCTAGCGGGTTGCTCCCGCCGCGCACATGAGAGAGGGTCGGGAGAGGGTGAAGAGAGGAGAATTACAAGATTGCCATTGCTCTCTTCATTTCATTCCATCATAACATAGCATACAAGTGTGGGTATAAATAAACTAAGCCCATTACAAGTATACCCCAAAAGACACCTATTTTCCAAATGCCCCCAACTCTAAGTGTAAGGTGTGTACATCCAAAACATATAAAGATCCCCCAAAATACATACAAAATGTGTCCCAAAAAAAACCCAAAATAAAGTGTGTGCTACACAAAATAAACAAAAATAGCACCTAATCATCAATCCAAAGTGACACAACCGGTCGTCGACGCCGTCGATAAACTAGGGCGGGGTCGAACCAGTCTCGACCGCGGGTGTCCTCACCAGTAGGGCCCAACAAGAACCTCCACTGTGGGTCGTGCGATCAAGAGGAGACCCAACAAGCCGGCCAACAATGCTCGCAAGGAGGACTTAAATGACACCAAAAATTGTTAAAACAAACCATCCATGAAAAATTAAATAAAAAGTTATTAATTTAATTAAACCAACCAAGACAAGCCTAAGGTCGACAGAGAACAAGCCACCTCATGGTTTCAGTTTAATCTAAAAGAATTCAAAATAAATGGGTAACCGAGATGCCAATTCTAAACCCACCTTTTGACCCATAATTCAAAAATAATAAAAAAATAATAAAACAAACAATAAACAAAAATCTAAATAAAAATTCACTTAATTTGAACAAACCGAGACAAGCATAAGGCCGGTTCTAAACCCACCTCATGGTCTCGGCTTAACTTAAAAGAAATCCAAAACAAAGAGAAACCAAGAGGCCGGTTCTAAACCCGCATCTTGACCCTCTTCTTAAGAAGACATCCAAAGGTCTATTAAAAGACCCCAATGTCTTACCACTTTATATCAATGAGTGATTCATTCACAAAGTCATGAAGAAGCCACGGAAAAATCAGCATGGGCTATCTCCACATGTCTATCAAAGACCTGAGCATGTCACGTTTTCAAATTAATGGGATGGTGCCATGATGCCTATCGAAGGCCAAGGAAGACATGATCTGCACTTATGGGAATTGTGACATACACGGCAGTTCTCTGCTTATTTTGTAATTTGATTCCAAGAAATGAGATAATACGTTGTATGCACAGACAGTGGTGGCAGGGACGTAGACAGTACCTTCAATGAAATTTTTGGAATGTAAACACAAAAAAAGGAGAAACGTAAACTCAAGATACTGGACTGCATTGAACGTTCAGGCTTTATCAAGTTGCAAACTCAAATCAATCTTGCAACTACGCTAATCAAGTGCTTGTGGAGCTTAAAATTCTGCTCAAAGACCTTCTGAACTCAATTTTTGACAGAAAGGAACAGGAGCTTGAGATATAAATATCCTTTAAATATAAATGAGACTCATGCAATTCATGTCCAGCATTCTCCAATGTGCTAGAACCTGCGAGTCAGATCAGATTTGAACCAAATTTCCAAGTCCCTTAATGAGGGCAGTTCAAGATAAGATTGATCTGACAGAGATATTGATCTCTACCAAACCCAATTCACATTGACCTCCAGGTAAAATCTAGTTTGAGCCCTTAGATTTTGCGGGATTAAGTTTCCAAGGACATACCGAGGCAGCAGGTCCCGAACTGAAGCATTCTTAAGTAAACTTCAATTGATCCAAGTTAAAATTTATGGTATGTCTTGAACAAATCTTAAATAATTTCAACCCAATCCAAGTAAAACGCACCCAAACAGAATCTCCATTTAAATCTAATTCAAATCCCGCCAGAAAGCCAAATCCTGACCAAATCCAATCAAAGTTATGCTTAGTCAAGACTTGGGCATATCATTAATTCCTTGAATTTCAAGAAGACGAGAATCTCAAACTAAAAGAGTGTCAGGTCATGATAAAACAAAGCCATATCAAAATCTGAATCATAAGATCCATTTCATAATTTGAATGAATTCAATCATAAGCCAATATTAAGTTTGCTTTAAAACAAGTGATAAAACGAACTTAAGCTGATCCAAGCCAAATCAATTTTACAAATCAATTAAACCACAACCAAATTCAATTCTAAGACATCATAACAAAATTCCAAAGCTGAAAGTTTCGAGCGACAAAATATCATCATTGACACGTCTGACAGATGGCAGGTCAAATAAAAAATCATTGAGTTTTGAACTCAAACAGAAAAAAATTTCAATTCCTCAAATCAATTCAAATTACATAACTCAATTGGAGCTTTAAGATATCTTTGAACAAGTAAATCTGAACCAAGTCTCAAATAAATCCCAAATCCACATAGATCTGAAAAATGCAAGGTTCAAAGAAATCAAATGCTCTCAAACAAACTTCAAGCTCAAACAACCTGTCAAAACATCAAATCCAAGTCAACTTTAACTAGGCAAACTCATATCAAGCTGAACTTAAGTCAATAATGGCCCGCCAACAAATCAATTCCAAAAGAAGATTAATTTTCTCAAACCAAAATTCAAACCAATTCCAATCAAATTCAATTCAAACCAAATTGAATCTAAACTAATAAGCAACCCATGACCAAAAACCCAATTTCTCAATCTTAATAATAAAAAATAATAATACATTCAAATTAATCAAATAAACCCAAAAATCAATTCAAATCAATTAAAAACAAATCTTAAAACACATTAAGTGTTTGCATTCCATCATGTTCATAGGGATCGTTGTTTCTCTGTGTATGTTTATTTTTGTACATGCATGTTTTCTATTCCATGAGTTGCTATGACGGATAATCAAAGGTATTCGAGTATTCTCGATGTAATTAACATCGAATCTTTGCACTATCTAATGGGGAGAGGTCAAAACTCAATTTCAAAAAACCTAACAATCTCAACTTATATTTTTAGACATATCATTGACCTAGCTAATACTTTTATGAGATATCACCTATTTTCCTAAGAAGTCAATACTAAGGTCCAAGTCAAAATCAAATCAAAATAAAAAATAAATTTTCAAAGTTAAAAATTTAAATTTTTGAGGTTACATCAGGTGCCTTCAATGCTGAATCTTTCATAAGAAAAGTTTTATTTTAGTTGAGTAGATTTTCACACTTTTTCATCAAGCAACCTCTCTACTGTCAAAATTAAGTTGTTGACAAGCAGATGTGATGGTTTAATTTAAATTTACCATTAGGTTCTGTTGACACCTGGAATTTCAAAGAAACTAAAAAAATAGAAAAAGCAAGGGAGGAGGAAACGATGAAGACCAACGGGCGAGAGCAAAGGCGGGGGAAGCAAACGCAAATGGAAAGATGGCAGAGCACTTTACCCCCTTGCAGGATCCGGAACAGGGGAGCCAACCCCTTTACCGGTCCCTACGGCAGCATCCTGCACCGACCGGGGGCCCATCCGAGCTCCCACGGACTTCCGAGGGAGCCTCGCACCCGGCAGACGGCTATAAGAAGAGGGATCGACGGAGGGGTCGGGGGTAGAGAGAGAGGCCAGAAAGAGGAGACCGAGAAGAGAGCGAGGAAAGTCACCGAGCGCAGCCAAGCCCTTGCCTTCCTCCCGCGGTACCATCGGAGCCATCTCCTTCCTCCGGTCGTGCCTTCTTCTCCTTCCGGCCACGTTGTTGAAGTCGTTTCCACCTCTCGTCCGCTTCCACCGGCCGCCGTGGACGCTGTAGAGGCAGCTAGCCCCTCCGTCATCGCCATTGAAGCCTCCCGCCTCTCCGGACCAGGTCGGAACCAGCTTCTCCAAGCCACCGCAGACGTCGACGTCGCCGGAGGAGGTCTCCCTCTTCCTCCTCCACCGCTGCCAGATCCCCTCCCTCCTCCGTCGCCGACGTGTGCCTCGCCGTCGCCGCAGCTCTCCACCGCTGCCGGATCCCCTCCCTCCTCCGTCGCCGACGTGTGCCTCACCACCGCGAGGAAGGAGCCATCGGGGGGGGGGGGGCGGCGACTTTGATCCATGGTGGAAAACCCCCGCGGGCCCACCGGTAAAAAAAGAGAGGGAGAAAAGGGGCACGGCGGCTGACCGCGTGAGGAACGCGCGCGAGAGGAGCCGGCCGCGAGAAGCTCCCGCGGCGTTGACCCGCGGTCAACCAAGCGGTGGGGCTTGCACGAAGGAGAAAACGCAAAAAAAAAGGATGCGCGCGCGGTCGAGGGAGGCGAGCGGGCCCGCTAGGGAGAACAGGGACGGGCCGCCGAAGAGGCCCAATAACCCCCAAAGTACAGTGTGCCCGAATAGGGCATATTCAAAAAAATTTAAAATAAACAATCAAATGAAATTAAATAAAAATCTACCTCGTTAATCAACAAATCGAGACTAGTTGGGGGGTCGACTAACCATCCGCCCCTACATCTCGACTTAACCTAAAAGAAAATCAAAATTCGGACTAGTTGGGGGGTCGACTAACCATCCGCCCCTACGTCCTTAAGGTAGACATACAAAGGTCATAAAAAGACCCTAATGTCTTACCATTAAGCTATATATGAGGCCGTGCATGATCAACATGCCATTAAGCCGATTATATGTTAAGAAAAAAAAGAAACGGAGGAAATATCCATAAGTCTATCTAAGGACCGGGTATATTCCCCCATAAATTGACAAGTTCATCATATCCAATGAGGATTGAGGGAAGATGGTCTCAAAACAATCAAGTTGTAATGACATGGAACCAAGAAATGAGATGGCATGTCCGGTGTACAAGTGATCTTGAGTGGAGGATCAATAACCCAATGAAATTGAGAGGATTGCAAATAAAAAAATGATGAAATAAACAAAAAAAAGCAACCTGAACATAAAAGAGTGTCATAAGAAAAATCTCTTAAACCATACCGGGTCTGAAAATACCAACAAATCTGAAATCTGGAAATTTAAAAATCTGAACTTCACATTTAAAATAAGAAACCGAAACCTGTAAAATCTGCAGAACTACAAATCTGAAGTAAAAAAAAAAGTCTGAAACATGTAGAATTTGAGACCCGGAATCTGCAGGCAATCAACCCAAACTCATGAACCAATCAAATTTCCCACATCAAACCTCTTACTGGGCAAGTTTAAAAATCAAATCCAATCCTATTCAATGACACAACCCTTAATAAACTGAACAACTAAACCATAAAACCCATGCTCCGAACAAATCTGTAGGATCTATAGAAATCTGGGCACTTAAGGTTGGAATTCAAAACAAAGAATCAGAAGAAACGATAAATCAACCCATGGAAATAAAAGGACCCCAACTCGTTCAAACTGAACTCATTTAAAACAAAATCTGTTCTAATCAAATTGAATCCAAACCAATAAACGGTTCACAAATAAATCCATTTCAAAAGAAACTTAGGTCAATTAACAAATGCATTTTAATTAATTCAATTGAAAAACAATTCCTCGACACAAATCCCAACAAATCTCATAAATCAGATCTTAAAACAAGTTAACCTTAACTGAACAAATTTAATTTAAACAAACAACTCTAATTCAAATTAACCCAACCCAAATCAATTCAATCTAGATCAAAACGAAACCAAACGAACCAAATCTGTAAACAAGCCAAACTTCCAAGCTGACTCAAATCTGGCCGCCTGTCAAGCTCAAACATAATCAATTCAAAACGGTAAAATATGTACATGAATTCAAGTCATAATTGCATAAAACAGGTTCAAATCAAACTAAATCTAAACAATCCAATCACAACAAATAAGATCAGATCAGATTTTAAAATCAAACAAACCAAAAATCCAAATTAAAACCAATCATGACCAAGTGAACTTAATAACCTGTCAAACGTTAAGTTGAATCCAATTTTCAAATTCAAAATTCAATTCCATTCCAAACGTGGTCAAATCAATTAAATTAAATCAACCCAAATCAAAAATCTTTAAATTAAACCCATATTAGTCTTAATCTGACAACCTTAATTCAAATTAAGTTAAATCAATCAAATGAACTATTAATCTGAACCCCATAAAATCTGCATATTAATCAAATTTTAAAATGAGTTAACTTTAACTAAACAAGATTAACCTAAAACAAACTAAATTTAAATTAATAAGTAATCCATCAACAAATTCAATTCAAGACAATTAAATCCCAAATCAGTTCACATAAATCTGAAGGTTGCATTCCACAGATCCAACTGAAATTTAATAAATCAAACGGATTAAATAAGATAATTTCATCCCAAACAAACCATATTCCTTAAGCTAGGCCCAAATCCCATTCAAAATCAAACAATAAACAAATTGTCAAAATTCAATTAAACAAACTCAAACTCAAACAGAATATAAATCAACAAATAACTCACAAATCAATCAAATTCAACTTAAATCAAATCAAATTCGAACCAAATCAAACAAAATTCAAATCAACTAAAAAAAAAGAAACATTAAATGCTTGCATTCCATCAAGTTCATGGGACTGTTTTCTCCTGTGCATGTGAATGTTTATTTTTGTGGATGCATGCCTTCTACTTCAATGGATTGCTATGACGGATAATCAAGGGTATTCGAGTATTCTCGATGTAATTAACGTCGGATCTTCGCACCATCCGACGGGGAGAGGTCAAAATAAATTTCAAAGAACCTAACAACCTCAATCTATGATTTTATATATACCATTGACCCTAGTTAGTACTTCTATGGTATACCACCTATTTTCCTAAGAAGTCAACGACAAGGTCTAATTCAAATTCAAATGGAAAATGAATTTCCAAAATCAAAAATCCTTAAAAAGGTTTCGAATTTTGAGGTTACATCAATTGGCACACCCGGTGGGACCTCTCCTTCCCTTCATCTCTCCGTCATAGCAATCCAAGAAGATATGCATTCCTGAATCAAATCTAAACTCTCTACATTTAACTAGCTTGCCTTGTCCATTTCAGGTAAGAAAACTGGGAAGATGTCTTCGAAGGGAGTATTCTGGACTGAGCACTACGTGCACACACATATCAATGGGGGGCTGGCATTTCCCCCATGCTCGGTCATGTTCGGAACATATCCGGAGGTGTTCCTACCCCCGCACCATCTAGGTGTGGAGCTGGTCGCACCCATTGCGGATCCAACCGACATCAACCCTATTAGCCAGATTATTCTGGCAGCTCAGATGATGGGGTCTAATGAAGCAGTGCAAGTCAAAGAAGAAGAATCGGTGCAAGTTCAAGCACCACTTGCTGTCAACCAAGTCTCAATTACTGAGGAGACTCCCGCACCACTCAAGCCACAAAGGTTCCGTGTTGGGAGGACCCCCACTTCGCGATCCTCGCGTCGCTCATTTTTAATGGGCTCCATGAGGATTTACTGGAACGGACGCCCTGCCGTCTCGGTTTACACTCAAGCCGAACTGAGGCAAAAGAGGCCAAAGCTCACAATGTTGCCACTAGCCAACCGGTTTGCCACTCTGGCCCGGTTAGATGGAAACAATAGGGTTGCTTCCCAGCCTCGTGTCAATACTGCTGCATCTACCCGGGGGAAGAAGAAACCTTCCACCCGCCGATTCATGTCTGGCCAGCCAATGGCCCAAATTATTGATAGTGGGAGGGGTCGGTCCTCTGATCCAAAGGACAACAAACCCGGTCGAGCAACGACCAACCGCACCACTACTTCTCGGGTAGATGATCAGCCCTCGGCCCAGGGCTTCATTTGGGGCAACCGATCAACGGTTCCGCCTTCATATGCTACTTTCAAGGTGAGGGATCGGCCCTCGACTTGCCAAATCAACAGGGACAACCGATCAACGGTCTTGTCCCCCGATGCTGATCAACGGGCTAGGAATCAATCCTGCGCTCGCCAAGTTCCATCAACGCGGTTTCCTGACGCTTCTCGGTTGGGGAATAAACCCAATGACCACATTGCAACTCGGGAGTGGAAGCAATCTGCGGCCCGGCAGGCACCAATTGTTGGTCGGTTCGCCGATCAACCCCTCCATTTTATTCATCCGACTGGGGGCAGGCCTCCGAGTCGCTTCAACACAGTTCGGACCAAGGATCAACCAGACGTCCGGTATATTGGCAAGGGGTAGAGGAACAAATCCTCTACCCAGAATACAAAGCAAATATGGGTACCCAAGACGGAGGTTCCCACTTCCGGATCCTTGCCCAAAGTTACCCGTCCTCACTATGCGGCCGGTTGCTCTTCCAGCACTCGGTCCATTCCACCTTCACGACCAAAGGCCACTCCACCTCGGCCGGCGGTCCAATTTGCACCTCCATTCAGATGCTGCTATGCGTCATATTATCATGATGACCAATTTACAATCCCCCGGACATTGCCACAAAGAGAATCGGTTTCTACCCGGTTTGCACTCCCCCATAAAGCCCCAAAAAGACATGTAACATTGGGGGCAGGGGGCAAGATGCAAGTTTTCACGTGCTTTGCCGCTTCAAGTTCAAGTCGGCGAGAGGACGGTGCCGAGGCCCCGCAGACCACAACTCGACCCGGCGCGACTAACACTCGCGGTCATAGTGCTCTCCAGGCCACAGCAGTCAATCCTCCACGACAACCCTCAATGGTTGATCTCCCACAACAGGAAGGAGTGGAAGAGGAGGCACCTCACGATGACCGAGAAGCCGAAGCTGCACCCCCGAATCTCGACTTAGCCGAGATATTGAGGGAAAATCAAGAATTAAAAAGACTTCTCAAGGAATTTACACTGATACAGTCCCAGTTGGCACAAAATTCAGGGGTGGCTGAAGTTCCCGAAGAGCCACATGTTGTGCGTAGGGAGCAACCTCCTGCACCACCTCCTCGGCCAGTGGTATATCAACCTCCCCCTCAACAACCGCCACAGTGGGTGGCACCAGAAGATGAGATCCACGTCACATCTCAGGCTTACCAACCGCCTCAAGACTATGCGGCGGTATCTCAAAAAATGATGATTAAACGCCTGATTGAAGCAAAACTAGCTGAACATGACGATGGACTAGCCACGGTGGATTTATACCGGGTGTCATACCCTGTTCACCATCAATTTAAGAAGCTGCCGGCAGAAATCACCAAGATTCCCAAGTGTCCAAGGTTCGATGGGCGTGGATCCCCGAAGGAACATTTGGCACTTTATGTCACGCACATAGGTGAACTGGCACTTGAGGAGTTATACCTCCTCAGGTATTTTGCCACTACTCTAACTGGAGCCGCCTTTGAATGGTACTCTAAGCTGAAGCCGAACTCAGTAGCAAACTAGGAGGATATGCATAGAAAATTCATAGAAAGGTTCAAGTTGACTGAAAGGCCATTCACGCTGGTTGAGTTGACTTCCCTGCGTCAACGTAGGGACGAATCAGCAGTTAATTACATCAAGCGGTGGAGGAACCTGTGAATGAAATGTTCCAATCCACCAGCAAATGAAGAGGTCGTTGGTCTATGCCAAAAAGGCCTACGACCGGAAATGTTAGAAAGGCTCTTGATAGCTAACATCCGGACATTCGACGAGTTGAATCGGATGGTCTCCGAACTCGAGCTCTTCTATGCTGATAACCCGGTGGCTCTCACCACAAGGCAGAAGATGTCAAAGGATAAACAGCCTATGGCCAAAGATGTCTATACAGTAGACTTCTCTCCGGCCAAGAATAATGGCAATGGGGGCAAGAAGGATGTGCCAGGTTCAACCTCAACGCCCAAGAATTCTAATCAACCTGGTCCCGTGACCACATTGGCTGATCAGTAGAAGAAGCCATACTCTTACCCCAGGGAGCACACCAAAAGGTTGTTCAATATGTGCTTAAAAGAAGGTTTGATCACCCTCCCACAACCTAAATGGCCTGGTGATGCTAGTAAAGCCGACGAGCCTAACTTCTGCGCATATCATCGGATGTTGGGTCATGCTTTTGAAGACTGCTACCTGTTCATGGATCAGGTGGAGGCCCTGATTCGAGATGGAACTATCGATATGGGCAAGCATTTGATTAACCCGCTGCGGTCGCATGTCAAACCCAAGCAGCCCCTAAACTTCACAGTGAATGTCATACATCAGGGGCGTTCATTTAACAGACGGGTGCAGGCTCCACCTCAGCAACATGTCATGCATAATCACCGGCACCCTGAAATATACAACATGGCTGCCAGGACCACTGCCATATTGGAGAGGTTCCGCCAGCGGTGTGCCCGCCTAGAACGGGACTTGCAGCTCACCATAGTCCACCTGCCAGGACTAATGACAGGCGAAGTGGTGGAAGAAGAACTGTACCCAGCTGACAATGATGAGTCGATTGACTTCTCGAGCAGCGGGTCACACACGAGAACCCCAGGAGATACAGTGAACCAGCCTGGTTCATGGAGATCCTGGGAGTCATTAGATATACCACCAACACGAGACAATAGGGAACAAGAGGTGTCCGATGCAGACTCTTATATGATCCCTAATGTACAACCAAGAAGAGAAGAATCGAGGAATCCGCCTACATTTCCGGGTTATGAGCGATATTTATTCCCTCAGGGAATGACATACCCGTTATTCCAATATTGCGCCAGAGCGGGTCTAATTGCCCCCATACTCTCAAGATAGGCCACACAACTTTCAGTTTCCACGAGAAGGGTGTATATACCACCTCACCATGGAACACTCCTTAGAAAGTTGTAGAGCTGCCAGGGCACAAATTGAACATCTAATAAGGGACGAAGTACTCAACCTGGGACGTCACCTGATCCAGCCGCCACGGCCGCATGCTTTCCGAGGGCCATACCTCTCGGCGTATGTCATACATGCCACCCTCGAAACAAGCATGCAACAGAGAACGGGGGGCAAGTCACAAAGGCTAATACAACCTAAAGTTTATTCGGCTTATCAAACACTTTCCTCGGAAGTGATACAGAGAAATATTAAAGCTGCCAACAAGTTTTATGAAGAAAAGGCTAAGGAGGTTGTCCCTGAGGAACCCGACCAGCCATGGCAGAAAATGCCCACCCGGGAGGAGAAAGCTCAAGCCAGGGCAGAAGTAGCCCGCAAGAAGGCAGAACTACAAGCTAGGCAGGCTACACAAGCCGATGAAGCCGCACAACCAGCACCATACAGAGGACCAGGAGGTCTCGCCAACCAAAGAAAACATGCAAAAAATAAAAGAAAGGCAGATAAAAGAAAGGCAAGACGCCAGGAAGAGAAACTGCGGGCAATGGAAGCACGCTTGCAAAATCCCACACCTCTCCAAAAACTTCAAAAACTCATTGATCAGCTCGAGGAATACGAGCCAAAACAGCCTTCGGGCCCGACTCCCCTCGACGCATATATTCCTTGGGATGAGTGGGCCAAGTATGCTTCCTTCAAGCGATGGCTCATGGAAATCAGAAGAAAGATGGCCGCAGGGGAAGAAATCCCATTTGACAGCATATCAAAATTCTGGGGAGAAGGTGAAGAAGAGCCGAATGCCCATGACCTTGCATCCCGCTTCCATAGGCTGTAATGCAATCTAGCAAGTATCCCACCACCCGCTGATTTCTACAATCGGGGGAATGGCAACCGGGGGCAGTCATCTCGCCCCACAGTCACATACCAGAGACGGAATAATAGAAACACCCGCGGAGGACGTGGAGGCAGGGGGCAACACCCCAACAACAACAAAGTAATTTATTTCAGGGATGAACAACCAAGGCCCGTACCACCTCCATTGGTAAGGCAGCCGCCTTCCCGAGTCATTCAATTCCAACCCTTCTCAGATGATGAGGAGGATGATGACACAGTAAATGCCACTTCCGAGGCGCCAGCAAGGCCCGAAGAGGTGCAAAAGGAGCCCGTAGTGGACAAAGCCAGCCAACCAAGTACGTCTCAGCAACTACCTCAACAAAATGAAGCCGAGGGATCGGTTCCGAGCGAGACGGTGGCAAAAATCATATTGGAACAATTGTTTCCGCCTCAACTAGATTCCCTGTCTCCTTTGGCCGAGGTGAAGGAAAAGGTGGACCAAAAGGTTCTTCTCCAACTAAAGAGACTCCCTGTGCACCTAAGCCTATGGGAAGTCATATCTTTAAGCAAAGAACTCCGAGAAGCTCTTATGGCAGTGCTGCAAGCGCCGGAAGCCTATGAAGCCCATTTGGCCGAGTTGGGCCAATATGAAGCATATGCAGCATCGGTCTCATTCACCGAGGAGGATATGATGTATCCGTCAGCATTCCACAACTGGCCGCTATATATGAAAGAGTTGGTGAATGGACATGAATTGAACCGGATCATGGTCGACGCAGGTTCGGCTGTCAACATACTCCCACTCAAGACCTTTAGGGCTTTATACCTTATGCCTTATCTTCAGAAGGTCTCGGGAGTTACTATATCCGGATTCAACCAAGATTCAGAAGAAGCTATGGGAAAAGTCGAGGTGGACTTGGTGTTGGGTGACTTCAGCACCAAAGCGACATTCTATGTCATAGATGCTGATACCACCTACAGGGCTCTCCTAGGCCGCCCCTGGTTACATGCAAATTGGGTCGTGCCGTCAACACTTCATCAATGCCTTAAATACAACAAAGAAGGTGTGCAATACAGAGTAAATGCAGACCAAGCCCCTTTCGAGGTGACCGAGTGTCATCTGTCAGACGCACAACTATATCTCCAGGCAGAATCCTTTAAAGCCAAAACCAATAAGGGAAAACAAAAGATGGTTGATGAACAGCTTGATGCCGACATCACCATTGATAAGGTCAGGGCAAAGTTGCACATGCTGAAAATAAGCTCTAAAAGGAAGGAGTGGCGACCCATCAAGTTCAATGCCAACTCTATCACTAAAGCCTTCGAAGATAGCATATGCATGCCACCAGATCTAACATGGCTGGTCGGAGAGCTCGAACTTCAAACGGTGCAAAAGCTGGAGATATTCACCGTCCCCTATCCTGATGGATCAAGCCATACATTCCACCGGGAGGAGTTCCCACGCGAGCCAGCTTGGGATGATGACTTCGGTTGGCCTGAAGATCTCGACTCCTATATGGTGCCGGTAGAGCCCATAGAAGCCATGTCTCGAAAGAAGCGACAAATGTGCCGGGAGCAAGGCGTTCCTGATAAGCAAAGCCGCCTGAGAGACAGGATGTTTAAACAAATGTGGAACTTTGAAAAATGGTTAAAAACAAAATAAAAAGTATGGCTTGGGCTATGATTTTGACTATGAGCCGACAGTGCATTATGCGGTCAACCTAGTCAGCATTCATGAAGGAGAAGATGTTGCCCCTGTCTTTGATGAATCCTCTGAAGAAGAGACAGAGCAGGGAGCTCAACAAGAAAATGCCCAATAAATTCAAAACAATCTGGGGCAAGATCCGCAGCAATCAAGCTCACAGGCTGACAATGGCCTCTTCCAGGCAGAGGCCCATGAGATAGAAAACAAAGAAGGAAGTGAGGAGTTGGTTGATTTACAACCAGCACCTGAAGAAATTGAGGATGGTGGTCAAGCTACAGTCGATGACCTCCTCGAAATTAATTTGGAGACTACGGAAGATCCGAGGCCCATCTTCATCAGTGCCCTCCTCAGTAAGGAAGAAAAAGTCAAATACGAGCTTTTACTGGAAGAATTCAGAGATTGCTTCGCCTGGACTTACAATGAAATGCCGGGATTAGCGCCAGAGGTGGCAGTCCATAAACTGGCCATACTCCCCTCAGTAAAGCCAGTCAAACATAGACAAAGACGCATGCGGGCTGATTTGGAACTCAAAGTCAATGCTGAAATCGACAAACTTATAGAGGTCGACTTCATTGAGCCTTGCATGTACCCTGTTTGGCTCGCCAACATTGTGCCAGTGAAGAAGAAAAATGGACAGATTCGGGTCTGCATCGATTATCGCGACCTGAATAGGGCTTGCCCGAAGGATGACTTCCCTCTGCCAATTCCAGAAAATATGGTGGACGTGACCATGGGGCATGAAGCCTTGTCATTCATGGATGGTTCGTC
Organism: Cryptocoryne crispatula var. balansae; assembly: GCA_036172225.1. Taxonomy (NCBI): domain Eukaryota; kingdom Viridiplantae; phylum Streptophyta; class Magnoliopsida; order Alismatales; family Araceae; genus Cryptocoryne; species Cryptocoryne crispatula. Next base: position 45,215,014 of record CM069919.1, on the reverse strand, counting down.
GGGCTACAATCAAATCTTGATGTCCACGGAGGATAAAAGTTTTACGGCATTTCGTACTCCTAAGGGGGTGTTCAACTACAAGAGGATGTTGTTTGGCCTCAAAAATGCAGGAGCAACCTACCAGAGGGCCATGACCAGCATCTTTGATGAAATGTTACATGATCTGGTCGAATGCTATGTCGATGACTTAGTCGTCAAGACGAGAAAGCGAGAGGATCACTTGGGCGATCTGAGAAAAGTCTTTGAGCGGCTCCGGTAATACAAATTAAAAATGAATCCCATGAAGTGCGCCTTCGGCGTATCTAGTGGGAAATTTCTTGGTTTCATAGTCAAATATCGGGGCATTGAAATTGACCCCGATAAAATCAAAGCAATTAGGGAACTGCCGCCTCCGCGCAACATACGGGAGTTGAGATCCCTCCAAGGCAAGGTCGCATACATTCGGCGTTTTATCGCCAACTTGTCTGGCCGGTGTCAATCGTTTTCCAAACTAGCCAAAAAGGGAGCCCCATTTAAATGGGATGACAGTTGTCAAGCCGCCCTAGATGGGCTCAAACAATATCTCCTAAATCCACCTGTTTTAGGGGCACCTGTCAAAGGTAGACCCCTTATTTTGTACATCACTGCATTGGACACATCCCTGGGTGCTATGTTAGCACAACTGAATGACGAAGGCAAGGAGCAACCGTTCTACTATCTGAGTAGAAGATTGGTAGGCCCTGAACATAATTACTCCCCGATGGAAAAGATGTGTCTGGCCTTGGTATTTGCTGACAAAAAGTTGAGGCACTATCTCCTGGCACACGAGGTCAACTTGATATCCAAGGTTGACCCCATAAAGTACATGTTGAAACAGCCAGTCCCTTCTGGACGCCTCGGGAAATGGGCATTGATGTTGATGGAATTCAACATTAAATATGTCCCGCAGAAAGCAATTAAAGGACAGGGGATGGCAGACTTCCTTGCCGCCCATCCTATACCCGAGGATTCCCCCCTTAACCTCCAGTTACATGACGAGGAAACGTTAAGGGAGGGAGAAAAACAAGAAGCCCAGCAGGTGGACATCAAATACTGGCAGTTGTACTTCGATGGTGCAGCCAGCACAGAAAGGGGACCTAATGGAAAATTGAAACCAAGGGCCGGTGCAGGCATAGTATTCCTAAGCCCACAGGGTGGAGTTCTACACCACTCATACACTTTGCCAGCAGCCCTTACCAACAATGAAGCCGAATATGAAGCCCTTGTCATCGGCTTGGAAATTGCCCTCGACATGGGAATTCGATGCCTCAAAGTATTCGGGGACTCAATACTAGTCGTGCAACAAATGCTCGGAGTATTTGAAGTCCGAAAAGAAGAATTGATGGTCTATCATGCAACAGCCACCCGATTGGCAGAAAGGTTCTACATCTTCAGCATACAACATGTCAAGAGGGGGTTAAACTCGCAAGCCGATGCATTGGCCAAATTGGCTTCTGTGATCAAACTACCACCTGTAGGAAGGTTAGAAATTGTTGTCAAGCACAGAAGGTAGTTTCCAACATCCGTCATCGACAACGACAACCCAACTACATGGGGAGCTAACATCATAGAAGAGGGTGAAGATGATCACCCTGAACGAAATGATTGGCGACAGCCGATTATTGACATCAAAAATGGGATCTTACCTGAAGACCGGGCCAAACGTGTGCAATTGACACGTAGGGCGATCTCCTACCAACTTATCAGTGGGGAGTTATACCGATTGGTACCCGAAAAAGAAAGATCGGTCCTTACCAGGTGCCTATCCATGAAAAAGGCATTTCAGGTGATGAAGGAAGTTCATAGCGGGTTATGCGGAGCACATCAATCCGGGCCCAAAATGAAGATAGCAATCAAGCTTAAGGGACATTACTAGCCAAGCATGTTCTCCGACTGCGAGAAATTTGCAAAGACATGTCATGAATGTCAGGCATTTGCACCTATCCCTAGGCGCCCACCAACACAACTACATCCTACCACCCCGACATGGCATTTCGCCGAATGAGGAATGGATATTGTGGGACCTTTTAAGCCATCCTCCAAAGGTTGTAAGTTCATATTTGCAGCTACCAATTACTTTTCCAGATGGGCAGAAGCTATAGCCGCCAAGGAGGTAACAGGTGAGGTGGTTGCTCGGTTTGTCCAACAAAATCTCATATACAGATATGGAGTGCCGAGCCGTATCATGTCAGACAATGGTACACCATTCAGAAATCAAACAATATACAAGTTGGCCTCCAAAATTCATATTGATTGGCGGACATCTACTGTGTACAATCCACAAGCAAATGGCCTAGCAGAGGCATTTAACAAACCCTTTATAAGCTTCTAGTCAAAGTGGTTGGGAGCAAGAAGCGGAATTGGGACGAGAAGATGCAGGAAGCACTTTGGGCCTACCGCACCATATATAAAACACCCACAGGCTGCTCACCGTTTTCGTTGGTATATGGGAGTGAGGCAGTCATACCCGTGGAGGTGGAATTAGCTTCTTACCGAGTAGCAATCCACCATGGTCTACCTTCTGATGAACCCGATGAAATGCAAAGATGGTTCATGGAGTTAGAGAAATTAAAAGGGGAAAGGTTGAAAGCCCATGAACACCTCAAAATATATCAAGCTAGGAAGTCTCGAGCCTACAATAAGTTGGTGAAAGAGAGATCGTTCCACAAAAGAGACATTGTCATGGTCAAGCAAAAGGATACTATGGCAGGTCGCCCCAAAAACAAGTTTCTCCCAAATTGGCTCGGCCCATACATCATCGACAAGGTGTTTGAGGGAGGTGCCTACACCGTAGTTGATTGCAAAGGGAATATTCTGTTCCCTCCGCTCAACGGCAAACACAACAAAAAATATTATGCTCCAGAGCATGAGTTCCATAGGAACCAACTGGAGAATGAAGAATGATGTTAGAAAAAAAAAAAAAAAAAAAAAGGGCTAAAAATAAAGATGCTCGACAGACTTGGTCAATCTCATTGATCGGTTAAGGGCAAAAGTGTCAAGAAAAACCCGGTTAAGGGGAAAACCCGAACAGGGCACCTTAAGCAAAAATGGGTTACCCCGCTGTGTAAAAACCCTACAAAAGGGCGCACAGGCAAAAAATCAATGGGGGACTGGTCTGGATGAAAACCTCGAAAGAGGCAGTCAGACTAGTTAAAAAAAACGACAAACAAACAAACAAAACAAAACAAGGCTAACTCCCCTAACCCAATGGGTTGGATGAGTGAGTTTTCCCCCTAATTCTATTTGGGAGGGGGTCCGAGATGCCGATGACGAAACAGCTCCCATAAAGCTCATCTACCTTGTAGTAGAAATATGCTGGGGAGACCATACCTGAGGCAACGAGGAAGATCACCTCCCGCCTATAAAATTTTCGAGAAGTCTCGCACACCATCCCAAAGGGAGAAAGGATACCCCCTTGTCCAACAAAAAATAAGCTTTATGTCTTGATGGCCATTTCGGCCGGTAAGAGCTTCATCACCATACCACTATGACTCTCCTGGTCTAGGTGGTTATTGAAATCAAATCCTATACCGTTATGACCCTTTCGGTCTATATGGTTCTGATTCCACGTCAGTGTTGCTTTTGGCCAATGTACACCAAGTCCCACTGGCCATCTTCATACCTTGAGCCTTCAAGCCCAAGTTTATCCCAGATTCATATCTTAGGCTGAGTATGATCATCTCGTACTCTCTTGGCATCAAGCCACAACATTTTTTCGGCATTAAGCCACCAGCTCTTTGGCATTAAGCCTTTTCCATATTCAAACCATCTTCGGCATCAAGCCACGATCCTCTTTTTGGCATTAAGCCATCATACCCCTTCTGGCATCAAGCCATTCCATTCATTTTTGGCATCAAGCCAACGCATATCTTTTCGGCATTATGTCATTTCATATCTTTTGGGCATCAAGCCAATCCATTCTCTTCGGCATCAAGCCATTCCATACCATATTTTCCAGCATCAAGCCACCATAACCAACTGGCATTAAGCCGTCGTCTCTTTTTGGGCACCAAGCCACCACATCCTGTTAGGCATTAAGCTATAACAAACCATATCCTCTTGGCATCAAGCCACCATCCCTTTTCAGCATTAAGCTACAAAACCCGAACCCAACAGGCCGAGTGTGGTTTCTTCATACTCACATGTCCTATGGGTCCATTATGGCCTCAAGCCACAATATCCCTTTTCGGCATCAAGCCACAAACTCATGCCCAATAGGCCGGGTGTGACTTCTTCACGCTCACGTATCCTATGGGTTAAGCTTGGCATCAAGCCACCATGTCTAAACCTAAGAGGCCGAGTAAGACTTCTTCACACTCACATGTCCCACGGGTCTTTCGGCATCAAGCCATCCCAAATTTTATACTCTATGAACCAAGTGTGATCCTTTCATACTTACGAACTTACGGGTGCCACAGGCACAAAGCCGCTAAATCATATGGCCAAGGAGAAGCCTTAATTCCTCACCATCCAAAATCCTTTGGCCTAAGGGAAGTTTTAATTCCTCACCGCCCGAAAACAACTTTTTAGCTCGAGGGAAGAAGAGAATGGGCCAAAAATGGAGATGCCCGACGGACTTAGCCGATCTCATCTCATTGATCGGTTGAGGGTAAAGATGTCAAAAGAAACCTGGCTAGAGTGAAAACCTGAAAAAGGCACCCTGGGCAAAATCGGGTCACCCTGCTACATGAAAACCACTCTTGAGCAAGGATCGCGGGATCGGAATCGGAATCGGGATCGGTGGGTACCGATCCAATCCGGATCGGATCGATTTCGACCGATCCAATGGAAGAAAATCGATCCAGAATCGGTAAGAAAAAAAAAAAAAACGATCCGATTCCGATCCGATCCGATTCCAGACCGATCCGGACCGATTCTGGCCGATCTGACTGGAATAGCAAAAAATGAAAAAAAACGATTCGATTCCGATTCCGATTCCGATCCCGACCGATTCGGCCGATCCGATTCCGATTCCGATCCGATCCCGACCGATCCGGCCGATCCTAACCGATTCTGCCGGAACTTTTTTCCGGATCAGTCCTTCAGCCAAGAATCGGATTGGCCATTGCCGATCCGATCCAGGAATCGGCCGATTCCGATCCGGATCGGCCGATTCCGCGATCTATGCTCTTGAGGCATGTAGGCAAAAGAATCAAGGAGGTTGGTCCGGGTGAAAACCCGAAAAGGGCAGTCGGATCGGTAAAAAGAAAAACAAAACAACAACAACAATGCTCGAAAGCAACAGCACGACGGGCCAAGGCAAGAACACCATGTACAGAAGCAAACATGGCATAAGTTTCCCCCTCTGATTCATTACATCAAAGAGTCAACAAAGAGGGCCCAAGCCCTTCTCAGCCCCGAAGATGCGCAACCAACAAAAGACAGTGCAAAAGAGCAGTTTATCTTGGCACCAAGACAAAAGCAACGTAGTGCAGAAAAAATGACAGAACACACAATTCTAATTGATCAAATTGAGGACAAAAGCAGAAACATTCCAAAAGAGAAACATGCACTGTGGAAAAGAACAACCGCTTATCATACAATCTCATACAAAAGGGTACAATATACAGATGTGCAGCCCTAATAGAAAACAAATGATATTTTATTGCTCAGTCGTTTTATACAAAGAGTATAGCGTGCCCGAACAACCCTCGGGGCCTAGGTTTGGCTTAAAGCAGTTTGTCAAGTGCAAACATGCATAAATCCCCAGAGTATTCTCTTCCGTGGTTGAGGGCCTCCTACTCGTGAAAGCTCCTGGCATCAGCACCACACCAAAAAAACATGAGCACGAGAAACCACTTTCTTGAACACAATGTGGTCGCCTGTTTACAGTAAAGACAATGAAAACAAAGGGCAATAAGTAACAGCATGGCACAAAAGAAAATAGTTCAACTATATTCACAGCAAGCAATTCAAAGAATATCAGTCATAGAGCAACAAGCAATGACAGAAAGAAATGATACAAATACATTTACATGAGCAATACTACAATTTTCTGTCAAACAAGCAGATGGCAGAAGCAAAGCAGACGTGGCTCTTTATGCACAAGTAATTTCAAAAAATGTGTAGTCACATAGCTGCAGGCAAATGACAGAAGAGAAGATCCTACAACTAAATTTTGGCATGCAACCCTGAATATTTCAGTCAAGAAACAACAGGCAACTGGCAGGCAACGAAATAAAGGTGTTACTAAATATCTTGCACGGGCACTTCCTTGACGACTTTTGTCTCTAAGGAATCACCCGTGGGGGGCACTTGTTGACACCTAGAATTTCAAAGAAACAAAAAAAAATAGAAAAAGCAAGGGAGGAGGAAACAATGAAGACCAACGGGCAAGAGCAAGGGCGGGGGAAGCAAACGCAAATGGAAAGACGGCAGAGCACTTTACCCCGCCGACTGGTGGTCGGGTGCGCAGGAGGGGGTGATCCCCCTTGCAGGATCCGGAACAGGGGAGCCAACCCCTTTACCGGTCCCTACGACAGCATCCTGCACCGACCGGGGGCCCATCCGAGCTCCCACGGACTTCCGAGGGAGCCACGCACCCGGCAGACGGCTATAAAAAGAGGGATCGACTGAGGGGTCGGGGGTAGAGAGAGAGGCCAGAAAGAGGAGACCGAGAAGAGAGAGAGGAAAGTCACCGAGCGCAGCCAAGCCCTTGCCTTCCTCCCGCGGTACCACCGGAGCCGTCTCCTTCCTCCGGTCGTGCCTTCTTCTCCTTCCGGCCGCGTTGTTGAAGTCGTTTCCACCTCTCGTCCGCTTCCACCAGCCGCCATGGACGCCGTAGAGGCAGCTAGCCCCTCCGTCATCGCCATTGAAGCCTCCCGCCTCTCCGGACCAGGTCGGAACCAACTTCTCCAAGCCACCGCGGACGTCGACGTCGCCGGAGGAGGTCTCCCTCTTCCTCCTCCACCGCTGCCGGATCCCCTCCCTCCTCCGTCGTCGACGTGTGCCTCGCCGTCGCCGCAGCTCTCAACCGCTGCCGGATCCCCTCCCTCCTCCGTCGCCGACGTGTGCCTCGCCGTCACCGCAGCTCTCCACCGCGAGGAAGGAGCCGTCGAGGGGAGAATAATGTCCCCCCCCAACTTTGATCCACGGTGGAAAACCACCGCGGGCCCACCGGGAAAAAAAAGAGGGGGAAAAGGGGCACGGCGGCCGACCGCGTGAGGAGTCCCGCGGCGCTGACCCGCGGTCAACCAAGCGGTGGGGCCCGCACGAAGGAGAAAACGCAAAAAAAAGGATGCGCACGCGAAGCGCGCGGCCGAGGGAGGCGAGCGGGCCCACTCGGGAGAACAGGGACGGGCCGCCGAAGAGGCCCAATAACCCCCAGAGTACAGTGTGCCCGAATAGGGCATATTCAAAAAAAATTTAAATAAACAATCAAATGAAATTAAATGAAAATCCACCTCTTTAATCAACAAATCGAGACTAGTTGGGAGGTCAACTAACCATCCGCCCCTACATCTCGACTTAACCTAAAAGAAAATCAAAATTCGGACTAGTTGGGGGGTCGACTAACCATCCGCCCCTACGTCCTTAAGGTAGACATACAAAGGTCATAAAAAGACCCCAATGTCTTACCATCAAGCTATATATGAGGCCGTGCATGATCAACATGCCATTAAGCCGGTTATATGTTAAGAAAAAAAAGAAATGGAGAAAATATCCATAAGTCTATCTAAGGACCGGGTATATTCCCCCATAAATTGACAAGTTCATCATATCCAATGAGGATTGAGGGAAGATGGTCTCAAAACAATCAAGTTGTAATGACATGGAACCAAGCAATGAGATGGCATGTCCGGTGTACAAGTACAAGTGATCTTGAGTGGAGGATCAATAACCCCATGAAATTGAGAGGATTGCAAATAAAAAAATGATGAAATAAAACAAAATAAAGTAACCTGAACATAAAAGAGTGTCATAAGAAAAATCTCTTAAGCCATACCGGGTCTGAAAATACCAACAAATCTGAAATCTGGAAATTTAAAAATCTGAACTTCACATATAAAATAAGAAACCGAAACCTGTAAAATCTGCAGAACTACAAATCTGAAGTAAAAAAAAAGTCTGAAACATGTAGAATTTGAGACCCGGAATCTGCAGGCAATCAACCCAAACTCATGAACCAATCAAATTTCCCACATCAAACCTCTTACTGGGCAAGTTTAAAAATCAAATCCAATCCTATTCAATGACACAACCCTTAATAAACTGAACAACTAAACCATAAAACCCATGCTCCGAACAAATCTGTAGGATCTATAGAAATCTGGGCACTTAAGGTTGGAACTCAAAACAAAGAATCAGAAGAAACGATAAATCAACCCATGGAAATAAAAGGACCCCAACTCGTTCAAACTGAACTCAGTTAAAACAAAATCTGTTCTAATCAAATTGAATCCAAACCAATAAACGGTTTACAAATAAATCCATTTCAAAAGAAACTTAGGTCAATTAACCAATGCATTTCAATGAATTCAATTCAAAAACAATTCCTCGAACCAAATCCCAACAAATCTCATAAATCAGATCTTAAAACAAGTTAACCTTAACTGAACAAATTTAATTTAAACAAACAACTCTAATTCAAATTAACCCAACCCAAATCAATTCAATCTAGATCAAAACGAAACCAAACGAACCAAATCTGTAAACAAGCCAAACTTCCAAGCCGACTCAAATCTGGCCGCCTGTCAAGCTCAAACATAATCAATTCAAAACGGTAAAATATGTACATGAATTCAAGTCATAATTGCATAAAACAGGTTCAAATCAAACTAAATCTAAACAATCCAATCACAACAAATAAGATCAGATCAGATTTTAAAATCAAACAAACCAAAAATCCAAATTAAAACCAATCATGACCAAGTGAACTTAATAACCTGTCAAACGTTAAGTTGAATCCAATTTTCAAATTCAAAATTCAATTCCATTCCAAACGTGGTCAAATCAATTAAATTAAATCAACCCAAATCAAAAAACTTTAAATTAAACCCATATTAGTCTTAATCTGACAACCTTAATTCAAATTAAGTTAAATCAATCAAATGAACTATTAATCTGAACCCCATAAAATCTGCATATTAATCAAATTTTAAAATGAGTTAACTTTAACTAAACAAGATTAACCTAAAACAAACTAAATTTAAATTAATAAGTAATCCATCAACAAATTCAATTCAAGACAATTAAATCCCAAATCAGTTCACATAAATCTGAAGGTTGCATTCCACAGATCCAACTGAAATTTAATAAATCAAACGGATTAAATAAGATAATTTCATCCCAAACAAACCATATTCCTTAAGCTAGGCCCAAATCCCATTCAAAATCAAACAATAAACAAATTGTCAAAATTCAATTAAACAAACTCAAACTCAAACAGAATATAAATCAACAAATAACTCACAAATCAATCAAATTCAACTTAAATCAAATCAAATTCGAACCAAATCAAACAAAAATCAAATCAACTAAAAAAAGAAACATTAAATGCTTGCATTCCATCAAGTTCATGGGACTGTTTTCTCCTGTGCATGTGAATGTTTATTTTTGTGGATGCATGCCTTCTACTTCAATGGATTGCTATGACGGATAATCAAGGGTATTCGAGTATTCTCGATGTAATTAACGTCGGATCTTCGCACCATCCGACGGGGAGAGGTCAAAATAAATTTCAAAGAACCTAACAACCTCAATCTATGATTTTATATATACCATTGACCCTAGTTAGTACTTCTATGGTATACCACCTATTTTCCTAAGAAGTCAACGCCAAGGTCTAATTCAAATTCAAATGGAAAATGAATTTCCAAAATCAAAAATCCTTAAAAAGGTTTCGAATTTTGAGGTTACATCAGGTTCCAATGCACAACATCTTACCAAATGTTAGTATTGACTTATCAATATTCATTAGAGCTTAGAAATTATCAATCTCTACATCATGAAGATTTCTCTTGAAGAAAATGTTCCTTGGTTGACTATGCTGCCCCATATCTGATATCCCTTGTATCAACCACTTTGTGATCTCTTGATGTAGTAACGGAGTAGAGCCTTCGAAATTGAACTTTGATGGGGGTAATTATATGCCACTTTGAAGCTCCTTTGTTTGTTCCAACGCTTGTAAATATCTACAAAATTGAGCTCTTATCTTGGGTGGAGTCTGTGTGCACAGTGTCACATTGCCCTTCATCTCGGTAATATGATGCTTCAACCGGTAAGTTTACCCATAGCTAATTTTTTCGCAATACTTACATTTAACTTTTCTCTCCATCATAGATATCAACTTGCAATGAAGTTAAGCCAGATTGTTCTAGATCGAACTAGTCGTTTGGGTGTCTCGACTTGGAGAAGACATGTTGAAGAATAAAGATTGAAAAAATAAAGACAACACTAAAGAAGAAGAGGTTATCAACACAATTTGACAAAAAAGGGGTTAGCAACACAATTAACAAAAAAGCGGTTAGCACTAAAGATACTTAAAAGAAATAATTAACACTAATTAAACGATTAGCAATAAGAGTTTGAGTGAGATAGAGCTTAGGAAAGTGAGAGATGGGTGGGGGTATGATAGGGCCCCCTAGGAGCCTTATATAGGCCCCCAAGGGACCTTGGGGGGCTTCTTAGAAGCCCCCAAACAATCATATGATCATTACAACCCAGTTGGCCAGGTTGTCGACTAGGTCGCTGGGTTGTGTGACCCGGTGCCGGGTCACGACAGAGCTAGTAGCGACCAAAACCAACCGGGTCATGCGACTCAGCCTGACCCGGTCGTGATCCTTCCTTCCATGGTTTTTAATTCTTGGGCTTCAGATGATATGTTGTGAAAACTCACCCTCCCAACTATGTTATGATCAAGGTTCGCGGGATCGGAATCGGAATTGGGATCGGTGGGTACCGATCCGATCCGGATCGGATCGGATCGGACCGATTCCGACCGATTCAATGGAAGAAAATCGATCCAGAATCAGTAAGAAAAAAAAAGCAAAAAAAAAAAAAACCGATCCGATTCCGATTCCGATTCCGATCCGATTCCGGACCGATTCCGGCCGATTCCGGCCGATTCGGACCGATTCTGGCCGATCCGACTGGAATAGCAAAAAAAGAAAAAAAACGATCCGATTCCGATTCCGATTCCGATTCCGGACCGATTCCGGCCGATTCCGGACCGATTCCGACCGATTCCGACCGATTCCGCGGAATTCATGCCGGAATCGGTCCTTCCGCATGGAATCCTCCGATCCGATTCCGGAATCGGTCGGAATCGGTCCGATTCCACCGATTCCGTAAACAATGGTTATGATCCATTTGGCATCCTGGGAACAAGTGTACTTTTGAATAATGTTTTGGCAATCCAAATCTGATCCTCAATCTTATGTCTATCTATGTTAAAGATTGGTCTTTGACTCATTCTAGGAGTTCTTTGGAGGCAACTTCTTTCATAGATAAGGTTTTGGACTTCAAATTGTTGATGTTGTAATTCTTTTGTTAACTACTCATCACCTCGGTAGATGAGTTTTTTTTCATCCTTTGTCTCAATCCTCTCAGTTTACTTTTTATGCTTTGCTGTGATGCAACTTTCTTACGGTTATTAATATAATCATGGTCTGTTTTGGACCATCCTCAATAAAAAAAGATGAACTATTAATAAAATGAATATGGAGAAAGAGAATATATCCAAAGATGGTCAACATGTTGAGAACTGGGAAGATTGGTTAGACAAATGCTTTCAGCCGGTGACATTTGAATGAAGCAATATATATCCTTTAAGGAGCAATTTAGTATCCATCTATTCTTCTGTAATCTTGTTTTTCATTAAAAGTTGGTTTCTTTGCTCATTTTGGTTTCTATCTAGATAAATACAAGGATTCTGGAATCAGAATCAGAATCGGTCGGTACCGATCCGGTCCGATTCTGACTAAACCTTAAGAAGAGAAACCGATCCGGAAAATAGATTTTTTAAAAAAATAAAAAAATTTGATTCCGATTTGGACCGATTCAGGCCTATTTGGGCCGATTCGGCCTGAATCTTTTTTAAAAAAAATTAAAAAATCATGATATTGATTTTGATTCCGATCCGATTCGACCGATTTGACCGAAATTCAGATCAGAATCGGTCCTTCAAGCAGAATCAACCGATTCGATTCCGGAATCGGCTGATTCCGATCTGATTTAACCGATTCCGCAATCTATAGATAAATATATGTACCCTCTTTCATGTTCTATAACGGAAAGAGTTTCTTTAGATAGGATCTTCTTTGGTAGTGTTAAAACCAATTAATGAATCTACAATGATATCTATCTAATTTTCAAGTTGAACTTAAATATATATTCTAAGTCTTGTTCTTATCTTAAAAATTTGTAAATAATAAAATATTTCATTGCAATATTTTACTTGGGCTTTAATGAGTAACTTTTTGACTTCTCAAAAATAGGAAATGAGCATTTAGAAACCTAAATGCCCTTTTGACAACTTTTGAGTGAAATGTGACGAGGGGAGGAAAAATCCATGGACTGACCCCATCATCTTGTGGTGTGTATAGGAACATAATTCAGCATCTTGTGGATTTTCTCTCTAACATCCACCACAAAAATTCTCTTGAAACTCTATCATAAATCTTTTACAACTTAATAAACAATTGTAAATATTTATCATCAAAATTCTAATAAGAAAATTTCATGGACTAATATGCCACTCAGTTGACCAATTTATTGTATTAGATCTTGGTTTATTGGCTTGGAAAAGACTTGTATCAAGTGTCTTTTGCTGTTTTCTCCTATTTTTCTTTCTTTTCAAAGCTAGTCCTATTTTGTGCTCTTATCAAAGATGTAGTGTCATGATCTTTTTTGAGTTATAACCTTCTTTTTCATTAGTCTCATCTACATCTTTTTCTTCAATTGCCTTGTTGTCCACAATCAGCACCGTAATTCCTGTGGTCTTCGCTACCCATCTATGTTGTCATAGGCGAGACATGGTTGATGCAAGTGACCTCTCGCCCCATCACTCGAGCTATCCCCTGCTGGATTGCCCACCTCAAAATTCTGGTGGAGAAAACTGAGGTTCAAGTGGAGAAGATAGGGCTCATGTACTCTATTTGGTCTCATGGGCCCAACAAGGTGAGTTCACAACTTAAAGAGGACTGTTGATGCGGGACAAACCGCTCAAAACGGCGCTAATCGCCGCTAAACGACTTAAATGAACCCAAAATGAAACGGACAGCCCTCAAACCAGTCGAAACGAGCCTGAGCCGCGAACCGGGCCGGCACCAGCTGACCGTGGATGAACCGCAGGTTGCGGTCGCAAACCCGTGCAAGGGGAGCACAGTGGGGGCCGTGGCCGTGCGAGGAGGAACCCAAGGTGGGACGCATGGTAGTGCGGCTTGAGGTCACGTAACCTGGTGGGTTGTCGGCTGCTCCACGTTGAGGCGGATCCGGTGGAAAGGGGTCGTGGAGATCAGCACGCGCGGACGTAGACGTGAATCGATGGGTGCTCGCTCGACGAGGTTCGTGGCAGCCTTCGGTTGCACCCGACAGCGCGCAAAGCCGCTGAACAGCCGAGGGCAGCGTCGTCCTCGCGAAGCCCTTTCATCGCCGCTGTTCGGACGATGCTGCGCCCAAGCGGGTGGAACAGGGGGAACCCAGCGATCTTGTGCAACCACATGGCAGCCGATCCATTGTCCTCGCGGCATCGTCCTCTTCCTTTAGCCGAAAATGAGAAGATGAAGGAGGGGAACGAAGGGGTTGAGGATCGCTGGCTTTGTGCGGGATGGGATCCGGCAGGGCACCGGTCGGCTCAACCATCGCATATGTCCCCTTCTTCTTTCGCACGCCGTGGAACCGCCCTGTCGATTGTAGGAGGTGGACACCACTTGGGGAAGGGCAGAGCCGGGGATCACTAGACCCCTTCCCCTTTGGCACCGTCCCACTAGAAGGTTCATCAATGTTGACGTGTTTCACCGGATGCTGTGTAGGCCTCATCAAAGAGGCTCGACGAAGAGGCCGTCATGGTCGTCGATGCTGCGCTACGACGGTGAAGGGATAAAAATAGAACCGAGGAGGGAAGAACCGACCATCGTCAGGGGTAAGGGAGGAACAGGGAACCGGGTTCTTTCCCGGAGGTGTAAGAGGAAGCCGGCCTCACTACCGGGAGTGAAGGAGGAAATGCTGACAACCTCACCGGAGGCGTCGGAGGTGAACGACGAAAGAACTAAGGGGTGGAGGCGGTTGTGGACGGGCCAAAGCCCTCGCCCACGGGAGAACGTCTCGAAAGCTCCAAAAATTCTTCAATAACTCTGTAGTAATATGTACATCGATGGTGCCCTTTTATAGAAATGGCACATTGATAAAAGACTCCTTAAAAGACTCTATTTACACACTTGTTCTCTCAAAAACCTAAACAAAAAAAGACCAAACATTAACCTAAAATTTGTCCCCATCAACTATCTATGCCTATTGCGCTGAAGCCTGAACCCTCGGTTAGTCAGGGGCAATTAAGCACCCAAGGTTGTTCCCTTTAAGTTGTAGAACCCCCCCCCCTATTTGGGTCCACATCAGAAAATGGATCACACTCTCCTAGCCTTAACAAATGAAGGCCTTGAATGTGCAACAGACAGTTGCTAGAGGTGGCAGAGGCTATCGCCTAGGCAGTCGCCATGGCCGCCTTTGATAACAGAGCTACCCATGGCCTTGCACTAAAAATATCTTTCGTGCCAGCCGCAGTGCACTCATTAAGCTGCTGTGGTTTCGAAAGTTGGCTCCCCAACAATAAGAGTTGGACATACACCTAGAATCAGACCATACAAGGACTTAAGGTTGGTTGGAGACCTTATAGTCTAAATCTGATATTTTATTCACTTGCTTTAGTTTTAGGTGAGTCTAATTTGTTTCCTCAATTGAGATATTTATTTCTCTTCATAACTTGGTATCTACTTTAAGTTTATTGTCATTTTTTTTTACTTTTGTGTTGCACTTTTATATTTTAATGGGTATTCAGTATTAATCTTGTTGTCTTTTGTGGTTGTAAGATTCATTTGTACAGTAATACTCATCTGCTACATGCTTGACGTACTCATATTTATTTGCCTATGGTTAGTTTTCCCATTAGTCATCACTACCTACACAAAATCTCAACTTAGTTTACAACTATTCCGGTATCTTTTGAAAACCATAAAAATTAAACAGACAACAATACTTAAATGGCCAATAAACTGTGATAAGATTTTGTGGGTAGGTAGCTCTAATATATAATTTTGTAGTAATTTATTCCTTTTTGTGACCCTAATTCTTTGCACCTTCTTAGCGTGATTCAGCATATAGACTTAGAAGGTGGCCCTTTATTTTTATTACACACACCTATGAGTAGGAACCCCAAATGCCAAAGCTGATCTTTTGCAGCTCAACTCTGAGCATTTCGTCACTGGAGGATGGGATTCACCTTCCATTTCTGAGTGTGCCTTATGCTGGACCCAAACTTGAATTTGCTTTGTTTAAGTTTATTATAATTTTCTTGATATCAGTCTTGTTTATTCTTGACATTGCAACGTTAGTTTGACATTAAAACTTTTTTTAAAATGTAAGGAATGTAATTTTATCTAATGTTTAGGGGTTAGGCTTGTTCTTCTTTATATACTTGAGCCTATTACTTCTTCTCTAGGTGTCTGTGTCAAATTAATAGCTAAAAAATTGTAGTTCTTACGTTGTGTAAATCTTAATGGTAGGATATCATGTATACTTGGTTATATTTTCTGTTTAACTGTGATTTTATATTTTCCATGGAAATTTTGCACTTTTAGGCACTCGCCAAGAAGAACTTACTCTGTGCCTAATCTGTGTAATTCATTTAACTAGATCTATTTTGTAATCATTTGATTTATATTTTTTAGTTAGGTTCAGAGTTTTTTCGCTAATTTGTAGAGAAATAAGTTGACATTTTCTCTTTTCAGAAAGAGGGAAAAGACATCAACTAATAAGTTATTTAAACTCTAAAGGTATAAAAAGTATCATCAATTCAGTAAAATAACAGAACCATGTTTTAACTTGGTTCTTACACACTTGATTTACAGATATAGCTAATAACAGAACATTGTATGTGTCAGACTGATAAAATCTTAGTAAATAGATCATGATTAAGCTTCTTTAGTTAAAAATTCACTAGTAGGGTGTTGACCCAGCCCAAAAGATGACCGTGGTCATGTCACAGCAGGGACCCGAAAGGCTGAGAGGAACATTGGGTGCAACCAAAATATTTCTGTCAAATTATTGAATTGCGAAAGAAAGAGAGGAAATCACAACATAATAAATCAATTGAGCCTAATCAGCACAAACCAGCATGTCAACATGAGATTAAGGGAGAAGAAATTTATTTACCGGATGAGAATTAAAGGAGCAAGTATAATCAGCACGACTCTCATGCTTGAAAGAAACAAAGAAGAACATGCTTAGGGAATAACAATCTGATGACAAGAAAGAACGGGGGCACACAAGCATAGATCCAAAATCCCTTCATTCACAAGTATAACAGCGGCCTAACGCGCTCGAAACAGTGTAAACCGCACCAGAGGGGGCAGACAGTTATTACTGATTTATTAACCCAGCCGACCATATTTCCCCCAAAGGGGTGGGCGACGGTGCATGTCATCTTCATTTAAACTGAACGTCGATGGTCCTCCAATGGAGGGGTCGACAGCGGCTTTTACCAATTTATCAACCAGACAGCAAAGTCCCTGAAGGGGTGGCCGACGGCGGGTGTCATATTCTCCTAACCGAGCAAAAACGGTCCTCCTCTTGGGAGGGGTTGAGGACGGCTTTCTCTTGTCAATTTATTACTCAAACACAGCAATCCGTTATCAGACTTTTCATCCAGCCCTAAGGTCCAGGCAGGCAAGAAAAACCGGACACAACAAACAGTAAACGCAACAAACAATAATGACAATTTAACATGCAATGGTAGAGAGAAGAAGAGAATGATGATGGCTAGATGCTTACAGCCCGAAGGGGAAGTCGGTCAGATTGTCACGGCCGTCGAGTTGAAAATATTTTGTCAAAGACCGTCCCTACACAAGCTGACACCGTGAAAGTCCTGTGTTTGCGAAATGTTAGGACCCAGTTAAGCCAAATAGAGTCAAGCAAGGTGAAAGAGTCGATGATCAAGAAACCGGGGACCTCATGTACGCCTGGTAGGAGACAGAAAAGACAAAGAGAGAGAGAGAGAGAGAGAGAGAGAGAGCAAAAGAAACGAGACGAAGACCGATGGCAGGTGCAGCATGGAGGAAAGGTCCCAATAGGTGGGAAAGAAAACTTGCAGAAAGAAAGAACCGCGGAGAAAAAAAACAGGCCAACGAGGCCTTTCACCACGTCCTTCGTCCTCTCGAAATAATCATGTTTTTGTCAAGAAGAAATGGAAGTCGACATCTGAGGTCGAGAAGGCTTGCTACGTCGACGGGTCTGTTGGACGGAGAGCCGAACCCCAGGAGAGGGTTCTATGAGAGGCGGAATGAGAGAGGAATCCGACAAGCCCAAAATTTGAGAATAACAACGAGAATGACGGAAACAGAGAGGCAAAGTAGGGTCGGAGCGTACCGACTACCATTTGAAGGTTTGAAGGTCGTCGCGCGCCCCCGTGGCCCCGTGGGCTCAAGGCTTCTGTAGCTCGCGATCTAGGAGCAGACCAGGCGGGAGGGCGAGCTCACCACCTTCAACAACCCCGTGTCTATGCCATCCAGCAGAAGCTGGAGGAGACCTGAGTAACAAGGCCAGTGGGGAGCCGACGGACCTACGTTGAGTACAGTGGGTCAAGTGACCCACTAAAATTTAAAAAATATATCACTAAGTTTAAAAGATTTTATTAAAAATAAAACAAATTAAAAAATATTTATAAAAAATTGATTCCATTAAAATTTTAAGATGATCCTACTAACTTATAATCCTAGATAAGTTTACGTCTCAGGCATGAAGCCTACGAGAAACCGTTACCGCCTTGGACCGACGGGGTTTTTTATTTAAATAACACAGTTATTTTATTATATTATAAATCTAGCACACTCTTTTCTTTTTTTTGTAAAACTAGCACAAGTGGGCTTAAAGAAACTCGACTTTCGGGTAGAAATCAAGTCGATTACAAAGATATCGATTTTCGACAGAAAATACTGCATATCGTTTTAAACTTCTACGACTTGATTATTTACACAAGTCGATTCAAACATAATTGACTTTTAACACTTTAGAACAAAAGTCGATGCAACATGCATCGACTTGACGAAATTTTTTTGAAAGTCAAACTATTTATGTTCGACTTGCCAATTCCAGTCGATGCTAAGTACATCGACTTTAAAGTTTTTTTTAAGCAAGTCGAACTATACATGTTCGACTTGCCGTCTCCCAGAAACCTGCCCGAATTGCAGGCTTCTGGGAGCATCCCAGCCGATGTACTTAACATCGACTTTAAAAAAAAATTTAAACAAGTCGAACATTTATAGCTCGACTTACCGTCTCCCAGGTTTCTGGGAGAATCCCAGTCGATGTTAAGTACATCGGCTTTAATTTTTTTTTTAAACAAGTCGAATATTTATAGCTCGACTTGCCGTCTCCCAGAAACCTGCCCGAATTGCAGGCTTCTAGGAGAATCCCAGTCGATGTTAAACAAGTCGACTTTAAAAATTTTTTTAAACAAGTCGAACTATACATGTTCGACTTTCAGCCTACCAGAAACCTGCCCGAATTGCAGGCTTCTGGGAGCATTCCAGTCGATGTTTAGTACATCGACTTTAAAGTTTTTTTAAGCAAGTCGAACTATACATGTTCGACTTGCTGTCTCCCAGAAACCTGCCCGAATTGCAGGCTTCTGGGAGCATCCCAGTCGATGTTAAGTACATCGACTTTAAAAATTTTTTTAAGCAAGTCGAACTATACATGTTCGACTTGCAGCCTCCCAGAAACCTGGCCGAATTGCAGGCTTCTGGGAGTATCACATCGACTTGCATTATGTTTTTTGATAAAGTCGAACTTTGAAAGTTCGACTTTGTTGCAGAACTCAAAAAAAAAAGGCCAGCACATTTCATACACAATTCCATATACATTCCATACACAATTCCCATACACAATCCACATTCCATACACAATCCATACACACATTCCATACACATCCCATACACAATTCCATACACATTCCACATTCCACATTCCATACACAATCCATATACACACATTCCATACACATTCCATACAAAACAATCCACATTCCTCATTCCATACACAACAATCCTCATTCCATACACAATCCATACACAACAATCCTCATTTCATACACACATTCCATCCACATTCCACATTCCAAATCCACATAAAGGCAAACCATACACACCCCACAATCCATATCCCCATCCCGTCCTCCTGAACAAAAAGGAGGTTGTAGCCATTGTCCACTTGGAGTGTCGAACGGATTCTTGGCCGGTGTAAACGTCGGAGGTGTGATACGAAGTTTGGTATACATATCTCTTTGCAACTCAAGTATATCAAATTTCGTTTGTTGCAACTGATAGTCATTCCTTGTGATCAACATTTCTTGTATATTATGGTGTCCAGAAAACTACATGGACAACATAAATTGTTATAATATAATTAAATTTAAAAATTTCATAAAGCAAAGAATGTATACCAATTCTCACTCGACCGGGCCTCTTGGATAATACTGAGCTGGACCTTCTGAAGGAGCATGACTAATGAGATATGGTACAGTGTGCTCCATATACCACCGTTGATAATGCTGCCTTTGTTCTTCTTCATCAATATCCTCCTCGTTAACCGGTGCATATACATGTTGCTCTCTATTATCCCACCATGTTATATATCGGGCATAAAAGACACTCCAATCAATCTGCCAATGTCCACGACCATCCCTGCGTTCATATTGTTCCCTGTCCATTGGTTCACTTTGAATATACCTGAACTGCCCGAGTACTCATTGGGAAGAATGGAGCTCCATAATTGAACAACATAGTAGGGGTACATATGCTCTCCAAATCCGTGTATTCTCCAAAGACACATCTGGTACTCATGCCCTGACCTCCTGCGTGTATGGCTGCCATGTAACCTACAAACGACAAGTAGGTTTAATTACATTAACGGATCACGCCTACAATTGACAAGTCACTTAGAATGGTAAAAATAACTTTACCTGAGAAACCTCTTCCATATCCAGTTCGTTTCTATAAAAAAGTAGCGTATATTTGTGCTGAGGACGATTGTGCCTCGGGTTCCACCTATACATAAGTTTGCATAAAATTTCTCTTCAAAATATTTTAACAAACTTGACTACATGCTCGAATTTACAGTAAGCATACCGGCATCCCAGTAGTTCGCCCCGTTCAAGACCGGTAACCGGCCGTGGGACATGCGGGCGACCAACGTGTATGTGCTCCCAAGACCATATCTAAGAAAACAAAGAAATTAGTAGGTGATGAACAACTCTATGAAAAATATAAGAATTACACATACATACTTGTAGTAAATGTAGGCATCCTCCAATCCGATTACAATTCGATACGGTTGCTGCGCATAATTGACGGTACAAAAAACCTAGTACCGCAGAACCCTAGGATAAATGACCACATGTATCTATATCCTCCATAAACAGAAGATATTGCATATGAACCTCAGTGCCGGAGGTGTCTGGCATTAGAAGTGTGCCTATTAACATAAGAATTAATGCCTTTGTGTGGCGGAGACAAACTACACAAGAATATTCACCGTCGTCCTGGGGTAATTCGTTTGCCCTCTGTCCAAAAGTGTTGTACAACCATGACAATCTCAAAGTAGACCTACTTTGACCCATGTCTTCATCTTCGGGCCGAATACCCAATATCCCCTCACACACGTCTGGCCAGGTCTCAAATTCTGCTGATGGAACACGAGTGGGTGTGATGATAGCGGGATCATCTACCCGTAATCCTATGATGATCGACACGTCTTGTAGCGTAATGGTCATTTCACCCCGAGGAAAATGAAAAGTACATGTCTCGGGACGCCATCGCTCCACGAGAGTTGTGATTAATTGACGATCTAAGGGTATCCATCGAAGATATGTGATGTATAAAAAACCAGCAGACTATAAATAACCCAAGACTCTCTCATTCGTAATTGCCCATGATGACATTTGCTGAAAATGCGAAACTAAGTACAAAATAGTAGAATCCTAAAAAAAGGGAACAATGTTAGTAAATAACGGATAATATGAACTATAAAAGTTCATACAACATTTATAATGTTACCTCCAACCTCACCGAGCGATGGCGAGTCTGATCAAGGCGCACTGCATCACGTGGAGCGGGCTCCATTCCTGAAATGATAAGTATGTTAACAAACAGAATCGTACACCAAACTCAATGTACACAAAGTAAATCAGTTGAAAATCTATTATACACATGTAAAAAGCAACTTGAACACACCTTGGGTTTAACGAGCAAGTGGATCGATTGTGACCTAATTGTTTACAAATACTACATTTTTTTCGTTGTGTACTGGGCTCACGATCCATCAACATTGGCAACCGCTTATTTCTCGGTCTTCCGGTCCTTCTCACGAGGGAGGGAGGTAGTAATGGAATTAAATTTCTACTAGATTCAAAAGATGGCCAATAACGTGCATCTAAGACGGTATGAAACTCCTCTTCATATGTTGATCGATAACATGCACTTTTGAACCATTCTGAGACGTATGTGTATGGATCCCAATTCACAGATCCGATAGAAGACAATGCATGTTTACATGGAAAGTGTCTTAATTGAGGCTCACAGCATGTACAACTCACAGAATGTTCATCAATATCAAGTCGAAATACACGGCCGTAGGCATCATTCACATCCCATTCACCAACATTCACTCGGGCATTAATAACAATCTCCCTACTTTTCTCTTTGAGTTCTAGCATCTTATCCTCAAATTTAGGAGTCAAAAGTGTGTCTATATTCAGCCCAATAGTACGGCGCTGAAAGAACATGATTCTTAAACGGTGGTATGTCATATGTACCAAAGCATGGATAGGTAATCCTCTTGCAATTTTTAGAACGCTGTTAAAACATTCTGAATAATTCGTTGTCATAATTCCAAACCTCTTACCATCAGTATCAAACGCTAAAGCCCAATATTCCGGATTGACTTGTAATAACCAATCATAAGCATCTGAACAACGTAATTGAATATCAGTCATTCGATTGTTAAAGTCCATTGAATTACAACTTACACCTGCGTTATACATTCTTCTATACAAATCTTTTCCCGCGAAGTGTTTCTGAAAATTTTGGCGATAGTGACGAAGACAATAACGATGTGCTGCAAGTGGAAACCATTGTTCTACTGCGTTTTTTATGCTCACATGCCTATCTGAGATGATGCATAGTTCATGCCGTCTCTCTCTAACAAATGGAATATGTGTCTTCATTTGTTGAAAGAACCATGACCATGATCGGTAGTTCTCACTATTCACCACTGCAAATGCGATAGGAAACAAACCTTGATTATCATCCACACCACATGCCACCAAAAGTGTACCACGATATTTGCCGTGTAGAAATGTGCCATCCACATTTATGACTGGACGACAAAACCGCCAACCTTCGATACATGGACCAAAACTTCAGAAGAAGAATAATAACTTTGTAGTGTCGCCTTCACATAAGTAACTATATACTGTCGCAGGCATGGTCATCTTAACGGCTTCCATGTATCGCAGAAGATGTGTATAAGAACTCTCCCAATCGCCAAACAGCATTTGAAAAGTTTTCCTTCGAGCATTCCATGCTTTGTAATATGATGGTCGTAAAGAGTATTTGACTTGAACCATGTCCATAATATCTCGTGGTTGAATGTTTAAGCGAGAACGAAGAATAGACATGATTAGACGAGATATTGTTGTACACGTCAACTGCCTATGAACGTTCTGAACGGGAGTGCAACAGGTATGAGTATTTTCATAACTCATAACTTTCCACAGACCACTTACCCGGGTGCTAACAGAGGCATGTAATCTCCATTTACATCCTTGGTCCCTTGCATGACATATTAACGTAAGCTTGGACTTTGTTGACCTATCAGTACGGTGTTGTACATTATGCTTCAACGACCAAGTAGCGATGGCTTGTATAAGATCCTCTTTATGTTTGAAGACATCTCCCTCTGATACCTCATCAACATGTTCTCCTTCATCTCTTATTACCCTCGAGGTGTCTTCCCCCCCAAGCTCTTCATCGTCACTATCTATGTAATTATTAGTTGCAACGACACTATTAATCCAATTTGTATCCTCATTATCATGGAATTCATTGACTGCTACGATGCTATTAATCATCTCGTTTGGTATTTCCTCATTGTCACTCGAGGACTCTTCACTTGCATCTTCCAACACATACTCCTCATTCAAGTTCATTTCATTGTTCTCTCCACTTTCAACATATCTATGAGTACTATTACTTTCAACTTGTGACAACAACTGACTCATAGTAGGTTGATTATATGATTGAGGTTGATACATTGATTGTGATGTACTACATCCTACCTCACATGAAGAATTCACATATTCTTCAACGACGAACAATATAAGCTCATATTCCAAACATCTTCTGATCAACATTTGACTGGAATGATCATCCACAACATAGGTTACACCGTCAAAGTAATTGTAAATCAATTTCAAGTTGGTTAATCCTGACCTACGCCCAATCACACTGTATATATAATCCAGTAACTCTCCATAAGTGCAATATTGGGATACTTTAATTATTCCCTCGCACCCACCATCATAATGTGCATAATTATTTGTTATTGAGATCATTCCATGAACCATGAGACGAATGTTGATATCCCTTGATGCCATTTGTTTACTATATAATTCCCTGTACAAAATACACATCTCTAAATTAAATTAAAAGAAGTGTTAATTTATGTATATAAGTTTTTGTAGCCAACTGATACTTCCTAACCAATTTCTATTTAATGGGCTGACTAATTTGTAAACAAAACCATAAATCTATGCCTCACATTTTGGCTTCATAAGGAGATTTCTCTCATACACCTGGTCAACAAAAATAGTTGGTTAAGTTGATTGTTATGGTTTTGTGGAGAAACAACCATTCCCTCGTGGGGAATTGGCAATTCGGAAGAGGGATAACTACAAATTATTGGACACTATATTGTATTGAAAAATCAACAACTTTAACTCAAGTACTAAGTCAGTGTCCCAATTACTTATTTAAAATGAAACAGAAGACCCACAATCAACTTTATTGGATTGATAAAATGCACCAATAGCGGTGGAAACCCACACATAGAAAAAACCAACGAATTCGATTGATAAAATGCAGCCATACCAAGCACCAATCAGGGTTGATAAAATTCTCGATCACTCACCTTATATAGATATATATGATCTCCATAATCACATCTTATTAAACTGGATCACCTTGTATAGGTAAAATTCTCACCTTGTATAGGTAAAATAAGTATTAATTAACTTGGCTCACCTTGTATAGGTAAAATACTCAATCTCTCACCTTGTATGGCGCCGGAGCAGGAGACGCAGGGGGAGCCGCCGGGGGAGATTGCCGCCGGAGCAGGAGCCGCAGGGGGTGCCGCCGGGGGTGCCGCCGGGGGAGATCGCCGACGGAGCAGGAGCCGGAGGGGGAGATGGCGGGGGAGAAAGCCGCCGGACCCGGAGTTGCCGCCGGAGCCAAGGGGGAGACAGCCGGCGGAGACGCGCAGGGGGAGAAGGCCACCTTTGCCGGAGCCGCGCAGGGGGGAGAAGGGTAAAGGTAAGCAGGCGCGCGCGGACAAAAGGGGCACGGGGTGGGGTAAAAGACGACAAGTCGAACTATAAAAAATTGACTTGTCTTCTTTTTAAATAACCTACCTAACATTAATCGACTACTTGGTTAGAACTAATACAAGTTGTCGTTAGGCTAATAGACTTTAATACAAGTCGAGTTTCTTTAAGCCGACTTGTGCTAGTTTTACAAAAAAAAAGAGTGTGCTAGATCTATAATATAATAAAATAATTGTGTTATTTAAAAAAAAAACCCCGTTGGACCGACGGGTAGAGCAAGGCTCGTGCGTTGCTCGACGGCCGCCCTCCCTGCGAATCCCTTGCGCCCAAGCAAGAGAAGAGACAAGGAGCCCGTGACCCAGACCGACGAAGGAGGGATTCGCGGAGAAGGTGGCTAGTCGAAGAAGGAAGGACGGCAGCACGGCGTCCTCGACCCCTCCTCCACCGATGTGTCGCTGGTCGTCGTCATCCCCGTCAGCCGGCGCTGTCACCCTCTTTAGCCGGTGCTGCAACCTTCGGACGAGGCTCTGCTGGAGAAGGAAGCCATGCCGCGATGGAGGCACCTGGAGCCGCTGAGAAGTGAGAACCGGACGTGGGACCCCGCGGGTGCAAACGAATCAATAGTTAGAAGTTCGATTGGATAAAAATTTGACTGGACTCGTTTATCATGTTAAATGAATAAATTTGAACAAAAAAATAAAACTCAACTCAATAAATGAGTCGAACTTGAACAGAATCTTGTTCGACTCGATAAACTCATAAACCGTTCGATTAAATATTATATTATATATTTATTTTTAAAATTTAAATTATAAATATTAATAATTATATATTATTACTTAAATATATTAAATAATTTAAAAATTGAGTTTAAACTTATATTGAGTTTCGTAAATAAGTTCAATTTAAAATTTCACAAATATTTTTTCATTAATTTTGAGTTTTATAAACAAATTTGTATATAACTTTGGGTACATTTGGATCCTTGTAAAATAAGTTATATGTATCAACTTTTCCTGATTTATTTTATAGTGTATTTATTTGGTTCCACGTAAAATGGTAGTCCAATGAAAACATGATCCGTTGACTGCGCTGAATTCCCGAAAACAGTATCTGCAAAATTGCTCCGGATGCCGTTTTCAGCACCTGTTACCTGACATAGCATGCATACTAGCTACTTTTTGAACATCCACGGTACAAAGTATAAATGTAATATTTATATTATAATTTATATTATATATCAATTCAAATAATATAATAGAAAGTAACATGATGAATTTTTTTGTAACTTATTTTGGAAATTATTTTCTGGTGAACCAAATAAGACATTTGTAAATCCTTTTCCCTAAACATTTTCCCGTGTAAAAGATTTTCATAGTTTTTTCTTTTACCTTGAACCAAACGGACTCTAAGTTTGAATGTGAATTGAATTTTAGTCTAATTATTACTTGAGTTCAAACTCGACTCGACTCGATTAATAAACAAATCAAGTTTGAACAAAAATTTCACATACTCGCTAAAACTCAAACTCGAATTCAAACTTGTGTAAAATAAATGAGTCAAACTTGAACACCATACTATTCATCATGGCTCGTTTGCACCCCTACGGACACTGTACCTGCTGGATGGCAACGGTCCCTGCTCCAGCACCAAACGAATCCGTCACTGCCGTCGTCGTCGCCTGGCCGCTGTCGGGTCTGACCGTCATGAGGTGGCGAACTGCGGAGAAGGAAAGGGAGAAGATCCCCTTTCCAGAAGCCTCTTCCACCCAGACCTGCACGCTGCTCCGTCGAGATGGTCCATTTAACCCGGTCAAAATCGAGCGTAATACAAGCGGAAGCCTCGCCCGCGCGCTCCATGCCCCAGCTCCATTGGAGATTCCAGAAGATCGGGGAGCAGCTTGAGCAACTTTTGACTAAGGTCAAAATTGAAGAGGACGGGGCTGAGGTATCCCCACGACCCCCCTCCAGCGAAACAAACATAATAAAAAAATTGAAGTGGATGCCCCGTTCAACGAAAAAGAAACAGGATTGGAGGTATCTTTTCTGACCCGGCTACTAATTTATCTTAGCTTTTGATACCTGTGTATGCTCCTAATTTGGATAAGGATAGAAGTATGTGGTTTCGGATGTCCCAATCAATATAGAAGGTGGCTTTGTCTGCGTGCCTAATTGGAGATTAAAATTATATCCGAACTCTTACAGAGAAAGTAGGGAGAGCCAAGCCCACCCATACGATCCCATATGGAGAATTTTGAACCGTTTATACATTTGAATAATCTCTTGGAGGTTCATAATGATGGTTTTATTTATACCTGGAGCAATAGGAGACCTATGACTTTTAATATTAAAGAGAAGTTGGACAAATGCTTAGGGTCAAATTCCTAGTTTCAATTGTATCCTAATATACAACTGCATACTCTTCCTTCATGTTGTAGTGATCATTGCCCCCCGTACTTAAACACAAATCCAATCTGGCCAAGAAGTTTCTAATTTAGATTGGAAGCTGCATGGTTGAAGTATCCTTCCTTTCATGTACATGTTGCTAAATCATGGAATAAGTCTCCAGCTTTAAATCAAAACTATCTAGCTAAGATGAAGGTATTGAGCAGAGAATTGAATGATTGGAGAAGAAATATTTTCAGTAGTCTTCGAAAACATATTAGAACTACACAACTCAAATTACAAGCTATGCAAGCCTCCACACCTTCTTCTCATGTTCTTGAACAGGAAGCATCACTTCAGAAACATCTAAGTTGGTTGGAAGATTTAGAAAATTTATATTGGAAACAAAGAGCTAAAGCGTATTGGCATACGTTTGGGGACAAATGCACTAAATTCTTTCATACAACAGTCCTTAATCGGAGGAGGTGGATTAGAATTTCAAGAGTAATTAAATCAGATGGTTCTTGGTCAACGAGCATAGATGATACGTTTTAGAAGCTCAAGCATTACTCATGGCATGTTGTTGGGCTTCTACTATTTCAAAACCAATTTTAATTGAGAGTGATGCGAAGATTGTGGTTGAAGCCGTCAATTAGAAAGGTCCAATGCTTTGGCGGGCACATCATATTATTATTCTTTGTCAGCACTTTCTACTTCGAAGTTTAAATGTTACATTATCTTTTGTCCCTCGTTTATGTAACGTTCCTGTTCATAAACTTGCCAAGTGGGCTTTGGTCTCTAATGCTGTAGATTTGTATCCTTCACTGTTACCTTTATGTGTCTCTAGAACTTTGTAATGATTTTCCTGGTTAATTAGTCTTTATCTCCTTGTTCAAAAAAAGAGAGAAAGAAACGAGAGGGAGATGATTTTGACTTTAGTCAAAATTGATGAACATGGGATCTTTTGGCTTCCGAATGAAGTGGATAAACAAATTTTTATAATTATTAATAGGGAAGTAATGACGATAAGAAATGTAATAAGCGATGACAACAAATCAAATGTTTTCTCCATTTATCGATTATGAGGTTAAAAATGGTGAAAGGGGTAAAAAAATGATAAATGAAATGAAAGAAAAAAGGAAATAAAACTAGAAAAAAGAGAGAAAATGATATCTGTCAGACAAAAAATAAAAGAAGAGAAAAAAAGAGAGAAGAAGAAAGAAGAAAAAGGAAAGGTAGAAAAAAAGGAGGAGAGAGAAAGGGAAGAGGAAGCATCTAATTATGTCATGTATTAAAGAAAGAATTTTTGATCAATGGGCCATTCATATATAACTTGACTCCCATTGGGCTGAACAAGGTGTTTCTTGGACAATCTAAATTTGCTTAAATTTTTTAAGAGTTCATTGGACCCATGTATATGTAAGGAATCAATACATGACAGCGGAAAAATTTTGATTCCATAAAACCATGATCTTTGCCTTGATCGATGCCGAACGAGTAAAACCGGGAACCGAATATGAAGTAGAACGAGAGTACCTCATGGGATTTCTCAAATCCCTCACCATGGATGAAGAGAGGACATTCCTCCTTGCTGAAAATCGTTCAAGTGTCCGGTCTCTAGCGGTATCCACACGATTTGCTTCAATAGACGAGTTCTCTCTTCCTTCGGGCCTCCAGAAACCATGATCTTTGCCTTGATCGATGCCGAACGAGTAAAACCGGAAACCGAATATGAAGTAGAACGAGAGTACCTCATGGGATTTCTCAAATCCCTCACCATGGATGAAGAGAGGACATTCCTCCTTGCTTAAAACCGTTCAAGTGTCCGGTCTCTAGTGGTATCCACACGATCTGCTTCAATAGACGAGTTCTCTCTTCCTTCGGGCCTCTAGAAACCTCCCAGATCCAAGCTTAACCATGGGAGATCACCTTCTAGAGGAGAGAGGTGGGAGAGAGGAGGCTTGGGACGTGCTCCAGCCCTATGGCTTGTTAGGGTTTGGCTTCATAAGCCATTTATATATAGAAGATAGAATTTTTTACAAAAACTTAAAACTTCTATAAAATTGCGTCCATGTCCTCATCTTATTGACCAGATCTATTGTGTGTGAGCCACTAGGCCCAATAGTCAATTTGGTTGAAGCCTTAATTAATTTAAAAGAACAATTCCTTTAAATTAAATCAAAATCGTTATCCGATAACAGTTTTGACGGCTTTCTGATCATAAAGGGTACAAGCCACATCCTATGATCCCAAATGACTTTGGGGAGTTAAATAACATCCATTGAGCCTTTCCATTATCAATTACCACACGGATTTAAATCCTCGTTCATACAATGTCCCAGTCGGTCAGGGGTTCGGCACTGACTGTCAACCCCTAAATATCCCAACTCTATGAAATCTTTGTACTCGGGAATGGATCAACTGGAAAACTCCTTTTCCAATTATCCTATCTACCTTGGCCAAGGATTTAGAGTACTATCCATAGGACATTCTCTCTCTCCTACCGAGAGTGAACAATCCCCTATTGTCCGCTCAATTGCCTCCACCAGATATACCCAATCCATTAACTATATAGGACCACAATACTAAGTGATACATCAGTCAATAGTCAAAGTACATAGTACGCCTGGCAAGACATCTTTGGCGACTCAGGTCAAAGATCCAACCGTGCTATTGAGATGTAAGAATAACCTGATAGACAGTTCGGTAAGATACCGATCAAGTTTTCTAAATTGGTCAGTTCAGTGAACTCATTCTACTAATGAGCACCTATGTGTGTATCTCAGTGTCCCCACACTGATGACTAATGAGATCGGTCATTCTCATCATATGAGAAGACATCACACACACTAGTCTATCCGGATTCTTGATGTCCCGTCTCAAGGATCCTATGACTAGGAACATTTAGATCACATACCTCTAGATGATCGATCTCATTATCATGATCTCATCATGATTCAATCATCATTGCATGTGATTAAGGACTTCATTACGATATACGCTTCTAATAAAAGCTAGTAACGAAGTTTTGCCTATTTAATTGAATGAGATATTCCTATAAATGTCGAATCATATCATATATGATTGGCTTGTAGGGCATATATTTCTATCAATATCCCACTTGCACTAAAGCCAATCACACATCTGGCTGATCTCTATCAACTCAAGGTGAAGCTCAAACACTCTTTGAGTATCTGCTTCAGTTAGTGGATCTGTAATGTTATTAACGGAAGATACTCTATCTTTAATTATATCTCTATCAATTGCATTCTCTCTGATTCTATGGTATTGCCATAGAAGTTTGAAACTTCTAATGAGACTTTGGCTCTACCCCATTGTTTTCTCAAAACAATACACTTTCAGAGAAAGTTGGGACAATCCCATAAGCTAGATGAACATCTTCATCTAGTCAGCTTCTCAAGCAATATACAATCATTATGCATTCTACTTTAGATTAGTTGTAGAATTAGCAGTGTTCTCTTGCATGGAACTCTTCTAGCTCACTGCACCACTATTATATTGACTTATTATCAGACTTATCTGATTAGAAGCTTGTGTTCATAAAACTACAAGACTTCAAGTCTTATCCTCCATACATTAGAGATATATCCATAGTGCTTCTCAAGTACTCAAGGACACATCTCTAAATTATCCCGTGACTCTCACAAGGATTTACTTGATGAATGCTCATAACACTTAGAGCATTAATGAAGTCATGTGCGTAGCATCACAAATGTGATAGGTCCTATTGCAAAAGCATAAGGGCTATACTAATGTGATCTTTTTATCTCTTAAGAAGTCTATGAAGACATCTCTTTAAAGATATCAACTCCACACTTCATAGGTAAGAAACCTATCTTGGAGTTTACCATGTCAAACTCTTTGACTATGGTTTTTACGCACATGAATTGGGTAAGACCAAGAAACCTTTTAAATCTATCTCCATAGATCTTAAAACCCATATTAAGTTTGGAGGATTAATTGATAACTAGGCTCACTTATGATAACATACTTACTTCATTCTCAATGAGCAGTATGTCATGCATATATCATGTCAAGAAGATAATAGCACTCCCACTTATCTTATATGAAAATACAAGGCATGTCTTCATTCTCAATGAAGTCATAAGATTTAATCTCATTAAACGTTATCTACCATCTATGAGAAGTTTTACTTGAGTCCATAAATGGACCTTATGCACACACTATTTGGATGTTTTGGAACTTGATTCCCAAAGGTTGTATCATATACACCTGTTTCTCAAAATAACATAGAAAAACACTATCTTAACATCCATTTGACATATCATATAGTCATAGTGTGTAACAATCAAATCCGAATGGATTAATTCCATGGCATAGGTAGGTAAAAGGTCTTATCATAGTCAACTATTTGACATAAATGATATCCCTTTTAACTATCCTTACTTTGAAGGTCTCTACCTTCTAATATACTTCAATCTATTCTTTAGTGATCCATTTATACCCTATAGATACTAAATCCTTAGGTGGATCAATCAAGTTCTGAACTTGATTAGAATAGATAGAGTTTATATCGGATTTTATTGTTTCTTCCCATTTTGAATCAATATCTCATATTGCTTCAATATAAATCTTAGGATCATTATCCTTTTATCTTATGTCTCATTTCTTCCATCAAAGATATGTCTCACATATCTCTTAGGTTGATTGGACATAAGAAAAGATCTATGATTTGCCCTTGTGTAAATATAAGCTAGTACCTTAATAAAAGTGTCCATGGATTGTGGGACTGAAACACCTTCCATTTATACCTTGCTCCCACTGTCTTTCTAAAGGAGGGACTCTTCCTCTAGAAATATGGAGAGATGAGCAACTCATACTCTTCTCCCTAAGGGAGGCATTAATATCCTTAAGTTTCCTTAGGATATCCCACAAGCCAACACTTTGTAGTCTTATATTCCAACTTGATAGGGTTATACTTCTTTACCAAGCCAGACATTCTGAA
The DNA here is from genome assembly GCA_036172225.1 of Cryptocoryne crispatula var. balansae. Classification (NCBI taxonomy): domain Eukaryota; kingdom Viridiplantae; phylum Streptophyta; class Magnoliopsida; order Alismatales; family Araceae; genus Cryptocoryne; species Cryptocoryne crispatula. The sequence continues at coordinate 45,182,814 of CM069919.1, read as the reverse complement.
ACCTTAACTTGCTTAAGGTCAAGCTTTCACCCCTTTCCATATCTAATATGGAATAATTGGAATAGACTTTAAAGGTACCGATTTAAGATCAAATGTCTATATTGAGTGCTAACCCCTAAACAGACAAAGAAGAATTTTGCAAAGGTTGTCAATGTCCATATTATGTCCTACACAATATGGCTTCTCATTTTAGCTGCTCAATTAAGCTAAAATGTATAAGAGGTGTCCATCAAAATTAGATTATACTATCCTTCCTTTATGTGTGAATTATTACTTAAGTATCTCCTCTTTGATTTCATCAAAGAGTTCTAATATTTTTTTCATTAATATTTCCTCTTCATTCTTAATCTCAAATAATTTCTCAAAGGTTTTGGATTTGTACTTCATAAAGTACATATGTCCATACCTAGAGAAGTCATCTTTGAAAATTAATTAAGTTGAAATATTCTCCTCTATCTTTAATAGATATGGGCTAACATGCATCTAGATGCATGAGTTCTATAAACTCATTAGCCCTCTCTCCATGTCTAACAAATGAAGAGTTGGTCATTTTGCTTAATAAGATAAGACTTACATATAGTTAATGATTCTAAATCATTTACCTATATGTTACTATCCGAATAGTACTCCTTAAGTCTTCTCTTATAAATATGACCATACTACTAAACAATAGATTGATCAATATCAATCTACTTTACCTAATGAGGATTATTCACACATATTATAAGAGCATACATATCTTATATGAATAAACTCTTTATTATGCTCCTACTGATAAACATTTTACCAGTTATCATTTTTATTCCATAGAATAAATCTCCATTTATTCAACTAGGAAATGAAAACAATATTCTTTTAAAAGGATAATTAAGATAACTCTAGAAGGCTATAGAAAATTTGTATCTCCCACTAGTAATGATGCAACATTTTGTACCATTTCATATGTAGGTTAACAATCTTCTTTAAACCTTCAGTTACTTGCTATTATCTACAACTCATTGTAGATATATGATGCATATCTAGTATCTCATAATATTATATGCATTCTTAGTATCTTATACTAGAATACACATACATAGTATCTTATACTATCAAATGTGTATATAAGACAAGTAAATATTAATGACATAGATACATGGAGCTTCTCAAGCTCCACCTTTGCATTATGTGCAATACACTTTACACTTCTTCTTCTACTTACCATCATCATGATAGTAGAGGAATGCTATGTCAAATTTGGGTTACAATATCTTGAGTCACTTCTTTGACTTTTAACTATCACCATCTATTTCTATCTAATGATCTTACTTCTTTCTATTGGTCTTACCAATAAGAAGTATTCAAGATGTATTATTGTTCATCGCCTTTAATTAGCTCATCACCATGAGCCATGATGGATATCAAATCCATCTATCTATGTTGCCACTACTAATTTTATTTGATAGAGGCTAACATATAATATACGACAATTAATACATCTTTTCAATGAGATAAGATCTTATTTTCTCTCTCATCATTAGATAGTGAAGGAGATGCTTACTTCTCAAGTAGGATAGTCAATAGGTCAACTATGAGAACTATTCTCTTAGTTCTAAACCGATATAAGAAGTGTGAGCCATTAAAATACTTAACATCTAGCATGCTAGATTAATGGTGGTTTATAATATTCTACAATAGAGATATAATTATATCAACATTACAGACATTCATTAAAATTAAGATATGGTCTTTCATCCTAATTTATACTTCCACTAACTTTCGACGAATTTGCATAACCCTCATTATGCAAAGACGGGATATCACGATAACATCCTAGTGGGGACCAAGACCCTACTAACTTTATGGTGATAACCTTGTGGTAGCACAACAAATCATCCCATACTTAATAGGTAGGCAACTATTGCCAGTTGCAACTCTTGCAACTCTTAGTCATTTAGCCTCTAGAGTTATGATCTTGTGGTAGCACAACAAACCATATACTCTAGTTAGGTCAAACCCGCTTGTTACGTTATGAGAATGGATTCTTCACACAGCCCTTGTGGTAGCACAACAAAATCATGCAAATGGTCCACCCCAAAGTTCGGCTAATGCCTTGGCCATAATCTCCAATCCCTTGCTGAATAGGCCTTGTGGTAGCACAACAAACCCATCCAATCTAAGATTGGCTCATCAAGACTATAACAACGGAAGGCTACGTGAGTCCTTCTTAATGTCTCACGTTTATCGACCTAATTAGAACGAGGAGTGATTTTATTTTAGTCTCATCAACATAGGTGCTACATATAAATATTAATATATCTTTGGAATATCATATATTTAAGGTATAAACTGTAGCACACACCACATATCAAATATGCATTAAAACATAGGTGATCATGGACTTAACCCTAAGCATACACCTAAGGCACCCCTATAGGTGCAATTCCTTGCTTAAGAAGCTTGAGTTGGCATGCTCCCACTTTAGAAGGGTGCTTCTCCAAGTGGTCCCGCTCTCCATTCTTCCACGAGCCAGCTTCTAACCATTACAAGCAGCTAAAGGGTACATAGACCCACAAATGTACAACTCATAATAAGAAACCTTGGTTTTAACCAAGGGGAGTACACAAATGGGGAGGAGGTAGAATGTACAATCAGATTGTATAGAGAGAGAGGAGGCACACGCAGGCCCCATTTAATAACATAACCAACTTAATTAACCAAGCAATCAAAAGCAAAGCATATTTAAGTCCATGATCACCTCCATACACACACCATCATTTATCACATGAACATAGAGCGTATACGTGATAATTATATGAGATATATCATATATACCATCATAAAATTATATACTGTAATTTTTAAATTCCAAATTTCATGCTTGTCGAATTTTTCAAAGAATAAATAACATGAAATGCACATATAAACAATTTACATGCATAAGACAAGCAATACAAAATATTCAGATGATTTATGCTTTTCAAAAATTTCTCAGAGCATTAAATTAATGTACAAATCATAATTCTTCAAAATCACATTTTTCAGAATTTATTTGAACACTAATTTAGTCAATAAAGATTTTAAAACAATTTTAAAATCATTTATAAAATGATTCTATGACAACCAAAGTCCAAAACTATTTAACAGGTTTATAAACATTTTACAAACCTATTAAATAATTTTTCAGAACTTATATAATCATTAATTTCATTAATTTTGATCTTAAAACAATTTTAAAATCAAAATAGTAGAATTCAATGACAAAATAGTAAAACTTTATTTAATAAGTCATTAAACACTTTAATAACTCATTAAATACATTATAAATTTTTTTAGAATTTTTATGGAATTTCCTGGCAATTTTTCGGATTAAAAATGAATTTTAAACAATTTAAAATTATTTTTGAATTAATTTACTGGCGGCGCATTGCGCCGGCCAGTCGGCGCCGGCCACGTACCCCCGCCGCTTGCGCCGAGGTGCCGGCGGCCGCGCGCTGCGCGCCATGCACCGGCCCCCCGGGCTAACGCGGCGCGGCCGCGTACCCCAGCCCGGGTAGCCGCCTTTCCGCCACGTACCCCCCCCCCCCCGCACGCTGGCGGGTCCGGATCTGATCCGGACTCCTCCTTCTTCGCCCGATAAGACCGGGGTAGAGCACGAAAACCCTAGAAAAATGCCGACTTTCGGGCCTTATTTGGGGGGTCAAACGGAGTCCAAAAAATCCAAAAAAATATGCGTTGGAATACTTGAAGAAAAGGAATTCTATTTATAGAAGTTTAATCTCATGAAAAATTCTATACAACGCGAAGTTTCTGGAGGAAGTTGCCACGGCCGCAATTAAACTAAACCGCAAATACCTCTCAAATCCGGCACCTCCAAGGGCCGTTGAGTGTCCAATAACTTATGTAAACTCTAGGAAACTTAATTTTCTATCTTCCTACGTCATTATATAGAGGTATTTGAGTCCAAATAGGTAAGTTCATCAACTCCCCTAATTTCGGCCGGATTTTTCGGATATGATCATCTTAGCAACTTTCCGAACTCATTCCGGACTCTCCGGATGGCCAAAATTCATGAGGTTTGCTGAATTGGAAATATCTCATCCATGAGAATCCAATGAATCTAACCACACACAGTTTCGTATCTCATACAAACTGTGGTGATCAAATCAAAACAGCTCTGTATACAGTTTCGGGAAAGCAAAAATCACATGAAATCAAGCCAATTTCGATTCAACTTCGACCAAGGCTTCAACCGGGCTCTGATACCACTGTAAGGAATCAATACATGATAGAAGAAAAAATTTGATTCCATAAAACCATGATCTTTGCCTTGATCGATGCCGAACGAGTAAAACCGGAAACCGAATATGAAGTAGAACGAGAGTACCTCATGGGATTTCTCAAATCCCTCACCATGGATGAAGAGAGGACATTCCTCCTTGCTTAAAACCGTTCAAGTGTCCGGTCTCTAGTGGTATCCACACGATCTGCTTCAATAGACGAGTTCTCTCTTCCTTCGGGCCTCCAGAAACCTCCCAGATCCAAGCTTGACCATGGGAGATCACCTTCCAGAGGAGAGAGGTGGGAGAGAGGAGGCTTGAGATGTGCTCCAGCCCTATGGCTTGTTAGGGTTTGGCTTCATAAGCCATTTATATATAGAAGATAGAATTTTTTACAAAAACTTAAAACTTCTATAAAATTGCGTCCATGTCCTCATCTTATTGACCAGATCTATTGTGTGTGAGCCACTAGGCCCAATAGTCAATTTGGTTGAAGCCTTAATTAATTTAAAAGAACAATTCCTTTAAATTAAATCAAAATCGTTATCCGATAACAGTTTTGACGGCTTTCTGATCATAAAGGGTACAAGCCACATCCTATGATCCCAAATGACTTTGGGGAGTTAAATAACATCCATTGAGCCTTTCCATTATCAATTACCACACGGATTTAAATCCTCGTTCATACAATGTCCCGGTCGGTCAGAGGTTCGGCACTGACTGTCAACCCCTAAATATCCCAACTTTATGAAATCTTGTACTCGGGAATGGATCAACTGGAAAACTCCTTTTTCAATTATCCTATCTACCTTGGCCAAGGATTTATTGTACTCTCCATAGGACATTCTCTCTCTCCTACCGAGAGTGAACAATCCCCTATTGTCCGCTCAATTGCCTCCACCAGGTTTCCCATATACCCAATCCATTAACTATATAGGACCACAATACTAAGTGATCCATCAGTCAATAGTCAAAGTACATAGTACGCCTGGCAAGACATCTTTGGCGACTCAGGTCAAAGATCCAACCGTGCTATTGAGATGTAAGAATAACCTGATAGACAGTTCGGTAAGATACCGATCAGGTTTCCTAAATTGGTTAGTTCAGTGAACTCATTCTACTAATGAGCACCTATGTGTGTATCTCAGTGTCCCCACACTGATGACTAATGAGATCGGTCATTCTCATCATATGAGAAGACATCACACACACTAGTCTATCCGAATTCTTGATGTCCCGTCTCAAAGGTCCTATGACTAGGAACATTTAGATCACATACCTCTAGATGATCGATCTCATTATCATGATCTCATCATGATTCAATCATCATTTCATGTGATTAAGGACTTCATTACGATATACGCTTCTAATAAAAGCTAGTAACGAAGTTTTGCCTATTTAATTGAATGAGATATTCCTATAAATGTCGAATCATATCACATATGATTGGCTTGTAGGGCTTACATTTCTATCAGTATACACATATGGGTTTTTATTTTCGACATTTCAGCCTCCGTTTTGCTAAGAAAAGAAGGCCCAAAATCTGTCCCAAAGAGAGCATCCGAAATTCCCCTTGTCAAATGATTTTCATGGGTATTTTATGTAATTGGCCAGCCCAACCCTTAATAAAGGTGGCCAAAGTCCAAAGTGCCCTCACCTTTTTCCCTCACGCCCACCAAAAAGTAAAAGTGGGGGTAAATTTATGTCAAAATTACCCCCACTCCCTCTCACACATCCAAAAATAAGGAAAGGTTGGGACATTTTATGGACCAAAATACCCACCGCATTTGGCATATAAAAAGGTGGAAAATATTCTTGGAGAAGATAGAGGTAGCATTCCCTAGGCTCTCTTTTACACGAAACACCAGCCATCAAGTTCTCCCCCTTCACATCATCCAAGAGAGTGCCAAAGAGGGAAGAGAGGTCCAATCTTATGGATTTGGCTAAGTCCCAAGGTATACCAAGGGTTCAATCTCATAGTCTTAATATCACATTGAGCAAGGAGGGGCATAGAGGAATATCCATCATCTCAAACCCCAATGGACAATGAAGATATCAATCACACCAAGGCCCATTAAGGCTTACAAAGTCCAATTTACCATCTTCAAAGGAGGTCAAGAGCATGTAACCCCACTTCAAGTGAACCAAGCCCAATCAATTAAGGTCCAATTAGGCCTCAACCAAGATGAATAAGGGACCAACTCATCACAACCCCATTACCATGGGAATTAGGCCCATTAAGGCTTACAAAACCCAATTAATCATCTTCATTGGGAGATCAAGACAATGTAACCCCATTTCAAGTGCACCAAGTCCAATCATCCAAAGCCCAATCGGGTCTCAACTGAGATAAGCACAAGATCGACCCAAGGCCCATTAACATGGAAGGTGGGCCCATTAAGCCACATGATAGATAAAAAAAACCTCCAATCAAACCATCATAAACTAAACCCCGACGAGCTATGAAGGGCCACCAATTTGGTCAATCCCCTATCGGGAAGCATCGGTTGGTGGATGAGATAGAAACCCTCAACGGACCATGAAGACCCACCAGTTCGATCAATCCCTGATCAGGAAGTACCAGTTGGGGGATGAGAAAGAAAACCCTCAACGAACCATGAAGTCTCCCTCTTTCTATGGATCGATCGACGTCCCTCCCAAGCCCCTGTGCCACTTTTGTCACACACTCTCTTCTTTTGTCTCCCTCGCTCTCACTTGTGGTGGCCCAACCAATCTTTCTCTTCCTCTTGTTCTTGTGCTCTCCGGATGACTAGCCTAGCCCCTCTCTCTCTCTCTCTCTCTCTCTCTCTCTCTCTCTCTCTCTCTCTCTCTCTCTCTCTCTCTGGATGATCGGCCCCTTCCTCCCTCTCTCTCCCTCATACGGCCGGCCCTCCCAGCCTCTCTCTCCCTTTAGCTCTTTTGTGCGGTGGACAACTAGCAGCTCCCTCCCTCTGTCTTTCTCGCACAAGACATACATACGGGGTCGGCCCTCCCAACCTCTCTCTTTCTCTGGCTCTCATGTGTAGAGGATAATTGACAGCCCCCTTCCTCACACGGTCGGTCAGTCCCTCCCACTCCCTCCCTCACTTCCTCTTCATGTCATCCAAAGGGGTTGTACAGGGGAGAGGTCAGCATCGCAGAAAGACCAATGGGTTGTTGTGCGTGCTTTGTTGGAGGAGAAGGTCGTGAGGGAGTGGGCGGGGGTGCGCAAGCTTTGAGGGCTACGACAAAGGAGAACCTCATCACGACGGTGCGACACTATCATGGTCTAACAGATAGGAGGAGGGCGAGGGAGGGGGACATGAGGTGCGGATTGTTACGTGTGTGTTGCGGCGGAGGTGGTCATGAAGGGTGACATTGATTTTAAAAATTATTTTCAAATATCGTTCTATAATTTTTAAAAATTACAATAATTTTATCAAATTAAGTAATTTTAAAATTAAAAATAAAATAGAAGATGATCGTAACTTCAAGAATAAGATTGTGTCCATAATAAAACTTCAGCCAAACACCCTAGCTATGAAATCTGATTTTATGTTAATTAAGTTTATTTCACCATCCAACTAAAATCATAAAATACATAGTGGAGTCACCATCATACTTAAATTTGGAACTCCTTTTTAATACTTAAAATGAGATTGTTCCATTTCAACTACTCATCATCCCCGTACGCACCACTTGAATATTGATACAATTCTAAAATTTTAATAAATCAATTATATATAAATTAAATATACATGAGTAATAGTATGATTATGTAACATTGTATTTCATCTAAATAAATATTAATTGTTTTTATTTTTTATTAAATATAAATTAATTTACATAATAAAAATAAATTTTTTTATTTTATCAATATTTAAATAATAGTTACATTCACAACCTAAAATATTATTTAAATCAGCACTTGATTGTAAGGTAAGTTCATACATTCAGCGTGGTGTGTGCGGTGTATAAAAGTGTTAGAGGTTAACAGAGAATGCGGTCCCTTGCTCCTATAATCTCTCGTTACAATATCCATCGATTTCAGCGAGTGTCCCATCTACCTCGCCCCCATCAATGAAAGCATAAGCTGGTACACCCAACTCTTCAAGCCAAAAATAAATAGCCACTGCGCATTCAATGTCATACAGCTCCCCTCAAACATTGGGGTTTTCGATCGTATCAGCCGCGCCACCATGCACGTTTAATTTGATTGACTTATGAACTTTTGTTTGCCGGACAGTGATAGTGATGTCTGATCAGGAAGAAATCAATGAAGTATATGTTTATTCGACAAAAGATCACAAAGAGTATATTCTATGTTTTCTTCTGTTTTGATAAAAATTAACTACACATATATTTTTACATCCTATAAGTCATCGGATTCAAAATCAAATATTTCTTTAATTTATCACAATAATTAAAATCATAAACAGTAAACTTTTTATATCGTTTATGTGACTTCATTATAAAATAAATATATAAATGTAAAAGTAATATTATAATAAAAATATGCATAAATTATACGACACATAAATTTTAAAAAAATAAAAATAAAAGTTAATCTATGTTATATTAAGAAATTAATAATAAAATAAGATTCATTTACTATTTCCTAATAAAATTAAAATATATTATAGATTTTGACAATTATCCAATTAGTAAGATCAGATAAGGAAATAAGAATTACAATGCCATATAGTTCCGATTTAATCATAATCGAAATCAAAGTCGTGGGTCACCAAAGGGAAAAAGAATCCTGCACGTTTGATGTTTGGAGCGATAGTAGTGGTTTATTATCCGCGGTTATTGCTTGCCGGTTTACTTGCACCCTCCCTTACTACTGTAATTGGCAGCCTTTGTATACAGACCCTAATTGAATGCGACCAAGTAGACGATCCAGAAGTTCTATCCCTCTGACAGGTTGGTCGTTCACCTAAGAGCTACTTGCCGCAGGCAGTCTTGAATGCCCGCACATGTCGGTGGAACTTGAACCACGGCTCATCTCTGCTGCTTTTAACCCGACGATGATTACGAAATTTGGGATCACTTTAATTCTTGAGCGAAGAGAATAATTTCGATCTTGAATAAGAAATGATCACAATTTTCACCCCACTTACATGGCAGTGGTTGAGTTCAATAACTGAACCGTTACTCAATGATCATAACTGAATTGTCACTTAAGTGGAGTGACGGTGTGCCGATTTCTTATTCGAGACTGAGATTGCTCTTTCCACAGGAAAAATGTGATTTTAACTCATAATTACGTGTGTAAGTCGCTAAATTGGGTGTTTTGCTGCGGGCGCCGTTGGACATCCCCACCGTAGATGGGGGAGCGTGTATCCCGTCATTGTCATTACCAATCATCAGCACAACCACATGCATTCCTTTTAGCTGGTAGACTTAGTATCGTGATATCAGGTTATATTAGTGAATGGCCAAGGCATGTATATGTAAAACCAGATTGTCGTCTGACGCGATAGCAGATGAGAGCATGGCTTAGAGGCTTCGCATGCATTTCCACCATCGATCTTTCTCTAGCTATATTTAAATGGAGTACGATATTCTTGTTCACTTTGGCTGAGGATGTGCGGTAGAGAAGAAGAAAGAAAATAACTTTCCTTCTGGCGAAGAGTCTGGACTGTCCAGCTGGACGAAGGAGTCATGGTGTCGGGTTTTTTTTTTTCAAATAGCACACTTATTTATCAAAATTATAGAAGTAACGTACAAATTTTTTTTTTTGCAAATCTAGCACAATGTAGAATAGTTCGATTTGAAGCAAAGTCGATGAACACGAGTTCGACTTCACGATGACACACGCGTTAATTAACAAGTCGAATATAAATATATCGACTTTAAAATAAAAAGTTACAAGTCGTACTGTGTAAGTACGACTTGCATATGTTAAATTTTTTTTTTATTTTTTTGACAACAAATTAAATACTTTATACTAAATTTGTAAATTAAGGGCTATCGGGTTTGAATTTGAATGATCCGTTCGGTTCATTAAGATCAGAACGTTCCAAACTATGAGATTGGACTCCTAAACTTCCAAAAAGAAGTAGATTTTATAAATGGACGGTCGAGATTCCTCCAAATTAATATTTTTTTAGAGTCGAAATCCGGACATTCAAAAGTGTAATCTTATAATTTGAAACGTTCTGATCTCATTGAACCGAACGGATCGTTCAAATTCAAATTTGGCGGATCTCAATTTACAAAATTAACTTAAGCATTTAATGCTATGTAACTAATAAAAAATTTAAAAAAATAACTAAAAATCCAGAGCATTAAATGCCTTTATTCATTTTATAAATTGAGGGTTGTCTGATTTGAATTTGATCGATCCGTTCCATTCAATGCTATCATAATGTTTCAAATTATAAGATTACACTTTTGGATGTTCGGATTTCAACTCCAAAAAAATATTAATTTGGAGGAATCTCGACCATCCATTTATAAAATCTACTCCATTTTGGAAGTTTAGGAGTCCAATCTCATAGTTTGGAACGTTCAGATCTTAATGAACCGAACGGATCATGCAAATTCAAACCCGATAGCCCTTAATTTACAAATTTAGTATAAAGTATTTAATGTGTTGTCAAAAAAACAAAAAAAAAATTAACATTTGCAAGTCGTACTTACACAGTACGACTTGTAACTTTTTTGTTTTAAAGTCGATATATTTATATTCGACTTGTTAATTAACGCGTGTGTCATCGTGAAGTCGAACTCGTGTTCATCGACTTTGCTTCAAGTCGAACTATTCTACATCGACTTGTGCTAGATTTGCAAAAAAAAAAATCTGTGCGTTACTTCTATAATTTTGATAAATAAGTGTGCTATTTGAAAAAAAAACCCTCATGGTGTCCCCTCCACAAAAAAAAAAAAGAGACCCATGTGAGTGCATTGATGAAGAGGAGCTACATACTTTGCCACCCGATTGGCAACTGTAACTCTTCCCTCTTTCACTTAGCTAAGATGATCTGGACTCTTACATGAAATATAGAGTTGGGATGGTGTCAGATCAAATGACTTGGCCAGATCGGTCAACTGAAATTACGGTGCTGCCCAATTGACAACTGTAGCTCCTCTCTCTTTCACCCATCTGAGAAGATTTGAACTCTTTCGTGAAAGAGGTAAGGTTGGAGTCGCGTCAGATCAATTGACTCGGTTAAATCAGTTGACCGAAACTGGCCGATCCACAAGATCAAACCCAAACTAGTCCATTGGGATCCTGAGTTGATTCGCTTGCCTTGGTTGGACCTTGGTAGACTGGGCCGACTTATATTCAACTCCTGAACCGATCTACCTTGTCTCGTACTTACCTGCGGTGCAATAATTCCTTCCATCTAAACGCCATCTAGAATTTGTTTTGAGCACCAAAACCGGTGAAAATCGGTACCACCAACTCTACCGGTTCATCCGAGTAGATTTTCCAACTAGAAGACGGGCAATTGATAGCTCCCCGAGCTCGATCCACCAACCTATCTTCTTCCTTTACTAACCAGAGCAAAGACACCTCTCATATCCAACGCCTCAGCGTTAAAGGTGACCAGCTACTCTCCTCACATTGCCAGCTCCATTGTCAGGTGCCTCTCTCTCTCTCTCTCTCTCTCTCTCTCTCATCGTTGTATACCTCCGGCCTTCACTATCTACACATCTTCTCCGTCCATCTTTCATGGCGTGCTTCTAGCCAAAACTATCCATCGTCCCCTTGTCTCTCTTCCTTCTCTATCGAAGCGGTAACCCAAGCTCCCGAAGTTGAAGTTGCGACAATCGCCAAATGGAAGTCTACACGGTTAAGGTCGAGGAGTCGAGGCCGCCGGCGGAGGGAAAGCCTTCAGCCGGACCGGTGTACAGGTGCGTGTACGCTAGGGACGGCCTGATGGAGCTGCCCAGCTCGATTGAGTGCCCTTGGGACTTCTTCAGGTGAGTTCTCTTGATGCATATGCTCAACTCAGTTGACACACTTGGCGATAGCTGCCCCGATTATCGATGAAAATGCACCACTTTTTGATCTCATATTTAACTCAAATGGTATATTTATGACTACCACTAAGTGCAAAAGAGCTGATAAGATAAGAATAAAAACTAGTAAAATATGAAGAGGAGTTGGACAAATATAGATCAGTAAACATAGACAATATCAATAAAATATGTTGTTACACTTGTAATTTTAAGTATATCATGTTTGAGTTAAATGTGCATTTTTGTGATACGCCAGTAAACTCTCCATGCGATCCCAACTACTCTGGTCCCTCGTTAATTATATATGTTCTGTCTCACCGAATAGTTCTTGATGTCTCCCAAGCTTTCGCTAGAAAGGTTTGCTTTTGAAACCGCCTGACCTAAATACCCCTTGGTGGAAAAAACTTAGAAAACACAATACAACAAATGCCGTGATCTAAACGGATGTATCTGTTCTGTTTGGTAAATAGGAATTAATCGAAATGTTATTATTGATATGGTATAATGTTGGATACACATTTTAAATACGAGTACAAAATATCGATATGGTATCAGGTTGGATCTAGATCCAGCCACATGTATAACAGCAGACCTAGTATTTTATACATACGTGTGCATTATGCATTAATGTGGGAAGTTCGGATGTCCTATATAACATTTTTAGGCGAAAATAGTACCCTATAAAAGAACACTAAGTGCCTAAACATCGTACAGGGCTTTACCAACTTCATCCAAAGAGGGAAAGTTTCAAATGTGACTATCTGTAAAAGATGATCCACATCAGTTTTTTTCGCATATTTCCAAAATTTACGCTCAGTAAGCAATGCATCATCTTTTCTAAGTCTTTTTTCCCCCACACTGTTCTTTACAATAATTACGAATTTGACTTTTCATTAATGTGAATGTGTGTTCACCCATCGTTTACGCATACTCATCTTCAACTCTTATAAATGTACCTTCATTTAATTTCTCTCTTCTAAATATGTTTATCTTTCCTTCATTCTGAAGCGGATCAGTTAAAAGGTACCCAAAGAACCCGATGCTTGGACGACGTGAGGTTCTTGATGGCAAGGTATATTTAATTGTCTGTAGTAAACATCTGGACCCAGAAGACACAGTGTGGAAGCACTACATTGGCACACGTTTCCATGCCTTCCCTTCCCTTCTTTGAGGGGTTCGGATCACCTCAATTCTCTAATGGAGTGAACAACCTCAGTCTCTAATAAAACACGATCATAACTCTCACCTCACTTAATTGACGATTCAGTTATTAACTGAATCGTCACTTAAGTGACCACAACTGAACTGCCACTTAAGTGAGAAGAGAGTTATGACTCTTTCTCATTGATGACTTAAGATGTTCTCTTGATCACTAGAGAATAACTAAGGTGATCCAAACTGATGGCCAAACAATTCTTTGAGAGGCTTTGTGAATTCCTTTCCTTCAAACTTCTTTCGACCTCTTGACAGCCTTGATCGAATCTTGATTTTGCAGGCAGCTAAATATGTATGGCAGACATATGAAGACGTGTACGACAAGGCCAATCGCTTGGGCGATGCCATGAGAGACCGCGGGGTCAACCCTGTAAGATGAAACTGAAGCCAATGTTTCATTTGATTATCCAAGAACATGGTCGTCAAAATGATTTCATATAACGTATGTTTGAACAAATTGATCTTCCAACTGTACAGGGAGATCGATGTGGGATATATGGATCGAACTGCCCGGAGTGGGTTATTGCCATGGAGGTTTTATCTGATTCTTCATTTCAACTTTTTCAAACACAAAGGAAACTCTAGAACTGTATCAGAAGTTCACTTTCATATTCAAGGTCTACACTCATCTCTGATCCTTATGCAGGCATGCAACAGCCATGGTATCTGCTATGTGCCGCTGTATGACACCCTAGGTACATATACGTGCACTAGTCTTATTGTTGGAAAATAGAAATATGCATTGGTGCAGCGTAAGGTGAAGATCGATATAATCAAGTTTGCAACACCAGCCTCACCACCACGATGTGTGTGTGTGTGTGTGTATATATATACTGTATTTGTCCCAAGAAAACGAGCTAAAAGCAATAAATAAAAAAGAAGATAACACAAGAATACATAAAGATAGAAAAAGTCTTTACAATCCTTTCCTCATGGACATCTTGACTAATTAGCTGCAAAGAACAAGTAGGCACATGAATATGTAAGTTTTGGGTAGTCTTTGTGTAACTCTCCTAATATGGTTTTTAAACCCTTTTAAAATATACGTAAAATAGGGTGCACAAAAGTCAACCCCACTATTAGCTCCACTAATTCTAAAATTTAGAGAAAAAACATATAGGGATCACAAGGGTTACAAACTAACCCATTATTCTACTCCACTAAAATATTTCAACACCATTACACAATTAGGACATAGGTAAGACTAAATGCAAAGAGAAATTAATTTTAGTTTGAATCATGCATGTGCGCACGTGCATGTAACATAGGTTGAATAATCAACCACCTCTAATATATATGTTTCTTAGATAGATCAATGAATAGTAAAGCTGCTATTTACATACCAGAATGTGGTTGCCTTATCCCAGGAGAAAACTAACTAGTTATTTGGCGTAATTTGTTACAGGCTCCAATGCGGTAGAGTTCATCATCAAACATGCAGAAGTCTCCGTAGTGTTTGTTCAGGAAAACAAGATTTCATCCGTGAGTTAACACTATCATCTATAGTTTGATAGTATTATTTACGAGTAGTATGATATAAAATCTAGGTTCAAGATGTAAGTAGTTTCTACACTTGTTCTAAGAGACTTCTTAGTCTTTAGCACCAGCACACACCGGACCACCAACCTTTTTGGGCTTAATTAGACATCAGAGTTACAAGATCAGATCAGAGACCCGTCCTAATCCACGGTTTGAGCATATGTGAATGCAGTTCTCATGCTGGTAATATAAGCCTCGAGATAAATGACATTTCTTCTCCACTTGTGTGTTTATGTTTGCGTTCTCAGATATTGGAGTGCCTCCCAAAATTTGCTGAACATCTGAAGAGTAAGTACATGGCCTAATCTTTTTTCATCAAATTACTGATATCAATCATACTTTCTCTAGAAACTTAAGTGCTTGTTTTGCATTTTTCGTCCAGCAATTGTTAGCTTTGGAAAGGTTACAGATAAACAAGAGAAAGAAGCGGAACAATTAGGAGTATCCTGCTTTTCTTGGGAGGGTTTTGCTTCATCAGTAAGTGATTGAATGACATTTTAGGTTGTGCATGCTGGTAAAGTTATGAATCAAATGCCGGAAAGAAGTACAAAGCAGTGTAGTTTTAATATTTTCTTCCTATATTATTTTTAAATATCAAATGATAGTGTATCTAGAAATATCAAAAGTAATACCATATTAGATTCAATACCTAACCAAATAGGCCTTAAATATTTGGTTCTTGTAACTTCTTTTAATGGGCGCACGTGTTTCTTACAAACACATTCTTACAAACCTCAAAACTATGGCAGCAATAGAATTGATTAGAAGACAAAATACTAAATATTAAAGATAGATAAGTACACGCTCTAATATTATCTTATAAATCTCAAGTAATAATGATGTCGAGGTTAAGAGACCCCAGTAATATTAATATATTATTATATTTGTAAACTTTCGGTATGGGACTATATATGCCCATAAGCAACTCTGCTCAATTTGCTTGGCTTATGGGACTATATGAGCAACTCTGCTCAATTTGCTTGACTATGTATTGTTTTTAGTGATAGAAGTAAATGGAATTGAAACTGGTTATTTGTATTTACTTTCTTCAATCGTCCAATATTATGTGATACCAGTTTGGAATATGGTTTCTCTTTAGAATTTAGATACTTGATATCCATTTGAGCATATAATTTGTATGGCATACACATGTGTAGGAAAGCCTTCCCCCTATGAGTTAATGTAGTTTTTATTTATTATCACTTAAAAGAATAATCCAAAGCTTCTTTATAGACCGACTTGTCATTTCTTTCAGGCAAAAACAAAATTCAGGCTTCCTTCCAAAAGCAGAGAAGATATTTGCACAATAATGTACACTAGCGGAACAACTGGAGAACCCAAGGGTGTTAGGTTGACGAACAGGGCGCTCATTGCTGAAGTCGCTACCACAGAGCACCTATTTCTAGAGACAGATAAAGTGGTAATTAGTTCCCATTTTCCGAAATTTTGATAAATTATCTCATCCACATTTCAAGAACTAATATGCAAGCACCTCAGTTAAACTGTCATAAGTGCAACTAGTTGTGAACCGTGTCCCACCTAACTTAGAAAAACTAGGTGCCACATTCTTTTCATTTTGCGTTAGTTTTTCTTGTTAATTCAATGTCTGATAGCCTATCATCCTTTAATTGCCCTTTGGAACTGTTATACTCCCAGTGCATCTTCAGTTGCATCAGGGGTGATGTTATAGCATCGAGCATGGTTTGCAGAATCAACTGATCAATCCCGAATTGGGGACACCTAATTCTTCTGGGGGCCTGATCCAGGGCCAATCTTTATCAGGATCAGACTTGAGTCAGTTGGATAGGCTTGGATCGGTCAATTCTGGACCCACCAATGTGTATGATCGCCCATTTGAAAGTAGCAAGAGGGCAATGTAGGCTTTCTTCTACACCTTATCTGCTTGTAGCCATCATACCAGGACCTTTAGACGTAATAAGACCAGATTTACCAACTTAAGTTGGCAGATCTCTATGTACCAAGAATTTGGACCTGATAAACCGAAGATCTTCTAACTAATTAAGTTGATGAATCTGCTGATATCCCACCTTTTCCACCAGTTTGGGATGGGACCAAGGTGGCAGCCACACTGCTGGAAGGTGGCAATTCTGCTTGTTCCAGGCTGCCACTTCACTCGAGATCAATCCGTTTTTCTTTTTACTTTTGAAAGCATCTGTCACGACCCGGAATATACAAATGCGCAGCAGAATAAATCCGGAAAATCGGGACAGTTTAGGAGAACATGCTAAATCCACATATCATCAAATCTGAATAATTTAAAACAACCTGTAATGATCCAATCAAACTCAAATTCCAAGAAATACCATAAATAACCAACACCAAACAACTAAGAAGGACTCAACACATAGTCCATCCAACATCTATAAAATCACACCAAGCAATTACCAAACCAATAACAGAAGGCAAACTCAAACAACCTAAATGATATATGGTGATCACTCGTCACCAAACTCCTCGTCTTCAGGGTCCTCGAGCGGCTCTGGATCAACTCCAAGGTCCTCCTCGTAATCCTCTCCAAAGTCCTCCTCAGGAAGAGGCTCCTCGAACTCAGCAGAAAAAGTTAATAATGGGAAGGGGTGAGTCACCACAGACTCAGTAGGTCTTACACCCGAACTACCCTACTATACTAATGATTTCTAGTGATATACAATACATATTAAGCCTAAAAATCAGATTATAATACATAGGACTTAAACTAATTATATATCTTCAATTAAGTTATTACAATGTCATTCAACTACCCCATATGATAACCAGACTCTATATGCACTACAACCAACATATCCTGCACATTAGGCTACTCTAGGTATGCTCATTACACACAAAAACCTGACATAAAACCAAGGACACATCTAGAACACTAACATCTATGCCAAAATGCACAACTAAACACCTGTCTGAGTAAATATCATACTTCATCTGAATAATGTAGTCACATCACAAAACTAGCACCAGATTTACCATATAGTAGGAAGTAACATATAGTAACTAAATCCCATAGTACCCCTAGGTAGGGGAGTACTTAAGATAAACCGCGGTATCTGGGATCGAAGGATGCTCCAGATTCAACTAATCTCCGCTGCCCACGTACCACTAATATAGTCTGGTGAAGTACATTTCCATCACAATGCAGCTCACTGCACTAATCACATTCCACACAATGCAAGCATATAAATAACTCAGACAGTAACCATGAACATGAAATTTGGCAATTCAAACATGAAATACATAGATGAACACCCATGGTTCTATGCACCACATATTTGTAAACCACACCACAATCTAGCACAAACTAGAACCAGTCTATCATATGATGCATCTAAATAAGATCATGCAAGCTACAATCTAAACATAACAAACACATACTTAATCAGAACTATCTATTACATAAAAGAAAATAAACTAAACTCTACCACCACTATGCCTAATCCTTACATCGGCTTTTTATCAAATCGGGATATACATGTTTAAGGTTATCGTGATGCAAACATACTAAACTAACTAAGATTTAAACATATACAAACATATCATGATGGCTAACATACATGAATAATTAAATCAACCTAAACTTGCATAGTTGAACCAGCTAATCTAACTAGGTTCAACTATAAAGACATATATAACATGCTAACATGCATAATTGAATAATTATCCAACATGATGGATAATCATGAATATAGGACAATCTAAACATGTATGATTAAACAAGCTAATCTAAACTCTATCTAATCATGCTAATAAATCCAAAACAACCCATTAATTACAATCTTCTAATCCTGGTGATCTAAGAATGATTTTTACAGTTTAAACAAGTATATTAGAGTGCTAAGAATAGCCGAGACGCCTACCTTAACGGCGACAACGAACGGCGCACGGAATTCCAAGGAAAACGAATCAGGTGACGAAACTGCCGTGGTCACGATGGCGACGAAAAATCGAGCCGGATAGGTGGTCTCAAACTCTGCTGGAACAAGAGGAATAAATAGTTAAAAAGGGACAATATACTAGAAGATAGAGAGAGCGGCGATAGGAGAGAGAGGATAGGAGAGAGAGGGGGTACCGCGCGGAGGGGAGGGCGGCGCACGGCGGCGCACACGCTGCGCAGGTGGCGCAGGCAGGCGCTGGTGGCGCGTGGCGCACGCGGTGGCGAGCATCAACGGCGGCCGGACTGTCAAAGGCCGCTGGCGGCGTCAAAGCGGGAGACGTGGCGGCCGGTGGTCAACGGGGAAAACGCGCGCGGCGGCGGGCGGCGCGCATGGCGGCCGAGGCCACGCGTGGCGACGGCGGCGGTCGCGAGTGCGGGCGGCGGGTGATGACGCGGCGGCGGCGGGCGGCCGCGAGCGCGGGACGGTTGCGCGGCGACGGTGGTCAACGCCACGCGGCGGCGAGCGGTGGATGGCACGGCCGTGCGGGCGACGGCGGAACCGAGGCGGCGACCATGCCGGGCGGGCACCCACGGGGGGCGGGGGCGAGCGCGGCGGCCGGCCGGGCGGGCGGCGGACACGCGGCGGCGTCCGCGGTCGCGGAGGGCGGGCGGCGCCGGGCAGACGCGCGCGGCGGAAAGGGAAAAGGACGGGGCGGCAGCGCGCGTCCGAAGGGGAAAAGAAAATAGGGTTTCGGGGGAGAAAAAAAAACGGCGCCGCTAGGTTTGTACGGGAAAGGCATCAAGGGGGGGGGGAAGAGGATATATACAGGGGGAGAAGGGTTTAAAATATTAATAAATATTTATTAACTATTTTTTTTCTCTTTTTAATTATCTAAAAACGGTAACGCTACAGCATCGTTGTAGGCCATCCTTAGATTGATTTCCTTCATTCAGATTGGCTCTACCCATTGCAACTTTCCTGCCCATGGCGCATAAATCATTTGCCACTGGATTCACCTTTTTCACTGTCCATGTGACTTTATCTCTCTTAAATTCCCCATATATAGCTATATCATGAACTACCTGTCTTCAATGATAATTAAGCATATTCTTATATATGAACATTATTACGGGAGTTATTTTGCAAACAATTGCTTCATCTGATGTTGAATATATATGCTACTTAAAGATCATAAACTGAAATGCATCCTTTTATCTTTCAGGTAACTGAAGAAGATTCATATTTCTCCTTTCTTCCACTGGCTCATATATTTGATCAGATAATGGAGAGTTATTGCATTTACAAGGGTGCATCAATAGGATTTTGGCAAGGGGTAATGGACATTCTCTAATTTGCCATCTCAAGGCACTTCATATCTGGTCTGCACAAAATAGATCAAACTACGTCCATTTAACTTTGTAGGATGTCCGTTATTTGATGGAGGATATCCAAGAACTGAAGCCAACAATATTTTGCGGTGTTCCTCGAGTTTATGATCGCATATACTCAGGCTTGTGTCTTCATTTTTTTTCTCATTTTGATCACATCCCCCTTCATACATTTCATGATAATTGCCTTTGTGCTTTCATGTTTTCTTAATCTATGAAGGCATAAATGCCAAACTTAATGCAAGCGGAGAATTGACAAAGAAGTTGTTTCAGTATGCATACGACCAGTATGTAAACTTAGAGATACTTAACCTTTTCTAGTGTCTTCAGTGTCTAGTTTTCTTGGATATTAAGAGCCCTAAATACTCTTCTCATCATGTTAGCAAGTTGCGCAATATGAAAAAAGGAATGAAACATCATGAAGCTTCACCTTTCTTTGACAAATTCATATTCAACAAGGTACGTACAAGTTTGTTCACCCTTCTTGGCGCATATTTTGGTTTTCGCTTCTGCATACGTCTATATAAATAAATAAATAAATAAATATATATATATCTGCTGTAAAGTTTGCTGTACTTTGAACAGATCAAACGAATACTTGGCGGACGGACTCGAATCCTTATATCTGGAGCTGCTCCGTTGCCAAGCAACGTTGAGGAGTTCTTGAGAGTCGTAAGCTGCAGCGCTGTGGTACAAGGATATGGTAATGCTGGATGGCAGTCTTTGTTTCAAGAAACAAGCATAATATCGTAATAAATCTAAGCGTTCTCTGTGTACAAAAGAAATCGAAGGTGGATATAGGTAGATAAAAGGCACGTTAGAATAATCTCACATTAACCATTATAAAAAGTGACTATCAAAACATAAGAACGGTGCTACTCCTGTTAGTTTTAGAATTTAGCGTTAATTAGTTGACCCGATAATTTTGTTTCATTAATTTATAATGCCCATTTGACCATAAGGGCAGTGCTAGAGTGGGTATATATAATCCCCATGTCAGATATGAATTTCAAAAGTTGATGTAGTGTTCAGATATATACGATGGGTCTCTCAACTTAAACTGTGTATAGCCTCGTGATCTCATCTGAAACTATCAAGATATGTGTATGATATGTCTCCTTCTTCATTTAACACCCCAGGTTCATAAATATAATAAGAGATTAAATAAGTGGACCACCAATGATAATTACATTTTTTTGGAATTGAATTGAAAGAACTCTAAAATTAACGTTGGAGTAATATCTGGATGAGTTGGTTACAGCCCCACGATCTAGACATTTCGACTTAGATGACATGATAAATTTAACAAGGAGCATCTACATATAGTTAATAGCATTTGCTCAAAGTGTAGAACTGAGTAGACTGCGGCGGTGTTCACCCACCTTCTGTCATCTGCAGGCCTGACGGAGAGCTGTGCTGGTTGTTTTACCTCCATAGCTAACGTGATGTCGATGATGGGAACAGTCGGCATTCCAGTGACCACAATTGAGGCCAAACTGGAGTCGGTGCCCGAGATGGACTACGACGCGCTCTCCGCGGTGCCTCGCGGGGAGATCTGCTTGAGAGGAACAACCCTCTTCTCCGGCTACCACAGCCGCCCAGACCTCACAGACGATGTCCTTCAAGACGGCTGGTTTCATACAGGTATATATATATATATATATATATACATATATGCTTATTTAATTATGTACTCCATCGTGTTTCTTTTTTTTTGTCGACGTGACCGAACAGCCAAAGATGTGCAGTTCCGCACACAAGCGAAAAATCGAGTGCAGCTGAATCCCCACAAATAACTGTTTCTAAGAACGATAGGCTCTGCTGACCCTCAAACTCCGCACCTGCTCTCTGTGAGCAGAGACAGGCTAACCGACCAAGATCCGTCGGCTACTACATCATGTTTCAATTGAAACCCTTTCCATCGTAACAAGTAATAATAAAATATAGTTATTGGTATGCTTTGCAGGGGATATTGGAGAGTGGCAGCCAAATGGTGCAATGAAAATCATCGACAGAAAAAAGAATATTTTCAAGTTGTCGCAAGGGGAATACGTTGCGGTGGAGAGCGTTGAGAGTGCGTACAGTCGCTGTCCCATCATCACATCGGTAAGTTGTATTTTAAGCTGGAATTTAATTATAAGGTGGTGTTGGATTGCAAAATAAATTTTTATACACTTACATCATAAAAAGTTGTATTAAAAATGTGAAGTAGCCAATTACATAGAATTGTATATTTGAGAGAGATGTAATAAAAAAAAGTGTGTTATATATGATCAAACAAGGTGGGGGAAGACTGCAAGATAAAAAAATGAGACTCTTTTTTTGTTCAAGAAAAAAAATCTCTTTCGAAATATAAAACTATAATAATGGTCAAACATCTCTTTTAACAAATTTTGTTATAAAAATATAAAATTATAATAAAAATTCAATGTATCAAATAACCAAACACCTCGTAAGTTTGCTAAACTTGTAAGATTGAAGAAAACAGATGAAAGGTAAACCGAATTGAATAAACTAGTTCTGTTCTCAACTCATAAGATTACTAGTTTGGTTTTTTGAATAAAATGGAGCCAGTATGAATGAACTGGTTCAATTTAATTCAATATCTTCCAAAACTAGGTCGAACTAATTAACACCTGGTCCTATGTTGGGAATAAAAGGGTAGTCAGAAACTTGGCTCTAGGCTATGCTAGATCAAAGACTAAGGATAAAAATAGAGATAATAAAAAATGTTACTCTTTCTACCAAATCACACAAAGAAAATGGAGAAATATTCAAAAGAAATTCTCTCTCTTGAAAAGTTGCATGTAGAGGTTCAACATACGTAAAGTGTACGTACAATGGGTGAGAATGTCCCTTCTTATATAGGCCTCTTCTAGGGGTAACCCCAATGGGTTAATAACTAAGTAACCCTCCTTCATCAAGTTCATGAAAACCTCCTTCCATCGAGTCTCTCCCACGTAACATCTTTTCTAAGAAACTCTCAACATGAAAATGTCCCTTACGTAACACCTCCCGAGTGGAAACCTCCAATTAATAAAAAAACTCTCAAAAAACTCTCACTTATTCAATTTGTAACATCTATCATCCTAGTCCTCACCCTACTTCTCTTCCTCGCTAGTTTTCACCACCTCTCCTCCTCGCTAGGACTGTCAATGGATCCTAAAGATCCGACAACCCGATCGACTTTTGTGAACAGAATTGGGTTCGGGTTATGTTTAGGCCATCCTGAAACATCAAGATCTAGAATTAGGTTTAAACCTGATTATGTTAAACCCGAATACTTTTTATCGGGTTCTTCCTAAAAAACTTGATAGGTTCTTCAGATGGAGCATAGGACAGTTGGTTGTCACCACCATCTCATGCCTTCGACCCATCGTTGCCATGCTGCTTTTCTCACTCACTCTTCTCTCCTTCGATTGAAGCCCTTTGCAGCTTGCCCTTTCGCCACAGATGCAAAGGTGAGGAACAGAGCGACATAGGTGGCTTCCATGGCGATGCCATCTTGCTTCTTCTATAACCTCTATATTCTTCTACTCTATGAACTCGATCCCACCCCCTATACGGGTGTTGGCTGAACCAGAAGACTGGTTGCCGCCGGTGTTGATGGCACCTGCTCTGTCGCCTACTGGGTCTTCCCCATCACTACTGGAGCAAGGCCCCCTGCTGCTTCCGATGGTGATCTTGGGCGCCCTCCAATGCCATTTTATAGCAGAGCCTAAAAGTATTAGAGAGAGAGGGAGGGGCATGGGGTTATATTAAATACCTTGGTTGTATCGGTGTTGCTTGCATTCATGCTTCCCTTTCGTTTGCAAGCACTACCTTAGAAATAAGAGAGAGAGAGAGAGAGAGAGAGAGAGAGAGAGAGAGAGAGAGAGAGAGAGAGAGGTGATGTCACGAAACTTAAAAAACTCCTGAAGATGATACGAATAGGTGATGCCACGAAACTTAAAAAACTCCTGAAGATGATACGAATTTGGGTTGTTGATGTTTCTCTATGAACAAGAAATCGAAACCAACAAAGTTGAGATGATCGATCAACACTTATATCCAAATCCACCCATGTGGTTGACTGGTATTCCAGTAGACGGACAGCAGAGTTCAACGCCAGTATATGGGAGAAGAAATGAGGCATCGTCTGCTCTGTTCTCTGCACCCAGATGGAATATAGGAAAATTCGAGTGAAACTCAGATCAGGATTTTATCCAAATGCGAGAAGGTAACATCTTCGGATCCAGTTTTGGATTCAAATTTTTGTTATCAGGTTCGGATTCGGATCCGCACAGATCTGATCCAAACCTGACCCATTTACATGTCTACTCCTTGCCATCATGAGTCTCGAGCATCATCATTGACTTGCCACCCTCCTCCTCCTAGCCATGGCCTTTTTCTCCTCCATGATGCCATCAGCAGCTGAGCATCATCTCTACCCTCCACCCTCGTCAGTCATGACCAAGAAGGGTGAAGAGGTTCATGTTCGCCTTCGCCTTTGCTGCCCCAGACTCAAATCTTGGACTAAGTTGCATCGGAGGAAGGAAAACATGAAGAAGACAGGAGGAAAAAGAAGTAGAGCAATGTCGGAGAAGGGGAGTAGGAATTGGAGCTAGAATGAGAAGAAATGTTAGAAAGAGATCTAGGCATCTTCACCTAGTTGATAAGAGAGATTTCGACATGAAGGAACCCTATGAGGGAGGACTCCCCCAAGGAAAGTGGAAAGGTAGGGGATGGGAGGGAAGATGGTCTCCGCACTAGCTGGCCGACTGTGGGATAGTCCACATAAGTGCTTTTTATAAACATCCATTTGTTTTGTTGTATGTAAGATAATGGTAATACATGACAAAGATTCATAATCAACTTTACTTGAATCTTGGGCCATTTATTAATGGCTCATTATGGATATTTTTATTTTATCTGAATAAATATCAATATTTATTTGTAGTATAGTTATTTAAATTTAAATACAATAAAAAATTGACAGTTTGACTTTACCAGATTTGAATTAAATGGATCAGTTCATTTTTGGTTTATAATTTAACTGAACGGTTTGGTTTAATTGGATATATGATTCCGTATGGCCTAAGTTTTCAAAAAAATGCATCCAAAACAGGACCAAACCCAACCATTTGGGCCCTTATGCTCTGTTTGGCATGAGGACAAGGAGAGATAAATCAAGTCTATCCCTAATGCTCTGTGTACCTGAAATTTTTTTTAAGATAAACTAGGTTTATCCCGGTGTTATCCCGATACCAAACAACCTTTTAGAAACTTGCATATTCACTAAAGACTGCTGGTTGTAAAATGAACTTAGTTCATGAGTAACTGAGTCTTATTTATATCTTTATTGTAATGATCCTAAGAGATCTTTAGGAATCAAAAATTATAAATTATTTATAACTCTTGTAACCTTCATTTGCGTTTAGTTGACTACAATAAACAGTCATGTAATGAGTATTAGTGAGTACTAGTTATGAAATTTTTTCATATTTTAAGCTCCTGGCAGCCTTCATTGCTTACCTTGGCATGCTGACTTAGAACAACAGAGCGCTCTCTCTCTCTCTCCTCTCCTCTTCTTTTTCCAAACCAGAGATCCCCAGATTGTTAACTAGCTGTGCCTGGTGCCTACAGATCTGGGTGTATGGGAACAGCTTCGAGTCCTTTCTGGTGGGTGTCGCCGTCCCAGAGCAGCAGCTGCTGGAGGACTGGGCGGCAGCCAACGACGTAGCCGGTGACTACGCTTCTCTGTGCAAGAACGCGAAGGCAAGGAAGCACGTTCTCGAAGAATTAAACAAGACGGGTCGGACTCATCAGGTAGGCGCACGGGTGATGATCGTGATCGGCAGAAAATTAAAAAAATTCAGGTGCGAGGCACCAGTGTCTTGGCTGCCACGCGCTGACAGCAATCGCTGGTCGCAGCTTAAGGGCTTCGAGATGCTGAAGGCAGTTGACTTGGAGCCGGCCCCCTTCGACATGGAGAGGGATCTGATCACCCCGACGTTCAAGCTGAAGAGGCCGCAGCTGCTCCAGTACTACAAGGTAATTAATTAAATAAATGGGGAGACTCGTTTTCTGGGAAAATTTGATTTTCGATAAGTTAACTAAATTTCAATATTGCGGGCGAGCTGTGGCTCGGTTGGCACGACGCCACCCCGCGGGGGGGTGACGGGGGTTCGAACCCGACTGTGAACAGCCGTGACCTCCCCAGGGGGAGGTGGTACCTAGTGGGCCGGGACTTCTTGGCCACCGGGCCAGCATGTCCAAAAAAAAAAGAAAACTAAATTTCAATATTTTAGTTGACGACATATGTTTAATATCCACTACAATCGACTGAATTTTCTCAAATCCAGATCCATTACGGTACCCGTTGTAATATTCTTTTTGTACCGCCAAAATTGCGTTTCTCAACACTGTTAGATTGATGAAAAATATCTAAATAGCTTACTTATTTTTTTGTACGACATTTAGTTTCTTCTTTAAGAATATTTAAGGGAGAACTATATGATGACTTCGAATATTTGGATATTAATTTAAGATTAGTATTCTAAAACCACCGGTCAATATCATCCAGTTAGATTAATAATTTTTTTTATATTATTAACATAAATTTTTTTGTTGATACACTTGTTGATACATTTTGTATTCTATTCAATTTCTTCCTAAAACTACACGTAATATTTTTAGCCCACCTAATAGTTTTTTTGTATTTATTGTAAAGCCAAATATAATTATTATAAAATAGTGTCAATCTTTAGTTATTGATGCACCATTTAGTCTTAAGATTTTATAATACATATTTTGACAAAAAGGAAAGTGTGAAGTTGAGTGAGTACCGAGTAAAGGGCAAATATGTTACTTTTACGAAGTCTTTTAGCCAGCTCTTCATTAATATCTTCATTTTAAATAAAGAGCGCAAGTTAATTATTTCCTTTCCAAAATCTTGACCCTGGTGTTGAAAGATTTTGAAAAGTGGACGGTATGTTAGCAGCGGTCTCGTTAATTTCACCGGAGGTTTATATTTATTTATCTTTTTTGCTTCGTTCTTCGTTCATATATATAGACATGTGTAGTTGAATTCCACATTTCTCATTCTTGGTGATGTTCAACTGTTCAGGAGCATATTGATCAGCTCTACCGCGAGGTTAAGGAGAAAAAGCCATGACCTTTTCATCGCATGCCACATAACCTTGGTAAACTTCGTAGAGAACTGCTGAAAGGAGCTGCATATATTTTGTTAGTCTTTATTTATAGGGGGGAACTTCTGTACCATACGCCAATAAAACATAACCCCTCTACTTTATTGATGTCTTCAAAGCGGACACTTTTCTATGTCAGACGACTCTGCAAACGTTTGTAGCGATTAATATTCGTTAAATATTTTGTTTCCCGTTGAAAGATGACCTGACGCAGGACAAACATGATTACGAGGTGTTTGGTTATATGATAAATTGAATTTTTGTTATAATTTTATGTTTTTATAATAAAATTTGTTGAAAGAGATGTTTTTGACCATCATTATAAATTGTTATATATTTTAAAGTGATTTTCTTGTTAGACAAAAAAGAAGAAGAAGATTTCACCTTCTTTTATATCTTGTAGTCAGTCCTCCATCTTATTTGGTCACAAGGGGTACCCACTTTTTTTTGTTATCGTTTCTTTTCAAACATGACAATTTTATATCATTGATGAGTTCACATTTTATTTTAATATAATTTTTATCTTGAAAATATATAAAATATCATTATGTAACCAAATGCTCTCTTAGATTGTTGGTTCGTATGTGTTGTGGATGATTGTAGTTGTGTTAAAAAAGTCCAAGATGTAAAAGGTATCATCTGAACGGTAAAAAATATATGTTATGCCCTGTTTGGTAACACTATTAGGTACCACTATCACTATCAATTTTAAGATTGAAATTAATAGAAGCCGTCAAAAGGTGTTTGGTTAATTGTATCAATTTTAAAATTTGTAGTGCAAACAAAGCATATTACATAATACAAGTGTCGACTTGTATTACTTTTGATATTGATACTCTAATAGTTGAAAATATTAATATCAATATTGATATAGTATCAAAGATGAAACTCTAACCAAACATTAATGTCTGTATATATGTACATATAGTATTCGTATACATAATGGGGTGTTTGGTTAGAGTTTCAAATTTGATACTATATTAATATTGATATTGATAATTTTAGATGTTGGAATATCAATATCAAAATTGATACAAGTTGACACTTGTATTACATAATGTGCTTTGTTTTCACTACCAATTTCAAAATTAATATTATTAACCAAACACTTCTTAGTGATTACTAGAAATATCAATTTTAAAATTGATAGTGATAGAGGTGTCAAATAGTATTACCAAACAGGGCCTAAGGAGATAAATTTATAGAAAATATAATGCCCTGTTTGGTTAGAGTTTCATTTTTGGTACTATATAAATATTGATATTAATATTTTCAAATGTTGGAGTATCAATATCAAAAGTAATACAAGTTGACACTTGTATTATATAATATGCTTTGTTTGTAGTACAAATTTTAAAATTAATACAATTAACCAAACACTTCTTAATGGTTCTTATCAATATCAATTTTAAAATTGATAGTGATCGAGGCATGGTTCGCCGAGTTGCGACCCGGACCCGACCCAGTCGGTTTTGGGGCCGACCGACCCGATCATGACCCCAAGACCCCGACTCCATTTTTAATTTTTTATTATTATTTTTCGCGATCCGGGCCGACCCCGTCCCGACTCGGGTCGCGATCCCGGCCGACCCGGGTCGGTTTGGAGCCAAACCAACCCAGTCCCGACTCCCGATCCCACCTTTCTTGGATAGAGGTACCTAATAGTGTTAACAAACAGGGCATAAAGTACACCTTAAAAGTTTTGGGCATAAAAGGATTTTTAAGTAGAACATACTAGTCACAAACAACGTACTTTGCGGCCTGCATGTAATTTTATAATATTTATAATATTTAATTTTATGTAAAAATTTGATATAAAAAATTTATTTAAATATAGATAAATATTTATTGTAATTGTAACTATATTTTGTAAATTGATAATGTATTATCGACCATGAATATTGATAGTGTTCTACATATTAAATATTATGAATATATTCATTATAATAAAAGTTAATCATCTCATATATTATTATTATGTACGTAAAAAGTAAAATCTAAGATTCTGACATAACATATCTTAATTTATTAAAATTATAACATCGTACTTCTTTTTTTGGACGCATGGCGCAAACGGCGCCAGACTCGCGCTGCGCAGCGCGTGGCGAGGGATCGTGCACGCTCGATCCCCACTGGATCCACCCCCCCCGGGGTGGCCCAAACATGCAACTGCCGGGAGTCGATCCTTCCCCTGCTCCCCCAAGAGCAGGGGTTCCCGCCAACTGAGCGAAGCTCGGTCGGCTATAACATCGTACTTAAACAATATGAATTGTTAGTGTTGGTATAAATAATATTAGATACATATAAAAGAGATATTAGAATATAATAAAAATAATATGATATGCTTGTGAATATGCTTTCTAACTAATCGGGAGATTACTTCAGTTTCTCTTCTTTTATCTGACCGGTACATGCTAAAAATGTATGTCCTACAAGCTAATCATATATGATATGATTCAACATTTCTAGGAATATCTCATTCAATTAAATAGGCAAAACTTCGTTACTAGCTTTTATTAGAAGCGTATATCGTAATGAAGTCTTTGATCACATGCAATGATGATTGAATCATGATGAGATCATGATAATGAGATCGATTATCTAGAGGTATGTGATCTAAATGTTCCTAGTCATAAGATCCTTGAGACGAGATATCAAGAATCCGGATAGACTAGTGTGTGTGATGTCTTCTCATGTGATGAGAATGACCAATCTCATTGGTCATCAGTGTGGGGACACTGAGATACACACATAAGTGCTCATTAGTGGAATGAGTTCACTGAACTGACCAATTTAGGAAAACCTGATGTGTATCTTACCGAACTGTCTATCTGGTTATTCTTACATCTCAATAGCACGATTGGATTTTTGACTTGAGTCACCAAAAATGTCTTATCGGATGTATCTTGTATTTTGATTATTGACTTATGGATCACCATCTTGATGGTCCAGTATAGTTGATGTATTGGGTGCAAGAGAAACCCGGTGGAGGCAATTGAGTGGACAACAAGGGATCGTTCACTCTCGGTAGGAGAGAGAGAATGTCCTATGGGATAGTACTATAAATCCTTGGCCAAGGTACTTAGGATAATTGGAAAAGGAGTTTTCCAATTGATACAAATTTGAGTACAAGATCTTACAGAGTTGGAATATTTAGAGGTTGACAGTCAGTGCCGAGCTCCTGATCGACCGGGACATTGTATGAACGAAGATTTAAATACGTGTGGTAATTGATGATGGAAAGGCTCAATGGATGTTTGACCCACTAGGCCCAATAGTCAATTTGGTTGAAGCCTTAATTAATTTAAAAGAACAATTCCTTTGAATTAAATCAAAACTGTTATTCGATAACAGTTTTTACGGCTTTCTGATCATAAAGGGTACAAGCCACATCCTATGATCTCAAATGACTTTGGGGAGTTAAATAACATCTATTGAGCCTTTCCATCATCAATTACCACACGGATTTAAATCCTCGTTCATACAATGTCCCTGTCGGTCAGGGGTTCGACACTGACTATCAACCCCTAAGTATTCCAACTCTATGAAATCTTGTACTCATGAATGGATCAACTGGAAAACTCCTTTTCCAATTATCCTATCTACCTTGGCCAAGGATTTAGAGTACTATCCATAGGACATTCTCTCTCTCCTACCGAGAGTGAACGATCCCCTATTGTTCGCTCAATTGCCTCCACCAGGTTTCCCATATACCCAATCCATTAACTATATAGGACCACAATACTAAGTGATCCATCAGTCAATAGTCAAAGTACATAGTACGCTTGGCAAGACATCTTTGGCGACTCAGGACAAAGATCCAATCGTGCTATTGAGATGTAAGAATAACCTGATAGACAGTTCGGTAAGATACCGATCAGGTTTTCCTAAATTGGACAGTTCAGTGAACTCATTCCACTAATGAGCACCTGTGTGTGTATCTCAGTGTCCCCACACTGATGACCAATGAGATCGGTCATTCTCATCATATGAGAAGACATCACATACACTAGTCTATCCGGATTCTTGATGTCCCGTCTCAAGGATCCTATGACTAGGAACATTTAGATCACATACCTCTAGATGATCGATCTCATTATCATGATCTCATCATGATTCAATCATCATTGCATGTGATCAAGGACTTCATTACGATATACGCTTCTAATAAAAGCTAGTAACGAAGTTTTGCCTATTTAATTGAATGAGATATTCCTAAAAATGTCAAATCATATCATATATGGTTGGCTTGTATGGCATACATTTCTATCAATCTCCCACCTACACTAAAGCCAATCACCCATCTGGCTGATCTCTATCAGCTCAAGGTGAAGTTCAAACACTCTTTGAGTAACTGCTTCAGTTAGTGGATCTGTAATGTTATTAGCGAAAGATACTCTATCTTTAATTATATCTCTATCAACTGCATTCTCTCTGATTCTATGGTATTACCATAGAAGTTTAAAACTTCTAATGAGACTTTGGCTCTACCCCATTGTTTTCTCAAAACATTGATACACTTTCAGAGAAGGTTGGGACAATCCCATAAGCCAGATGAACATCTTCATCTAGTCAGCTTCTCAAGCAATATACAGTCATTATTCAATCTACTTTAGATTAGTTGTAGAATTAGCAGTGTTCTCTTGCATAGAACTCTTCCAGCTCACTGCACCACCATTAGCTTGTCTTATTATTAGACTTATCTGATTAGAAGCTTGTGTTCATAAAACTACAAGACTTCAAGTCTTATCCTCCATACATTAGAGATATATCCTTAGTGCTTCTCAAGTACTTAAGGACACATCTCTAAATTATCCTGTGACTCTCACAAGGATTTACTTGATGAATGCTCATAACACTTAGAGCATCAATGAAGTCATGTACTAAGCATCACAAATGTGATAGGCCCTATTGCAAAAGCATAAAAACACTACACAAGTAAGAAACCTATCTTGGAGTTTGCCATGTCAAACTCTTTGACTATGGTTGTAACGACCGATTAAATTAGCTGACTGGCCCAACAATCGTGCTAATTAAGAGCCTTCCCAGGAGGTCACCCATCCTTGGCTTACTCCCAACAGAGCATGCTTAACTTCGGAGTTCTTTCAACTCAACCTCCGAAAAATGGTTAACCGGTGTTGTTGGTAGTCCACTGATTTAATCTTTTAACATATTCACAAATCGAGTATTACAATGGTAACTACGCACACGAATTGGGTAAGGTCAAGAAACCTTTTAGATCTATCTCCATAGATCTTAAAACCCATATTAAGTTTGGAGGATTAATTGATAACTAGGCTCACTAATGATAACATACTTACTTCATTCTTAATGAGTAGTATGTCATACATATATCATGTCAAGAAGATAATAGCACTCCCACTTATCTTATATGAAAACACAAGGCATATCTTCATTCTCAATGAAGTCATACAATTTAATCTCATTAAACCTTATCTACCATCTATGGGAAGTTTTACTTGAGTCCATAAATGGACCTTATGCACACACTATTTGGATGGTTTGGAACTTGATTCCCAAAGGTTGTATCATATACACCTGTTTCTCAAAATAACATAGAGAAACACTATCTTAACATCAATTTGACATATCCTATAGTCATAGTGTGTAACAATCAAAATCCGAATGGATTAATTCCATGGCATAGGTAAAAGGTCTTATCACAGTCAACTATTTGACATAAATGATATCCCTTTTAACTATCCTTACTTTGGAGGTCTTTACCTTCTAATATACTTCAATCTATTCTTTAGTGATCCATTTATACCCTATAGATACTAAATCCTTAGGTGGATCAATCAAGTTCTGAACATGATTAGAATAGATAGAGTTTATATCGGATTTTATTGTTTCTTCCCATTTTGAATCAATATCTCATATTGCTTCAATATAGATCTTAGGATCATTATCCTTTTATCTTATGTCTCATTTCTTCCATCAAAGATATGTCTCACATATCTCTTAGGTTGATTGGACACAAGAAAAGATCTATGATTTGTCCTTGTGTAAATATAAGCTAGTACCTTAATAAAAGTGTCTATGGATTGTGGGACTGGAACACCTTCCATTTATACCTTGCTCCCACTATCTTTATAAAGGAGGCACTCTTCCTCTAGAAATATGGAGAGATGAGCAACTCATACCCTTCTCCCTAAGGGAGGCATTAATATCTTTAAATTTGCTTAGGATATCCCACAAGCCAACACTTTATAGTCTTATATTCCAACTTGATAGGGTTATACTTCTTTACCAAGCCAGACATTCTGAAACCTTAACTTGCTTAAGGTCAAGCTTTAATCTCTTTCCATATATGATATGGAATAATTGGAATATATTTGGAAGGTACCGATTTAAGATCAAGTGCCTATATTGAGTGCTAACCCCTAAATAGACAAAGAAGAATTTTGCAAAGGTTGTCATTATCCATATTATGTCTTACAAAATATGGCTTCTCATTTTAGCTACTCAATTAAGCTAAAATGTATAAGAGGTGTCCATCAAAATTAGATTCTACTATCCTTCATTTATGTGTGAATTATTACTTAAGTATCCCCTCTTTAATCTCATCAAAGAGTTCTGATACTCTTTTCATTAATATTTCCTCTTCATTCCTAATCTCAAATAATTTCTCAAAGGTTTTGGATTTGTACTTCATAAAGTACATATGTCCATACCTAGATAAGTCATCTTTAAAAATTAATGAAGTTGAAATATTATCCACTAACATTAATAGATATAGTCTAACATGCATCTAGATGCATGAGTTCTATAAACTCATTAGCCCTCTCTCCATGTCTAACAAATGAAGAGTTGGTCATTTTGCTTAATAAGATAAGATTTACATATAGTTAATGATTCCAAATCATTTACCTATATGTTTCTATCTTAATAGTACTCCTTAAGTCTTTTCTTATAAATATGATCGTACTATTAAACAATAGATTGATCAATATCAATCTACTTCACCTAATGAGGATTATTCACACATATTATAAGAGCATACATATCTGATATAAATAAACTCTTTATTTTGCTCCTACTGATAAACACTTTACCGGTTATCATTTTCATACCATGGAATAAATCTCCATTTATTCAACTAGGAAATGAAAACAATATTCTTTTAGAAGGATAATTAAGACAACTCTGGAAGGCTATAGAAAATTTGTATCTCCCACTAGTAATGATGCAACTTTTTGTACCATTTCATATGTCGGTCAACAATCTTCTTTAAGCCTTCATTTACTTGCTATTATCTACAACTCATTGTAGATATATGATGTATATCTGGAATCTCATACTATTATATACATCCCTAGTATCTTATACTAGAATACACATATATAGTATCTTATACTATTGAATGAGTATTTAAGACAAGTAAATATTAATGACATAGATACATGGAGCTTCTCAAGCTCCACCATTGCATTATGTGCAATACACTTTGCACTTCTTCTTCTACTTACCATCATCATGACAGTAGAAGAATGCTATGTCAAATTTGGGTTATAATATCATGACTCACTTCTTTGACTTTTAACTATCACCATCTATCTTTATCTAATGATCTTACTTCTTTCTATTAGTCTCACCAATAAGAAGTATTCGAGATGTATTATTCTTATTACCTTTAATTAGCTCATCACCATGAGCCATGATAGATATCATATCCATCTATCTATGTTGCCACTACTATTTTTATCTGATAGAGGCTAACATCTGATATAAGGCAATTAATACATCTTTTCATTGAGATAATATCTTATCTTCTCTCACATCATTAGATAGTGTAGGAGATACCTACTTCTCAAGTAGGATAGTCAATAGGTCAACTATGAGAACTATTCTCTTAGTTCTAAACCAATATAAGAAGTGTGAGCCATTAAAATTCTTAGCATCTAGTATGCTAGATTAATGGTAGTTTATAATATTCTACAGCAGAGATATAATTATATCAACATTACAGACATTCATTAAAAATTAAGATATGATTTTTCATCCTAATTTATACGTCCACTAATTTTTGACGAATTTGCATAACCCTCATTATGCAAAGACGGGATATCACGAAAACATCCTAGTGGGGACCAAGACCCTACTAACTTTATGGTGATAACCTTGTGGGAAACACAACAAGTCATCCCATACTTAATAGGTAGGTAACTTTTACCAATTGCAACTCATGCAATTCTTAGTCATTCAACCTCTAGAGTTATAACCTTGTGGGAAACACAACAAGCTATATACTCTAGTTAGGTCAAATCCGCTTGTTACGTTATGAGAATGGATTCTTAACATAGCCCTTGTGGGAAACACAACAAGGCCATGCAATGGTCCACCCCAAAGTTCGGAAAATGCCTTAGCCATGATCACCAATCCCTTGCTGAATGAGTCTTGTGGGAAACACAACAAACCCACCCAATCTAAGATTGACTCATCAAGACCATAACAACGAATGGCTACGTGAGTCATTCTCAATGTCTCACGTTTATCGACCTAATTAAAACGAGGAGGGATTTTATTTTAGTCTCATCAACATAGGTGCTACATATAAATATTAATATACCTTTGGAATATCATATATTTAAGGTATAATCTGTAGCACACATCACATATCAAATATGCATTAAAATATAGGTGATCATGGACTTAACCCTAAAACATACACCTAAGGCACTCCTATAGGTGCAATTCCTTGTTTTAGAAGCTTGAGTTGGCATGCTCCCACTTTAGAAGGGTGCTTCTCCAAGTGGTCCCGCTCTCCATTCTACCACGAGCCGGCTTCTAACCATTACAAGTAGATAAAGGGTACACAGACCCACAAATGTACAACTCATAATAAGAAACCTTGGTTTTAACCAAGGGGAGTACACAAATGGGGGAGAGGTAGAATGTACAATCAGATTGTATAGAGAGAGAGGAGGCACACGCAAGCCCCATTTAATAACATAACCAACTTAATTTACCAAGCAATCAAAAAGCAAAGCAAATTTAAGTCCATGATCACCTCCATACACACACCAACATTCATCACATGAACATAGAGTGTATACGTGATAATCATATGAGATATATCATATATACCATCATAAAATTATATACTGTAATTTTAAAATTCCAAATTTCATGCTTGTCGAATTTTCATAAAATAAATAACATGAAATGCACATATAAACAATTTACATGCATAAGACAAGCAATACAAAATATTCAGATGATTCATGCTTTTCCAAAAAAAAATTTCAGAGCATTAAATTAATGTCCAAATCATAATTCTTTAAAATCACATATTTCAGAATTTATTTGAACACTAATTTAGTCAATAAAGATTTTAAAACAATTTTAAAATCATTTATAAAATGATTCTATGGCAACCAAAGTCCAAAACTATTTAACAGGTTCACAAACATTTTACAAACCTATTAAATAATTTATCAAAACTTATATAATCATTAATTTTATTAATTTTGATCTTAAAATAATTTCAAAATCAAAATAATAGAATTCAATGACAAAAATAGTAAAACTATATTTAATAAGTCATTAAACACTTTAATAACTCATTAAATAAATTCTGCAGTTTTATAGAAATTTTCTGGAAATTTTTTTGGCAATTTTTCGGATCAAAAATGAATTTTAAATAATTTAAAAAACATTTTCGAATTATTTAACTGGCGGCGCAATGCGCCGACCAATCAGCACCGGCCACGACCCCCGCGCCTGCGCCAATCCGGCGGCCGCCGTGCGCCGCCGCGTGCCCCCGGGGCTAACGCACCGCGGCCGCGTACCCCAGGCCGGGTGCGCTGTCTTTCTGCCACGTACCCCCCGGAATGCTGGCGGGTCCGGATCCGATCCGGACTCCTCCTTCTTCGCCCAATAAGGGCGGGGCGGATTGCGGAAACCCTAGAAAACGCCCAACTTTCGGGCCATGTTTGGAGGGTCAAAAGGAGTCCAAAAAATCCGAACAAATATGCGTTGGAATCCTTAAATAATAAGGATTCTATTCATACAAGTTTCATCTCATGAAAAATTCTATCCAACTCGAAGTTTACGGAGGAAGTTGCCACGACCACAATTAACCCAAACCGCAAATACCTTTCAAATCCGGCACATCCAAGGGCCGTTAAGTGTCCAATAACTTATGGAAACTCTAGAATACTTAATTTCCTATCTTCCTACATCATTAGACAGAGGTATTTGAGTCCAAATAGGTAAGTTCATCAACTCCCCTAATTTCGGCTGGATTTTCGGATATGATCATCTTAGCAACTTTCCGAACTCATTTTGGACTCTCCGGATGGCCAAAATTCATGAGGTTTATGGAATTGGAAAGATCTCATCCATGAGAATCCAATGAAACTAACCACACACAGTTTCGCATTTCATACGAACTGTGGTGATCAAATCAAAATTGCTCTGTATATAGTTTCGGGAAAGCAAGAATCACATGAAATCAAGCCAATTTCGATTCAACTTCGACCAAGGCTTCAACCGGGCTCTGATACCACTGTAAGGAATCAATACATGACAGCGGAAAAATTTTGATTCCATAAAACTATGATCTTTGCCTTGATCGATGCCGAACGAGTAAAAACCGGGAACCGAATATGAAGTAGAACGAGAGTACCTCATGGGATTTCTAAAATCCCTCACCATGGATGAAGAGAGGACATTCCTCCTTGCTTAAAACCATTCAAGTGTCCGGTCTCTAGCGGTATCCACACGATCTGCTTCAATAGACGAGTTCTCCCTTCCTTCGGGCCTCTAGAAACCTTCCAGATCCAAGCTTGACCATGGGAGATCACCTTCTAGAAGAGAGAGGAGGAAGAGATGAGGCTTGGAAGGTGCTCCAGCCCTATGGCTTGTTAGGGTTTGGCCTCATAAGCCATTTATATATAGAAGATGGAATTTTTCACAAAAACCCAAAACTTCTATAAAATTGCGTCCATGCCCTCATCTTATTGACCAGATCTATTGTGTGTGACCCACTAGGCCCAATAGTCAATTTGGTTGAAGCCTTAATTAATTTAAAAGAACAATTCCTTTAAATTAAATCAAAACTATTATCTGATAACAGTTTTTACGGCTTTCTGATCATAAAGGGTACAAGCCACATCCTATGATCCCAAATGACTTTGGGGAGTTAAATAACATCCATTGAGCCTTTCCATCATCAATTACCACACGAATTTAAATCCTCGTTCATACAATGTCCCGGTCGGTCAGGGGTTCGGCACTGACTATCAACCCCTAAGTATTCCAACTCTATGAAATCTTGTACTCATGAATGGATCAACTGGAAAACTCCTTTTCCAATTATCCTATCTACCTTGGCCAAGGATTTAGAGTACTATCCATAGGACATTCTCTCTCTCTTACCGAGAGTGAACGATCCCCTATTGTTCGCTCAATTGCCTCCACTAGGTTTCCCATATACCCAATCCATTAACTATATAGGACCACAATACTAAGTGATCCATCAGTCAATAGTCAAAGTACATAGTACGCCTGGCAAGACATCTTTGGCGACTCAGGTCAAAGATCCAACCGTGCTATTGAGATGTAAGAATAACCTGATAGACAGTTCGGTAAGATACCGATCAGGTTTTCCTAAATTGGTCAGTTCAGTGAACTCATTCCACTAATGAGCACCTGTGTGTGTATCTCAGTGTCCCCACACTGATGACCAATGAGATCGGTCATTCTCATCATATGAGAAGACATCACACACACTAGTCTATCCGGATTCTTGATGTCCCGTCTCAAGGATCCTATGACTAGGAACATTTAGATCACATACCTCTAGATGATCGATCTCATTATCATGATCTCATCATGATTCAATCATCATTGCATGTGATCAAGGACTTCATTACGATATACGCTTCTAATAAAAGCTAGTAACGAAGTTTTGCCTATTTAATTGAATGAGATATTCCTAAAAATGTCGAATCATATCATATATGGTTGGCTTGTAGGGCATACATTTCTATCAGCCCCTACTTGTGGGAATCCGCGCTGAAACATGCGCCCGCTCCTGAGAACCGTGGCGAGTTGGGGTTGAGTGGGCTGGCAAGTCGTTGTTGGTTGGACAGGCGGTGGGTTGGGAATGGTAGTTGTTGTCGTTGGTTTTATGGTTGTCGAGGTTAGAGTTGTGAGGGGTGTGGGATTAGTGAGAGGTGTGGAGTTAATAGATGGTGGGGTCTCTTTTTTGGTGAGTGGAGGTGTGGTTGGGGGCCGAGAGGGGGGTGACCGGATGATGGGTCTGAGGGGGAGTGGTGGCAGAGTGGATGGGCTACACTTGGTCGAATTATGTGTGAATGACCATGCGGTACCGCATCAGGTTGGCGGCCCACGGATCGGGCTGTGGATATAGGAGGAGGTCCTTGCATTTGTGGATGATTAACGGAGGATTTGCCCCGAAGAGCAGTTTGAAGGGCTTGAACAAGTTGATCAGGGTTGGCCTGAGATAGAGCCTCTTGAAGAGAAATCGGGTTAGGAGGGAAAGAAATGACCCTATCGGTTTCATAGGGCTGATCAGGATCGTGGACAGCATAGACGTTTCCTTCATGGACTGACTGGACCTCTTGTGGATCGGCGTGCACCTGGTCATAATCCTCAGGCTCGTAGTAGTCCGCCATGACATGTCCGGACCTAAGTGACATAGGCATAAAAGCAAAAGAGCAAGTAACAGAAAATAAAGATTTTTGTCTTTTTTTGTTTTTGGTCCTTGCGACCCCCCTTTTTTGGTTTTGTTTTGGTTCTGACAAACAAGTAATTACCGAAAGCAAATCTCTTCTTTCCTTTTTGTTTTGGTTTTTTAGGGTAGTTACTTAAGGATCGTCCTCTTTAGATTGTTGTGATCAAAGAAGTATTACCTCAAGCAATGATTTCTTTTGTGAGAAAATTTTAAGGATTTTTTTGTGAGAAGGTTAACCCTCTCTCTTTTTTTCGATTTTCACTTTCGTTGCACAAATAAGTTAAAACAAAGACTTGGAATGATTAAACGTAATTCTTTTTGTTTAATCCTTAAATTAGTGAGCTTCTTAAGAGAATATTGTCCTCTCAATGATAGGTCGGACCCTATGCTCTCACGATACTGAGCAATCTAGGATTAGCACTTTTCTCACAACGATTGGGTGATAGGTGACACCGGGTTTTTGGGGTAAAGGGTACAACCAGCCCGATCGGTGAAGAGGGAATCCTTCACTTTTGGGGACTTACGGAGGTCTTAGTGAAAACCAATCTAATCAACCGAAAGGGAATCCCCGGAAGAGAGATCGGAATCCACCAAGAGACGCGGGTGGGGTGGAGATGTCTTTTGGGAGGTGGGTGAGCCTCCCGTCTCGAATGACCTAATGAGTCGGGCGAACCCGGTACTCGATGCGATCTAATGCAAGAATTTAGCAAGGATGAGATGGCATACAATAAGAAAGGAAAACAATGCAACGATCAACAAATAATAACTAGGATGATGATTAAACTATCAAGAACAACAACCAAACAAGTCAAGAATGCTGGAAAATATTGATTTTCGTAAGCTTGATTCGAGAGAAATTAGTAATTGCAAGTAAAGCCAAAGACTGCAACAGGAAATGAGTTTTTGGAAGAGAAGATGACCCGGTAGACGGGTCACAAACTGGTCTGGTAGGCGACCCGGCAGGGGGGTCACCTGCGGAAATCAGAAAACAGAGCCGAAGGAAAGCGCTTAATAATCGGGGTCCCGCGAGGACCGAAATAGCATAGACTTGAAAGTAAACTAAGGGCAAGATGCTTAGAAATAACAATAAACGGAAAAGCAAGTGGGCCCACGTAGGGGCCTAAGGAAACGGAAAGCCCTAAATCATAAAAATAGGAGATGACCCGGCAAGGGTTCATTTACGAAAACAGAACACTTTCGGGAACTTGTTTCTCCAAACTGGAAGGAGATCCACACGGGGACCGACTAGATAAAAGAAATGGAAGACAATATGAAGATAGTGAGGGTGAGAAGAGGCTTACTTGGAAATGGGAGAACAACTAAGTTTGCTTCAAGCATGAGATGGTCCCACCGTGGTCACCAAAAGATGTGGAACTCTCAATCCAGACCCGGTTCTCTTTTTTTTCCTTTGCGTCCCCGGGTCGGAACGACGAGCGCCGCTCCTCCTTTCAGTTCGCCGGTGGTGTAGGGTTGTGGTCGCCAGGAACCGCGAGCTCCGAGAGTAAAAGTCAAAAAATGATGTAAGTCTTAAAGAAAATGACCAAACGTACCTAAGCGGGGAGATCATGTTGTAAGATTATGGGTTCCATCTTCTTCCTTTTCTTCCGGCCGAGAAGAAAGAGGTTGAAGCACTTTAGTTGTTCCTACAAAAACAAGTGAAAGTGGATTAGAACTAAGACAATGAACCATCTTGCAAAAGAAATAAAATAAAAACCACAAATGGAGATGGACTAACCGGATTGGGAATAACTCCCAAACCCCCTTTTTATGTGTTTTTGGATGATAATAGATGATATTACTAAGCTAAATATGCGTGCAAACATGATGATCCATGATAGGAAATATAGAAACAAAGTGATACTAAGAGATAAGGGAAGAAAAATGGGTTTTGGCTCTAAAGACGGTGATATGGAACCTTAGGCGACCCGGCAGGGGGGTCACCTGGGCGACCCGGCAGGGGGGTCGCCTGGGCGACCTGGCAAACGGGTCACCTGGGCGTCCCGGCAGGCGGGTCACTTCCTGTACCAGGATTCGGTTTACTCCCGGATGCTCTCGCGATGCTTTCTGATGGCTTTGGAAGCTTGATGACGACTCTCGGAAGCTCCTAGGACGTGGATGGTGATCCCCCTTTGAATGTAGAACCTTGAGAAGCTTCAAAATGGATGCCAATGAAGGAACGGGATGAAGAACGTCAATTTACGGAGGTGGATGGAAGTGGGAAGCTCTCAATCTCTTGGGCAATGAAGATTGGAGGATGGAGGAAGCTTGAAACTCTCTAAGGCTCTCTCTTGGGAGCTTGGGACGTTCTCCCCCTTCTAACACTACTCCAACCCTTGAAAAAGTGGTTAGGGGGTCCCTTTTTATAGGCAAAAGGGTCACAGAGGCATTTCAGGCATAAAAAGCACTTTTCGGAACAGCAAACGACCCATCTGCCGGGTTGCCTGGGCGACCCGTCTGACAGGTCATCTGCGGAACCATAAATGCCATTAAATGCGCGTGCACCGAAAGTTGGTCGGCCGTCGCCCGGAACCTGCTACAGTGGCAGGCGACCCGTCAAACGGGTCGCCTACATCCAATAGATTCTGACCGTTCGGACGAGTGTGCGCCGTTCGCAGGTCACTTCGTTCAGTCTGTACACTGTTCCGGCAGGTGACCCGTCGACCGGGTCGCTTCTCGTACCTGACCAGATTTGACATCTCACCTACCACCGTCAGGATAAACAAAATGGGAAATGACCTGTCAGATGGGTCGCCTGGGCGACCCGTTAGTCGGGTCATCTCCTCCCCCAGAGTTTGTTTTTTGGGCTGTTTTCTTGGAGATCCGGTTTGTTTATCGAAAAACTTGAGTACTTTCTAGGAAAACATGGATCTTAAGCTCCTCAAATAGGCAAAATTTGCGTGTCTACAGTGTGCGCATTCAAATTTTTTTTAATGAACGCGTGTGTTGCATGCGGCCCGCCAACTACACGCGGCAACGGCCGCAGTCAAACCGCGTTCAAAATGTGTTGACCGTCGCAGATCCCCTTATCGGTCCCGATGGGTCTTGTCTCCTCCACCCGATAAGGGTGAACAGTAACCGCGGAAGAGGAGTTTTAGGACCTTCCAAAATCCGGACATTCTGATCTCAGAAAATAGCCAAAAATAGTGGTCCGATTCAAAATCGAACAAGAAATCTAAAAATACCATTTTCTTTCCAAGAAAAAATCCCAATCAACGAGAAAATAGGAAAGAAGTGCCGCTGGCCCTAAAGTTTCTCCCTGTTAGAAAAACTCTCAATCGACCTTCGACAATGTCGTTCGAAGCCAAAGAACAATGAGAAACTCTTCGTAATCATATTACCTATCTTCTAAACCATCTATTATGCATCAAATGTTTCTATGAAAGAAGATTTCAAGAAATCCCCAAATCGAACTGGTGATTTCCGTAAAACGAAATCACCATTTTCAAACCCTCTATCAGACTCTCCGGTGGTCCAAAATTCAAGTGGTTTGTGGCGTTGAAAAGCCCTTTGTCACGAGATTCATTCAGAAGCAACATATCTCCAAATTATATCACATACGGTTTATGCTTGCTCCGTCAATATGAATGTTTTTACATATTCGGGAAAACATGAAATATATGAAACGACGTCGAAACGACGTTGGATTCGAACGAGACTTCAACCTGGCTCTGATATTTTTTATGTTATAATTGAATATGAGTGTTTTATCAATGCATATAAGTAAATATTATGTGTGTGTGAAAGATAAGAAAGTTAAATATATTTTTATAAAATTTAAGTATATAACACATTTTATGAATATAAAATTTATATATGTGCAATAGTATAAGTGATGGTAAAATATTGTTATAATATTATTAAATGGGGGGAGCACAGAGTAGTCGCGGATCAGGTCACGGGGGTCAAGGGGGCAGCGCCCCTTGTAAGGGGTTGTCAGGGGGCGAAGCCCCCCGAACCCAAAAAAAGTATGCAATAGTATAAGTTAGATAGAGAGAGAGTGAAGAAAGAGCTGAAAAGAAACTTAATTAAGTATATAATATATGTTTATAATCATAAATCTTAAATACGTATGATAGTATAAGTGATAGTGCAATATATTAATATATTCAAACTATCATTAAATAAGTGTCCCTTGTGAGCGGTATCAAGGGGAAAAATCTCTCAAAATTACTTCTTTAATGATGTAAAAATACCCAAGGTGCCTTGCCTGGGTGCCTTAGACGCCTTGGGCGCCTAGGCGGGTGCCTTTTTGGCCCCAGATATGGCGCCCTGGCAAGGCGCCCTTGGAAAAGTGCCTTGCCGCCTAGGCGGGCTCCTTGACAACTATGCGGCCTACCGATCATGAAGGGT
Organism: Cryptocoryne crispatula var. balansae; assembly: GCA_036172225.1. Taxonomy (NCBI): domain Eukaryota; kingdom Viridiplantae; phylum Streptophyta; class Magnoliopsida; order Alismatales; family Araceae; genus Cryptocoryne; species Cryptocoryne crispatula. The sequence continues at coordinate 45,138,309 of CM069919.1, read as the reverse complement.
ACAAGCGACATCATATTGTAGACACGCCAAATTGGCCTGATTCGGAGCCCCAGAGTCTTATTCCATAGACGATATCCTTTATTTGACTGTTATCTGATCCGTATTACCTCGTGGAGATGAGCTAAGGACATTGGTGGAGCCCCTTGTGAGTTGAGAATGGACCGATGATTTCCGGAACAATGTCGTGACCTTCAAGTGAGAGCCGCACGTGAACTGTGAAAACACGAAGCCTACTAGATGACAGACCTTGAATGGTCCATATTTGAAGGTCTCGGGAGTCCCGCATGTGTTCCGTAACATTCAAGGTTTCCGAGAAGTCATTCTGGTAGGCGTCGGTCAATGACGGTTTTCGTTACAGCTTTTTCGATCTGTACTAACACGGCTATCCAGGACCATGTGTTAGGCCTGTCCGGTCATCACCGGGTCTTTTTGGGTCATCCGGGTCGATTCTAGCCGAATATTTACATCAATCATGGCCATACGTCCGGTTCGGTCAATTTTAGGTTTCCCGGCTTTTCCGAGTTTCGGTTCACGTTTACCGGGTTAATCTCAGATTTTTCGATGACTTCGGGTTTTCCGATCGTACCGGACTTGTTCGGGCATCATTTTAAGTCATCCCAAGTAGACCCGAGATTTCTCGACCGGAACCATGCTCTTTCGGATCTTCGCCCAGGGTTTCGGCTTTCCGCGAGTGGGTAAACCGGTAGAAAGCCCCGTGCGAACGTCTCAGGAGTCATGCCAGTTGGTTTACCGACTTGAGGAGGTGCGGTTGAAGGTCCTCTTTCCAACGCAACAAACGGGAACCGAATCGAACATCCCGTTTGCAAGATACGGCTTGCGAAACACGTGCGCAGGAGAGAGAGTCTACCGCGCCCCCTCTCCCTTTGAGAAGGAAGGGCGCGCCCTCAACCTGAGGGCGCGCCCTGCATGCCCTCAAACTGGGGGCGTGCCCTGCGCGCCCCCGGTTCCTTTGAAAAGCGGGGGCGCGGTCGGTTTCCGAAAATCGGAAATTGCCCCGATTAGCACCTTCTAAACCGGGTTTTTGGAATGTTTCCGTCGAAAATTTTCGATTATTTGTACCGCGCCCCCGGTTCGGGGGCGCGTTACATATGTCAAGTCGATTTTTAGTAATTTATGGAAGTTTACGGAGAATTTTAGCAATGAGACGCGTACCGCGCCCCCGAAGTGAGGGCGCACCCTCGTCCCCTTTGAAAAGCGGGGGCGCGGTCAGTCCAGTTTCCATTTTTGCACCGGCTTCCTTCCCCTATAAATTGAGGGCCATTCTCAACGACCCAAGGTTAACCCCCCATGCCTAGCTCATTTAGAGGTTGTCCAAGCTCTTCTCCAAAGCCGTCCTGACGTCCAAAGGCGATCCGACATTGAGAGATCGATCCCGAAGTGAAGGAGAAGGCTCGATTCGGGCGTTCTACACCAACCATCTTCATCGACTTATTCAGAAAATAAGGGACTTCTTATGAAAAAGTCTTCAACATATAAGTTGTTCCTATCTTCGTCCTCTTTCATCTCCAACTGACGGCACTCAATTCCGACTTGCCGTTTGTTCGTGGAGGTTGCTTCACCAAGGGCGCGCATCCAGGTTCTGTTTTCTTTATTCGCCCACTTTAATAATTTTTACAGACTTCTACAGGAGTATTTAGGATAAATCATAAACATAGGAACTCTTCCTCTCGATTCTAATTTTCTGTCTACTCCAACAAACCGCACTCGATTCTGACATTGGAGTCGTCTGTAGAATCCTCTGCACCAAAGTCGCGCTAGAAGGGTGCAAATCTACCCGAACCGGCCTTCTTCAACCAACTCGGCTTCAACTCAAGCTGATCCATTCCATAAGCTTCCTCAACTCATTTAACTCAGTTCATTTACTGTTTTAAAGCATATTTTAGTTCATTTGCATCATTTTTACGTAATCAAAAATACAAAAAAATGGGGTTAAGGCTCACCCCGAAGCCGGTGAGTCCAATTCCAAATGCTTCTTTCTCATCTTCTTACTACAGTTACTACACTTCCCATAGTTCTAATCGTTTTATTTCATTTGGTTTATTGTTCTAGTTGCATAGGTCTATCAAGCTAGCATCGGTTGGAGACTCTTCTTCATCGGCCGGCCGAGGAAGAAGAAGGTTGAACCCATATCCCGATCTCCCGCGCTAAGGTACACGGTCAAATCAACTCATCTCTTGTTTTTATTCTATAAAGTGGAGCCCGCGGCTCCTGGAGACCACCTTTTATTTTTGTTCTAATTTCATCTCCTCCTCACTCTCCTCCCACATGACCCGAACCATCTCCGGTGCTCGAGCGACGCTGTGAGATGAAAGTTCGGGGATCAATGTGAGTGTGGGACCGAGGTGAGGACCTTTCATTGCTTTCCGAGTGTTTTTCCGATTCACTCCCATTTTTCCCCTATTCCATCTTTCACCTTCTCTTGATGTGCCGATCTGGAACCCATTTTCAGAGTAGCAGCTTTTTGGCGACCACGGTGGGACAACCAATGTCTTCAACTGTGCTAGCTTGATTCAACCGTGCAACTAGTTGTTTTCCGACTTGGTTCCCACATGAACCGGCTTGTCCTTTACCTTTTCCATGTCAATTTACCTTTAAACTTGCTATTTACTCTTCCTTTAAGATTGTCCCCCCATGTGGACTTGAGTTACTTGTCTTTAATTTCAACCTGGTTCCTGCGTGAACCTCTTTTCTTCTTATAAATCGGTTCCCACGTGAACCACCTTTCTTTTTCAACTCGGTTCCCGCGTGAACCAATTTATTTTCAGATCGGTCCCCGCATGGACCACCTCTTTACAGCACCTTCAGATTGGCCCCACGTGGCCCTCTTTCTATTTTGTCAACTCTTACACTAGTTCCCGCGTGAACCACCCGTTCCTTCACAAAAAACCGGTTCCCGCGTGAACCAACCCCTTTTCTAAACCGGTTCCCGCGTGAACCAACCCACTTTCAGATCGGTCCCCGCGTGGACCACCCCTTTGAACCAATTAGATTGGCCCCACGTGGCCCTCCTTTCCTTTTTCCAATCAAACAAACTGGTTCCCGCGTGAACCACCCCTTTTCCTTCAAAAACTGGTTCCCACGTGAACCACCTACCTTTCCAAAACCCGGCTCCCACGTGAGCCACTTTATTTTCAAATCGGTCCCCACGTGGACCATCCTTTTTCCTTTACTTCAGATTTGTCCCCACTTGGACACTCCACCACAAGCCGGTTCCCGCGCGACCCACCCTTTAGTTGCTAGTTGCTAGTTATTTGTTTTACTTTATCATTGCTTGTCTTGCTTGCATTCACTTGCTTGATTTATTTAATAGCTTTCATTCATGTTTGCATATTGATTGCTTCTTCTCCTCCTACCCTCCATTTTTCATTTTTTCCATTAGCTTTTGCATCGGGTACCGGACTTGCTCCGATCCGTAGGACATTCGAGGCAGGGGCTCTCTTTCCCAACACACCCTCACCTTCCAAACACCTTCTTGGTGGATTCTAACCTCTCTTCTAGGATATTCCTTCCTAGTTGATTTGGTTGTTTCCATCAAGGCCTCCGTAAGTCCCCATCCGTGGAGTATTCCTCTCCGCACGATTGGGCCGGTTGTACCACTTCCCAAAACCCGAAGAACCCAAGTACCTACTCGTGGTGATTGAGTGATAACCTATGTCTTGAAGATTGAAGCAATAGGAACCATACCCATTCGAGTGAACAATTGCTAACAATCTATCTAATCTAAGGTTTTAACCCAAAAATTGTCGAGTAGTCATTTTAAAACCTTGTTTGCATAACTTGCTTGCTCACAATAATTGAAAACAACCAAAAAAAATTTTCTTCTTCTTCCGAAACACCTAAAAAAAAATCCCTTTAATTTTTGTGTTCGACTTGCTTGCCAAACAACCAAATTGAAACCAAATCAAATCAAACAAACAATCATAACCAAACAAAATTCTCTTTGCAATTACACATTTCATTTGCTTTCTTTCAACCATTTTGTAAGAAAATTTGACAGGATGCCCATGACACTAAGGTCCGGAAGACACATCGGGATGTCGGACTACTACGACCAAGAAGAGAAGTACGAGACGGGTCACTACGAGCTTCAGCAACCCATGGTCCAACCAGATGGCCATGTTAATGCCGTGGTGGAACCTAAGGTCCAAGATCCCCTCACCGATCCGCCTCACATAGTATAGAACAAGCTCTCAAGGATCTATCTCTTCACCTTGATTCCGAGACCTTTGCAATTATCCAATCTGCCACTAAGGGCAAGATGCCCGCCAATCAAGATCCGATCGAGGGAAATCAAGCCCCCTCACCACCCCAACCGGCAGTCAGGCCCCAAATCATCTCTTCTCCTGGGCAACCCTGCCGTGTCTCCACTCACCCCGTTGTAGGGCATTCATTTAATTCTATGCCAGTTCCTGTTTCCAACCTACCTCTTCCAACCCAATCACCTAAACACTTTGCTCTCGTGGCTCAGGAATCTAGCCTCACCCAGGCATTAATGAACAAACTTAACCAGATGGATGAGCGCTTTGAAGAGATGAGGCACCGCCTCGATTCTAAAGCCATCCCTGAAATCTCTGTCTCATCTTTCCCAGTTCTACGCCTTCCTCCTTCAGAGATACCAGTCTTCCAACGTTACAACAGGACTGGTAATCCTTTCAACCATCTAAAGAGCTTTCTCTATGACTCTGCGTTCTGGAAAAATGACCGCAAAGCCCTTGCCTTCCTATTCCGTCAGTCATTGGAGGGATCCGCCCTGGACTGGTTCTATTATCTTGATTCCATTGAGGCAGCGGATTTTGACATTGTCAAGGCGAAGTTTCTATAGAGGTACAAGGATTGGGTGGGGCCAGCCTGCTCGATAACTGATTTGATTGCCGAAAAGATGAGGCCGGATGAGGACTTTGCCAGATTTGCTGATCGGCGGAGGGGAATGGCTGAGAGGCTAGTGGATACCATCTCAGAGGGGGAGCAGGTGAGGATGCTCATCGGGAACACCACGCCCAACCTTCGCAACCTCCTGATCATGCACCGCCCAACAACCATGAGTGAGTTGTGTGATAGCGCCCGCTACCTCCAAGCCCACTTTAAGGACGCATCCATGATCAACCCATTCGACACCAAGCCCCGTAACACTAGAAAGCCTACACCTGTAGGACCCACCACCGAAGGGGTAGTAAACAATGAGAGCATCAATGCCATGGGTAACCAGGGTGGGTATCGCCAAAGCCAATACCGTAACCCACCACCCAATCAACAATACCGCCCAGCTCCTCTACCAGCTCCTTAGCCCCAGCAGCAACTTGCATACAACCGAGCACCACCACAGCAACCCACCTACAACCGAGCGCCCCAGCAACCAAATGCCTACAACCAAGCGCCTCAACAACAACCTGCATACAACCGACCACAACCACAACAACAAGCTTACAACCAAGTGCCACCACCAGCCAACCGACCTAGGAGGGGGGGACCCAAGAGAGAATACTATCCTCAACTGCCATTCCCCCTCACCGATATCTTTAACGCACTAATGGTTGAACAGCAGTTGGAACTTCCAAAGGAGAGAGAAGGATGGCCGGCAAATGTTGACACAACAAAGTACTACGCTTATCATCGGTATCCCGGGCACACGGTGGATGTATGTTTCCAGTTTAAAGACTACATCCATGACCTCAATGATCAAGGGAACATTGACTGGGGACAGATGGAAGAATCTATTCAAGCAATGAAGGCACGTCAGAATCAACCACGACGATAGCAACCACAACAGCAGCCCGGCCTAGGCATAGTCCAAGATCCGCTCCCGGTACATGCACCCGTACAAGCGCCGGCACTAGCACCACCAAACCAACGACTCGGCCTTGTCCACTCCACCATCGAGAGGAGTCAACCCACCATTCCCAAGGTTGGTAGGTCGAGGATCAAATCGCCTCCATGCCCGCCATACCAACCCCACCTACAAACCGCCCATACTCTCCATACCGAGAGCTGCCCCCAGCCCACAAACTCCCCAAACACCACTGCCCCCAACAACCATCAACCCTCCACGGAGCCTAATCATTAGACCGCCACCAACATCCCAACCAACACCGCAACCATCACCTAACCTACCAACCACCATTAATCCTCCTCGACGTCTAATCATCAGACCGTCATCAACACCCCAAACGTCACCCAACCCACCAGTCACCACCACTCCGCGACCCCTCATCATTAGACCATCACCAACAACACCCCAACTATCACCCAACCTACCAGTCACTGCCACACCCTGACCTCTCATCATTAGACCATCACCACCAACACCCCAACCATCACCCAACATACCGGCCTCCACCAATCCACGACCCCTCATCGTCCGATCCTCACCACCCCTACCTACCACGGGCTCCTCAACATACCAACCAACCCAACCATCACCATCATCACCACTCCCCCCAACCATGCTGGCGCCGGTACTTCGTAGCGAGAGGATGTTCCAAAGGGTCTTCCCCCAGGCCGGGATGCAACCACAGGAGCAAGTAGAAGAGGAGGCAGTGGAAGAACCATTGCCCAGCACGGCATATGACCTATTAAAGCATCTGGACAAAATGCCGGCACGGATTTCAATTATGGAGCTGATAAAGAGGTCGATGAACCATCAAGACATTCTACAACAGTACTTACAGCGGGTCATGGTCAATGAGGACCTCCCGCCCGAGAAGATCATTACTGTCCTGACCCCGAGGAGTGAACATTCGGCGCTTACATTTACACAGGAGGAGTTGGCACGGCCAGAGATCAGAAAATATGCTTTGTGCGTTGCAGTAGTCATCAGAGGTGTGGAGATCAAGTCTTGCTTGATTGACACCGGAGCATCGATAAATGTCATGCCGCCAGAAACATTGCAACTTTGCGGCATCTCCGATGAAGAAATCGAGCCTTCTGCCATCACGGTGACAGCCTATGACAACTCCCGGAAGCCGGCATGAGGGGTGGTTACGTTGGAAGTAGGGCTCGGGCCGTGTGCTGTCACCGCCGAGTTTCACGTTCTAGAACTGGACCCTACATTCAAAGCTATCTTGGGATGTCCATATCTTGAGGCAATAGGAGCTGTTACCTCCATTAATCATCAGTGTCTGAAGTTCCCATACAAGGGCCAGGTGGTTAAAGTAACCAACATCCCCATTCTAAATGACGTGGATGACCCCTCTTCTGCACTGCCAATATCAGAATTTGTCCAGCCGTTGGTTTCAACTACAGAGCTACCTGAGGTCATGGTGTTAACGACGCCTCCAGAAACAGTTGCATGGCGGATGATGAAAGGGATGGGCTATCAGCCAGGAAAGGGGTTGGGAAAGGAGTTGCAGGGGGTTGTGCACCCCATTAAAGCCGTACAAAGACCAAAGAGACACGGGCTTGGCTATGAGCCCAATTTCACTTCGAGGATGGTCTACCGGCCAAAAAATGCCATGGGACTCCAAAAATTTCTTATCAAAGGGGAGACCATGATGATGGCCGGGGACGAGGAGGAAGAACCAGTCAAGAGGATGAAGGCACCAGAGCAAGAGGAGGAAGTGGGCAACCTGAATTCATCTTTGGCTCGGTTGTTCACAAAGGAGGAAGAACTAGTCAAGGGCAAGTCCATTCTTAAACAACTTGTCCAATCAAACTCACCTCCAGATAACATTCTGCGTGAGCCGTATCCTACGGTCACATATTTCAAAGTCCTCATGCCCTCCCTCCTAGATTCACTTGATGGGCTATCTAGCCCAATTCCTACTTCTGGGCCAAAATGGCCACTTGAACTGATCACTGGGCCTGAGAGCCCATTCAAATCTTCTTACTCCATTGGGCTTCTATGCCCATTTCAATCCAACAACCTTGGGCCCGCGTGCCCACCAATCGGGCCTGCGTGCCCTTTAGATTCCTTTTCTTACTTTGGGCCCACGTGCCCACCAATTGGGCCCACATGCCCCTTAGGTTTCTTTTCTAGCTTTGGGCCCATGCGCCCGTTTCTTGCCATTGTAGGGCCCGCGAGCCCATTTTTCTCTCTTTTACTTAAGCTTTCTATTTCTACTCGAGCCCCACTAACTCATTCTCTTTCTGTTATTGAAAATACCCAAAACACCCAAAAAAAACATCTTCTCGCAAACTCAGTTTTCTATTGAGGAGACGTCTCTACTTGTCTCGGAGGGTGCTCCCAACCAGGGACCCCTCTTCTCTGACTCACTGATCCATCTGCTTGATCCTTCACCCATTGTAGATACCGTTTTTCCATTTCCGTCTTCTTTAGGAGTAGTTAGGGTAGGAAAGAAGAAAACCCGAGGTAAACGTGTTCTAGAGAGATATCTCCAACAAATAGCTCAAAAATGCAAGGAATGTGCAATGCTGCCAAGGTTTCTGGAAAATACTATCCAGCTTGACGAAATCTAATATGAGGATGAATTCAATGTAGATCATACACTGGGAGTTTATGAGGTTTTATCAGAAAAGGATCCTGACTTCGAGGATGGAATTGAGGACTTGGCTGATGCGTATGCATCTGGACTTAAAAGATTTGAAGAACCATTAGCCACGGTGGATGAACCGACAAAAGAACTGAATCTTGGAACACCGGAAGATCCCAAGACAATCATTCTAAGTGCAAACCTCACTCCCACTGAGGAACAGAGTTTAATTGAAATTCTGGAAGAATATAAGGACACGTTCGCATGGACATACGAAGACATGCCGGGGTTAGACAACTCGTTAGTTGAACATCGTCTAACTTTGAAACCTAGAGCTACCCTGGTCAAACAAAAATTAAGGAGATTCCACCCTGATGTTGCACTTAAGATGAAAGAAGAGGTCGACAAGTTACATCAAGCAAGATTCATTAATGTTGTCCTATATCCGCAATGGGTGGCAAACATAGTCCCTGTCATGAAGAAGGATGGTAGAGTTCGGATCTGTATAGACTTCAGGGACTTGAATCGAGCGTGTTCTAAAGATGACTTTCCTCTACCTCATATTGATGTACTAGTTGATAACACTGCTGGATTCGAGATGCTATCATTCATGGATGGCTATTCTGGATATAACCAAATCCGATTGGCCGAAGAGGACCAGGAGAAGACCTCGTTCACCACACCTTGGGGAACCTACTGCTATGTCATCATGCCCTTTGGACTAAATAATGCTGGTGCTACCTATCAGAGGGCAATGATGGCTATCTTCCACGACATGATGCATACCCTTGTAGAGGTGTACGTGGATGACCTGGTCGTTAAGTTCAAAAGCCGAGAAGATCACCCGGAAGTGTTAAGAAAGGTCTTGCAAAGGGCTAGGGAATATAAATTGAAAATGAACCCAAAGAAATGTATGTTTGGAGTATCCTCAAGAAAATTGTTGGGGTTCATAGTGAGCAAAAGAGGCATAGAGATCGACCCAAACAAGGCCAAAGCAATCATTGGTATGCCTCCTCCAAGAAATATGAAGGAACTTCGAGGATTAATCGGGAGGCTACAGTTTGTCTGCCGGTTCATCTCACAACATTCCAAAAGGTGTAAACCTTTCTATGAGTTGACCAAGGCGGGGGCCAAGTTCAAATGGGATTCGAAGTGCCAGGATGCATTCGATGGATTGAAAAGATACCTGGCTAGTCCCCCTGTGCTTAGACCACCAGTCCCTGGCAAGCCCTTAGTTTTATATATCTCGGTTTTGGAGAATTCTCTTAGGGCAGTCCTTGCACAAGTGGATGAAGAAGGGAAAGAGAGGGAAACTTACTACTTGTCAAAAAATTTTGATCCATGTGAGCAGAAGTATACTGTAGTGGAGAAGACCTGTGCTGCACTAGTCTGGGTAGTTCAGAAGCTTAAACACTATTTCTTAGCTCATGAGGTCAATCTTATTGCCTACATCAATCCCATCAAATTCCTTCTAGAGAAAACTGTTCTAACTATGTCTCCCAGAAGGCGATTAAGGGCTATGCCATTGCCGAACACCTAGCCCACCACCCTATACCCCTCTTTGACCTGGTCCAGTCAGAGCTCCTGGATGACGAACTAATGTTGATCCGATCTTCCCATCTTTGGACATTATATTTTGACGAGGCTCTTAATTCACACGGTAAGGGAATAGGAATCGTCCTTCTATCACCCGAGGGTGTCACCATTCCACAGGCATTTCAGCTTGACTTCCCAGCAACCAACAATATAGCTGAATACGAAGCCTTGCTGGCCGGGCTGGAGGCCGCTCATTTCTATGGTGCCACGGAATTGAGGGTGATAGGTGATAGCCAACTAATTCTTCGCCAAGTCCTAACCAAATACTGAACTTCTCATCCAAACCTCAAACTTTACCAAGAACTCACCTCTTGCTACATCAAACTCTTTTCAAAACTCACTTTTGTCCATGTTCCTCGAGCTCAGAACATCCTTGCTGATGCCCTAGCCTCCTTAGCTTCATCTCTGTCAGTCTCGCTAGGTAGACAGGTGCGGACTATCCATGTCCGTAGAAGGTCGATACTGGCGATTAAGGATGGTCGATTTCTGAAGGTAAAGGAGAGATGTGACAGGAAGGAATATTTAGAGCAGAAAGAAGAGATTTCTCTAATCGAGTTGGAAGAGTTAAATGAGGGTGAGAGGCCTTGGTTTGATGAGATTGCAAGGTATTGTCAAGATCAGACATATCCATCTGGATCAAATGCAAAAGAAAATAAGGCCATCGGGAGAATATCCCAGAGGTATACCATCCTAGGAGGGGTGCTCTACAAGAGGAGCTTGAGTGGAATCTTGCTTAGATGCGTTGATGAAGAAGAGGCGGAATTGGTGCTTAAGGAAGCACATTCTGGGGTCTGTGGGGGCAGGCAGGGGTATTATTGGCCAACCCTAAAAGAGGATTGCTCCATCTTTGTCCGGCACTGTCATTCTTGCCAACTCCATGCTGACAAGATCCATTCTCCCGCATCTTCCCTTCATCCAATTCATGCCCCATGGCCCTTCGCCATGTGGGCTTTCGATATCATTGGCCCTCTAAGTGATCTTAACTCTAAAATCCGTTCCAAATCGTTCATCTTGACGGCAACAGAGTACTTCACCAAGTGGGCAGAAGCGGAAGCGTTCATGGAGATCAAGGCATCAACACTATGCTCCTTCATCAAACGCAACATCATCGCCAGGTTCGGGATACCCAGCGACATTATCACCGACAACGGACCGCAATTTCTCTCTCAAGATCTGCGTGATCTTTGCAACAGGTACCGCATTGCATTGCATCATTCATCTCCTTATTACCCGCAAGGTAACGGTCAAGCAGAAGCCACCAACAAAACTTTGATTAAAACCATTAAGAAAACCTATAAGTCTAGCAAGTTCGCAGACTGGCCAGATAAGCTTGTAGATGCCCTATGGGCTTATCGTACTTCTGTACGGACCCCCACTGGTCAAACTCCGTATGCTCTTACATATGGGATGGAAGTGGTGGTTCCGTACGAAGTACTCCTTCCATCACTCCGAGTTCAAATCGATAGGGACATCCCTGTCGATGAGAGACAAGAATCTCTCCTTGCACAACTTGAACTCCTAGATGAAAGAAGGTTGGCCGCCTCTGAGCATGCCCGGACTTATCAGAATCGATTGAAAAGATTTTATCAAAAGATGGTAGTAGAGAGAAAGTTCGAAATCGGTGAGATGGTAGTCAAACGCATATTCGTTAAGCCGGGCAGTCCCCGCTCCAAGTTGCAACCTAACAGGGAAGGGCCTTTTGTTATAACGGAAAAATATCCAGGCAATGCATATGAGCTAACCAACACCGATGGAGAAAAATTGAACCATCCATGGAACGACGTTTACCTCAAAAAATATTTTCCTTAGAAAAGAAAATGGAGAATTTCTGGTATGATATTAAGTCATCGATCTAAGGGTGTTAGCTATAAGTCAAGGGTAGGCATCACCTTGCACACACAACACCTCCCGATCCCAGAATCTAGATAACCCAACACTTGAGAGAGGCAAGGCAGAACCCTGAAGGCGGAAAGGAAACCTTACCTTATTCTCTTCTATTCGGTCCAAAATAGGTGAAGGGGACTAGAGGAAGATAGTATCGAAAATGCCTGCCGCCTTAGTAGGAGGCCGTCTCATAGGGTGCAAAAGGGTGCCAAAAGATGGGCAACGAACCCCACAGGTTTAAACAAATATGGGACTGTCTGAATGAGTACCCGGAAGAATAGAAAATGAAGAAAAGGCATCAAAAGATGGGCAATGACCCCATAGGTCAAAGACTTGTCTAAGTAAGTGCCACATGTAGAAAAGACCCGAAGAGGCCGAACCCCAACGGGCAATTTGGGAATGAGTAGAGAAACCCTCCTCAATACCCCCAAATCCTATCAAAGACTTCCTCTATTAATCTTCTATCTTAAAACCCTAGGGTAGGGTGAACTATCCAAACTCAGGGGGAATTCAAACCGATCAAGAGAAGAGGGCAAGAAAGATTCTGGGTAGGGAACCATATTTTCACGTGGTGTTTATCGCTTGAATCTCGATTAACACTCAAAGATCGATGAATTGTTTCGATACCGGCACATTCTCCACAAAAATAAAAAAAAAGAAATATTTTCAAAGATCCAAAAAAATGAATATTTTCAAAAATCCAAAAAAGCGAATATTTTCAAAAATTCAAAAAAAATGGATATTTTCAAAAATCCAAAAAAATGATGGATATTTTCAAAAAAAACAAACAAAAAAATGAATACTTTCTAAAAATCCAAAAAAAATGCATCATTTAACTTAGCATAACCTTGATTTTTGTCTTTGCTAGCATTCATATTTATTCTTATGTCTTGCATGTTTCATTTCTACATTGCATATTTATCTTCATTATCACCCAATTAAGAGGGCTCCTCCCTTTGACCTAAGTCAAAGTTGGCCATAACAGGCAAAGGGATGAGTCGTTGTGAAGATTTGATCCTCTTTTATCAAGTGTTTTCAGGGACTTTAAAATAAGAGGAGAAGGTTCTCTCAACGACAGGTAAGTTCTCTTAACCATTTCATTTCGGTCATTACACCTTGTTAAGAAGGCTCCTCTCTTTGACCTAAGTCAAGGCAGACAGCAATAGGCAAAGAGATGAGCCATGGTGAAGATTTAATCCCCTTTTATCAAGTGTTTCAGGATGCTAAGATCAAGAAGGGTGTGACTCTCACCATAATAGGTAAGCTTTCTTAACCCTTATCTTATTCATTTTCAGTCATTTTGTTCATATTACCTTGTTAATAAGACTACCCCCCTTGACATGTAAGCAAGGCAAGACAACAATAGGCAAGGGGGTAAGCCATAGAGCAGATTTAACCCTTCTACTAAGTATTTCAGGAAAGAAACACAAGTCAAGGAGGGGTGAGAATCTCGCCAACAGGTATGTCTCTTAACCCTACATATATTATTTACTTTTATTATTTGCCATCCCTTAGAAGGCTTCACCCTTTGACAAACTTGCAAAGGGCTAAGCCAAAATGTGATACTAACTACCCTTTTGAGCGATGTCAAGCAGATCAAACAAACACTAAAGCAAACAGATGAAGATCTGATTACGCCATTAAGTGCTACAACAAAGAAGAAAAGAAGCTACAACATCAGAAAAGCTAAGCCTGCTACAGATATCAGTGCCTACTGCTACCCTCTCCAGGAGAGTGGCCACGTGGAGGAGGCATGGTAGCCGTGTCCGCCAAAGCTGCTACGGCCGCCTCATTGCGGCGACGCTCTGAAGAAGTGGCCAAGAACACAAAAGCACCGTGCTCATGGCTCTGGCTCTGGCCACTCTGTCCCTGCTGGCTCTGCCCATGGTGACCCCGACTATGAGCGACACCGCCACTCCGGTGCGTATCACTCCGATGGGAGCTGCTCTGATGGGTGCGACTCTGGATCGTCTGTGGAGGGAAGCCCTGGCGATAAACCTACAGTGTCGCCTCTGCTGCCGACAAACGAACCTGCGACTGCAGGTGCATCTGCTCCAAAGATTGCATGGCCTAGCTATGCTGGTGCTCCATCTCGCGCATGGCTCTCTCATGTTGAAGGCGGAGATCCGAGACGATCATCTGGGAACGAAGATCGGCTGGGGCAGACCGCAACATCTCCACCTCGGCCTTCAAGGACTGCATACGGGAGGACAAGCTACTCTGAAGCTCCGCAACCTGGAAGAAGAGAAAGAATATGAACCAAGAAGAATCAACAACCAGAATAGAGGACAATGAAAGATACCTCTGCCTCATTGGTCATCAGGGCCTCTCTCGCCTCACTAAGACACTGGCGGAGCTCAGCCACCTCTTCCCTCGACAGAGAAGGAGGTGAACCCTCGGCATGAGCCTTCCACTGAGAACAGAAGGAAAATACATCAGAGCAAGGCAAGCATATGTCGAAAATACAAATGAAGGTCAAAGGCAGTGTCTACCTCAGTCTCCAGCATGCCACGAAGAGTGGCCACCTCCTGCCGAAGATCAACAATCTCCAGCTATTGGCATAGCAGTAGGGCCCGAGCCTCCTGAAATGGCACGAAGGTCAGAAGAGAGGAGAACAACAACACAGAATTGAAGGAAAGTAAGAAGCATTTACCTGACCCTCTGGAACAAACAAGTGGCCGTACGCCTCCGCGTATCGGCGAAGGTAGTCTCGGCTGTCCTCTGCCCAGCCAATAACTACCTCGCTGCCTTCATACCACAAAGTGATCGAGGTGTGGTACCTCTCCACCCAGTCCACGGGGAGGAGAAGGCGCCTGGGACGGGCACCAACTAGGGGAAGAGGAGGAGGAGGCTCCAACCAGTCCTGCTCCAGACCGAGGGCGCGTGCCGAGAAACGAAGCCACAGTGGCGCCAGCTCATTGAAGCACAGAAGGTGAAGATCGCAGCCGAAGACACGACCAGCGTGGGCAATCCAGGGCTGGAGATGGTCGTCGGTCATGAGATATGGCCTCCAACACACCTGTGGGAAGAAAAATCATGATTATTATTTCAACAGGAGAATATCTATACACAAAATTGAAAGACATACCTCAGTGTGTGGGAAGCGGAGAACCTGTGTACGAATTGAAGCTAGCTGGCTGTGATGACCCCCAGTAGGGCGGATGGGCTCCCAGCGAACCATCAGAGGGAGGAGGTCGGGGTAGGACTGTTGTGCCCGACCCAGGGGGAAGTAGAGATAGCTCCAGACCTGTAAAAGGCACAACTCGTCAGAACAAAGCAGAGCAATACAAGTGTACAGGAAAGGAAAGCTGCTAAAAGTCACCTGGAGAAAAGGAGAGAAGCCGGCAACCGAAACAGAACCTGCCTCAGGCTGGAGGCCACAGAACAGATGGGCGAGCATCGTTGCCCCCCACGCGTACGTGCCAACCTGCTCTAGGTCAGCAAGCAAAGGAGGAACCGCAGATGGATGCGGTCCATCTTCGAACCGAATAGAAGGCGTCCAAAGAAGAAGAGGAGGAAGCGGCGCAGGTCTACGTCTGCCTCCAAGGAGCCAGGTAACCCGGTAAATGTCGCAGCTGCCTGGCTGACCATGCGGCAGAAAAAGTTGTCCTAGCTCTCGCCACAAACACGCTCGGCATCCACCAAGCCTACCATTTCACCAGCCTCTAGTCTGGCGATGGTGCGTAGGCCATCCTCCGGGTCAAACTCGGGCTCATATGCGAAAAGGGCCTGGAACTCCCGTGAATAGTCAGAAGAGGTGGCACACACCACCAGCCTACCGTAAACACGAAGACCGGTGATGTGTGCAACATCCTCTAGGGAGGGCACCATGTGCCCCCATAGGAACAGAAACACGAAAGAGTCCGGGTCCCAGGACTCGCGGAGGACCTACACCAGTGGTAGGTCCTCCCAAAATGGAGTCACCCGGAGGATGGTCCCAAACCCCATCTCCTCCAATCGAACCTGCTGGAAGTCCGGTAGGCCGAGGTAGGCAGCATGCACCAGGTCCCACGAGATCCGGGATTTTATCCGGGCCTACAAGAAATTCATTTCATTAGTTCACTAAATTTTTATTTCCAAAATGCAAAGGAGCTAATCATTAAGTGCAGGAAAAAGATAAATGTACCTCTCGGACTGCCGGGAGCTCGGGCTCCTCAGAATCGGAGTCGTGGCGGCGAACACGTCTCGACATCTGCGCCAAAAGGGAAGTTGACATCAAATAGTGTTAGATACATTTTTTATTTTTTTCACAAAAAAAAATCAAAATCAGAACGCGCCCGCCCCCCCCCCCCTTTGGAGAGGGAGGGCACGCTCTGCGCGTCCTCTAACTGAGGGTGTGCTGAGCGCGCCCTCAGAACAGAGGAGCGCTTGGCGCGCCCCTGCCCAGTGAGGAGAGAGAGGGTGCGCTGACCGCGCCCTCCTCTTGGGGGCGCGGTCAGCGCGTCCCCAAACCGGGGACGCGCTCTGCGCGCCCCCGGTTCGAGGGCGCGGTCAACGCCTAGCGTTGACCGCACCCCCCCTCTTGCTCGATTTTTATTTTCGTGATAACTTCGTCGAATCAACTCGGAATTGCGTGAAACTTGAACCAAATCGAAGAGCATAACCCGATCTACATCTTTTGTAATAGGGGTACTAACCTTTGACGGCATTTAGGACTCTAGATCTGAGTTGGAGCTCTGGAGCTTCTGGCGCGAGGAGAGATGGTGTACAGGTGGAAATGAGATATTCTTACCCCCAAGGGTTATTTATAGAGAGTAAAAATGTGAAAATGGGATAAATTTGAAAATGTCATCCAAAGTTCACAAAATCGAGCTGATCACAATGCCACCGAAAGAATCCCGATCTGACGCACGGTTTGCTCAAAATAATTTTGTGAAGAAAAATTCTCTTTAAATTCTTACCAAAAATCCCTCTTTTCACATAACTTTGAATGTCTCAGTCCCTAAATTAGCTAGACATATTCATGCTTTTTATCATCACTAGCTAACATTTTTCAGGGGTCAGGAGAAAATTCTATGCATTTATTAATCAGAAAGAGCTAAAAATGTATTTTTCAGAACTAAAATTGATAAAAATGGTGAAAATTTCAGAAAGCGCCATGCTATTCAAAAAATCGAGCCGATCAAGGAGTCACCGAAAGAAAATTCATCAGACTCACGGTTTGCTCTGAAAAATTACCTAAAGAAAAAAGGCATTTTAAAACCTTTCAAAAATATCTTATTTCATATTAAAAAACATTCAAGGTGTTGAAAAATAACAAGGCATATTTATCATAATTTTCAACATCTGTCTTGCATTTTTCTGAAACAAGGTAAATTTCTATTGAATTTTCACTCAAACTTGCTATAAAAAATTCATTGTTTATTCAAAATAAAAACAACATGTATGACAAGTTAAAGCAGGAAAAGAAGACCCTCAAGCAAGCAAAAGCTTCAACACGGAGATGTAGCGGCGCTTCCGATCAGGGTCCTCCTCAATCAGGAGGCCTGGGCGGCACACCCGACTTGTCTCCCACAAGGCAATGGCTGAGATCGCCTCCTCCTCGTCATCCGCAGAGCCAAGCTGCCTGCCTTTGATAGGTGGCAGGTGGGACAGCTTGGGAAACTCATACCGAGGCATGCCGATCTGAGAATGACAACGATGGGCGTTGTATAGCACAAAGGCCGAACCTGTAACCAAGCGGAGATCAACGCCGGGCATAAAGCACACCAAGAAGTCCTTCTACATCAGGGCAGCAGAAGAGTGCAAGAAGTTGGAATGGTTCATGGAGGCAAAGTGAGCACGCCACTCTGGCCTCTTCTTCACCGATGCACACCTGTTGGCAACTCTCTCGCCGAAGCCGAGTGCATCAGCATATGGAAACAAGGGGCTACGGCGGAAGAGCTGCGACCTGGTGGCCACCTCGCCGACTGGATCGAACTTGAAGTGAAGATCAGCCCAACAAGCCAGTAGAAGCGCACTGCCGAAGGGAGGATGACCCACACAAGCTGCGGACAGTCCGCAGTACAAGAAGCCCAGGACTGAAGGCCCCAACCGTGCACCGCTCCAGATGCCGCTGATGCACGAAAGCTGATCAACCTCCAGGAAACCATCCTCCACAGGAAACAAGAACACCGTGGCAAGGCAAGCCGCGAAACCCTTTGCACCGCGCAAAATCCGGTCCTCGTCCAGACCAGGAGCCGTCAGAAGAGAAAATGTCCAGGCCGCCAACTTGGGAATATTGATTCGCTTGCCGGCTAACAAGGTGCTGATCTACCGAGCCTCGACGAAATCCTGCAAGAATTCCAAGCAAGAGAGGGGTCTTGAAGGGATGAACATACCTTCAGTCTCTCCCTTCTTAGTTCGAGGAAGGCCGAGAAGGAGTTCCGCCTCTTCAAGAAGAACCATACACTCAAAGCTGCCGAACACGAAGGTGTGAGTGTCGGGATGCCACAACTCAACAAGAGCTCCCATCAAGCCGAAGTCAAGAGAATAGCCTGAATATTGCTTAGCATGGATCAAGAGCCCAGTTAAGCCCCAATCTCGAAGAATCGCTCTAACCGACTAGCCGAGTACGTCAAGCAAGCTGGGAAGCCAAGGAGGAGAGCAATACCGGCGTGGTCCTGGGAAGTTTGGGTAATCCTACACCCAAACAGGAGGTAAAAGATAAATTCTTTAAGAAAAAGAAGAAAAAAGTGGTTGAAAGCTAAAATTGGCAGCGAACTTACTAAGTCGGCGCCGATTCTGGCCTTCAAATGACCCGGGACGCTTGAAATACCTCGAACTGAGCCAACACGCTTCTTTTTCGAAGGAGGAGCCATCCTGGGTGTTGGTAGGACGATCTGGTCATCCTAAGAGGTGTTTATATAGGGTAAATCGGTCCCAATTTGAACCAAATTCGGATCCGGTCGAAACAGCAAACTGGGATCGAACGCGCCCCTGAGGTGGGGGCGCGCAGGCCGCGCCCCCAAACTGAGGGTGCGTAGGCCGCGCCCCCAGTTAAGGGGCACGTTTGGTCAAAATCTTTAAAAATTCCTCAAAAATTCCAAAAAATTCAGAAAAATTTGTTGGATCAAATTTATTTATTTTTTGTCTTTATTAAGGTCGAGTGGACATCATTGTCCATTCAGAACTAACATTTTTATGAAAGACAGGAATTGCTCACGGAAACAGAAGAATGAACATGGGAAACCCCCATAACTTGCCGACTAGCATATATGTCGTTAGTCGTGTATTATTATCTTATGTATTATTTGTTGAAGACCATGAGTACGGAGAAGACTTGACCCAAGATCCCCTTCATCAAAATCTACGACAGTCGGGTCATCTCTGATGCTCACGGATAAGCCAAAGTTGTGCTGTGAGAGACGATGGTTCCCGAATGGGTATCTTGACCTCATAGACAAGCTATATCTTCAACTATTTGTTATACAAGTTTTGTCTTGTTTTGAGCCCAGCATGCATCATGTAGCATTAATTGCATTACATTTTGTTTTGTCATTGCATACATCATTTCATAATCTTCACCTTCTAACCATAATCTTTAAATATTTTATTCTAATTCCGATCATTCTGAATCCCACCGTGTTCTCTAATCCCACCATGTTTTATAGTCCCACCAACCTCTCTAATATCCCACCGTGTCTGTTAATCCCACCGTGTCTGTCAATCCCACTGTGTTCGGTATTCACCTTATGCCTCCAAATCTTCCATCACCACTGTGGCCATTGCAACTTCTTTGCTATTCATCCCACCATGGCAGCCAATTCGTCCCACCAAGGGCCTTCTATTTGATCAGAACTTGCACCATCACTATCTTCACGGTCTATGCTTAAACATTTGCCTTACGGAATCTGAGATCATTCCATTCCGAATCAAATCTTGTCTCTTGGAAGACTTAAATGAATCAGAGAGCCTAAATGTGCTCGATTGGTATTCTTTTACTTTTTCAAAACAAATCTCTTTTTAAACTTTAGCCCATCACAGTACAGGAACACTGCAAAGATCGGGTTACCGGCTGATGATGAACTTACGAACCCATGTTTCGGGGACTCCCCACCGCATTGGGGGTTGGCTATTCTTCTCTCGTGCCAATGGCACATCTTTTACCAATCGAACATAGGAAGACTTGATGAAACATGGCGGTTAACCAGGAGACTTGAGGAGATTCGTCTTGCCGAATTTGGTCGTTGAGCGTGTCTATATCTACACCTTGATGCCACCTTTTCAGTACATCACCATTTCGCTCCACTACATTCCACTACGATCCATCTTGCTTCACTACGCTTTCTCTACATTTCACTCCGCTCCGCTACATGTCATTCCCTTGCAAAGCCGACATCAAGGCGAGGCAAGCTGTAGACACGCCAAATTGGCCTAATTCGGAGCCCTAGAATCTTATTCCATAGGTGATATCCTTTATTTGACTGTTATCTGATCCGGACTACCTCGTGGAGATGAGCTAAGGACATTGGTGGAGCCCCTTGTGAGTTGAGAATGGACCGATGATTTCCGGAACAATGCTGTGACCTTCAAGCGAGAGCCACACGTGAACTGTGAAAACACGAAGCCTGCTCGGTGACAGACCTTGAATGGTTCATATTTGAAGGTCTTGGGAGTCCCGCATGTGTTCCGTAACATTCAGGGTTTTCGAGAAGTCATTCCGGTAGGCGTCGGTCAATGACGGTTTTCGTTACGGCTTTTTCGATCTGTACTGACACAGCTATCCTGGACCACGCGTTAGGCATGTCCGGTCATCACCGGGTCTTTTCGGGTCATCCGGGTCGATTCTAGCCGAATATTTACATCAATCATGGCCATACGTCCGGTTCGGTCAATTTTAGGGTTTCCCAGCTTTTCTGAGTTTCGGTTCACGTTTACCAGGTTAATCTCAGATTTTTCGATGACTTCGGGTTTTCCGATCGTACCGAACTTGTTCGGGCATCATTTTAAGTCATCCCAAGTTGACCCAAGATTTCTCGACCGGAACCATGCTCTTTAGGATCTTCGCCCCGGGTTTCGACTTTCTGCGAGTGGGTAAACCGGTAGAAATCCCCGTGCGAACATATTAGGAGTCATGACGGCTGGTTTACCAACTTGAGGAGGTGCGGTTGAAGGTCCTCTTTCCAACGCAACAAACAGGAGCCGAATCGGACGTCCCATTTACAAGATACGGCTCGCGGAACACGCGCGCAGGAGAGAAAGTCTACCGCGCCCCCTCTCCCTTTGAGAAGGGAGGGTGCGCCCTGCGCGCCCTCAACCTGAGGGCGCGCCCTGCGCGCCCCCGGTTCCTTTGAAAAGTGGGGGCGCGGTCGGTTTCCGAAAATCGGAAATTGCCTCGATTAGCACCTTCTAAACCGGGTTTTTGGAAGGTTTCCATCGAAAATTTTCGATTATTTGTACTGCGCCCCCGGTTCGGGGGCGCGTTACGTATGTCAAGTCAATTTTTAGTAATTTTCGGAAGTTTCCGGTGAATTTTAGCAATGAGACGCGTACCGTGTCCCCGGTTTCTTTGAAACTGGGGGGCGCGTAGACCGCACCCCTGAAGTGAGGGCGCGCCCTGTGCGCCCTCGTCCCCTTTGAAAAGCAGGGGCGCGGTCGGTCCAGTTTCCATTTTTTGCACCGGCTTCCTTTCCCTATAAATTGAGGGCCATTCTTAACGACCCAAGGTTAACCCCCCATGCCTAGCTCGTCTAGAGGTCGTCCAAGCTCTTCTCCAAAGACATCCCGACGTCCAAAGGCGATCCGACATTGAGAGATCGATCCCAAAGTGAAGGAGAAGACTCGATCCGGGCGTTCTACACCAACCATCTTCATAGACTTCTGCAGAAAATCCGGGACTTATTCTGCGAAAGTCTTCAACATATAAGTTGTTCCTCTATTCGTTCTCTTTCATCTCCAACTGACGGTACTCAATTCTGACTTTCCGTTTGTTTGTGGCGGTTTCTGCACCAAGGGCACGCATCCACGTTCTGTTTTCTTTATCCGCCCACTTTCATAATTTTTATAGACTTATAAAAGAGGATTTCGGAAAAATAATAAACATAGAAACTCTTCCTCTCAGAGTCTTCTGTCTACTCCAATAAACGTAACTCGATTTTGACATCGGGGTCATCCTTAGCATCCTCTTCACTAAAGTCGCGCTAGAAGGGTGCAAATCTACCCGAACCGGCCTTCTTCAACCAACTCGGCTTCAACTCAAGCCGATACATTCCATAAGCTTCCTCAACTCCTTTAACTCAGTTCATTTACTGTTTTAAAGCATATTTTAGTTTATTTGCATCATTTTTACCTAATCAAAAATACAAAAAGGGGTTAAGGCTCACCCCGAAGCTGGTGAGTCCAATTCCAATTGCTTCTTTCTCATCTTCTTACTACAGTTATTACACTTCACATAGTTCTAATCATTTTATTTCACTTGGTTTATTGTTCTAGTTGCACAGGTCTATCAAGCTAGCATCGGTTGGAGACTCTTCTTCATCGGCCGGCCGAGGAAGAAGAAGGTTGAACCCATATCCCGATCTCCCGCGCTAAGGTACACGGTCAAATTAACTCATCTCTTGTTTTTATTCTATAAAGCGGAGCCCACGGCTCCTAGCAACCACCTTTTATTTATGTTCTAATTTCATCTCCTCCTCACTCTCCTCCCACATGACCCGAACCATCTCCGGTGCTCGAGCGACACCGTGAGATGAAAGTTCGGGGATCAATGTGAGTG
The DNA here is from genome assembly GCA_036172225.1 of Cryptocoryne crispatula var. balansae. Classification (NCBI taxonomy): domain Eukaryota; kingdom Viridiplantae; phylum Streptophyta; class Magnoliopsida; order Alismatales; family Araceae; genus Cryptocoryne; species Cryptocoryne crispatula. The sequence continues at coordinate 45,115,686 of CM069919.1, read as the reverse complement.
TGGGACCGAGGTGAGGACCTTTCATTGCTTTCCGAGTGTTTTTCCGATTCACTCCCCTTTTTCCCCTATTCCATCTTTCACCTTCTCTTGAGGTGCCGATCCGGAACCCATGTTCAGAGTTGACACCTATGATCCCAAACAGCTTTGAGGATAAACTCCTCTCCAAAGAGCCTTTCCATCATCGATTACCACACGGATATAAATCTTCGTCCATTCAATATTCTGGTCGGATAGGAGTACGACATTGACTGTCAACTCCTAAATACATCGACACTATGGAATCTTGTACTCATAATTGGATCAATTGGAAAACTTTTTTCCAATTATCCTAACTATCTTGGCCAAGGATTTACACTACTATCCATAGGACATTCTCTCTCTCTCTCTGCTACCGAGAGTGGACGATTCCCTATTATCTGCTCAATTGCCTCCACCGGGTTTCCCATATACCCAATCCATTAACTATATAGGACCATAATACTAAGTGATTCATAAGTCAATATTCAAAGTACATGGTACACCCGGCAAGACATCCTTGGCGACTTAGGTCAAAGATCTAACCATGCAACCGTGATGATAGAATACTCTGATCAACAGTTCGGTAAGATGCCATTCAGGGATTCTATACTAGTCAATTCAGTGAACTCATTCCTTTAATGAGCACCTGTACATGTATCTCAGTGTCCCCACACTGATGACCAATGAGATCGGTCATTCTCATCATATAAGAAGATATCATATACACTAGTCTTACTGGATCCATGATGTCTTGTCTCGAGGATCCTACAACTAGGAACATTTAGAGTGCATGCTTCTATATGATTAATCTCATTAGCATGATCTCATCATGATTCAATCATCATTGCATGCAACCTAGGACTTCATTATGATAGACGCTTCTAGATAGTGCGAGTAATAAAGATTATGCCATTTATACTGAATAAGATATTACAAGAAATGTAAAATCATATCACATATGATTGGCTTGTAGGGCAAACATTTCTATCATGTAAGCCGTACTGAATCAAGTGTGACTCACTCCTTTCCAACCTTTAATCTTTTCATGATCAATTTTAGAACATCAGAAGCGTAGTGGATCAAAATTCATGCAGTCTATGGAGGGAATGGCGAGTTTTGGAATTGATCACGGCTTTGATGTAATTTATGTGATTAATTCAATATTATAAGCTTTGTTTTCAAACCAATATCTTCTGAGAGATTGTTTCTCTAGTTATGTCACTAGACTTAATTCATTGTGCATATGTTCTATCTGAAATGTGACAAATATCATGTTGCCATATGTCACATGTTTATGGGTTTTTTTCTTGCAGTTGGTAAATATCATTGAAATACGTAACACACTGATGTTGCCTTTTTTTGGAGTCATGGTAGTATTTGACAATAATAGCCATCTTGTAGTGTAGTAGGAGGCTTCTTTTCCTCCTGGCCTAAGGACATCCTGAGTTTGAATGCAAGATGATCACTTTGGTGGCAATGTTAGTTGTAGGGTGCATGACCACTACCACATTGGCTACAAAAGGATCTCAAGATATTTACAAACTATAATGAATCATTGATTTAAGATATGTTGGAAATCATGAGAACAACAAATTCTTTCCGTTGATGAAAGTTTAAGGTACTTATGTTTTCAAGTTGAAAAGTAGAAGCAAGTTCAGTGACCTTGAATTTAACATGAGGATAAAAAGAAATTAAGTATTGCAACCATATTTTGAAAATCATAGCCAATAACATGGATCTCAAGAATTTTACAAACTATAATGGGTCAATGATTTTAGATATGCATAAAATTATAAGAAAAACAAACTTGGTGAATGCTTTAAGCACCAAAAATTTGGGAAGTGACATGAGAGAGAGATGGCTTGCTAAAAGAGGTATTATGATTAACATAAGTAACATGGTTAACAAGAGAGAGGGACATTCTTGAATATATATTATGCAAACAAACTAGAAAAGGATATGTGCATGAGGAGTGTATAAGATGATCAAGATACCCAGAAGACTGAGATTCTCTATTCTTATGCTTGAGCATAGTATGCATGTAAGGAATCGTCCATAAAAAATTGGTGCAGCGGAAACGACAATTCCTATGAGTTCCTTTATAATCTATCTCAATAAGAACCAAACGACGAGAAACCGAGAACCGATCAAATTGGGTTCGAATATACTTGATAGGGATTCATATAATCTCATGGAGAGGAAGGAGATGAGCTTCTCAATCTCTTCAAACTGTTCAAGTTTCCGGTCTTCAGTAGTATCCACATGAACTTCATCCACAGCAGGTTTTCCTTTCACGCCAACCTCGAGAACTCTTCCTGAACAAAGCTTCATCGCCCATGGACACCTTCTAGAGAGAGAATGAGGTAGGGAAGATGCTGAGGACGTGGTTAACACCCTTGGCTTGATAGGGTTTGGCTGAAATCATTAGTATTTATAAAAAAAATTGGAATTTTTTATAAAAACTCAAAATCTTCATAAATTATGCCCTTGCCCCTGTACTTGTGGATAAGTCATTTTGTGTGTAACCCACTAAGTCCAATAGCCTATTTGATTGAGGCCTAAATAAAATAGTATAATTCTATTTAATTTATTTAAATATGTTATCCAATAACAAATTAATCGACCTACCGATCATGAAGGGTACAAGCCACATCCCATGATCCCAAATGACTATGGGGATAATCTCATCTCCATTGAGCCTTTCCATCATTAGTTACCATATGGATATAAACCCTCATCCATCCAATGTCCTGGTCAGATAGGAGTACATCATCGACTGTCAACTTCTTAGTATACTGACTCTATAGGATCTTGTACACGGAATTGGATCAATTAGAAAACTCCCTTTCCAATCATTCTATCTACCCTGGCCAGGGATTTAAAATACTATTCTATATGACATTCACTTTCACTTACCGAGAGTGGACAATCTCTTATTGTTTGCTCAAAGGCCTTCATCGAGTTTTCCTTGTACCTGATCCATTGCTATACTGGACTATCTATATGGTGATCCATAAGACAATGGTCAAAGCACAAGTTCCACCTAACAAAGCATCTTTGACGACTCAGGTAAAAGGTCCAACAATGCAACCATGATGATAGAAAACTCTGACTGACAGTTTAGTAAGATACTATTCAGGGTTTCTAATTTGGTCAGTTTAGTGAACTCATTCAACTAATGAGCACCTGTATGTGTATCTCAGTGTCTTCACACTAATGACCAATGAGATCGGTTATTCTCATCACATGAGAAGATATCACATACATTACTCTATCTGGATCCTTGATGTGATGTCTCAAGTATCCTATGACTAGAAATATTTAGATCGATTACCTCTAGATGATCAATCTCATTATCATGATCTCATCACGATTTAATTATCTTTGTATTTGATCAAGGACTTCATTATTATATTCATATCTAATAAGAGCTTATAATGAAGATCTGTCTAATTAATTAAATGAGATATATCTAAAAATGTTGAATCATATCATATGTGATTGGCATGTAGGACATACATTTCTATCAATGCAGACAAGAGAAGCTTCTATTCTTATGCTTGATTTGGGATTGGCACACGGTGCAAAATGGCAGCAAAAACATCAAACATCCAAGTGTTTCCATTGTTGAAAGTTAAGAGGGTTTGTGTTTACCATTTCAAAACTAGAGGCAAATTATGCATCATAATTTCAAAAAATAATATGAAAAATAAATTGATTAATGCAAATAAAATTTGAAAATAGCATCCATCCACAAGGATACCAAAAAATTTACAAAACTATAATAAGTCATTAATTTTAAAAATTTAAGAAAATAATGCGAACAACAATCTTTGGTGTAATATTATGTATTTTTATAGTATTATTTAGGTTATAATCGTGGTGTTTTATTTAGTTACATAGTGTGCTTAAATTTTTTTAGGGTGTTTATGTAGATAAGCAGGTATTTTTAAATAATTTTAGAGTGCCGTGTTAATTTAAAAGAGATGGTTGTATTTTTTTGTATTAGGTGCTTAATTTTAAGGTTATATGTGTGTTAATTTAGATTTATTGGGTGTGTTTAATACCTCCCTTTTTGCCCCATTTCCTACCCTATTAACCTTCTAAAATCCTAACCTTCCCTTTTCCCCATTTCTTCCATCGATTTGTCTCTTCTCCTTTCTCTTTCTTCCTCCTACAGCATCTATAGATGCTCAGTAGAGCAATGCCTGCATTTCAAGCATGTGGTGGGTGTGTCAATGTTGTGTGGTTGCCAGGAGTCAAGAGCTTCGAAAATATAATGAAAATAAAATGCAAGTATTGAAAGAAAGTGACTGTCTATACCTTAGCAGAGAGATTATGCTTAGAGATCGTAGGTTCCAACTTCTCACTTCTTGGCCAGCCAAGAAGAAAGAGCTTGAGACTACATCGGTTGCTTCAAGTAAGCCAAACAAACAAGTGAAAGAAAGTTAGAACTAAAGGTGTGTAACATCTTGTAAAGAAAATAATCTGGAAACCACAAATGGACTAGGATTAACTAGATTGAGAATGACTCTCAACCTCCATTTTTTATATTTTTGATGTGAGATGAGATGATACTAAGGTAAGACATGCATGCAAATGTGAAATTTTGAAAAAAGACTCAAAACAAGGAAAGATGAAAGGATATTAGGGAAGAAAAACAGGTTTGGCTCCAAGGCTGCTTTTTGGGGTCTCTTGATGTCCCTAAGTCTGTGATGTCAAACATCTCTGTAGACACGCAAATTTGGCCTTATTTGGAGCTTAAACCCTTATTCCATTGGCAACAACTCTTTTAGACCATTAAAATCATGTTGAACCATCATTTTGGATGAGCTAAGATGTTTACTGAAAATCTGAGGACAAGTTAGAGTCCATTCTTACTTCCATGTTACTCTTGGTGGTGTGCTAGATTATACTTTTCTTAGCATCTCCTCTATTTGGAAAATTTTCACATGATTTTGGCGACGTCAACTGAAGAATTCTTCAAAATGAATAATTTTCTTCTTTGAGTCCTCTTTTCAGTGCAACAAATGGCATTCAATTTCGATCTCTCATTTGTCTATAGCGCCCTTCGAAAATCAGACGCACAATTCTGTTCGCACGCACCCCTAATCAAGCCCAATTGCATGCAAGTCCAGCCCATTGGGCACATCTCTGACCAATTCATGAACTTACTTTCCTTCCTTTTCCCTTCTCTATATCACTTGGTAAAGTATCTGGAAACTTCATGGTCAAAATTAGCATCATCAAATAATGGCGATCCAACTTGTTGTCTTGTACATCAAAACTTGCTATCTTTAGACCTTTAATCATTCATATTCTCTTTGCTAACTCTTCATTCATATCATTTAGTTCATCATTTATACATCATTTTTATTTATTTTTTGCAACATTTTATACATTATAAAAAAATAAAAAATGGGGTTAGGGCTAACCCCGAATCTGGTCAGTTTGTTTCCATTTGCTATTTTTATGTTATTATTTTTATAATTTCTACACTTCACTCAGTTCTAATCATTCTTTCACTTGTTTTCTTGTCTTCTTTGTTTACTAGTTGCACAAGTTTATCACACTAGCATCGGTTGGACTCTCTCTCATCGGTCAGCCGACGAGGAAGAAGGTTTAACCAGCATATCATCTCCCGCAACAACATATCATTTCCCGCACTAAGGTACACACGGTCAACTTCTTTCTATTCCCATTACATAAAGTGGAGCCCGCGACTCCTGGCGATCACTTATCTTCAATCTTTTCATGCATTAAGTATTTATTCCTCCCTCTCCTCCCACATGACCCGAACTTATGAAGAAGAGTCTCCAATAGATGCTAGCTTGATAAACCTATGCAACTAGTAGACAAAGAAGACAATAAAACAAGTGAAAGAAGGATTAGAACTGAGGGAAGTGTAGTAGCTTTAAAAAATATAACATAAAACAGTAATTGGAAACAAACTCACTGAATTCGGGGTTAGCCCTAACCCATTTTTTTTGTTTTTTTATGATGTATGAAATGATACAAAAATAAATAAAAATTATGTATAATTGATGAACTAAATGATATGAATGAAGAGTTAGCAAAGAGAATATGAATGATTAAAGGCAACACAACCCAGGCAAAGTGACAACTGGGTTGGACAGATTCAATGTAAATTATGCAGCTCTGATGCAGAGATAGCAACGGATAGCACCAATGTCAGAATTGAGTGTCATTTATTTCAAAATAAAGATAACTTACCGAGTATGATTTGAGATTAAGACAAGTTTGCTTGAATTCTTTCAGAAGTGGTATGAATTTACCTGAAAGTTTTGTTGTTAGAAGTGAAGTTCTTGAAATCACTGGCACAATGTTGATTTAGGATGTACCACGGGCACCACAGATATTGGAATTGAATGATTCTTATTGTAAATGAAAGATAACTCACCGGGGAACAATTTCTATGAAAAATGTATAGGCTGAATCTATAAGTAAGTTCAGTGAATTTTACTGAGAAGATGATGACCAAGAAGAGGAGACTTCGGATTTGTCTGTGCAGCATCGGTGTAGAAGCTGTCATGAGCCAAGGCGATATCAAAATCAATTCTCGTTTGTTGGAGATGAAATATATCTCGATTAAGCACACTTATTATGAAGGAATATGGGGCAAAAAAATGATCAGAAAGATCTGTAGAAGCCGATGATCAGAAAAATAGCACGTCAGAGCATAGACCGGCTTCTCCTTCACTTTGGGATGACCTCCGGGAACCGAGACAAAGAGAGAACGATTTGGAGAGGTTGGGATGAGCCAAGGGTGACTGGAGGATGAGGAGAAGAGTGCTAGAGGGTGGGGATGCTCGTTTAGGTCATTCAAATGGGTCTCCCTTTGTAGGGGATGAGAAATAGGTCAAAAAAATAGCAGGTTTTGATACATCCGACCATAGAATGGATTTCCTCCATTTAATGCAGCTAATTTTCACCATGAGGCTTCTAGAAACTTACCCATCTGATCTAGAGAGATTTAAAACCATGAATCACCTTCCCCATATTCAAAATATGTCTCCACTTCAAGAGGAAACAAATCTAGTCTAAAAATAGCAAGTTTTGATGTATAAGACAACAAGTTGGATTGCCATCATTTGATGTTGTTAATTTTGACCATGAAGCTTCTAGATACTTTAAAAAGTTATATGGTGGAGGAACTAGGAAGGTAATTCATGAATTGGTCAGATATGTGCCCAATGGGCTAGGTTTGCATGCAACTGGGCATGATCAGGGGTGCATGCGGACAAAATTGCACGTCTGATTTCTGAAGGGCGCTGCAGACAAATGAGAGATTGGAATTGAATGTCATTTGTTGCACTGAAAAGAGGACTCAGAGAGGATGATTATTCATTTTTAAGAATTCTTCAGTAGATGCCAACAAAATCCTGTGAAAAATTTTCAAATAGAGGAGATGCCAAGAAAAGCATAATCTAGCACACCACCAAGAGCAACATGGAAGTAAGAATGGGCTCTAACTTGTCCTCAGATTTCCAGTAAACTTCTTAGCTCATCCACAATGATGGTTCAACATGATTTTAATGGTCTAAAAGAGATGTTGCCAATAAAATAAGGGTTTAAGCTCTAAATAAAGCCAAATTGGCGTGTCTATAGCTTGCCTCGCCTTAATGTCGGCTTTGCAAGGGAATGGTATGTAGCGAAGAAAAGTGAAATGTAGAGAAATATAGTAAAGTGAAATGAATCTTAACGGAATGGAGTGGAGTGAAATAGCAATGGACTGAAAAGGTGGCATCAAGGTGTAAATATAGACACGCTCATCGACCAAATTCGATTGGTAAAAGATGTGCCACGGGCACGAGAGAAGAGTACCCAACCCCAACGTGGTGGGGAGTCCCCGAATCATGGGTTCGTAGGTTCATCATAAGCTAACACCCCGATCTTTGTGGTGTTCCTATACTGTGATGAGCTAAAAGCTTAAAAAGAAAGTTGTTTTGTAAAATAAAAGAATACCAATTGAGCATATTAAAGCCCTTAGATTCGTTTAAGTTTTTTGAGAAATATGATTTGATTCAGAATAGAATGTTCTTGATTCCAAAAGGCAAATGTTTAGGCGCATGAATAGACCATGAGGATAATGGTGATGCAAGAATTATGATCAAAATAGGTGCCCATGGTGAGATATAAAATGGAGACTGCCATGGTGGGATAAGTAGCAAGAAAGTATGGCCACGGTGGGATAGAAATGAAAATTGTTGAAGGACACAAGGTGATTATGATAGATGACAGACACAGTGGGATTAACGAACATGGTGGGATATTAAAAAGATCAGTATTGAAAAAAATAATGGGACAAAGAGACCTGGTCAGATTCAGAGGATGTGATGACCATAGAGGAATGTAGAGATGATAAGTAAGAGTGCAATGGAACTAATGCAAAACTATATGATGCATGCTGGGCTAAAAAAAGTTAAAAAGTTACTTAACAAACTAGTTGAAGATATAAATTGAACATTAGAGGCCAGGATACCCAATCGGGAACCATCGTCCCTCACTGCACAATTTTGGCTTATCCGTGAGCACAAAAAATGACCCGACCGTTGTGGATTTTGATGAAGGGGATCTCGGGCCCGGTCTTCTTTGCATTCGCGGTCATCAACATCAATGCATAAAATAAGTAGTAATGCACCTAATTATATGCTAAGAAGGAAAATGATAAGAGTGAGTTTGTGGTGTGATGATGCGTATTCTCACAAAAGAGTTCATGTGCCTTGATGAAGACACAGAGCAAAAAGTTCCTCGACAAAGTAAAGGTCAAGGTTATGATGATACCTCCTCTTAAGAATTCTTAGGAGAAGTAAGTGGCAAGCATTGCCTTGTTGAAGTTTTGCAAGAGGTTCCTCGGCAAAGTTGAGGTCGAGGTTATGGTGACACCTCCTCCTAAAAATCCATAGGGGAGGGAAGGGGCGAGCATCACCTTGTTGTGCAAAGTTCTCCATGTTTGTTCTTCGTGCCTGAAACACTTAGAAAAGGATATTAGAATGGCAATATGGCTTATCCCCCTTGCAAGTTGCAGTCTATCTTGACCTTTGTCAAGGGGTGTAAAGTTCTCCCTGTGCCTGAAACACTTAGAAAAAAGATATTAGAATGACAATATGGCTTATCCCCCTTGTAAGTTGCAGTCTGTATTCACCTTTGTCAAGGGGTATAGCCTTCTTAGGAGTGTAAAAATAAAGTAGAAAATACGTAATGAAGAATTTGAAACATGAGAGATTGAAAGTAAATATGAATGTAAAGACGAAAATTCAAACCAAGAATGGTAATAAAAAATTTTTAAATTTTGAAATTTTTTGTTGAATTTGATAAAGAAGGTTTCTTTTTTTGAAAAGATTCAATTTTTTGGGATTTTTAAAAATAAAATTTTTTTAGTTTTTGAAAATATTTAAAAAAAATTTGGAGTGTTTGAAGATATTCAACTCTTTTTGGAGTTTTTGAAAATATTCAACTTTTTTGGAGTTTTATTGAAAACATTTATTTTTTTGGGGAGAGAAAAACATAGTATCGACACAAGTTCTCATCACTGGGTTGTTTTTCTAGGTTCGTTGGTAGACACCATGTGCAAAATAGAGTTCCTTACCTAGAATCTTTTGACCTTCAACCTTTTATCGGCTAGAGTTTAGCTTGGATTTGGTTGGTCCACCCACACCCTGGGGGGGTTAAGAATGAAGAATTGATAAGAAGTCCTTGATAGGCTTTGGAGATGCCAAGAGGGATTTCTCTACTTGCACCTAATTGTCCATTGGGGTTCGGCCTCTTCGGGTCTTTTCTTCTTTATTGACAAACCTATCTTTTGGTGCCTTTTTTCATTTTCTACATTTTTGGGTACTCATTCAGATAGGCCCATATTTTTTTAAACCTGTGGAGTTCATTACCCATCTTTTGGCACCCTTTTTCTATTTGAGAAGTTGGACCTTCTGAGACGGCCTCCTACTAGGGTAGCGGATGCCTTCGATACTCTCCCCCTTTAATCTCCTTCACCTATCTTAGACCAAACAAAAGAGAGTAGAGTGAGGGTTTTCCTTCCACCTCTGAGCCTTGCCTAGCTTCTCTCGGGTGTTGGGTCATCCGGATTCTGGGATCGGGACGCGTTGTGTGTGTAGAATGGTATCTACCCATGACTCCTAGACAACAACCTAGAACATATAGACTTAAGTCATACTAGTAGTTCTCTCCATTTTTGAAGTAGATTACATTCCATAGGTGAATCAATTGTCCGCATGCCTTACAATGTAAAAAATTTGTTTAATAAAAACATGGTAGCTACAAATATCGTCAATCATGAATTTCTCTCAATTAAAATTGTCATGTAAAATTCAAAATCATTTCAAAAAATATTGCCTTGCAGATGACATAATGATGATGAATGCAATTTCATGTAATACCTGAGGGAAGAAGAAGTTCATTGCTGATGACGGCTTTGCTTGTGTTTGCCTTGCCTTACCTGCCATGCCTTGCCTTGCCTTGCCCAACTACTTCCACTGTTGATATGCTCTACATTGAATCGAAGAATAGGAGTCATACAGCAAGGTGCAAGATGTGGAGGATCTGATTTGGCACAGCGGAACTAGGATTGATGATGTAGAAGGCAAAGATTGAGGTATCACCCAGGAAATTTCTCTACCTTGATTTTTTTATTAAAAGTAAAACTTGGAAAATAAAAAAATTATGAAAATAAAGAAATATGCTTGAAAAATAAAAGTGAATTAAAATGGGCTCTTGGGCCCTAAAATGGTTGGAATCAAAAGGCACGTGGGCCCAAGGGTTGAATGCGGGCCAGAGGGCCTAGTTGATGGGCTTGAGGGCCCAATTGGAGGTGATGGGCTCAAAGACCCGATTGGAAGTTGAGCCCGAGGGACCCAAAGAAAAGAGCGGGCACATGGGCCCAATTTAAGTGGTTGAGAGCATGATTGTAATTGGGATTTGTGATGGGCTCGTGGGCGCCATTGAAGTGTATGGGTGTGCGAACCCAAATTTGAAGAAGTGGGGGCACGGGGGCCCGATTTCAAAGAAATTTGAGCATGCGGGCCCGATTGCGAAGGAATGGGGGCACACAGGCCCAAAGTTAGAGTGTGGGAATGTGTACCTGAGGTTGATGGAAGGTGGGCATAGGAGCCCGATTTAGAAGGACTTTGGCCACATGGGCCTGGTTGCTTAAAAATGTGGGCATGTGAGCCAGGTTAAGGTGAATTGTGGGCATGCGGGCCTGATTTAAAAAAATTAAGGACACGTAGGCCCGATTAGGGAGAATTGTGGTCACCTGGGCCCAATGGAAGGAAAGGGGCACGTAGGCCCAGTTGGGGAAAAGGGGCGCATGGGCCTAGTTGAAGGAAAGGGGCATGTAGGCCCGATTGATTAAAAGGGGCATGTGGGCCCGGTTGGATAAAGGGGGCACGTTGGCCCGGCTGATGGAAAGGGGCACATGGGCCCAGTTGATGAAAAGGGGCATAAGAGCCCGATTGACGAAAAGGGGCATAGGGCCCAAAAATGGGGCATAAGGGCCCGATTGCAGAAGAGGGGCATAAGGGCCCAATCGAATGTGATGAATTATGAGTGGTGGCCCCAAGATTGAAGAATTGGAAGCCCATGGGCCCATTCGACGATTGTGAGGAAGATGAATATAGGCCGGTAGCCCTAGGATAGATGGATTGTGAGCCCATAGGCCCGACCATAAATTGTGAGGAGAATGAGATATGGGTCGCAACCCTAAGATCGATTGATTATGGTCCCATGGGCCATATTGCTCTTTACAAGGAGAATGGGGCAAGGGTCGCGGCCATAAGACTGATTTCAAAGATTTTGCCTGCCTAGCAGGAGGAGGTCCTAGTATCCCTTTGCTAAGGTCTACATCCTTCTGGAGGCTTGTCGATTCATTCCCCATTTCACTGACCAATTCTATCCCTTTATTTTTCAATTTAGGGGTCAATTCTATCTTCCCAACTTCAGGGATCAATTCCAATGATGACAACATTTGATCTGTACTTGGCGAATCATTGCCTAGTCCTTGACAATCAATTGAATTTGTGATTCCCTCATCTAAGCTTCTTTCAGTAGGCTTCTCTTCAGGGTGTTCTATGGAAAAAGGCATGCCTAGTCTAGGGGATTCCAAAAGGGTAGAAGGGTTTAGTTCAATCTCTTCTACTGGTTGACTTTGATCTTGAGATATTACGATGACATGTTGAGGGGTAGAAGTTGATTCCTCTGCCAGGGTAGGAGCACAAATGGTTGGAGTGATTAATTTCTCTACCAAGGTAGGAGCTTGAAGAGTCGAAGTGACTAAATTATCTACCATGGTAGGAACATGAATGATCGGAGTGACTGGTTCCTCTACCAAGGCAAGAGCATGAAAGGTTGAAGTGACTAAATCATCTACTATAATATGAGTAGGAATGATTGGACTGATTGCTTCATCTACCGGGGCAGGAGCATAAATAATAGAAGTGACTAGTTCCTCTACCAAGGCGGGAGCAATAGAAGAAACAAGGGCCTTAACCGACTTAAGGTGAACCCTATTTTGAGGGGTTGATTGAATAGCCAAGGTTTGTTCGATTGGTGTCGGCATAGAAGTCGGTTGAGGCTGAGGAGCTATTGGTAAAATTAGTTGAGGGGCCAAGGCTTGTGTGGTTGGCCGAGGAGCTGTTGGTGAAGTAGACTGAGAAGCAAAGGGCCGGATGATTGGCCGAGGGGCCTTTGGAAATGTTGGTGGAGTCAAAGGTTGGGGAACTGGTTTAGGTAATGAAGTATTTGCACAAGCGACAAGAGGAACTTGATTGTGCATAGTTGGTTTCGCCATTATTACGAGTTGCATGACCGGCTGAGGTTGGGGCATGGGTGGCCTAATCAACTGGCATCGAGGAGTCGGCCAATGATGATGATCTGGATTGGGTTGGGGAGGGATCCTTGGTTTGTGCATAGTATCAACGCTCCTCTCAAGCATGGGGCTCAATTCATCATGATATTGCATTAATTCCACATCTTCTTTTGCTTCCCCAATTATTGAATAACCTGGCCCATATCGTTGCAAAAATTTGGCCTTGATAATTTTGAAATCCCATATTTCTATTTCCCCTAGTGAAAAAAACCATTCTAGGGTTGCACCATCCAATGATTGCCTAAAAAGAATAGCAAGAGCTCTTCGATCATCTTGCCAACGAGATGATTTGCTCAGAAAATCATTGACATGGCTAAAGTGGTCACCTGAGCCATTGTAGCGAAGGTAGGCCGATGTTTGTGATGGAGGAATGTAGATACTATGGATGAGAGATTCAAGGGTTTCCTGATCCCTAGCAATGGGTGGAGAAGAATTCACTAGAGGGTATGCACGTGGTACTCTTATGGGAGAGAGGTAGGTTGGTGTGCAAGCTAAAGAATGACCCACAATGGAGTAAGTAAGTAAAGTAACATGGCAGGGCTACCCAAGTGGGGTTATGGTAAGAGTTCGAACTGTCGATTGAGGAGGTGAGGCAGCTCGGTTGAGTTAGGCTAGACCTTGATTGATTGGCATCTTGCCCTTTGCTAAAGATTGTATGAATGACAAGGTATTGTGATCAAGATGAAAAGATAGATCCTTAAGAATTTGTTCTATACTACGTTAAATGGACTAATGCCCAACCCCTTGCACTTTGGTTTCCATAGTAGTATTGACATGGCTCTTGGGTTGTTGTTGGAGCTTGAAGAGACCTGCCCCATACTCCTATTGCTCGAAGTAGTCTGACATCTTGACGTGTCTTTCGTATCTTATTGCCATGGGCATCCTGTCAAACTTTCTAACAAGATGGTTGAAAGAAAGCAAGTTAAAAGTCTAAATGAAAAGAGATTATTTTGTTGTGTTTTGTTTTGTTTTAATTTTTCTGTTTGTTTCAGTTTTGTTGTTTGGTAAACAAGTTGAACACAAAAATTAAAGAGATTTTTGTTTTGTTTATTTAGGTGTTTTGAAAGAAGAATTTTTTTGGTTGTTTTCAATTGTGGTGAGCAAGCAAGTTATGCAAACAAGTTCTTATAATGACTACTCGGTAATTTTTTGAGTTGAAACTTTAAATTAGATAGATTGTTTAGCAATTGTTCACTCAAGTGGGTATGGTTCCTATTACTTCAATGTTCAAGACCCATGGTTGTCACTCAATCACCACAAGTAGGTACTTGGGTTCTTCAGGTTTTGGGAAAGTGGTACAACCGGCCCAATCATGCGAAGAGGACTCCACATATGGGGACTTACGGAGGTCTTGATGGAAACAACCAAATCAACTAAAAAAGAATATCCCATAAGAGAGGTTAGAATCCACCAAGAAGGTGTTTGGAGGGTGAGGGTGTGTTGGGAGAGAGAGTCCCCACCTTGAATGCCTTAGGGATCAGAACAAGTCCGGTACCCGATGCAAAAAGCTAATACAAAAGTAAAAATGGAGGGTAAGAGGAGAAGAAGCAATCAATGTGCACAAGCATAAAATGAAAGAAAGCTTTTAAGTAAATCAAGCAAGAGCATGCAAGCAAGACAAGCAATAAACAAGTAACTAGAAACTAGAATCTAAAAGGTGGTTCGCTCAGGAACTGGCTTGTGATGGAGTGTCTAAGTGGGGACAAATCTGAAGTGAAGATAAAAGGGATGGTCCACATGGGGACCAATTTGAAAATAGAATGGTTTACACGGAAGCCGGGTTTTTGGAAAGGTGGGTTGTTCATGCGGGAACCGATTTTTGAAGGAAAAGGGGTGGTTCATGCGAGAATCGGTTTGTTTGGTTGAAAAAAAAAAGAATTAAGGCCACATGGGGCCAATCTAAAGTGGTGCAAAGGGTGGTCCACGTGGGGACCGATCTGAAAGTGGGTTGCTTCACACAGGAACTGGTTTAGAAAAGGGGGTTGGTTCACACGGGAACCGATTTTTATGAAGAAAAGGGTGGTTCACGCGGGAACCAATGTAAAAGATGACAAAATGGAAAGAGAGCCACGTGGGGCCAATCTGATGGTGCTGCAAAGAGGTGGTCCACATGGGGACCAATCTAAAAATAAGTTTGTTCACGCGGGAACTGAGTTCAAAAGAAAGGTGGTTCACGCGGGAACTAGTTTATAAGAAGAAAAGAGGGGTTCACGCGGGAACCAAGTTGATATTAAAAGAAATCAAGTCAAGTCCACATGGGGCACCATCTTAAAGAAAGGGTAAAAAACAAGTTTTAAAGGTAAATGAACATGAGAAAGGTGAAAGACAAGCCGGTTCACACCGGAACCAAGTCGAAAAATAACTAGTTGCACGAATAAATCAAGCTAGCACGGTTAAGGACATTGGTTGTCCCACCGTGGTCACCAAAAAGTTGTCGACTCTAGAAACGGGTTCCGGATCGGCACCTCAAGAAAAGGTGAAAGAGAATATAGGGGAATGGGAGTGAATCGGAAAACACTCAGAAAGCAGTAAAATCCTCACCTCGGTCCCAAACTCACATTGATCCCCGAACTTTCATATCATGGCGTCGCTCGAGCACCGGAGACAGTTCAGGTAATGTGGGAGAAGAGTGATGAATAGAATAACTTAGAACATGATAAGAGAAATTGTGGTCGCCAGGAGCCGCGGGCTCCGCTTTATGTAATGGAAATAAAAAGAAGTTGACCGTGTGTACCTTAGCGCGGGAGATTGAGATGTGAGTTCAACATTCCTCCTCTTCGGCCGGCCGATGAGGGGGAGTCCAACTGATGCTAGCTTGATCAATCTGTGCAACTATTAAACAGAGAAACAAGTGAAGGGATGGATTAGACTTGTGGGAAGTGTAGTAACTTTAAAGAGAGGATGAGAAAGAAAGCAATTGAAACCGAATTCACCGGCTACGGAGTGAGCCTTAACCCCTTTTTGTGGTTTTGGTTATGTAAAAATGATGCAAACTAAACTAAAAGATGTTCTAACAAATAAATAGACTGAATGAAATGAGTTAAGAAGAACTTATGAAGTGAATTGGCTTGAGTTGAAGCCGTGTTGGTTGAAGAAGGCTGGTTTGGGTAGCCTTGCACCCTTCTGGCGCGATTTGGTGCAGAGAATTCTACGGACAACCCCAATGTCGAAATTGAGTGCCGTTTGTTTCTATGGATGGAGAACTCAAAGAAGAAGAGATCTCCTATTTATGACTTCTCTGAAATCTGTCAGTAAAAGCCTATAGAAAATCCGAAAGTGAACAGATATGGAATAACAGAACCTGGATGCACGCCCTCAGTGCAACAATCGCCACGGACAGACGGCAAGTTGGAATTGAATGCCATCGGTTGCAGATGAAAGAGGACGAGGAGAGGAATGATTCTTCTATTGACACGTTTGCAGCAGAAGTCTTGAATTTTCTGTAGAAGCCAATGAAGTTCTGTGATGTAGAGCGCACGGATCAGGCCTTCTTCTTCTCTTCGAGATCGATCTCTCGACGTTGGATCGGCTTTGGACGTCGGGACGGCCTCAGGAGGGAGCTTGGATGACCTCAGGACGAACTAGGCAGGGGGGTTAACCATGGTTCGTTGGGAATAGAGATGGAAAACCAGTTCAAATTGGGGAAACTAGTCGATCGCACCCCCGGCTTTGAAAGGAAGTGAGGGTGCGCAGACCGTGCCCTCACCCTGGGGGAGTGGTCTGTGCCCCCCCTTTTCTAGTGGAGCAGGTGTGCGTTACGCGTTTCATTGCTAAAAGTCACCGGAACCTTCCGAAAATTGATAAAAATCGGACTTAACAAGATGAACATGCCCCCGATCCGGGGGCGCGGTCAAAATAAATGATAATTAGCGGAGGAAACTTTCCAAAAATCAGTTTAGAAGGTGCTAATCAGGGTAATTTTCGGTTTCTGAAAACAAACCGCGCCCTCATCTTTCAAAGGGAGTGAGGGTGCGTAGGGCGCGCCCCCGGACTGAGGGCGCGCCCCCAGTGTGAGGGTGCGGTGACTGCGCCCTCCCATTTCAAGTGGGTCATGGGCACGGTACACTCTCTCTCCTGTGCGTGCGTTCCGCGGACCGTAACTTGCAAATGGGACGTCCGATTTGGCTCCCGTTTGTTGCGTTGGAAAGAAGGCATTAAATCGTAGCTTCTCAAGTCAACAAACCAGCCAGCATGACTACCGAGATGTTCGCACTGGGCTTTCTACTGATTTACCCTCTTACGGAAAGCCAAAATCTGCGGCAGAGATCCGAAAGGGCACGGTTCCAGTCGAGGAATCTCGGGTCAACTCAGGATGACTTAAAATGATGACAAAACTAGTCTGATATGGTCGAAAAACTTGAAATCATTGAAAAATCTGTGATTAACTCGATAAACGTGAACTGAAGCTCGGAAAAGCCGAGAAACCCTAAAATTGACCGAAACGGTCTCATGGCCTTGATTGATGAAATATACGACTAGGATCGACCTGGATGACCCGAAAAGATCCAGTGATGACCGAAAAGGCCTAACACGTAGTCCGGGATAGTCGTGTCAGTACATATCAAAAAGCCATAACGAAAGTCGTTATAGATCGACGACTACCGAAATGACTTGTCGAAAACCCTGAACGTTACGGAACACACGCGGGACTTCCAAGACCTTCAAGTATGGACTATTCAAGGTCATTCATTGAGCAGGTTTTGTGTTTTCACAGTTCACGGGTGGCTTTCGCTTGAAGGTTATGGCATTATTCCGAAAATCATCGGTCCATTCCTAACTCACGAGGGGCTCCACCAACGTCCTTAGCTCATCTCCATGAGGTAATCTGGATCAAATAACAATCAAATAAAGGATATTGCCAATGGAATATGAGTCTGGGACTCTGAATTAGGCCAATTTGGCGTGCCTACAGTCTCAGCTACCATGTCGTCTAGCATCCCTGGAGCCACACCGTTAAGTGCTACAATGACTGGTTCCCGCATAGATGATCTCATAACCCTTTTGAATGGTCTTAGAGATTTGCCTAAGACCCCAAGAGAGATCGCCTAGGTGTCAGGGTTTTGATGTCCCCCTTGAATGTAGAGGTCTTGAAGAGCTTTATAGGTGGTGACAATGAAGAAATGAAGTGAAGACCGGGGTGGTCTTGATGGTGGAGGGGTTAAGAAATTCTTAAAACACTCTTGCAATGAAGCTTGGGGGTGAGGATGCTTTAAAGCTCTTGAAACCTCTCTTTTAGCTTTATCGAACAACTTTTTGAAACCTTGAAAACGTAGTTAGGGGTGACTTTTTATAGAGCCAAAGGCAAAGACATTTCAGACATAAATTGACATTGTCAGATGGACACATAACGTCTCATTGATTAGCATGTCAGATGTCTCGGCCAGTCAATAAATGTCATTAAATGTGGCGTGCTATAGTACCTGATATCCCGTTGATAGGATGTGACTTTACTGCTCACCGTTTAATGTGGGTCAGGCCTACGTAGCCCGAGGGTCACTTCGGTCGGTCTGTGTGCTAAAGTATTTGACGTCCCTATCAACGGGACATTTTCGTACCTGATTGGCGATGTCACCGTCATCCCTCCACATGCCGCTATGCTACCTGCCGTGTGCCATCGCCCCGATGGGCCCCATACACTGCTGCCCACCCCTCTATCTCCTACTACAGTAGGCATAATGTCTGTTTTTCTTACTCTCCTCTTTCTCTCTCCTCTCATTCTCTCTCATATCTTTTCTCTCTCTCTTCAGCGATTCTCTTCTTATCTTCATCTTCTTTTCTATTTAGCAAGAAGAGGAGTTTGGCTAGATTCAATTCATTTGCGCCTCTCCATCACTGTCCGGCTTTTCCCATCATCAATCTATTCGTAATTTCTAAGTGCCAATCTAAAGTATCCTTGATGTGTCTATTATTATTAGATTGATAGTTAAAAATCTTCAATGATGATTTTGATGCTAATAAATTAGTTGGTGTGTATGGCTATATTGTAGTTTGTTTGTAATTAGCATGGACTATTTTTATTTAATTGTGATTAGCATCATGGTGTAGAATGTGGTTAGTTTATGATTCCATATATGTGAGAGCATGATAGAGGTATATTATCTTATAATCATCGTATATCTAGTTAGATATTGGTTTGCCAAGTTATGATATCATGTTACCTTTATAATTTGTGATAGGTAAATAAGATTAGATGTTATTGGATATATTGTTAAATCTGATTTTTTGTTAGCATATCATTAAAAATCGATTGCTAAGGTCTTAATCATGTGAGGTTTTGGCTTGTCATATCATGTGTTTATTAGCATCAAATTAGTGTTTGTTAAAGCATGTTAAGAGTAGGGGTGCAAACGAGCCGAGTCGAGCCGAGTAGTATGGTGTTCGAGCTCGTCTTGTTTATTTTACATGAGTTCGAGTTCAAGCTCGAGTTTTAACGAGTATGTTGAACCCTTGTTCAAGATTGATTTGTTTATTAATCGAGCTGAGTTGAGCTCAAACTTGAGTAGTAGCTGGACTAAAATTTAATTCACATTCAAACTTAAGTTATATACAAACTCGTTTATAAAACTCAAAATCAACGAAAAATCATTTATGGAACTCTAGATTTAGCTTATTTATAAAACTCAATTTAAGTTTAAAATAAAATTTTAAATTATTTAATATATTTAAGTGACAATATATAACTATTAATTCTCTTAATTTAATTTTTAAAATTAAACGTATAATAGAATATTTAATTGAGTTTCTCATCTTGTCAAGTAGGTGTTTGTTCAAACTCTACTTGTTTACTGAGTCGAGCTTTACTTGTTGTTCAAGATTGTTCATTTAATATAATAAACGAGCCGAGTCGAGTTTTTATCGAGTCGAACTGCAAGTTACTTGTCGAGTGTATTGGTTCGTTTGCACCCCTAGTTAAGAGATGTATTAGTGTCATTTAAATGGTGTGTAGGTGGTGTATGAGAATGGATAAATGGCATTGTCTATGAATATGAGTTCATTTGGTTATCATGATTGCATGATATTCATGTTTATGTGGATAGTAGGTCATTGCATGACTTATCGTATATTGTGAATGAGATGATGTGAATAGCTCATGGCAATGCATGAGATGAATGTTATGAACTCATGACAAAGCATGAGATGATGTGAATGTATCAGTGCATTGAAATAAATATGAAATTTGAGTTACACCAGACTATTTAGTCATGCTCGTTGGCGGTGGGGATTAGAACAATCTTGTGTATCATTCGATTCCAAATATTATGATTTGTCCTAAGTACATCCCTACCTAGATATATTATAGGATTTAGTTTAACTATATAATTACTACTGTGTATATTAGATCTATTGCTAATTAGTTTAGATCGCAAGATGACGTTTCTCTTGCGAAAATGAAAAATTGTTTGTGTGTTCCATTTAGAGAATAGATGTATTAGTGATATGTGTGTTCCATTTAAATAAATGCATTAGTGTTATTGAGGTTGTGGTTAGTACATTATGTTGTATACTTTGGTTTGTTTTGAATAGATGATGTTACGTTATATTCATAGTAAACCTTAAATGTACTTGTTTTGTTACATTAGTTTATTTAGAAGTTGCATTGCGGTGTGATATCTTCGATAACTTGATCTTTTAATAAATTGTAGTTGTGTGGTTAATAAATCATGAAAAATTATAAAATTAAGTATAAATATTAACGGTTTACATATTATTACTTAAATATATTAAATAATTAAAAATTTTAAATTTAAATTTAGATCAAGTTTTATAAATAAGTTAAATTTAGAATTTCATAAATAATTTTTTATTAATTTTAAATTATATAAATAAATTTATATATAACTTAAATTTAAATGTGCATTAAATTTTAATCCAACTATTATTAGAACTCAAACTCGATTTAACTTGATTAATAAATAAGTTAAACTTAAACAAAAATTTAACGTACTCATCGAAAACTCGAACTCAAATTCGAGCAACCGTAAAATAAATGAGTCTTCTTTTTTTTTACAACATGGCGCAATGACCGGATGACCGTACAATTCGTTCGGATTCCCTACTCGCATGCCCTTCAACTTCGTGTTTCTCTCGCTGACGTCTTCCATCTTGCTCGTCGTTTCCTCTCTTCGGCTCTGCGACCTTCCATCTTCCCTCTCTCGAAAGGGCAGACAACCAGGCGCACAGGTGCGACGGACAGGTCTGCGGCTTCTTCTTCGGCGCCGTCCACGGCAGTGCCCCTCTGGCGATCACCGGAGCTCCCCTTCCGCACCTCGCCTCCTACCCCACGGCGCGGTTCGCTCTCCGTCCGGTCGCAGACGCGCAACACCAGCGGTCATTGGCTTTCCCTTGACATCGTCTTCTCGGTCACATGCGGCATTGCGGACCTTTCAATGCCGCTACCACTTGTCAAGTACCATAGATAGAGGTTCTCATATTCTCTCTCCGTCCCGCATCCATCGCGAAGCGTTCTTCCATTGGGCGTCCCTCGCCGTCTTGCAAACTTCCCAGAAAATCCTCTTGCCCTATATCTCTATCCGTTTCTCTCCCTTCTCTGCCTCCCTCTCGCAGTACGATTGCTGGCGCAACAGGGTTGGTAGCTTCATATATTTCTACTCCTCTGCCGTGGGCCGTCCCTGATCCGTCTCTAGCATCGAGGAGGCAAAAGTAGGGGAAAAATCAAGATTCTTGACCAGTGCCCCCGGTACTCTATGGCGCTGTGTGGGCTCGTTCCCTCGTGCCCGCCCCTGTCAGATCCAGGGGCATCGTACCGCCGACTCTTCCACAAAGCTAGGGCCTCCAAGACTGTTCTCCACGTCTCTTGCAGTGGTTCTGAGGCTTCAATCTCGATTGAGTCCTGGAAGAAGAACAGGAGGTGCAGCACAGCACTCTGCAAACTTTCCCCTTTTTTGTCGGCAATTCTAGTATCAAGGTTAGGTCGTAATAGTATGCGCTACAGGTGCGAATGCTACGATATGTACAACGAGCTTGTTCCTTATAAGGAGGCGTGGACATGGCAAAAGTCCATTGTGGAGAAGAGGCACGCTCTGATGGGTAGAGGTGAAGATCATTCCGACACTTTGATCGTTCTGCAACACCTTCCTGTTTACACGTTGGGCACTGGAAGTGTCGAGGGAAACATAAAATTTGATATACAGGATGCTCCATATGACATCTACAGGACTGAGCGTGGTGGGGAAGTAACCTATCACGGCCCTGGACAGGTAGAATTTTGATCCAGCAATCTCAAGTTTTTTAATGTGTTTGTGCAACAAGGTTGCATTGGAGCTGATGCTTCTCTCAGTCATTTCGCATTTTACTTTTGAATTTTCTCGAGTCCTTCCTTCCTTTCTTCCTTCATAGGATGCCCTGTTTTATGAAATATCAGTTTTTTTACATTCAATTATCTATCAAACATCTTTTACCAGCAATGAGATATGCGTATGTAATATCTTGGTAATAATTAGTTCAGCATCATAGGTTAGCAGTCTACTCTATTTGCTAATCAGTTTTCATCTAAAAGTGCTGGTATGTGATCAATCAAGTACCATTTTTTTGATCCATTGCTTATTAATGATGTAGGACCTGCAATCCCTATTTTTAGAAGGTGACCAAGATCACAGTTCATTCATTCAAAGAGAGTCAACAAGTACAAGAGAAGAAAGCAAAAGAGTGGGAAAGGGGGGGACGATAAAAGATTCAGCCGGGCCCATACCAAAGTAGTAGTGGTTGAGAAATCTTTAAACACAAAGTATCTTCCAACTAAGAAATCTGTCCTGAAAGACAATCTTGTCCAGAGGGGACCACCGTAGTGTCCAGAATGCAAAATTAACAAAAGATGTCATCAGATTGAGGATCCCAGACGGGTTTTGAAACTGCTCCAAAAAAATCCTTGGGTTTTTGAATCTCTAAATATACCAAAGCATGCTAGCAAAGATAAGTTTCACATATGAGGTTCCAAACACCAAGGGCTGACCTTGGACCACTGCAGCAAGAAGGCCTCCACACTTGTTCCACCCAAGGTAAACCCTAACTTTTAAATAGCATGAGCCAAAGTGTTGAATCACACCACAATGGATAAAGAAGAGATCAATGCCCTCCACTTTTCAGCAGCAAAACAAACAATCTCTAGTCCTGACAAGAAACAACTTCAGAGATAAGAAGTGGTAGGCATCCTCCCTTTGCAAATCTTTTACAAAAATAATCTAATTTTAAAAGGAAGCAGTGGGGACTATGGTGTTATTTGATTACTTAATGGAATGTCTTAAGTTTTAATTTCATCTCAAATTTCTTTTGTGGAACACAAAATCTTAGTTATTCATCTTTGAAAATCAAAAAACATATATAGTGAACCACTTAAAATTAAGTGATCTATGAAGAAGTTATTATTGTGTTCAGATATTTTACTAAAGCTTTTAATGTCTAATTCTTGGCCGATTCAAAGACTAGACATTAATTAAGCCAAAAAAAATGGAGTCTTAAATCATTTTGCATTCTTTGTTTTTCCCAAGATTTTATAGATGGCTTAGTTTGTAGCCATAAAAGTTGTACTAGTTTCATCAATACTGTCTTTCCTTCTGGGGGCTTCACATTTTATCACAATAGTCAGGTTATGCTTCAGAAGAAGGAAGAGCAGGAAAATTTATGAATGTCAAAGGTGGAATATGTATGGACTTCCAAAAAGTAAAAGAAATACGTAGAGCTACATATTCAATACAAGTGTTTGGAGAAGTCCTTACTCAGGCCATTCCCTTTGCAGTTGTCATTTGTCAATACATGGTCCATCACCTTTGCCACTACAGTGTAGTGTTAGGGAATGAAACTTGCCTTAGTTTTCAGTTGTAGGACCCAATATAGCAAACCTAAGAGAGGGTAAACTAGATTTGTTTCTTTATTGTCTCAAATGATAATTACAATATTACACAAACCACTTCAAGTATAGTTGCAACTCCCCAATGATGACCAAACATGATGAATGATGATAAGAGAGAAGGATCAAATAAAAATAAAAATTGACTAGATTTATAGCGGTTTAATCTCGATTAGATAACATACCAATGACACATCCACTATCTCACTTATATCATGTAAAGATTTCTCAACTACGCTTGATTGACCTCAACTCCAAACCCACCTGTAGGTGTGGCAAGTAATTCACACACCATACATACACATCGATACAATCTTTTACACATACGGAGACAACCACTCCACATTCTGATCTTCTCTAGTAAAACCACTAACAATTGTCAATCAATAAAATTAGATGTGAGTTGTGAATAGTATACAAATCTTGGTTTTTAATTATTTTTCTTGTGGTCTTGAGTTATTGGAGAGTTTTGGATGATTGACCCTTACGAGGCATAGGGATTGGGCTCTCTTCACCTTGTTTCTGTATCCTAACGACTTGGAGTCATAGATCGCGGAATCGGCTGATCCGGATCGGAATCGGCCGATTCCTGGATTGGATCGGCCATTGTTGATCCGATTCTTGACCGAAGGACCGACCCGGAAAAAAGTTCGGGCAAAATCGGTCGGGATTGACCGGATCGGTCGGAATCAGAATCGGATTGGCCGAATCGGTCGGGATCGGAATCGGAATTGGAATCAGAATCAAAATCGGATTGTTTTTTTTTCTTTTTTTGCTATTCCAGTCGGATTGACTAGGATCGGCCAGAATCGGTCCATAATCGGATCAGAATCAGAATCGAATCGATTTTTTTTTTGCTTACCAATTCTGGATCGATTTTCTTTCATTGGGATCGGTCGGAATCAATCCGATCCGATCCGATCCGGATCCAATCGGTACCCACCGATCCCGATTCCGATCCCACGATCCTTGCTTGGAGTTGAAGAGCAAACCCTTGAGCACACGGAATTCCTCTCTAGACTTGGGCCCCATTTGTTTAGACTTAATTGATGTATAACCTTTGAGTTCGTCAGATGTTAGACATTCATAATGTTTGGTCAAATGTCTGAAAACAATAATAAATTTTCGAAAATAACTAAATTTTTAGTGGTTTACCATATTTTTTTAGATGTGGATAACTAAGATCGTTTTTCACGAGAGAGATTAGAGATGAAATTAAGACTTGAGACATTTCATTAAATCAAATCAAACATCACTTTTGAGACGTTTTATACATTCTTACTTGACGTGAGAGTCCCAAATCTAAATTAACTTAACACTTACTAGGTATTTAAGATATCCTCGAAAGATTATTTCTTAAAAAAAGTATATTTGACTAGTTTTATTAAATTTTACAGTGTCATCGGTCGACCAGCCTGATGGTATTGGTCACTTCTAAATATCCAGTGAAAACCTTCGTAATGTGAATTTTTGTCAACTGCTGGACTTGGGTCAGGCAATTACTGGTCTGGATTGGTCCATCGTTGCCTATCAATTATGAATACACTTGTTTAAAAAAAAAAGTCAACCTCTATTTTGGATTGGTCAACCTATGCATGGTGATCTACAAAAGATAATTTTTTGTAGAACTTATAATTTTTGACCTTATTTTGCACCTTTGTATCCACTATTCTTGATAACTCTTTTTCATATGATAAAGCATTATTAGAACCCTAAAACTTATGTTTAATCCTTATCAAAAATCACAAAAGAGATCTCAACATCAGTTGCTTAGATGCTTGCTATATTAGTTTGCTAACATCTTGGGTCTGTGCTTGCATGATACAAGGAATATTAAACCCACCATATGTTTCTTTATGTTTGCTTAAGCATAAGAGATTGTATAGAATTTGGAAACTGATGTGATTGCATAACCAAATAGTAAACTTTTTATGATACATCATTGATTCTCCCAAATGAAATTGCCGCTCTTCTCTAAATCATCCTTGACCTTTGTTAATGGACTGTCAAAATTTATTTTGTTTTTTTCTATTTTGCATCAAGGTGTTTTTAGTTATCAGTAACGAACCATTCCTTCGCCATACATATTCAGCAAAAGAATGCCGGTTATCATGTTTTGTATTATCAGGGACCAACCAATTGACATCCATAGCTTTGATCATAGTCCCAAGTTTTTCTTATAAAATGTTCTTGCTGAGAACCTTTCATTTGTTGGTTTCCAACTGGCGTATTGAAAGGATATTTTCTTGAGTATTCACTGTTTCCAAATAATGGCAATTTGCTTTATCTCTTCTTTGGGAACAATAGTTATTTTTCACGTCCTGCAAGGGCCTTAGTTAAAAGCCGTTGGCAGCTGCTGTCAACTTTCCTAAGAATATTATATTTTTTCTTTTATTTTTGTGTAAAGATTCTTCATTTTAAGTGTTGATTTTGAAGTTACTATATTTTTTACCAGTAGATTTTTTTTAGTACTTCAGAAGTTTGAGTTTACTTGAGTTGAATTTTCTGATACTTGACTGGCATGATCATAACCCTAAAATAAGCAAGAAGTCATTTCTTTTCTAATATCCAAACCATTCAATTGAGATGAGCATCCAATCATGGAATGCCAGGTTGGGATCATCCACCACCGGTCTGTTTTGGTCTCAGATCACTCTGATTGGGACCCAAATCACCTGACCTAGCCAACTTGCCAACCGGGCCCGACACTTGGCTATCGGGTCACCAAACTAGCTCTTAGGTTAGCTGTTAGAGGCCATTAAGCTCCCCCAGTGGCTTATATAAGACTCCCCGGGCCCCAAGGGGATCTTCTAACATCCTGACACCCTCCCCCTTTATTCTCTCTCACTCTAAAAGCTCCCTCTAGTAATCTAATTGTTTTCTTTTTAAAACTCTCTAAAATTCTTAAGTTCTCACAGCATGCCAATGCTCTCTAAGTATTCCTTTTTAGCTAATTGTGTTATTAACCTTTTTGTTTTAAGTTTTTTTAATTAGTTATATCATTTTTTATTGAAAATATCTTTTCTGAGCCGTAACACCTGCACCACCAGCTCGGTCATATTGTAATTTAATAGACATGACATGAAGGAAAGTACAATATAAGTAGTGTAATAAGGCCGACCGAGCTCGGTTGGCGCGAACCCTTGCTCCTGGGGGAGTAGGGGAGGGATCGATTCCCAGCAGTTGCATGTCCGGGCCACCCCGGAGGGGGGGGTGGATCCAGTGGGGATCGAGCACAGTGCTCGATCCCTCGCTG
Organism: Cryptocoryne crispatula var. balansae; assembly: GCA_036172225.1. Lineage (NCBI taxonomy): Eukaryota > Viridiplantae > Streptophyta > Magnoliopsida > Alismatales > Araceae > Cryptocoryne > Cryptocoryne crispatula. Next base: position 45,088,647 of record CM069919.1, on the reverse strand, counting down.
CGCCCTGCGCAGCACGAGCTCGGCGCCGTTTGCGCCATGTGTCCAAAAAAAAGTGTAATAAGATTATGCATGGTGGAATTTTTCGGTTGAAGAATCACCTTGTTGGGAAGAAGGGAAACTTGCCTCCATGTATTTGGGTTCCACCCAATGCTAGAAATCAATTTTGTGTATACTTACAATATATTAAATAGGAGAGGGGAGCAACCACATGGCACAAAGATACTATTCAGGAGGAGATTTTTTAGCCTTCTAGCCATGAAGACAACATCTATGGTACTGGATAGGAGCGCCCTGATGGTTAGGAGTAGTAGATTATCGGAAGGTTTTGATAATGATATATTTTGTTTAGTTTATAATTAAATTCACTATGCTTAAATTATTATCATCTTTTAATACATTTTTTTAATAGACAAAATGGTTTGTGCGATGGAAGTTAACCACAAGGCTTTTGTTGATGAAGACATATTAGCGAACAAGTAAAGACGTGTCAATGTTTTGAAAGTGAACAAGGATTTACCAATGAGCCAGAACTAGAGATTTAAGGTCTTATAAAGGACAACAACCCACGGGTAGGTCCTTTGGATCTACAACTCGCGAGGCCAATATAGAGGCAAACAACCATCACAACGACAATTAAGAATATAAAATTACGTTAGAAGAAAATTGGTTGGGGTACTTTTAGGCGATGTTTTTCAATAGCATACTAGTCAAATGCTACAAAATAGTCATACTACGAGAACATGATTGTCACTATTGCGGATATCGGTAAGGGAATTCCTAAATCGAGTTAGAAAGAAAGATACAATACATATGTACCTATGGAAGTAGAAGATATTAAGGAGTATGTAAAGACATTCGAATAGATTTGAGACGAAAGAGAATGCACCCTAATGATTAATGGCTGGATATATATGTTTAATACTTGAAATAGAGTTTAAATTTATCTTTTCGTTAAATCTTTTTAAATATTTTCTTTACTATTGTATAACGTATTTCTTAATAGATATTGATAGGAGGACGATGATCAACTTACTATTATATTGTCAAGCCGCAACCACCTTTTGGATGTTAGTGGATGCATCTGATAAAATAAAAAATGTCAACTACTTATTTGATTTGATTAATGACATCAAAGATGAGATCAAGTTGTCCAAGTTATAATGGACAACATAATTACTTACAAAATAGTTGGGCAATTGTTGATGGTCAAGATATCACACTTATAGTGGGTACCATGTTGATATTAAAGATATACGTAAAGATCTTATGATTGACCATGTATTTAAAATGGCATAATACATATCAAATTTTATTTACAACCATAATTATATTTTATACTTTATGAGGGAGCATACAAGATGGCAATAGTTATTACAACTAGGTGCAACTAGATTTGCATCACATTACATATCTCTTGAGTGTCTAATGCAACAAACATGTCATCTACTGTAAATGATCATTTCACCCAGATAGTCAACTAAACCCGCAATGTTGTATGGTAGTGAATGTTGGAAAATAAAAGAAAAACATACTTCTAAAATAAGTGTTGCCGAAATGAGAATATTAAGATGGATGAGTGGTCACACTATATTATATAAAATAAGGAATGAATATATTAGAGAAAATGTAGGAGTAACGAGAATTGTAGACAAATTAAAAGAAGGGAGATTGAGATGGTTTGGACATATTAAACGTAGACTTAAAGAGGCTCCAGTTAGAAAGATAGAAAATATTAAAATGACAGAAACAAAAAAAGGGCGTGGTAGACCTAAGTTAACTTGGAGGAGGGTAATTCAATATGATTTAGATGGTTTAAATATCTTCGAAGAAATAACACAAAATCGACATGAGTGGAAAAAGAGAATCCGCATGGCTGACCCCAAGTAATTTGGGATAAAGGTCTTAGTTGAGTTGAATTAAGTTGAGTCAAGTTGGATTAGCTAAGTTAATCATTTTAATAAGAGAAAGGGGTAGAAGGTAGAAGAGACTTTAGAAGAGACACATCACAAAGATCAAGGAGAGTGTAAAAAGATCCTCATCTTTTGTTTTCACCAATGCACTTCACGTGCAAAGAGTATTATACTCATTCTACACAAGATCACAATCATACTGTGCAGATGCAAGGTGTAGAAGACACAATGATGCGGAACAGGATCAATGGATGCAAACTAACATGCTGGACATTAACTGAACATGCTCAATGTAAAAACTACCATTATAGGGGCTCAAAAAAGTCTACCAAACTGATTTATTCATCCAGAAATCGCAAGATGAGTTACTGGAAACTTTCGGGTAAATGATAAATCGAAGGAGATAATACTAGTTCAGAACTACTCCGAACATGTATGATCCGCTCTAACAATCAGCATGACAGAGAATAAAAGGGAAATACTAGAGCTGGGATTACTCGCGTAATTAGTCAATTTTCATTCCACAGCAATTAGCAATATATATATGTGGCTAGGACCTACTCACTTAGCATGGCATGATCGAATGACGGATAATAAACCTGCGGAAGAACCTTCCAGGTGAAGTTGGACAGGAAATACCTCAATGAATACCGATGAAGGGTGAGTTCAGGATAGAAAATTTCCAGTGATGGAATTTAACCTGTCTCCGGCTGGTTACCACCCGATTGCAGCTGAACTGGGTCCTGCCTGGTCCGGCCTCAAGAGAAAAACCATGGAAGAAGACAGATCAATGCATTCAGCCGAGAAACCGATCGTAGATGAATCAAATGAAGCTCAATCAGTCATCACGGCTTCTGAGAGTCAGCGGATGTCAACACCGAGTGGCAATAATTTCCGGGGGCGGACATGTATTCATTTGCTCACTTGCAGGCTTAAGTCTAGGATATCTACCCAGCGAGGACTACCTCCTAGGTCGGAGCCCTCAGAATGAACGGAATCAGCACCGAGTAGGAAAATGATCGTCCCGACTGGGATCACGACCTGGTGGCCGACCCTTCACTGGCCATCTAGCTCTTGACATCCCTCATCATTATCTAACACCTCTCGGAAAACCCAGCGTGAAGGCCAAATGCCAATGTATTCATCGTAACAAGCCACAACAGAAGATTGAAGAGCTTAGGAGTGAACTCAGTCACCAACAGCGAACATAGCAGACAAAGCAGTCATAGCGGACGTAGCCGGCATAGCAGAGGATTGAATATTAGAGTGAGGAGCAGCCGATTACCAAGGCATCGATCCCGTCGGTATAAGCCATTCCGACAAACCTTCTGTGCAGGACTCACAGGGGGGAGGAACCCAGAGCCATTATTTCCTTGCGCACAACAGCCAACTGGCTGATGACCATCGGAGAAAACCCCAGATAACCGGTCGCGAGAGAGAAGAGCGCAGACGGGGGGGGGGAACGGTGGATCCTCTGGAGGGACGGATCTACTCTGAAGGTAGTAGATAGAAAGAGGAGAACGCTCGGACCTGCGACGACTCCATACCTTCGCTTGGTGACAATCCGAAAACAGATAAGCGACGAGAATGGGTTGGAACGTGCTCCGCTTGGGTCGCCGAAGAAGACAAAGATGGGGAGGACGAGGAGACGATCGTTTTCCTCTTCAGGGGCGGGAGCAGAAAACCAGTCCGTCCCGACGAACGGGGAGGACGAACGCCGGAGCGGAGAACCCGTTTGTGCTAACGCCATCGCCGGAGCCCGAAGAGAGAGGCGAGTACAGCGCGAAATGACCCGCACCCATCGCCATCGTAACCCAATCGCCACGGACGCCAAAGGAGGACTCAATCGCCTTCAGGACACTGGCTTCCACGCATTAACGCATTGTAACAAAACTTTCGATTCCGTTCATCTCTCCTGTACAGTAGCCCCGAGCGGCTCTCATATAGCCAAGCTCGCCGGGAAAAAGACAAGCAAAACGACTTCATCGTAACAGAAGGTAAGCAGAAAAGTGTAGGGCGGAAAGGCGACGCAACCGCGACCTGCGCACAGACGGCCCAGCGAGGCCCAAAAGGACAAAAAAGCAAGAAATTAACAAAAAGAACTAATGAATAGGAAGAATGTCCCGCAAACGGGCCGGCCCAAAAGAAACCCAAAGCTTGCAGTAAAAAAATAAACCCTACGAATTTTTATGATCAAACTAGATAGCCTCCAACTGTCCTGTAGCCTGGTGTCCCCACCATTTCCCCCCCGCTGGGGAGCATTCGGCCCTGTATAATAAGGCCCTGTGCCACTCAAGAAATACTCCAATGAATCTGGGTCCACCTGTTGTAACTCTTCATGGGTAAGCCAGGTGTCATCAGAATGGGGCAACCCCCTCCAGTGCACGAGATATCTCTGCACCAGTCCCCCTGGAGTAGTCACTACCTATTGGTCCATTATCCGATCGACATGCTCATGCGGTGGATTGACAGCAGGCTGGGGGGAAGGCTCTCCGTGGTGTTTTCTCGAAGGAAGGGGTGATCAGGTTGCAAGAACTCACGGGGAATTGCTGTGGGCTCTAGGTATCCTATTAAGTCTGAAATGTTGAAAGTAGAGCTAAACCCGTAGTCAGGAGGGATGTCTAAAACATAGGCATTATCTCCCACTCTTATAATGACCTTGAAAGGCCCTGCACCTCTAGCTTGCAATTTCTTAACAGTCCTGTTAGGGAACCATTCTGGTCTGATTTTGACCATGACAAGATCACCAATTTGGAACTCTGTCTTTCTCCTATGTAAATCAGCATAGTTTTTATCTTGAGCATTACTGGCCTCTATTTGCTTCCTGACCTGATGATGCAATGATCTAATGTGTTCAGCTAAGGATTCAGCTGATGCAGAGGTTCTAAATGCAAGAGGAAGAGTGACCAAATCCATGGGACGTCGGGGCCTATATCCTTTGACTATTTCGAAGGGACTTTTACCCGTTGTCCTGTTGGTGGAGTCATTATAGGCGAACTCAGCAATGGGGAGTAGGGAATCTCAAGATCTGGTGTTCTCACTGACCAGGCACCGCAGAAGGTTCCCTAGACTTCAGTTTACCACCTCGGTCTGGCCATCAGTTTGGGGGTGGTATGCTGTTGAAAACTTAAGCTTGGTTCCTAGGAGGTGCCAAAGGGTTTTCCAGAAGTAGCTGACAAACTTGACATCCCTATCGGAAACGATGGTCTTTGGGAGCCCATGTAATCGAACCACCTCACTAAGGAATATTTAGGCTACCTTGGAGGCGTCAAAGGTCTTGGCGCAAGGAATGAAATGGGCCATCTTAGAGAATCTGCCTACCACCACTAGAATTGAGTCATGTTTTCTGGATGTTCTAGGTAGGCCCAAGATGAAGTCTATGCTGATGTCCAGCCAAGGGACATCCGGGACAGGTAAAGGACAGTATAGCCCAGTGTTCTGTTTCCTCATTTTGGAAATGGTGCAGGTCCGGCATTGAGAAATGACTCGACCTACATCCCTCTTGAGGCTAGGCCAAAAAAAACGGTGCTCAACCAAGTCTATGGTCTTATTCCTGCCGAAATGGCCAACTAGGCCACCAGCACGCAGTTCATAAATGAGGAACTCACGGAGGGACATCTGGGGAATGCAGAGGCGGGTACCATAGAATAAGTACTCATCTTGGATCAGGTAATCCGGGTGATCAATGGCCTGGCCAGATTGGAGGTCTGTGTAAATGGTCGAGAAATCAGGGCAGTCAGTGTAGGCTGGGATGATTTGCTCAAACCCGACCACGGTTGAACTGAAACTGGCCAAAAGAGACATCCTTCTGCTTAAGGCGTCAGCAACCTTGTTCTCGGCCCCAGATGTGTGTTTGAGGACAAAGGTGTATGCTTGTAGGTACTCTACCCATCTGCTATGCCTTGGGTTGAGCTTTTTCTGGGCTTGGAGGAAACGGAGTGCCTCATGGTCAGAATAGAGGACGAATTCCTTGGCCAACAAATAGTGCCTCCAATACTTCAAGGATTGAATCATGGCATAAAATTCCTTATCATAGGTGGAGTATCTAAGTTTGGCATCCGATAACTTTTTACTAAAAAATGCTACCGGGTGCCCCTCTTGAGACAGCACTCCTCCTATCCCTATGCCTGAAGCGTCGCAAGCAACTTCAAGTACCCTAGAGAAATCGGGTAGACTGAGGACAGGGGCTTGGGTCATGCATTCCTTGAGTTTGATAAGGGCTGTACCAGCGGCCTTGGTCCAAAAGAAAGTCCCCTTCTTAAGGCAATCTATGATGGATGCGGTGATGGTACTGAAGTTTTTAATGAACCTTCTGTAGAAGGTGGCCAGCCCATGGAAGCTTCTTACCTCATGGATGTTCTGAGGTGTCGGCCACTCAGTTATGGCCTTTACCTTCTGGGGGTCAGCTGAGACCCCTCCTTGGGACACAATGAACCCAAGGAAGGTAACCGAAGGAGTCAGAAAGGAGCATTTCTTTGCATTCCCAAAAAGCTGTTCAGACCGGAGGGCAAGGAAAACCTTTCTAAGATGTTCAAGATGGTCCTCCCTGGTCTTGCTGTAAATCAAGATGTCATCAAAATAAACCACTACAAAGACCTCAATGAACGGTCTAAGCACCTGGTACATGACCCTTATAAATGTACTAGGAGCATTGGAGAGCCCAAAGGGCATAACCATCCACTCAAATAGGCCGTCTTTGGTTTTAAAAGCTGTTTTCCACTCATCCCCAGATCGGATTCTGACCTGATGATACCCACTTTTCAGGTCTACCTTGGAGAAGATCAAGGCCCCTGCGAGCATATCAAACATATCGTCCAACTGGGGTATTGGGAATCTATATTTGATAGTTATTCGGTTGATAGCGCGGCTGTCTATGCACATCTCCAGCTATCATCCTTCTTAGGGGTTAAGAGTGCTGGAACAGCATAGGGACTGAGGCTTTCCCTGATGTACCCTTTGTCTAATAATTCATCCACCTGCCTTCTCAATTCCTCATGGGCTTTGGGATCCATCCTATAGTGGGGCAGGTTAGGGCGGGTGGATCCTGGCACTAAATCAATGGCGTGCTGGATGTCCCGCATAGGGGTAACTCCGAGGGTAGATCTTTAGGGAAGACATCTCTGAATTTCCTCAACAGTTTACTCACTTCTGGGTCCTCCTCATTGTGGGGTGTAACCTGATTCCCCCCTCAAGTTCATGGGCCACTACAGCAAAGATGGGTTGTTTCCTACATTCTAGTTCAAATTCATGTTTCCCCGAGAGGTGGAGAAACCTGGCTAGGTTTTTGGTGGGCCGGGGAGGGGAACCTATAGACTGGTTAAGTGAAGATTTTGCAGGTACCAGCATAGCAACTGATCCTTCCCCTTCAATGGATGTCTCCGTGGGTGGAGATTGAACCCCCTCTTTGGATGCTGATTGGCGGGTCCTGGAACCTAGGGTTTCCCTAGCCTGTGGGGTGGGATTAATGGGATTCAAGACAATCTTCTTCCCCTCATGGATAAACTCACAAACATTGGACCTACCATGCAAGGTAGCATCCATATCGAACAACCAAGGTCTGCCTAGTATGATGCTACCTACCTTCATGGGAAGCACATCGCACCAGATATCGGCAGTGTATGGGGGGAAACTGATGGGCACAAGGCAACGGGTATGCACCGGGATTGAGGTAGAATCTACCTAAGAGGCCCCGTAAGGATGAGGGTGATCAGCTGGAACTAGTCCTAGCTTTTGGACTGAGGAGGTGGCAATGGCATTAACACAGCTGCCACTGTCGATGATCAACTTGCAGACTTTGCCCTTGGTTCTGATGAAAGTCTGAAAGATGGCGGTGCGCCTCCAATCATCACTGGGGACAGGTTTGGTGAGGGTGCACCTAACTACCCCTAGAGTCTCAGGCTCCCCTAAGATCTCCACCCCGCCCTCTTCCTGAAATTCTGCCAGAAGATCTGGGTCAGCCTCATATACTACCTCTTCCAGGTTTGGGATCTGAGTTTCCTGAGGTTCAGCATGTGATACATCAAGGCAAGCATTCCTAAGAGGGCAGTTGGATCTCAAATGACCCGGTTTGCCACACCCATAGCACTGGAATCTAGCACCCTGACTTGGTTCCCCAGTAATGATTTGTTTACCCTTGTCCTCTCTTTTAAAAGGTGGGTTAGGCGTGAAAGGTTTGGTGGGTGGAGGAGGTAGGTACCCAGCTGACTGGGGGTTTGGGGTCCTGGGCTGGAAAGGCAACCTGTGGTTCTGACCCTCGGGTTTGTTTGGAACAAACCTAGTCACCCCTTTGGGCTCAGCTGGGGGTTGGGAGATTCTTAACCTGGGCTCACTCATATTTTCAAATTGTTCTAATTCTGTCACTACTTCATAGGCGTGGTCTAGGGTGGTGACACACTGCCTATAGAGTTCCCTCTGATAGTCCATCCTTAGACCCTTTCGAAATCGGGAGAGGGTGACTAGCTCTTTCTCTTGAAGTCCACACCTCAACGGGAAGTTGTCAAATTCTTCAATGTAGGCCACAACCGATCTATTCCCCTGATAGATCCTCTGCCATTTATCTAGCATTCTCTGTTTGTAGGAAGCTGGTAGATGTTTCTCCCTAAGTTTAGCTTTCGTCTCATCCCATGTTTGAATGGGCTCCTGATGTCTCTGCCTAAGAAGAGATTCAATGGTGTTCCAGTGGAGTTTGGCTGGCCCTAGCAACTTCATCTTGGCAAACCTGACTTTCCTTGCCTCGGATAACTCAAACCACTCAAAATAGTGGTCCATTCCCCCTTCCCAGTCCAAGTACACCTGTGGGTTCATGGACCCCTCGAAGCTAGGGGCCTCTACTCTAACATTCCTAAGGGCCCGATCCTCACAATCCTGGGGGTGACGCTCACGTCTAAACTCCCCATTATCATCCTCAAACTGATGGCGCTGGGGCCTTCTCTCCTCAGGATGGTCTTGGTGAGGTGGATTCCGGAAAGGGAAAGGTTCCCTTTGGTCAATCTGGTTCCTAGGGTGATATGGCCTAACAGGTGGGGGTGGGTGAGGTTCTCTGTTCCTGTCCTCAATTGCAGTGACCCGGTCAGTCAGGTCCTGGATGGCATGGTCAAACCTATCTCCCATATCATGGATCAAGTTTTCTAGGGTGTTTAGCTTATCCACTAATTGAGCTAAATGCATGTCTAGCATGGGGGTTTCACTGGCCGACATCCTGGCAGCAGGTTGATAAACTGTACCCCTACGTGTGGTCATGCATTTAACTATGACTGGGAAGATGACTTCCTATGACTGGGCTCTGATACCAAAAATGATGCGGAATAGGATCAATGGATGCAAACTAACATGCTGGACATTAACTGAACATGCTCAATGTAAAAACTACCATTATAGGGGCTCAAAAAAGTCTACCAAACTGATTTATTCATCCAGAAATCGCAAGATGAGTTACTGGAAACTTTTAGGTAAATGATAAATCGAAGGAGATAATACTAGTTCAGAACTACTCCAGACATGTATGATCCGCTCTAACAATCAGCATGACAGAGAATAAAAGGGAAATACCAGAGCTGGGATTACTCGCGTAATTAGTCAATTTTCATTCCACAGCAATTAGCAATATATATATGTGGCTAGGACCTAGTCACTTAGCATGGCATGATCGAATGACGGATAATAAACCCGCAGAAGAACCTTCCAGGTGAAGTTGGACAGGATATACCTCAATGAATACCGCTGAAGGGTGAGTTCAGGATAGAAAATCTCCAGTGATGGAATTTAACCTGTCTCCGGCTGGTTACCACCCCGATTGCAGCTGAACTGGGTCCTGCTTGGTCCGGTCTCAAGAGAAAAAATCCATGGAAGAAGACAGATCAATGCATTCAGCCAAGAAACCGGTCGTAGATGAATCGGATGAAGCTCAGTCAGTCTTCACGGCTTCTGAGAGTCAGCGGATGTCAACACCAAGTGGCAATAATTTCCGGGGGCGGACATGTATTCATTTGCTCACTCGCAGGCTTAAGCCTAGGATATCTACCCAGCGAGGACTACCTCCTAGGTCGGAGCCCTCAGAATGAATGGAATCAGCACCGAGTAGGAAAATGATCGTCCCGACTGGGCTCACGACCTGGTGGCCGACCCTTCACTGGCCATCCAGCTCTTGACATCCCTCATCACACAAGGAGGCGACAATCATCAATAATGTTAATTTTATAGACTTGAGTCATCACAATACTTTTGATATCTTGCATATCACCAAAAGTCTTATCAAATGTCTTAAGATATTTATATTTATGGTAGTTCAATACACTCGATCAATAGGGTTGAAGTTTGAAGTGAAGATTCTATAATAATTTAAGGAGAGTGTAGAGTATAATTAACTCGTATATGCTTATAATATAATATACTATTTCAAAATGTCTTTAGAAGAATATATGAGTTATGTAGAACATGCTCAAAATGTAAATTTTGAATAAGAATAAATATGATTTTTTGGTAATTTTCTATAGTTTTTTTATTGAGTTTTAGATCCGCAATTGGACCTGGATTGGATCCGGATCAACTTGACAACCCAGGTTGGACCAGGGTCGATCCAAAATGTAAATTTTGGATAAGAATAAATATGATTTTTTGGTAATTTTCTATATTTTTTATCGATTTTTAGATCCGCATCAAATCTAATTGGACCTGGATTGGATCCGGATCGACTTGACGACCCAGGTTGGACCAGGGTCGATCCAATATATGTAGTCAGAGGTGAGAGGTGCTCAAGGCGAGGGGGGCCTCACCTCGCCTCACCTCAGGTGTTGGAGATGAGACCTTTTTTATTGAAGAAATTTTCAAGAAAACATGTATATAATATTGAAACTTTTGTAGAAGAATAAAAGAAAACAAAAAACTCAGTTTTAGGGTCTACAACACATCAAAATATCTGAGCCTCGGGGTGGAAGATTGGGCAATGGGGGGGGGTTGGGTAGGGAAAGAGGATTTATATCACCATATTTGGCTCTCACTAGGTCTAGATCCAGATGAGACGAGAATTGCCACTTGCCTCGCCTTGTCTCAGCGCTTAGGCACTTGAGACGAGTGCCTCAGATAACATAGGACCCAATCATAGTTGTCAAGGTGCCGCCTAGGCGGCAAGTGCTTTTCCAAGGGCATCTTGCCAGGGTGCCTTGTCTGGGGCCAAAAAGGCGCCCAAGGCGCCCAAGGCGTCTAAGGCGCCAACCAAGGCGCCCAGGCAAGGCGCCTTGGGTATTTTTACATCATTAAAAAATAATTTTGAGGGGTTTTTCTCCCTTGATACCCCTCACAAGGGACATTTATTTAATGATAGTTTGAATATATTAATATATTGCACTATCACTTATACTATCATATATATTTAAGATTTATGATTATAAACATATATTATATATTTAATTAAGTTTTTTTTTAACTCTTTCTTCACTCTCTCTCTGTCTCACTTATACTATTGCATACTTTTTTGGGTTCGGGGGGCTTCGCCCCCCTGACAATCCCCCGCAAGGGGTACTGCCCCCTTGACCCCCGCGACCTGATCCGCGACTATTCTGCGCTCCCCTTATTTAATAATATTATAACAATATTTTACCATCACTTATACTATTACACATATATAAATTTTATATTCATAAATGAGTTATATACTTAAATTTTATAAAAATCTATTTAACTTTTTTTTCTTTCACACACACATCATATTTACTTATGTGCATTGATAAAACACTCATATTCAATTATAACATAAAAAATATAATTATATTTATGTTTATTTTTATATATAACAACCTCTCGACTCAGTCTTTCTTGATTACCGCCTTGTCCGCCTAGGCGACGCCTAAGTGGCCGCCTTGTCGCCTAAGCTGAATCGGTACCCTTCAACGCCTTGGATGCCTTGTCGCCTTGACAAGTATGGACCCAATTTAGCCTTCCTTGCATATAATGCTTGGCATGTAAGAACTAACCATCTTATCTTAGGTAGAGACTTGTATCAATTATATGCAATAAAATGCATGAGTACATCTTCCACACTTTGGATATGAAGGATGGATTGAGGTGTATGCAATGTAGGACCCTTGATATCCCCTTATAGGTAAGGATTCTCATCTCACATCTCGGTTTCGTCTCGAAGTGATTGGAGAGAAGAGATCTTGAAGAGATTTTGATGAGGATAATTTTGGGGTAAATTTTAGGTCTCTTTTTTGTTTGGGTCCTCGTGAGGACACATATGTAAATAGCGATGCTAGGATGTTTTTTTTTAATTAAAGTCTTCCCCTCTATAAGAGGAGATCGGATGTACATGCTAAACAGTGGAATAGAACAATTTTTAGAAAGTCCTCTGGGCTCTCATTCTCTAGTGGAGAGGTTGCGGCCCCGTTGTCTTCTTCCTATCCTCCCCAAGGCAATATCCCCTTTTTTCTTTCACTTTTTGGTGAGGCCGATCTACCTCCCTTTCTCTACCCTCTGGTCTCCGCGTCGTTCTTTCAACCTTATCCCCTTCTCAGTTCGTCAACGATGCAATGAAACTCAAATCCGACGAAAGACAACGAGGGAAGAAGAAGAAGAGGAAGGCGAAGGCGAATGAGCTTCGGGAGGGAGGGGGTCCGGCGATCCCCGGATCTATTGCCTCCCCGTGTGGCGTTTTCCTCCGATGATCGACAGCGGCTGCACTATCGGAAGGCGGCACCTGCCTCCTGCTCCGCCTTCGCTTGGCTGTGCCGGCCAGACAACGTTGAGGCCGCCGGGATCTCCACTTGCCCTTCCCCCTGCTTTGCTGCTTGCATGTGGCGATCGTCCGGACGATAGCTTTGCGTTCACCAGCCGAAGACGACGACACAAGAGAGAGCTCCGTCGGGCTTTGTCGGGACTCAGCTGCCCACCTCTTCACGCATGTGGGTGATGCTGCCACGCAGCCACCGCATCGACGGCCGATGCTTGGCCATGTGACCGCCCCGGGTGGCCTCCTCCTCGTGCGGCCACGACCCCCTCCCCCCCGGTTACACGTGCGAGTGAGCGCGCGCAGCCGCGCGACCGTGGTTCGCCGTGGTTGTTCGCTTGATCTGCGACCCAGACCGGTTGCCAAGCCCGGTTCGACCGGGTTCGAACCCGGTTCAGGCCAGTTCAGCCTATTCTGGACTGGTCCAAACCATTTTGGGGGCAGTCGGTCCGCTTCATTTTGGGTTCGTTTAAATTATTTAGCGGTAATTAGTACCGTTTTGAGCGGTTTGTCCCGCATCAGATTTTGGAAAAATTTTGGGTATGTTAGTGTAAATGGCGTGATAATATTTTCAAAAGAGGACACTAGACATGAAGATGAAGACTAGATAATTTGACATAAGTAATCAAGATAAATATGGGAAGGATGATTGTTGTTAACATGGATCTAAACTTTTTTCTCAAGCGATATAAAAAAAAAGATCTTAAAGATTGAGAAATTGTGTGATTGAATCACATTTGTAGTTTTACATATACAATCATATAGAAATCTTAGTTTTAAAAATATAGTAGAAATGAGTCAACAATTCTTAGGTAAGACTTCGAATAGATGCAACATTAGAGATGTTAACGCATGGAAACTTCGTAAAGTCGTATAATTGAATTACCAGTAGGAAAAAGAATGAGATAGTATGATTGTTATTTGTTATAGACAATTTGCATTGATACGAAGTTTTAAAGTTGGAGTTATCAACATAGATGTCGTATCCGTGATCTCATTTTTGGAGGTGTGGGGAGAGAGAGAGAGAGAGATATAGGATACCATACTTAAGGTGAAGAAAACATATAGACAAATGTTATTTGGGCCATGATATCTGCGGTGTTGTAAACGTTGCGGAGCAGTTTTCAACTGAATAAATAACCCTGTATTTCATGTCAGCTACCGATGATTATATATGCCTGTGACAGTGAACCTCAGATAAAGCTATGATAGTTGCCTTATGTCCCATATTATGCAGGAAGATTCTTATTTTGGTGTGGCTGTGTATTCCTGCTTTGATTCTTAGCCTTCTAATATTGGGAAATTTTATTGTGATTCACGTAAAATCTGTCCAGTATGTTTGCCTACTGGGGAGTTTGTTCTTTCTTCCAACATCTGCATGATGTTTGTAGGGTTTTTAGTGTTCATTTTTTTAATTTTCTTTTTTGAAAAACTATAGAAACCTTTAAACATGTTTATATTTTTAGGCTAGAGAGAATACTTATTAATCAACGATATTTTTGGTGCTTAGACAGTTATAACTAGGAGGATCAAACCAATTATTTTTGGATAGGTAGAAAATGTCATGTTTGATGGCTTATTCTGAATTCATGCCTTGTATTTTAAACTGTTTCTTGCTTTTGATATAGTCGTTTGTTCAGCTTGTCATGTACCCTATCCTCAACCTTAAACACCACAAGATGGATCTCCACTGGTACCTCAGGTCGTTGGAGGAGGTGATAATTCGGGTCCTTTCAACGACATTTTCCATCAAGGCCTGCCGCATAAATGGCTTCACTGGAGTTTGGATAGGTACATCCTGAGCTCGCAATTGGGTTTTCTTCAGATGCAGATGCACATATGTACAGACCAAGGAAAGATCGCATGTTGGACAGAGGTCAGTCTGTCCCAACCTGACCTGGGTCGATGATTGCATCTGGATTGAATCTGAAATCAGGTCCCAATGTTGGACAATCCAGCACCACCCGGCTGATCCAGGTAGTTGTATCAATCTATCTACATGGAATCAGACCGTTCAGGGCCAAATTTGACCGGGTCGGACCAGATTGGGGTAACCCAACTCGATCCAATATTCCATGGTACCATTGTTTGAAGAATTGGTGGAATCGGATCGGAATCGGCCAATTCCTGAATTGGATCGGTCGATTTCGATCCCATTCTGGGTTGAAGGATCGATTTCTCCAGGAATTCCAGGGAAATCGGTCTGAATCGGTGGAATCAGATCGATTTCATTGGGACAACTTAAGTCCTGATGGTGGATTGATACATGGTCGATGCAGACCCGATATCGATCTGATTTTGGCCAATTTAGGGCTGGATCGACCAATTTTGGCAGTCTTTTGCCCTAGTAGGAGACCTCGGTTGATTCTGGTATGAACTGTGGGGATTCCACCAGCAATTCCATCGATTTTGGCAGCAGCTTCATCAATCCTGGCGATTCCTACGAGAATTGGTCGATTCCGGCGGCGAGTCAGGTGATTCTGACGATTCCAAGGCGATTCCAGCGATCCAAGTTGGATTCCAGCAATCCAACCCTCAATTCCAGCTATGAACAGGCCGTTCATTCCTCGTTGTCATCTTATTGGTAAGATTTCTTGACTGGAATTCTTATATGCTCATTTCTACACTTTTTGATGACTTTATAATACTTTAAACATACCGAACAGCCCATTTAAAGAGTTGTTCTCTTTCCGAACATCTCCTAAACTAATTTTATTGATGTCTAACAGTCGTAATAAATTGTTTACATATGTTGTAAGTGCAAGCAGTGGTCGACCATGACAAAGGTGATGTGCCGGTACGTCCATCGGATGTCAGTTGCAATCATGGACATATGGTAGATTTGTCCAAGAGTGGGTTAAATGTAAGTGGTGGCAAGAAAATGACTGTGGGTGTTTTTTATTTGAAACAACACATTGTCGGCGTAGGTGGTAATGTTAAGAAATATGATAAGGTGCCTAAGGAAATGAGCAAAGAGATGAGAGACTACCTCACAGGAAAAGCCTCACAATGAGAGATTAGGATTGAACAACACAAGGATCGAGATTGAGATCGGTGGGTATTGATCCGATCTGGATCGAATTGGATCGGATCGAACCGATTTTAGCCAATTCAATGGAAGAAAACTGATCTAGAATCGGTAAGCAAAAAAATGATTCTGATTCTAATTCCGGATTGATCCTGGCCGATTTGGACCGATTCTGGCCGATCTTGGTTGATTCGATTGGAATAGCAAAAAACACACGATCTAATTTCGATTTTGATCTGATTCCAACCGATCTTGCCGATTTAGACCGATTCTGCCATAACTTTTTTTCGGATCGGTCCTTTGGCTGAGATGGAACAACGGGAGCAATTGTATGATGAGCTTCTTGAGAGGAGGAAGGGAGAGGGGATGCAGAAAGGGAAAAGGAAAGGCAAAGTAATAGCGAAACCGGAGCCGAAGAGTGAGGACTCATCCACAGACTCCGAACTCAAGAAAGCTAGGCATGTAAACAAGCATGCAACAACAATAGAGGATGAGAGGAGGGGAACATGAGGGTCCAGAGTTGACCCTATTTTTTGCTGATCAACATTGGCTCGATCTAGCCACACTAAGGGAGGAAGAGAGGAGCCATTTTGTCGATCTGGTAGTATAAGATCTACACTGACAGATGAGTATCTTTTTTAGGAAGCAAAGTGCCTTGTAGATGAACATTAAACAAGCAATGTAAGTGGTGAAGACGACAAGAATGACTGCAAAAAGAGAGAGACATTGTAAAGTGGTTTTTACATGCAGGTATAACTATAAACATGGTTCGTCGGGTCGCGACCCGGCCCGACCCGGTCGGGTTTGGTCCCAACCGGGCCGACTCAGCCGGCCGGGTCGCGGGGGGTCGCGCGGGTCGCGCGACCGGGCCGGGTCGTGTGACCTGGCCCATATGACCGTTGACCGTTGCCAATGGATTGGGGGGGCTAGAGCCCCCCCATTTAGCCCCTTGGGGGCTATTTAAAGCCAACGGATTGGGGGGGTCAAATGATGGGTCAAGGGTTTGGAAGTGGGAGTGGTCGAGGAAGTGGAAGAGGAGCAATATACCCATACGACCCAAGACGCTGATCATGGTACAAGGCCGCAAGGTGGAGGAGGTCACCGTAGCCATGGAGCTGGAGCATAATACCACGATGCCTTTAACTATGCATATAATTCATCCCAAGGATCTTGGTTCCCTACATATGATCAAGAGTATTGTGGAATGAATTATGTGGAGTCATTAGATACTTCGATTCAATCGACCTTTAGTTATGGTGACTCGTTTGAATCAAGTCTTAGGATGGTTTTCCGAGAGACTGACGAATATGATCGTCATATGTACATGTATCAAGCTGTGTACTTAACCCAAATGACATAGGGACAGTACATCAACTACCAACAAAATGTAGAATACGTCATATTGGAATAAAGTTGATGTATTATTTGTTTAAATCATGTCAATTATTTTTCTCTGATTTTTCTGTATTTTTTGAATTTTTTGCATTTTTCTTTTTTTTTTGCATTTTTCAAAAAAATAATAAAAAATGGGGTCGTGACCGGGTCGGCCTAGGGTTCTCGCGACCCGCGACTCATCTTTCTTGGACTATAAGTCTTAATATGTGATATATATATGTTTTATTTAATTAACATTGTTTATGGCTGATAGCTTGTTTTACCTTAATGTAAACATCTTAGTATATGCAACCACTAACCCATACTTTCAAATTATGATTGATGCCGTTGCTGAGGCTGGACCGGGAATGTAAGTCCTTACCAGCAGGCATATCTATGCTGGTGGGTTGGATGAAGAGGTTCAAGAGTTGAGGCAATGGATAGAAGATTTTAAGTTAGTATGGAAGGAGAGGGGTTGCATAGTTATGTGTGATGGGTGGATAGATATCACCAATTGGAGCTTGATCAACTTTTTTGTGTATTGCTCAGAAGGTTTTTGAAGTCGGTTGATACTTCGGGTAAGATAAAGAATGTCAACTATATATTTTTATTGTTGGATGCTGTAGTAGAGGAGATTCAGGATGACAATGTGGTTCAGTTTGTGACTGTCAATGAACTCTCCTACAAGGCGACAAGGAAGAAATTGAAAGAAATTGATGGTGAAGAGGCTGAGATTATCCAGCAAAGTTTGATCTGATGACTGTGTATGAGCAGAAGGAGAATTAGATAATGTTGAGGTTGAGGATGCTCTACCTACTCATCAGGCTCAGGCATGCTTATCTTTTGCCTCAACAATCGTACAACAACCGCCTGTAGCCTTAGCTCCATCACCAGCCCTAATCCCTGCTACACAACCCATTGCAATCTAAGGAGGACAAAAATAAAAGTGACATTAAAAAAAATAGGATGGTTTGCACAGTTGAAAAAGACTATGGGTTTGGGTCATTATATGACATAGCAGAAGAAGCAAAAAGAAGAAAACTGGATATCAGGCGACGTTCCGTCAGCCCATATGACAATACACATGATTCTTCACACTCTTTGGTTAATGATGACAAGGAGTGCATACCAACCACCCAGTCAGGAGGATGGAGAGATGTATGTGGAGCAAATGCAAGTGTAGCAGCTACAAACTCATCTACTTCACAGCAAGCAAAGTCATATTTCTATGATGAGTGGCCACAATAGTATTATGCAAAGCCAGATTCTTCAGTGTCGGATGAGCTCTAACAACTGTGGATTCCACCTACTGAGTCAATTTCAAGGTTTTCAAGACGACCAAGGCGATCAAGGAGACAGTTCCGCCTTGGCATATTTTGACTCCTTGGCGATAGACGAGGTGTTAGGCGACGCCTTTATTATATGGTAAAATAGATAAAATAACAAATACATGTGTAAAAATAATGCAAAATAATTTTGACACTATGCAAATCAATTAATAATGTGGGAAATGCCTAGCTACATAGACTAAATAACTTGACAAATTAGTTAATTTTAGTATTAAATTTTATTAACTATTAGTAAACACTTAAGAAATCATTTAACTATAGCTATTATTTCATCAACATATCTATTTATAGTTAAATTCATTATTAGAACTAGTTGTTTTTACTTCAAAACATCTTAATTAAGTGATATTGACACTTAATTAATATTATTTATTATTAAAATATATAAAACAATTATTTAAGGCGATGGTGCCTTGCCCCCTCTGGGAGTGTCTTGTCATATAGGCAAGGATCGTGGGATTGGAATCGGTCCCTGGATCGATGGGGACCGATTCGATCCGGATCAGGCCGATCCAGGCCGATTCGTCGGAAGGAAAATCGATCCAGATCGACCCTTAAAAAACTCTAAAACACCAAAAAATTAACTAAATAAGGAGGTAGATCGGATTCCAATCCGATCTACCCCATTTTGGGGCAATTTCGGGCCCAAAAGTGGCCCGAAATTGCTGCCACGGTGGCAGCTTGCCGCCGTGACGTTTTACCCGGACCCGGTAAGGCCAGGACCGATGGACCCAGTAAGGTCATCTTCCCCGCTCAATAGGACGGGGAAGAGGGCTGCCGCGGCGGTATGTGGGTCGATTCCGGCGATGGAATCGCCGGAATCGATCTAGAATCGACCGAATTGGTCGATTCCGGCACCGATTCCACCTACAAACACCGATCCGGACCGGTCCGGATCGGTAGTTCCGCTGGGAATCGGATCGAAGGGGTCCGATCCGGATTGGCCGATTCTGCAATCCATGCATCTAGGCGATGCCTTGAAAACTATGGCTTATTTACGTGCCATAGTCCGATGTCTATCACTTTGTTGACATAGTAGATGCATTTTTTTCATATAGATATGTGTCCGCATTGACAAGAAGACTAGAGACAATTCAGTCGTAACCGGAGAAGGAGGAAGAGGATAAAGGCCAATGTCATAGACATTGGTGAACATGAGTCATGTAATATATATTTTTATTGTCATCTATGATATTATTAGTATCTTATCATGTTTCTATGTTACAATTATTCGAATCTTATTTTTATCACGTATGCAACTATAGATGGATAACACTTTAACCACGTTAAATGTTACATTTCAATTTTTAAAATTTTTTAGTAGATTTTTTATTTTCATGGAATTTTTTTTAAAAATTTTTTGAAGAAAAAAATAAAAAAATTAATTCCGGATCGGTTGGAATCGCTTTTTCTTTTCAGAAATCGGCCGATTCCGACCAAACCGATTTGATTCGAATTGGATCAGTAGAGACTGATTCTGATTCATATTCAATTTTTGAAATCTTTGGATGATACAGACCGATGCGGTTCTTGCACAATGAAGATCACCATCATGTTATTGTTGAAGTAGGAAAGATGGGTATTGGCGTTGATTCTGTTTCTCATTGATCTTGCAGGAGACCAGAAGATAGCCGCCATTGGCATTCGTGTTTCACGTTGGTTAACGTACCATGGATTGGCCTTGAATGTCACTACGGATCTGACTCCATTTGGTCAAATAATACCCTGTGGGATACGGGAGCGAGGGATTGGAAGCCTCCAGGGATTGCTTGGGGTGACAGCTTCCGCCGACGCTGGCAACGAGGCTTGGCTGTTGAATGCCGCTCATGAGTCCATGCTCAGGGAGTTCTCTCAAGTGTTCCAGGTCTCCCTGGAGCCCGCATCTTCTCTTCCTCCTCCGGTTCTGTTCTCACGAAAGGGAGGTTAGTCGGTCAGCCTGCTTGCCAGTGGCTGATCTTGTTCGACTGTTCTATTTTTTGTGGTAAGCAATTCTTACGGTAAAAATGATAATTTATCAGACCTACATTCACTTATATTTCCAAGAATGTGCAGCTCAGATTTATTTGAGTATATGGTTCTTTTAGTAACAAGTACATAATCGTGGCAAAAATGATTAGGTAATTTATCTGTGGAGGACCGGAGGTTATTTGCAGAAGGCTCAATGCACGGTTAGTGCAAGTATGGGCGGCCTCTGTATTTGCACATACATTCGATAAATGCTTCTCATTTATGTATTATCTTTTGCGTCAATGGAATATCGTAATATTATGTCCTACCGGTATATTTCTCGGGGTATATATGACAAGGACAAATGGCCCTCACCCCAAGAATTGACAAATGTCACGTGGGCTCGGAATTGTAGGGCAGTAGAATTTTGTAGTGTTTAACATGTCCCTTGCTTTAACAGCTCAGCTCCGCATGCGGAAGACAAACAGAACGGAGGAACAAGGATCTTCTTTTTATTGAGATCTAAGTATATAATAAATATAATATATGAAAATCAGATACGTAGTTTGCACTTATTTATGTCTGGGAATTATTAGAAGGATTTGTTAAGTGCGAAAATAAGATTATGTTTGGGATCATCTTTCCTGTGCTGATTATAACAGTGTTGCACTTTGCAATAATTCTATATGATTGTGAGAATGAAATTTATAGCATGAAGAGAAGGAAGAGGTTGGATAGTCAAAACATGAAACGATCAAGTATGGTCTTGATTTTCTTCTATTTTTGTTTAATCCTCTTTTTGGAAGTTCACTATTTACACATTAGTATAAATTGTCCAGTTTATGATGTTAATTAAATCTGGTCTGTTCTAGTATCCTTTGGTTTTTATGTTTGTTGTGCTGTGCCAACAAAAGAGTTATGTTTGAGGAGTTTTTTAGGGTGTCACATGTTCTTAAGGTTGCTATGATTTGAGACTATGTTGAAGTGGTATCAGAGTAGGAAAAGACTACAATGGTGGGTAAGGTTGGGTGCAAGTGCTTAAGCCTCAATTTTTTGATGAGGAGCTATATGCGATATGGGATGGAATTGCAACATGTAGTGCTTCCAGCACGATGAGATATCTATATGGTTGTTTAAATTTGTGTTGAAATCTTTTTTTTATAAAAATATATGCTATGGTATGATGTGATGGTATGGATTTATGTTTTTAGTTTTTAAGGATATGTAGGTAATATATGATATGTGGGGTGAGGGTATGATGTGGGTTTTTTGAATTTTAGTTTGACATTTCTCTATCGATTCTAGAGTAAATTAGATATTAATTACACTGGATGAGGACTCAGCAACCATTGATTAATTGTCACAATAATATAGCTATATGACGAAATTGGATGCATGGAAATATCTTTTATTTGATTCTATTTTTGACAAAGTGAATATGTGTGTCATCTTTCTTGGCTCGCTTCTTTATTTTTGTACACATTTATTATGCCAAGTGGCGACTTTTCTGCTTGGATTTGGTTAGTAGACATCGTAGTTTTAAGCTCTTGGGAACTGACTCAACCAATCTTCTTTCACATTCAAGATATTATTTGAGGCAAACTTAACTGCATAATGGGTATTCATTTGGTCTTTTTGGACTTAACATCTATCATGTGGTCTTTTCCCAAAGTGGGACTTGACTGACCTAACAGACCTTTAATCATTTATCAAGTGAGTTTTTTCGAAGTGGGACTTGACCAACTTAATGAAATTTTATCTGATTTGATAAATTTGTCATCTATCAAGTTGTATTTTCTCGAAATGGGACTTTTCCAACCTAATGGGTCTTCAGTCATTCGTTAAGTGGCATTTTCTCGAAATGGGACTTGACCGACTTAATAAACTTTCTATGATTTGATGAACATGACATTCATTAAGTATTATTTCCCCAAAGTGGGATATGACCAATCTAATGGGTCTTCAATGATTTGATGAACTTGAAATTCATTAGTTGGTGTTTCTTCAGAGTGAGGCTTAACCGACTTAATGGGCTTTCAATCATTCATTAATTGGCATTTAATGAAGTGGGACTTGATCGGCTTAACGGAGTTTTATTTGATTTGATGATTTTAACACCCCTCAGTTGGTATTTCCCAAATATGGGACGTGATTAATCTAATGGGTCTTCAATAATCTATTAAGCAATATTGTCTTGAAATGGAACTCGATTGACTTAATATTCATCATTTGATTTGATGAATTTGACACTCATTAGGTGGTATTTTCTTAAAATGGAGCTTGACCAATCTAATGTGCCTTCAACAATTCATTAACTAGTGTTTCCCATGTGTAGGGCTTGACTGAATTAATGAGCCTTTGATGATTCTTTTTATAACTTCTTCTGTTTCATCCACTAGTTGGTATTTCTCCAATCGAGATTTGACCAAATTAGTGGGCATTGGACAACTTTGGTTTTGATGGTATTCTTCATCCACTAATCGACATTTCTTCAATCGGCACTTTATCGAGTTAGTGGGTCTTCACCAATTTTGGGTAGTTTTTTTTTTCATCCACTAACTAGTATTTCCTTAAGTGGGGCTTGACCGTGTTAGTGGGACTTCTTTGGGTTATTGGATGATTTTTTTTTCTTCATCTACTAATTGGTATTTTCCTAATCGAGACTTGACCAAATTAGTGGGTCTTGGACATTTTTCATCATTACCTGATATTTACCGTGTAAGGAATTGTTCCACAGAGTTTGGTGTAATAGAAGCGACAATTCCTTTGAATTTTATAGATTTAGTCTCAATAAGAACCAAACAACAAAAACCAAGAATCAGCTTCAAAACTATCTTTGCAGGATTCTACCAATTCCCAAGATTGAAGGAGAATGAGTATAACACATGTTATGCTCTCCAAACTGCCCAAGTGTATGACTTCTAGTGGTATCCACATGAATTTTCTCCACATACGAGTTTTGCTACACGTTGAACCTTTCGATTCATCATAGACGAAGCTCTGCCATGGGAAAATATGCTCGATGGATCGAGATCGAGATCGAGATCGAGAGAGAGAGAGAGAGAGAGAGAGAGAGAGAGAGAGAACGTGAGGAGGTTGGCCACAAAATTGCGTCTCTTGAATTGATAGGATTTAGCCAAATTTATTTATATTTATTGAGACATTAAATTTTTTTGTAAAAATCAAAATTTTACGTGAACAACATTCATGCCTTTCATACTTAGGTATCAACCTATATCTAACTTATTAGACCTAATAGTTTATTGATTAAAACCTAATTAAAATAATAATTTATTTTAAATTAAATTTATTATTTAATAAAAAATAACTATTTCTGATTATGAAAGATATAAGTTATATCTTATGATTCCAAATAATTTTGGGATTATCTTATCTCTATTAAACCTTTCTATTATTAATTACCACACTTTGTTGATATAATGGTTTGGTCGAATAGGAATACGGCATCAATTGTCAATCTCTTAATATACTGACACTATAATTTTGTACTCAAAATCAGATCAATTGAAAATTTTATTTTTCAATTATTTTCTATTCCCCGCAAGGAATTTAGAATACTATCACATATGTATTCTCACGTACCGAGAGTGAACGATCTTATGTTATCCATTCAACTACCTTTTTTGAGTTTTCATTAACTATACTGGACCATCGAATAAGGTGATCCATAAATTAATAGCCAAAATACAAAGTACACTTCATAAGACATCTTTTATGACTTGGGTCAAATGTCTAACTTTGCAATTGTGATAATAGAAAAACCCAATAGACAATTAAGTAAGATATCATTCATCATTTCTAAATTGGTCAGTTTAGTAAACTCATTTTACTAATGAGTACATGTATGTGTATCTTAGTGTCTCCACATCATTGATCAATGAGATCGGTTATCATCAACTAATAAAAAGACATCATATAAACTAGTCTATTTAGAACATTGATGTCATGTCTGAAAGATTTTATAACTAGAAATATTTTGATTACATGTATTTAGATAATTGATCTCATTGTCATGAATTCATCATGATTCAATCATCATGCATGTAATCAAATATTTGATTGTGATATATGTAACAAAGATATGTCATTTATATTGAATAAGATATTTTAAGAAATATTGAATAAGAAATATCTTATCATATTATATATGATTGACTTGTAAGATATACATTTTTATTAATCTCTCATTTGCACTAAAGCAAATCACATATTTGTCTAATATCTATCAGTTCGAGGTGATCCTCAAACAAACTTGGAGTTACTACTTTAGTTTTGGATATGCAATGTTATTAACATAAGATACTCTATCTTTGATTATATCGTTTTGAGCTACATCCTCTGATTAAATGGTACCACCGCAAAAGTGTTTAAATTTCTGATAAGACATCGCTCTGTTGCATATGCAATAGCCCTCTGTTTTCTTAAAACAACAAGACACTATTTGAGATAGAGGGACAATCCCAAATTTTTGATCAATTTCTTCAATTAAATTATTTTCTAAACAATTTATAGCTGTTATATACTATATATTAGTTGTAGAATATACAATGGTCTCTTGTTTGGAATGCTTTTATTTTACAGCTCCACTATTTAGGGTAATCATACACCCCAATATTGTCTTACTATCATACTTATCTGGCTAGAAGTTTGAGTCCAATCACAAAGTTTCAAATCCTATACTTCATATACTATAAATACATTATTAGTGTTTCTCAAGTATTTGGGATATCTTTTTCTAGCTTATTTAGTGACTCTTATGTGGATCTGCTTGATAAGTGCTTGTAACACTTAAGAGTATATGTCACATCAAGTTATATACATAGCATAATAAACATGATAAATCCTATGGTATAAGCATAATGACTCTACTCTTGTACTCATTCTCTCTTTAGGATATATAAACTCTATATTTCATATGTAAGAAACTTATCTTGGAGTTTTTTGTGTCAAACTCTTTGACTATAAAGTCTATGTATATTGACTAGGTCAAGCCAAGTATCTTTTTATATATATCTTTATAGATTTTGATCCCATAAATATAAGATGTTTTACCCGGATCAATCATGGAGGATTAATATGAGTTATGTCTCAATAATGATAACATACTTATATCATTTTTAATTAGTATGTCATCTATATAAAATGTCAAGATAATAATAGCACTTTCATTTGTCTTCTTATACACATATAGCTCCACTTCATTCTTAACTAAATTACAAAATTTAATCTAATTAAATTTTTTATACTAACTATGGGAAGTTTATTTCAATCTATGAATGGTTCATAACAATTTGCACATCTTATATGGATGTTCTTAAGACTCAAATCCTTAGTGTAGTATCATATACAACTCTTCTTCAAGTTTATTATTGAGGAATTTCATCTTAACATACAATTGACTTATGTTATAGTTACAGTGTGTAACAATTAAAATCCAAACGAATTTAACCATAGCAATAGATAAAATATCTCATTATAGTTAACTCATTAACTTAAACAATATCCTTTTCGGTTATCCTTACTTTGAAAGTCTATAGATTCCAATCCACTTCAATCTATCTATTAAAGATTTATTTACACCTAATAGATGCTATACTCTCATATCGATCTACCAAGTTCCAAACTTGATTAGAATAGATGGAGTTTATTTTAGATTTATTGTCAGTTTTCATTTTGGAATCAATATCTTATATTGTTTCTTTATGAAGTCTTTGGATTAGCATCATCACTGAAATATGTCTCACTTCTTTTATTGAGTCTTTGGATTAGCATCATCACTGAAATATGTCTCACTTCTTTTATTGAGTCTTTGGATTAGCATCAGCACCTATGAGTTGCATGTGTAACTCTCAACTAGTATCTCAAGTTGTGGAATGGAACTTCTTCTATTTCTATCTTGCTCTTATTATCTTCTTTAAAGAACTCTTGCTAAGAATACAGTATGCTAACCAACCTATACCCCTTTCCATAAGAGTGGTAGAATTAATATTCACAAGTTTCTTTATGATATTATACTAGCCATTGTTTCTTAGTATTATATTCCAACTTGTTAAAATTATACTTCTTCACACGGGTCAGACATTCTAAAATCTTAACAACCTGAAGGTCAAATCTTTACATTTTCTGTATCTCATATAGAATAGTTAGAAAAAACTTAAAGGATACCATAGTTAAGAATATACAAGTGATAGTATTGAGTGCATAGTCTCAAAGGGAGATAATTTAGCAAAGATCATCATTACCCATACCATATCTCATAAAATATGATATCTCTTTTAAGCTTTTCAATTAAGCTAAAGAGTATATAGAGGTTTGCATTAAGATAAGATTCTATTATCCTTTAAATGAGTTCTATAATTGAGTATATCTCTCCTTGATTCAATTAAAGAGTTTAATATTCTTTCTATTTATATTTTTACTTCATTCTAAACTCTGGTAATTTTTCAAAGACCTCGGATTTGTCTTTATAAAGTATATATACCTATATCTAGAGAAGTCCTCAACAAAAATAATAAAGTAGAAAAACTATCAATCTTGATCTTAATAGATATGTGTCAACATTCATCTAAATGTATGAGATATAATAACTCATTGACCCTCTCTCCATGTTCACTGAATGGAGAGTTAGTCATTTTCTATTAAGGTAAGACTCACAAGCAGATAATAACTCAAAACCATTTACTCTGTTGCATTCATCTTTATAGAGTTAATAAAGTCTTTTCTTATAAATATGATCATATCTATAAAGCTAAGGAATGTATAGACTCACCTCAACCAATTTCCTCTTGGGAGGAATATTCGTGTGAGAACTTTCATATCTAATATGAATAGACTACTTATTAAACTCTACTTGGCAAATAATTTACCATCGAAAGTCATAAAACAATTATCATTGTCATAAGCTCACAACAAATCAAAATTTATTTAAGAAATATAGATAATGCTGTTAACTATAAAAGGATATAATAACGATATCTAAGATTAAGACATCTTTAGAAAGTTACCTTGGGTTTGTTTCTCGCACGGGTATGGTTGCAACTTTTGCACTAATTCTCATTCGTAGGTCTACGTGTTTCTTATTAGGCCTTCACCTACTTGTCTATATCTACAACCGCTGCAAATATATATGTATATCCGATATCTTATATCATGCGATACATAACTGGTATCCAATACTTTGATATACACATTTAGTATTTCATATCATGATGTGTATATTTATAACAAGTAGATATCAATGACGATAATTTTTGAAGCTTCTCATGTTCCTTCTTTATTTTCACTACAAGACACTTTATAGTTAATATTTCAAAATACAAATTTTTCCAAATTCTAGGAGGGCTTAATGTCTCCTAATAACTCACAAATGAGCCTAATTACACTTAGTTTACCCTCGAGCTTATCTATATACATATGGGCTTCCATTTTTACTATTTGGGCTCATAATGGTCAAGATTTGAAAGTCCAAAATCACTTCCAAAGGGGGTGGTCACACTAAATTCCTCGTGTGAATAGAGTTTGAGGGTTATTTTGTGTAATTTGCCTCTTCCTCTCAAAAAGTGGTATTAAAATCTATAATAATTTCATCTTTTTCTCTCCCGCCATGAAAAAGCAAATGATGGATAAAATTTGAGACAAAAGTACCCCCCCCCTTCTCGCATGCTCAAAACTAAAGAAATAATGGGTCAAATTTGGGACCAAATAAGTGAAGGCTCACCTCACTTATTTGGTAAGATCATGAGGATTGCTGAGGTTAAAAATTTTAAGGATATTGTCTTGAGTATTGAGAGGGGTGTTTCTGCGAAACATGAATGAGGATTTTTGAAAATTTATACTCTAACCAGACAGTTTTATAATCCTTCAGACATATGAAAATATTACCAATCTCTCTTTCTCAAAGACTTCAATGATAATGAGGTCATCAGCATAAACGAAGTGAGTTATGATGGGGGTATGTTTAGTGATTTTGATCCCATTAATGAGCTTATTATTTCTAGCTTGATTCAAGATATAATTGAGGGCCTCCATACAAAGAACATAAAGCGAGGGAGGGGCGGGATAAAGGGCACCCCTCCTGCCTTATGCCCCTAGAAGATTTAAAGTTTTTTACATCCTACCCATTAAAGGGGATGGAATAGATAGTTGAGGTGGTACAGGGCATGATAAGCCTAATAATATTGCTAGAAATTTTGGCTACCTTAAGGTTATTGTGGATAAATTTTCAATCAAGGTAAACATAAGATTTAATGATATCAAGTTTCATGAGAAAAGCCCTCCTTTTACCTTTCTTTTTATAAAAAGACGCAGCAATTCTTAAATGATAATACAATTATCAACGATCATTTTGCCCCTAACAAAAATCATTTGAATATTAGAGATCAAATTATGCATGAAAGCCTTGAGTCTATTCACAATGATATTGGTTACAACTTTATCTATACTATTGTAAAGGCTGATAGGTCTATAGTTATTAGGCTGAGCAAGGTGATGGGATTTGGGGAAGAGTTAAATAGGTGTGATTGAGCCCTAGGAGTATTTTTGTGGAGTTGAAAATATTCTAGACAAACCTTACAATGTCCTCCCCACAAATAATCCAAAACTTTTACAGTAAGAATGAAGGGATACTATCAAGCTCGGGGGCTTTTTTAGCGTCATACCGAAGGTATAATTGTAAATCTTTTAAAAGGTTGCAGCCTCAATTGGGGGACTAAGACACAGGGGCTTGGCTATAAAGAATATGCTTGGTTGTTTTATTGTTAGCAGTGATAATGCACTAGAAATGGTTAATGTAGTGAGCCTGGTTCATCTTGAGATCTCTAGTCCAAGTAACATCTCGGTTTTGCAAAATAAAGATCATATTCTTTTCTTTGCCCACGAAGAACCGAGGAGTGGAAGAATCTTATATTTTTTCACCTTTGTAAATCAATGAAATTTGGCTCTGTCTCTAGTAAGCATGCTCTATCTTCCGAAAGGTTTTCAAGTTATTTTCTAATTTGATCTTTTGTTGGATGATGCCCTTTTCATGGGGAGAAATTTGAATTTGGTTAAGTTTATGCTCGGTGGCTTTGATCAGGTTAGCATGGTTATCCAAATTGTGATGATTTCATTTCCTAAGATCATTGTATATGATTTGAATTTTTTCTTTGTAATTAAGAGCAAGGTAGGTGGGGTCGGGACTCGGGACCGGGTCGGTTGGGCCCAAAATTGACTCGGGTCGGCCGGAGTTGAGACCCGGGTAGGATCAGGGATGATTAGGGTCACGAAAAAATAATAAAAAATAATAATTTTTAAAAATTTACGGGGTCAGGGTCTCGGGGTCGGGACCGGGTCGATCGGCCCAAAACCCGACAGGGCCGGGTCCGGGTCGTGACCTCGCATTTCATGATTAAGAGAGAGGCTCATCTTTTTGGCCCAAGTGCTAGAAATTTCATTTTTAAAGTAGGGGTGGAGGAGCCAACTTGTTTCTATTCTGAAGGGGGCATTTCTTTTCTTGGGCTCTAGATTGAGGTTGCGGAGAATAGAACGATGGTCAATGGGGCCTTTGGGGATGGTAGAGACTCTAGCGTTATGATAGATATGAATCCAAGAATTATTGGCTAGGATTCTATTTAGTTCTCTTTGATAAGGAAGCCTGGTCTTCTATTATTGGACCAGGAAAAGGTAATGTCATTAGTTTCAAATTCCAGAAGACTGTTGAAGTGGATAAAATGTGAGTAGTGATTTGAAGCCCCATTAATATGATGGTTACCCTCAAAATATTTATGCATTTTGATGATACAGTTCTAGTCCCTAACTAAAGCGGTGGGGATGTGAGAGTTGGTCATGTGATTAGAGAGTCGAACTTAGCTAGGATTTCTTCTTCTACTGATAGGGTATTGTGATTATCTAATTAAGTGACTCATGGTAGATAATGTGAGAACATGAGTAGGATACTAACCGAGGCAGGGGAATGAGCCCAGCAAGCCTCCTCTCCCAAGAAGCCTAGATGTACCAGAATACAAGGGGAAGGGAAACGAAGATTGAGGGAGCAAACAAATAGAGGAGGGGGAGGAAAGCATGCAAAGAAAAAAACACAAGTAAGTGCCGAGAAGCACCTTGCTCTCTTGGAAGATGAGGTCCAACGGTCTTCTACTTTGAGGATCGCTTCACACTGGAAGCCTTGTGGGGCGAGTAGGCGGAACAACTTCACCTTTGTCGAGGATCAGTCCTTGGCTTTAGAAACGGTTCATGGCTGTGGTGGCCCTCAAAGCGACTTGAGCATTCAAGGATGTGCACCAGATGTGAGCTACTTGTCTGTAGAAAACTGATGCAGAATCATCTGCGACCTCGCCAAAGGTGTGCATTGACAAACTCCTACGACAGTTTGGGAACACCTGATGTGGAAATTGAGTTGATCTTCCCCACTTTGTGAGATTGCTCCTCATCATGGTGATGTGGAAGGGACCAAACAAGGACAATAAAAGAGGCCTTCGAGGGTCGGTGGATGAATGCCCGAGGATCACCCACAGGGCCGAGGAGAGTTTCGAAGTGCTCACGTCGGGTTCTAAGGGAGCTCTTCATGTGGTTCTGCAAGAGAGCTCTAGAAAAGTTCCAACTTTTTGAACATGTTCTAAGGGAGCTCTTCGCATGGTTCTGCAGGAGAGCTCTAGAAAAGTTCTAACTTTTTGAACATGAGATGTAGCCCGGTGTGTAATTGTCGATCAAACTCGTCATTGTCTATGACATGTCCCCAATCCAAGTAGTTGGACGCGCAGGCATTTAGCTACATGCCAATCAACATCGTCTTGAGCAGTGCAAGCGAATCAATATGTTAATTTTTCATATCATTCAATCATTCATTTTTCCATTTTATGTTTCTTGTATATTTTGTTTAGAATAGAATTGGGAACAGAGGTGAACCGGGGGCAGTTCATAAGTTATTTTTTCAACTGTACATTTTACTCGGCTCAGCCACCTGAACTTATATATATGTGATATCGGTCGGCTACATTTGGTATCAGAGCTTATCAATGGCTTCTGCATCAAGCTCAGTTCTTCATAGTGGAAACAGTAGCTCTGACGGATACAGTGATCCATTTTTCTTACATCCTTTAGATAATCTAAGTATAAATCTTATTTCTTCTTTGCTTAATGGAAATAATTACATCGTATGGCATAGAGTTATGAGCATAGCTCTTTCTGCGAAAAATAAACTCAATTTTTTCGATGGAACCATTCCGATTCCAGAAATCAACAGTGAGAATTATCTTACCTAGAGAGGAGTCAATAGTATGGTTTTGTCTTGGATTTCAATTTCAATACATCAGGATCTGATTCCTTCTAATACACTTAGACTGCTAGCCAAGTTTGGTTAGATCTCAAGGAACGTTTCTCACCTTCTATTGGTCCTATAATTTATGCACTTGAAAAATCGATAGTTGGTTGTTGTCAAGGGAATGAGACTTTGGCCAAATAGTTTTCTATTTTGAAAGGGTTATGGGATGAATTAGTGCATTATGAGCCAGAAATACCAGCGTCTGTTCAGAACCGAAAATAGTTGATGCAATTTTTAATGGGTTTAAATGAAGTTTATAGTCATGTACGGAGTCAATTATTGCTCATGGATCATTTACCTTCAATTAGGAGAGCTTATTCTCTTATTTTGCAAGATGAAGCATAGAGGTCTATTAATGTTACTAAAGTTGATGTGTCTGCCATGGCAGCCAAAGTTGAAGGAAATACATGTCAAAAATCAAAAGAGAAATGCTCTCATTGTCCAGTGGTAGGTCACTGTAAAGAACAGTGCTATAGAATTATTGGGTTTCCTCCTCATTACAAGTTTACAAAGAAACCATATGATAAAAATGTTAAGTAGCAGAATACAAAAAAATTACAACAAAATATCAAGACAAATGATGGGAATCATATGTTAACCTTGGTGTAGTACTCACAGTTGTTGAAACTTCTCAATTCTGCCAATTTAACCAATCATAAAGCTAATATGATAGGTAATTATACCAAAACTCATAGCTGGATAGTAGATTCAGGGGCTTCAGCTCATATCACTACAGATTATTTTTTTCCAAGCAATGGGGTTAGAAAACAGAATGTTGTTTTGCTCGATAACACTATGTTACCTATCGGCAGTTCGACTTCAATTTCTTTAATAGAGGAGTGAATTATTGATGATGTTCTTCATGTTCCAAGTTCCAAATATAATTTGTTGTTTGTCAGTCAATTGACATAGAATGGTAATTGTTCGGTAACTTTCTTTCCAAAATATTTTGTTGTACAGGTAGGGGTGAGCATTAAACGGTTCAAACCGAAAATCAAACCGAACCGGCCTCTTTGGTTTGGTACGGTTCGGTTTGAAGCATGTTTGGTTTGGTTCGGTTTAAATCAAACCAAACCATTTAAATCGATTTAATTAAAAATTATATAAAACTATTATAATATTATTAAAATTAATATTTTTATAATTTTTATAATAAAATAATATTTATCTTGATTGTTTTTAACTTAAAAATCATTATATATATGTAAAAAATAATTAATTGAAATATGTTTATATATTTTCGGTTTAAACCGAACCAAACCGAATTGAAATCGATTTGGTTTGGTTCGGTTTGAGGGGTTGAATCAGTTTGGTTCGGTTTGGAAAAAAATGGCCCAAACTGGACCAAACCGAACCGTGCTCACCCCTATATTCAGGACTTGGCAACGAAGAAGAAGATTGGGGAGGGCCGTGAGCATGATGGATTGTATTTTTTCACAATTCAGAATAAAGTGTGCTTAATGACCAAGCACTTGACTGATACAAAGAACTGGCATTGTCGTCTTGGTCATATTTCAAATTCTAGGTTGGCTTCTTTAGGGAATTTCTGTCATGCAAAGTAGATCAAGATTTTAGCTGTCTCATTTGTCTTCTTGCTAAATAGAGTCGTTCTCCTTTTGTAAATAGTACAAGCATCAACAATAAAATTTTTGATCTTCTTCGTATTGATATATGGGGTCCTTATGCAGTTGAATCAAGAACTGGAGCACTCTATTTTCTTGCTATTGTAGATGATTATAGTAGATTTACTTGGATTTTCCTCATGAAGTATAAGTCACAAACCTATACTATTTTCACAAATGTTTTAGCTTATGTTCGGAGGCAGTTTTATTCAATTGTTAAAAAAATTTGAACCAATAATGGTTCAGAATTTTTTTCTAAAGATTTTCAGCAGTATGTCACATCGAATGGGATAATTTATCAACACACTTGTGTAGCCACCTCTCAACAAAATGGGGTGGTTGAGAGGAGGCATAGGCAAATTTTGGATGTTGCTAAAGGTCTTCGTATACAAGCTAAATTGCGAAAAAAATTTGGGGAGATTGTGTTTTTACTACTACATTTCTTATTAATAGACAACCATGTTCTGCTATTAGTGGAGATATTCCTTACCATAAATTTTTCAATGAAAATCCTGACTATCAACGGCTCAAATTTTTTGGATGTCTTGCTTTTTCTGCCACAAATCATTTGGTTTTTGACAAATTCAATCCAAGAAGCAAATGTTGCATTTTTATAGGGTATCCAGCTTCACAAAAGGGTTATCAATTATATGAAATTGAATCTGGAAGAGTTTTTACTAGCAGAGATGTTATTCTTTTTTTTGAATATATCTTTCCAACTTTGTGTGAAGATGAGAATGAAGAGCTTAGTATACCATTATCTGTTGAAGAACAGAACAAGAATTCAGGTGGACATCATAACATAATTGATAATTCATTGAATGATATCAATGGGAGTGAAGAAGATCAGTCAGAAAATTATCAAATTCAAGGTATTACTGAAGAACATAATAGAGGTGATTCAAGGAATGTTAGAATCAAAAAACCACCAGCATACCTGAAGGATTATCATACTTCTTTTAGTGCTGATTTTGTTGAAGAACAATTTTCTACCAAGCATCCTATTCAAAAAGTCCTGTCATACAAAAGATTTAGTGTTCATCATATCAATTTTCTGGATAGCATTATAGAAGCTCAAGAACCAGATTCATTCTATTTGACAAATAGGAATCTCGAATGGAGATTAGCAATGTCTAAAGAGCTGGAAGCTTTATATCAAAATAAAACATGGAGTATTGTTACTCAAGGAAGAAAGAGTTGGGGGTCGGCTGGCCCCCAATCCGGCCCGGTTGGGCTGGGTCGTTGACCCGGTCAGAATGAGTCAAATTTTTTGAAAAAAATATGAAAATTTTTTAAAAAAATCAGAAAAAATCAGAAAAAATACTCAAAAATTAAAGAAAAAAAACATATATGATTCATCATGATTCATTCAAACATGACATTAAATTGTTCTTCTACATAATGTATGTACTCTGCCCATGACATTGAGGAAGAGTACGACACATTAAACATATGGACAAATTGATTATACTCGTAAGTGCCTTGTATAATTATCTTACGATAAGATAAAAATGAACCACCATAACTATCATATGAATACGTACTAGAATTATCAAATGAAGGCTGCATCATCCCATAACCCTGCTCTTGATATGATGGACACTAAGAACCCTGTGATAGTTATAACTATGCACTATACCCATGTTGTCTTGCCTCGTAGTCAGCATCTTGTGTTGCGTGGGTATAGTGCTTCTCTTCCGTAAAGTGCAGCTGTTGCTGTGGAGGGGGTGTCTCCGGATTGGTTCTCCCTTGACCAGAAGTGGTGCCGGTGGTGCTTCCTCTGTCTCTGCCATACGTGTTGTCATCTCCGTCACTACTACTCTTTGAAGAAGAATCATCCGACGTCTGATATTACAATCAGATGTTAGGCTCCGGTGTATCTTCCATTGTCTCGTCAATTGTATCGAGATCAACAATATCAAGAGGGTCAGTTGCAACCTATTTACCTTTGCCCTTTGATTGCCTACTTTGACTAGAAGATTGTCTGATTTTTTGCCTTTTCGCCACAGAAGGAGGGATCCGAAATTCCTCGGAAAGAGGAACATTGTCAAGTTCCCCTTGAGCCCATTCCCGATCACCGGGGTTGAACTCTGGTTCGCCCGACCCCTCACGTTCGTTGACCTAGGCTTCCAGAGGATTTTTCTATTGAAATATCTCCTCCAAGTCAATCTCCGATTCTTGTACAGTGGGCACCTCAATTCGTCTTCCACTTGCTTGTTGTACCCACCTTTGCTCTCTCTCTGGTTCTCTCTTATCTTCTCCAAATTTTTTAGCTTCAACCTCATGTTATAGTGGCAATAGACTAGCTGCTCAAGTCTCTATGATGTTAGTCTATTCCTTTGTTTCGTATGAATAAGGCTAAACGTTGACCAATTTCTTTCACAGCCGGAAGCGGACGTGATTTGGCTTAGTACTTGGATTGCAACACTAGCCAAGTCTTCATATCCCAGTGCCCTTCCATGATCCATCCACCAATCAGCTGCACATTATCATTATGTCTTAGTACATAATGATATTAATAAGTTAGTTATGTAAATATAAAGTTGACTTTATTTAACTGTATATACCTGGACTAAGAAGCATAACTACTCGTTGCACTCTTGCTATCCCGAAATGAAATAACCTCATCTTATAATCATGTATCTTATTTGTTGCAATAATTGAATGGTCATCATCCCCAAGCATTCTCCGAATGACTTCCTTTACGCTGTCCAATAGTTCATTGATAGGCTTGAAGATTGGACTGTAGCAATATCTTGGGTTGAAAAAATGACTTGGTAATTGACCATGGAAAAGTTCATTGTCAGCATCGACCAAAAAGCTAACAATTTAATTAAGAAATTTTATTTGACTAAATTGTAAAGAACATACCAGCTGTATGTATAGGATGGTACAACGTTCTCTCCCATCGACGGTCAATGATGTCCCATCACATGGTAAAATCTGGTACATTTTTCGAAATATCTTCTTTTGCTCGCTCAAGTGCATCATAAGGGTACCCTATGTCCGCCTTCTTATCTTCATCGACTATTCTGAGGACTTTGACTAATGGACTGACAATATCCAATGTCTTCTTTATGAGCCGCCAAAAGTCTCCACTCTCCAATGTCTGTTCCACATTCCTTCCCTTTCGTTTGTCTGATGGATTAGCTCTAACAATTTAGTTAGCCCACCCCGGAGAAAGTATCATTTGGTTTAGGCAATGTCTATGTTCAAATAGACTCTCCAAAGATATGTAGTGTGATGCAAACCGTGTAGCCCCGGGTCGTAGGAGCTCTCGACCCTTTGTGTGCTCTCTCATCAAGGTCAGGATGAAATTATGGTTGCAGATGAATGATGCAATATATTGGGCGACTTTGACAACCTGATCAATTTGAGGATCTTTGCAAATATCCTCTAGCATTAAATTTATGGAATGGGCGGAGCATGATGCCCAATATAACTTCCGTCTCTTGGCCATCAACATTTAGCCAACAGCTTTGTAGGCAACTGCATTGTTGGTAAGTTGCATTCTTTACCTGTCCAGATGCATCTATCGACTTCCAAAAGACGGTCCCAGCTTGACAGTAAACGACAAAGTTGATCATTGTCTTCTTAGTAATACCTATTAAGAGTATAAAATGTTATATCTAAACTTAAAATTCATAAAGATTTGTATCACAATGTTATGCTTAAAAGGATTAACCTGTCCAATCGTCGGTCATCAGTGTGCATCCACGTTCGTCTCAGATACATTCGAACGTCGAACGTCTTAACATATTCTTTAATGTCAGCTACCTCCAATGGAAGATGTGTTGTAGATCTCGCTTGGACACAATGTTATGCTTAAAAGGATTAACCTGTCCAACCGTCGGTCATCAGTGTGCATCCACGTTCGTCTCAGATACATTCGAACGTCGAACGTCTTAACATATTCTTTAATGTCAGCTACCTCCAATGGAAGATGTGTTGTAGATCTCCCTTTGAGTTGGTCCCGGCACCCCCCAACCGACGTCTGCTATTGTGTCAATCATAGACTCATAGTAAGGCCCCTTTGTAGCGTTAGCTGGTATACTACTATGAAAGAACTATCTGGAAGTTGCCCGTCCAATTTTCTCATTGCACAACTTCAAGTTCTTTAATGTTGTGTTGATGGTGATTTGCTTTTGGCGCAGTCGTGTGATGACTGGATCTATAGGGCCAACTGTCGGGTTGTCATCTCGGGTGAGATCGTGGATATATTGTTCAAGGTCAGGATTTGATCATCTCCCACTTTCGCTTCCATGTTCGCTCCCACTGCCAGAACCTTGACCCATAAATCGCCCGGTACGTCGATACATGTCTTCGTCGACAAATGACCTTCGACTTGCCTCCATGGCTCTTGTTAAGTCATCTGTTTGCTATGTTAAATACGTATATTATTGTAAAATATCAAATATTAATTATTTCATACCTTCATCAAATTCTTGGTATTGACTTCTTTCCGGTCGCTCTTGTCCAGTGCCGTATATGTGTAGCAAACGTCTTGCGGGTTCCGCAATTTCTTCACGCACAGTGTCCTGATGCCTCTTTGAAGCTCCTTTGGATCTTTCCAACGCTTGAAGATACTGTCTAAACTGGGCTCTTACATCAAGCGGAGTCCGTGTGCACGGTGCAACATCTTCCTTGATACCGGTAAGATGATGCTTTAACCAGTAAGTTCCACCGTATAGAACTTTGTCACAATAATTGCATTTTACTTTTCTTTGCTCCATTGACACGACGGTGCAATGGAGCCAAGCTGGGTCATTCTGAGTGGAGCAGGAAGTCGGCCCGGCTCGATCGTTTCCGGGCCGGTCGGCCCAGAAACCAACCGTGTCGGGCAACCTGGCCGACCGGGTCACCGACCCAGTATACTATGTTGTTACTTTGCCACCAGGAAAGAGAGCTATTGGCTGTAAGTGGGTATATAAACTCAAGTTTAATCCTAATGGGAGTAGTGCAAGACACAAAGCGCGACTTGTTGCTAGAAGTTTTTCTCAAGTAGAAGGTTTGGATTTTGCCGAAACTTTTGCTCCGGTAGTTAAAATGACTACTGTTAGAATTCTTTTTGCTATAGTTGAAATTAAAGGATGGAAATACATCAATTTGATGTGAACAATGCTTGTTTGCATGGTGATTTACAAGAGGAAGTTTACATGAATATCCCACAAAGATTGCATATTAACGGGGAGAACATGGTATGTAAGTTACACATGCCTTTATATGGTTTAAAACAAGTCTCTGGAGCATGGTTCCAAAAATTAACTTTTGTTATTACAAAATCTGGTTTTGTTCAGTCACAAGTAGATTATTCATTGTTTGCTCACAAAGAAAATGGATTGTTCACTACTCTTTTAGTTTATGTTGATGATATTTTAGTTACCGGTAACAATGATTACATGGTAGCTAAAATACAAGGTATGTTAGACGAATTGTTTCATATTAAAAAGTTGGGTGCAGCAAAGTCTTTTTTGGGTCTGAAAGTTGCTACTTCTAATGTTGGAATATTCATAAATCAGAGGAAATATGTGTTGGATTTACTAAAGGAGATGGGTTTGATTGGTGTCAAACTGGCTTCTACTCCTCTTAAGTAGAAGCATGAATTACATGATAGTAGCGGGAAGAAACTTGATGATCCCACACAATATAGAAGGTTGGTTGAAAAGCTCATTTATTTGACTATCACTAGATCGGATATAACATATGCAGTTAATATGCTTAGTCAACATATGCAAGACCCTTTTGAAATACATTGTAAAGCTGCTGTTAGAGTTGTGAAATTCCTTAAAGGGTGTCCGGGTAGTGGAGTTCTTAGCAAATAATCATTTGACTGTTCATGTTTACCCAGATGCCGAGATGCCGACTGGGCAGCTTGCCCTAAGACAAGGAGATCTATCACATATTATGTTATTTTTATTGGAAAAGCTCCAATTTTTTAGAAAACAAAGAAATAGGTGACTGTTTCTAGATCTTCTACAGAATCTGAGTATAGAGCACTTGCTTCTGCAGTTTGTGAAGCTCAGTGGGTTTTATATATCCTTAGAGGCTTCGGAATTGATCCCGGAGATGTGAATTTATATTGTGAAAATCAGATTGCTCTGCATATTTCAGCTAATCCAGTATTTCATGAGTATACTAAACATAGTGAAGTTGAATGTCATTTTGTAAGGGAGAAAATACAAGATGGTACAATTCAAACCAAACATGTAAGCACTAAAGAGCAGCCAACTAATTTACTTACAAAGGCGTTGAGAAAACAAGAATTTTCTTGGTCACAGGGCAAGTTGATTTGACATATGTTATCTCCAACTTGAGGAGGAATGTTAATTTTTCATATCATTCAATCATTCATTTTTTCATTTTATGTTTCTTGTATATTCTGTTAAGAACAGAATTGGGAACAAAGGTGAACCGGGGGCAGCTCATATGTTATTTTTTCAACTGTACATTTTACCCAGCTTGGCCGACGGAATTTATATATATGTGATATACGTCCGCTGCATTTGGTAAGCCAAAATATTTTTCTAATGGGGTGTTTGGTTGTATGATAATTTTTTGTACACTTTCATGATAAAAAATTGTATTAAAATAAAAAGTGAACCAACTCATGACATAAAATTATCATGTTTGGAGGGATGTAATTGCAAAAAAGAATAACTACCACACATGTGCAAACAAAGTGGGGGACCACAAGAAAAAAGAAAGAGGTGAGACCCTCTTTTTTTGTTTAAGAAGAAAATCACTTTTAAAACATAAAATTGTCATGGTTACCAAACACCTCTTTTAACAAGTTTTCTTACAATTTTTAAAAATTAAAACAAAAACCTTCGTTATCCTGCAACCAAACACCCCATAAGTTCTTGTTTTCTGTTGAGCTCCCATTTTCTTCCGTCTCTCGACTTTCGCATCTTCAACGACCGCAGAAATAGGGGGTTCAACTGCAAGCAGCTCTACAATTAATCTTCAAGCTGCGTTTCCCTGAAATTCGACTTGCCAGCACAAGTAATTTGAAACAAAACTTGCTAAAAATTGAGTTGATTTGTTTATTATATTAAACAAAAAATTTTGAATAAAAATAAAATTTTGTATATTAAACGAGTTAAGTTTGAACATCCTATACCCGATAAACTCGTGAGCACACGATTAAACAGTTAGTTGAATGTTTATTAAAAAATTAAATTATACGTATTAATAGTTATATAATATTATTTAAATATATAAATAAGATAAAATAAAATTTGAATTAAGTTTAAATTCAGATCTAAATTATGTAAATAAATTAAAATTAAAATTTCATGAAGTTTGAGTTTTATAAAGACAATTTGAACTTGAGCATGAATTGAATTAAGTCCTTACTAACTCGATTTTGACAAAAAAAAAATTAAGTTTCAACAAAGTTACAAGACGTTCGCAGGGGTTCGAACCCGGTATAAAACAAAGGACTCTAATTTGAATAATATTACTCTGCTCCTTAGGGTGCGCGTGCGGCATCTCTGCGCGCGCAGGCTTACGCGCACCGCCTCTTTCTTCCTCGTGACCGGGCCCTGCACGTACTCCCGCGCCAGAAAGGCTTGCATATGTTTTGGAGCCGTCAACAAAGCGTTTGCTGCTCTTGTACTGCAGCTACGCCACCGCTTTCTTGTACTCGTCTCGCGCTCTCTCTCTCTCTCTCTCCGGCGCATCTCTCACACCTCTGGAACAGTTCAGACATGCCCAGACAAAAAGTACCATTTTTTTCTTCGCATGGTGTTAGTTGATGCAAGTGGGTACCTTTAACGAAAAGAAGTTTTGGAGCTATGGCAAGGCATCCACAGCGGCATTTCAACAGAAAACAAGAGGAGGAGGGCGGGATAAGAAAATATTTCATCAGAAAACAAGGAGGAGGAGGAGGAGGAGGGTGTTGTCGCAGCTAGTCACAATCTTCTCCGTTCTTTTCGTATTCGTGAATTGAAGAACAGAGGGAAATTTTGATATGGAGAATAATCGACTGCGCTGCAAACTATATAGGATCAATTTTGGGGGAGAAAATTCGGCTAAGGCCCCGTTTGATTGAGCTTAATAACCACTTAACTCTTATTCGGTCAGACCTCCTATCATTCAGATTGTTTGATAAATCTTTTGTTTTAAGATCTAAATATCAAATATTCAGATAGTTGTCATCTGAGCGGTGCAGTGTGGGTATGCTCACTTAGCTCTGAATAGGTATTCTCGGCTGGTGATAGGATGTTAATAAAAAATGGCAAGGCGACGGGCAACGTTAGGCCCAACAGGTCATTTTATAATTAATTTATGTGAATAATACAAAAGGTTATCCTCTATTTGAAGAATAGGTATATCTAAAGATGTTGCTAGTGTTGATAGAATATTTAGGTGTTATTTTATAATTATTAAATATTATTTATTGTGTAAAACTTTTAATATCAGATGAAATTATGGTTATTATTTTTTATTAACTGAATATATTATTTTATAATCAATTTATGTAAATAATGCATATACATTATCCACTATTTGAAAAGTATGTATGTGAACGATGTTTGTATTGATATGATATTTCGGTGTTAGCTTATAATTATTAAATATTATTTATTTAATATTCGATTTCTATTTCGATAATTTATAGGATACAAAAACAAGTTTCAAATCCGTTAATTTTTATTAGAATCGAATCAAAATTTTAGAATATCAAAATTCGTTTACACCATTAGTATTCAATTATACTATTCATATGTTTTATCAAACAGTCTTATATATTTAATTTTCAAATTCAAATATTTTATCAAACAATCTTACATATTCAGTCTTCAGATTTAGATGTTTTATCAAACAATCTTACTTATTAAATTTTCAGATATTGATGCGACATATTCAGATATAAGAGACGATACTCGGACTTAAGACTTCAGATTTCAGTATTATCAAACGCCACCATGGCGCTGAAGACTTATTTTTTGGATTTTTATGATCATGGTAAATAGTAAGGAGGAGGATTAACTACAAGCTCTGCTCCAGCTGCAGCTGCAGCTGGAGCTGGAGTTGCTGCGGCGGCGGCGGCAACTGCTCTATCGCCAGCTCCGCCCTGCTCTTCCTCGACTCCACCACCGTCCGCTCGTGGGAGTCGCACACCTGCGTCTTGAACTTGCACCCGAACCTCCTCGTGAACGAGGTCCACCCCTTCCCGCCCGCGTCGGCGGCGGCGGCGGCGGCGACCCCCCGCGTCTTGACGCTCCCTACGCGGTCCATTTTCTCCAGCACCTTCTTCATGGAGGAGCACTCGCGTTCTAGCTCGTTCACCCTGCTCCGCATGCTGTCCACGTCCAGCCGCAGAATTTGGCTGTCCCTGACCGCCGGCGCCCTCCACGCCTCTCCCTCCCTCGGCACCGCCGCCGCCGGATGCGCTCTAGTCTCCTCGTGAAACCGCGGTGCTCGCGCCGATTCCGGCGGCTGCGACCCGCCCGCCGTGTCGGCGGCGAGCAGCGACCCGGCGATGGCGTGCCGCAGCTGTAGCTGCTCGAAGAAGAGCACCTGCACGACGGTCCGCAGCGGCAGCCGGTCGTTCTGCGCGGCGTGCGTGCACGCCTCCAGCGTCAGCTTGTGGTAGTCCATCACACCGCACACCCTCTCCCGCTCTGCTTCCTCGATCCTCGGATGCGCCTACCATGGACCGTCCGATTCAGTACCAAGGATGCACGGTAAGGCGTTCCGAGAGGCACGGTAACACACGCACACACCTTGAGGTAGACGTCGACGGCGCGGTAAAGGCCGTCGTCGTAGACGCGGGCGTCGTCGGGGAGCACCAGCACGAGGTCGCAGAACTTCTCCGGCGTCAGATTGCCGTCGGACGCGATCTCCGAGAGATAGCCGTCGACGAGCTTTCCCACCGTCATCAGCGGCCGGAGCGACGGCGGGGACCTTCCCCTCCCTCCGCTCCCTCCCACGTCGTCTTCGTCCTCGTCCGTGGCCGAGGCAGCTGACATCGCCGGCGTTACCTCCGGGAGGCCTTCGAGGAAGTAGCCGAGTATCCTCTCGACGCAATCGACGTCGTAGAGCGTCTCCACGAGGTAGGAGTAACTCGGCATCAGAAGATCGTCGAGGGAAGCTCGCTCCAACTGTATGCCGATCTTCCGTTCCAGGATCTCTTTCGACGTCTCCGACGCTCTCAAGATGTTGACGGTGCGGAGGAGTGCAAAGAGGAAGCGGATGCTGGTGGTCGCAGTACTCTTCTCGACGGGGAGTTCGGAGACGACTGCCTCTAGCAGTTCTCTCTGCTCCGCCTCCGACGGCAAGGGCCCGCCGGAGCTCTTCCTGCTGGAGCGGCAGAGCCCGGGAACGCACCGCTTAGCGTAGGAGACGAGGCACCCCTCCACCGCCTCCGCGCTAAGACCACGGTATTTCATGGCGGCGACCG
Organism: Cryptocoryne crispatula var. balansae; assembly: GCA_036172225.1. Classification (NCBI taxonomy): domain Eukaryota; kingdom Viridiplantae; phylum Streptophyta; class Magnoliopsida; order Alismatales; family Araceae; genus Cryptocoryne; species Cryptocoryne crispatula. Next base: position 45,044,954 of record CM069919.1, on the reverse strand, counting down.
CGCGCTTGAAGAACGGGAGACCGAGGATGGCAACATCGTCGAACCAGGCGGCAGGGCCACCGTCAGCGCCGGCGGTCGAACGGTTGCCGGCGAGGCCATTGTGCCTGCGACGGCGGAGGCCAGTGTCTATCCCATTCCAGAGGACGGGGTGATTGGCGAGGATACGGCGTTCGCTGGCGCCGCCGCCGCCGGTTCTCTCGTTCACGGGCCACCCGAACAGGGAAGAGGACGGGTCGACGGAGCAGGCACGGGCGGCAATGGCGTCGACGCAGCGCTGGGGGATGCCGAGGGCTTCGGCGACGGGCATCAACTCCTCGCAGGATTTAAGGGTCCTCACGGCGTCGCGGAGGCTTCGGAAGATGGACTGTCCGAGGAATCGCTCACAGCGAGATATAAGGTTGTCCTCGGAGAACTCCTCCGTCATCTCCAGGAACTCGGCGGCGCACCGCAGCGGCGCCACAGTCCACGGGGTGAGTTCCAACTTGACGCCGTAGCAGAACTTGGCGGCGGCCTCGAAGGCGTCAGCGCCGCCGGGGAGGTCCTCAAGGGAGACGTGGTACGGCGCCTCTTCCTCTCCGATCTCTTCCCCCGCCACATCCACAGTTCCTTCCTCCACTTGCTCCTCCCCATCGACTCTTACTCCGTCACTTCCGGTGACCGGTGCGTCGGCCGGCGGCTTTGCTGCCCTTTCTCTCCCGCCGGGGGCGGCGGCTTCGTCCTCCTGCTCGCTAATTAGCTGATGGAGCTTCTTGCTCCGCGACATAAGGGGGAACTTGAACGAGATTCAAAATTTCACGGCATTAGGGCTCCAAGAAGCAGACAGTGGCGAATCTTGTTCCGAGTCGGAAAGGGAAAACGGATCGCGGCGTACCTTGTGCAGGTGGAAGGTCGTCTCTCCGACTTCGATCACCACATCGCTGGGTAATCCGGTGGTACAGAACCTACCCATGGCCGAAGCAGAGATCAGTTTGGCCCGGTGGATCGAGATACAGAGAGGGCGAGAGAGGCGGGGGGAAAGAGGAGAGCTGCTACTCACCAGGCTTGTCCCTTGGATCCGGGCATCTCTGCGGCCATCGCCCTCTGCCAGTCCCCCGTACGGTAGGCCTTTTCCTCGCCACACTCGGCGCCGTATTGGCATTCAAATGCCGAAGCAGGTTGGGTTCTCAAGGGCAGCGCCCAAACGGCTCCGCGCACAAGAGAGCTCCGCGCTGGGCCTGAGCGACTCACCGGTCCATGCGTGCAGAATGAGAGAAAGAGAGAGAGACTAGGGAGTGCTTAACTTAGGAAGAGCAGATCACCTCATGGAATGAGTATTAACAGTTTTTAATAAAAAAATGATGATATCAGTCATTTTGGCGAGCAGGGAGTTAGCAAGACGTCGATAATAACTTAATCTCGTCGATAACAAATTAATGAGTAAATGAACTATTCTCGAATCACTTTCGATGTATTACAAAGTTATTATCTATTTTAATACAACTCGTTATCGACGGATAGTGAGTTAGTATAACATCGATAACAGTTCAATTTTTTCGGTAACAGTTCATCGAACTTATTATTTTACAGAGATGGAAAGTGCTCCCGCTGGCGGTGGCAGCTGTATTATTAGTTTCCGTTGATGCTCGTTCCGTCTGGACAGAAGCAGACGAGCGGCATCCCTTGAGGAGGGAAATTTTCCTCATTTAGAACGAACATGGACATATCTTAAACTAGAGCGGAGCATCTCAAATGTTTTTGGTGAAAAAGCTTCCACAGTCCTCGAAGAGCTGCCACAACCGATCGCAGTTCTCTCGTGAGAAAACACATTTCACTTGGATAAGAAAATAGGATCGATCTCTGTATGTGATCTCATAAGTTAAATTAGGAGTCAAATTACGAAGGGTCACATTTTTTTGTCTGAGTGAAAAATGTTCTCTCGTACATCTGTCTTAGAGAATTCGCGCTCACCACAACTTCATCCTCACGGGTAACATGGTAAACTTTTCGATAATACGGTATTGAGAGATCACTGTGTTACTAAATATTACATATAATTACTGATTTCTTATTTTTTAGTTAGTAGTTTACGTAATATGTTATTAATCACTTAGTAAATATTATTAATAAATTAATAACATATTACAAGAGTTGATAATAATAATAATAATAATAATGTTTATTATATATAATCGAATAAGTATATGCATCGTTCAATAACATAATATATTTCTTTCTCATTAACGTATTACCGATGTTACCGACTACGGTGTTACCAAATAGAGAGAGGAGCTGTGACAGTTTCACCGAAAAACTTTTAGCTGATTAAATAAGGAAGCTCACGAGTTATGACTCTCGTCAGCACGGCGTGGCGTGTTCTTAAAAGTGGGGGGAGGAGTTAAATGGCTGAGCAGCGCGGCCGTCGAAGAGCGGTGCGACTGGTGGCCCGTTTCATCGGTGCCCGGCGGGCGCGGCCTGTTCTTGCCTCCGATCTCTGAGAAAAATCCGCGCTCGCATCGGGGGGCTGGGCCCCGCGGGGGAGCCACGGGACAGAGGTGCAAACGACCCAATACATTTCACGAGTAACCCGAAACTCGACTCGATATGATTTGACTCGACTCATTTATTATGTTAAATGAATAAATTTAAATAAAAATTAAGTTCGACTCCTTAAATAAGTAGAATTTGAATAGACTCTTATTTGACTCGATAAATTCACGAACACCTTGATTATATATTATAATATATATTTATTTTTAATAATTAAATTATAAATACTAATAATTATATATTGTTATTTAAATATATCAAATAATTTAACTTTTGAATTTAAATTTAAATTGAATTTTATAAATAAGTTAAATCTAGAGTTTCACAAATCATTTTTCATTGATTTTGAGTTTTATAAACGAATTTATATATAACTTAAATTTGAATGTGAATTAAATTTTAGTTTAACTGTTGCTCGAGTTCAAATTCGATTCGACTTGATTAATAAATGACTTAAGTTTGAAAAAGAGTTTCACATGTTCACTAAAATTCGAGCTGAAATTCGAAATCACGTAAAATAGACGAACCAAGTTTGAACACTACACCATTCTGACTTGGCTCTGCACCCCTACACAGGACCCACGCGGCTGGACAGCGGAGCGGAGCCGTGGAGCGCAGCATTCCGCCAGCGCCAGGATGTAAAAAAGATGCCTATATCGGAAAGAATTCCGCTCGGCTTCGATAATTTTTTCTAGAATCAAACCAAATTAGTGAGATGTTTGGTCGCGCAATCAATTTTTACACACATTTATGATAAAAAATTATATTAAAATAAAATATGAGTTACTCAGTAACATAAAATTATTATGTTCAGGAGAGATGTAACAACAAAAAGAGTGTTATATATATGACCAAATAAAGTGGGAGACCACAAAAATAGAGGTGAAACTTTTTTTCTGTTGAAGAAAGAAATTTTTTTCAAAATATAAAATTGTAAGGACCATAAAATATCTCTTTTAACAAATTTTATTAAAAAATATAAAATTATAATAAAAACTCAAATTATAATGTAAGTAAACACTCCCCCCGTAAGTTATCTTCTAAATTAAATTAAATTACGTCAAATTAAATTGATTTGATTCAAAATATATTTTATTATAATATAATATATATATATATTAATATATAATTTTATTAATTTGTTTTAACTATATTTTATTTAAATTTAGTGTATATGTATATACATTTTATTATTTTTATTTTACAACTTTTGAAAAATTTTTCTGTTATAATTTATATAAATATTATTAATTTATTTAAATTAAAAAATAATTTAATTGAATTTTGAGTTATTTAATTAACTAATTTAGTTTGATTTAAAAAAATTTAGAAATCAAATAAAGTTGATCAGTACTTCAAATGAAATTGAACTAATTTATTTATTTGATTCAGTTTTTCACGTTGAACAAAATAGTGAACAGTCTTACCCTACAAACTTAATAAGGTGTTTAGTTATACAATAAATATTATGCACTTTATGATAAATTTTAACATGACGTAAAATTGTCAAAGTTTGGGGACATGGGATAATAAAACAACAATGAGAGTTGCCGGCCGAGCGCTCGATCCCAGCTCTGTCTGTCCGAGCCACCTCGCGGGGGCAGGGTGGATCTAGTGGGGGTCGAGCGGTTGCTCGATCCCTCGCCACGCGCTGTGCAGCGCGATCCGGCGCCGCTGTGCCGTCTCGTTAGTCAAAAAAAAAAAACAACAATGAGAGTCATATACGACGTAGAAAGATAAGGTGCCACAAAAATGAGTCTCACTTTTTTTGTTTAAGAAGAAAATTTATTCAAAAACAAAAATTTATAACAATTGCTAAACATATTATTTAACAAATTTTGTTACAAAAATATAAATTATAACAAAACTAAAATTTTCATGTAATCAGACACCTCATAAACTAAGCCCTTCTGCAGGAAGTTTCTAGTTGTACTTAGTAGAGAAATATTCTAATATTTTAGAAGTTAAAGTCGTTTGATTTTTTTCACACCAGAGATTGAAGTATTTCTTTAATAATTAAAATTTTTATTTCAATAGGCATGTCAATTGCACTTGAAGGTGATGGGTCAACAAGCATGGCGGTGTTCGTTTTCATAGGACAGAGGAAAAAGAAAAATCAGAGTTTCAATGGGGTTCCATCTACTGGGTTTTTAGGTAGATGGAACTCCGTAATCCTAATCGGGTGACGTCACGTGATGTAATGAAAGATGAAATATGAAAAAATCATCATTATGCACTTTAATATAGTTGAACACCGTTTCAGCTTCACTCGATAACGGGTCAATAGAGAGTGTATAGCGGGTCAATAGAGTTGGTAACGGATCGATAGAGGGTTGGTAGTAAGTCATCAGAGTCTCGGTAGTAAGTCTTTAAAGTCTCAATAATAGACAATCGGAGCCTTGGAACTTCAGTACCAAGTCATCAGAGACTCGATAATGGGTCTTTGAAGTCTCGATAACATCATAGTCTTGGTAGTTGATCTTTAAAGTCTCAATAATGGGTCATCAAAGTCTCAGTAGTGGGTCTTTGAATCTTGGTGATAAGTTATCAAAGACTTGATAGTAAGTCATCGGAGACTTGATAGTAGATCTATATTGGATCTGTAGAGGTTCATCGACCCAAGTGATTTCGTACATCATTTTACATCATCATTAAAAAACATAATGATGATTTTTCTTCTGTCTCGTTTTTCGTTACATCACGTGATATCACTCGGTTGGAGATTACGAGAGTTCAGTTCACCATATCCGTTGGAGTGCGGCTCCCCTCAGGTGCCCACCTGAGGGGAGCCCCTCAACCCCCTCACAAGGGGGCTGAGGTAACCAAGACAAGACAGTGATTTGACAGGCGTCTCCCCTCAGATGCCCACCTGAGGGGAGCCCCTCAACCCCCTCACAAGGGGGCTGAGGTGACCAAGACAAGATAGTGATTTGACAGGCGTCAAATCACTGTCACCTTAGCCCCCTCACAAGGAGGCTGAGGTGACCAAGACAAGACAGTGATTTGACAGGCGTCAAATCACTGTCACCCCAGCCCCTCGACTCCCCTCAGGTGGGCACTTGAGGGAAGCTGCACTCCAACAGATGAGTGCGATGAGTGTGGCTCCCCTCAGGTGTTCACCTCAGGGGAGCCCCTCAGCCCCCTCACAAGGGGGCTGAGGTGACCAAGACAAGACAGTGATTTGACAGGAGTCAAATCACTGTCATCTCAGCCCCTTGTGAGAGCGGCTGAGGGGCTCCCCTCAGGTGGACACCTGAGGGGAGCCGCACTCTATCCGTTGAGGGTGAGTCGAAGGTAGATGGGTCACCGGTGATCATGGTAGCCATATGCGGCGGAGGCCTCTGACGTGCTCCTTAAGCCCTTACTACAGTAGTGATAGCATGTTGGACAACTGAAGAATGAGTCTCTCTGGGGCCAGAGTGTCGACACGGTTGCGGACCACATTACTCGCTCCGTCGTCACCATCTTCATACCAGGGACTGCTTCGTCGGTGTATGTACCCCGTCCTCTAAACGGCGAACAGCTACTCCTCCCGCTCTCTTGAGATTCGGGCTCCTTAAGAAACTCTTGGCCGATCCTCCACCCCCCACTGTGCTGAGGAAGAAGCCGACGCGGAGCGATGGAAGGAAAACCGACATCCTTGGGGCATCAAGCCTAGCGCTCTGATATGAAGAGGTGATATCGGGGGCTCTTTTCGGTGGTCAAGGAAGGAGATTTTTCTCATTCTTTCTCAAGGAGTAAAAGTGGAAACGTTTACGTTTCCAAACGTGGCCATGAAAGGATAACTTCGATGTGAAGCAGAAGTGCTGTAGAAGGCCCTCAAACAAGTTCGGAATGCACCCTTGTAGTAACCTCCAACGATCTCTCAGCATCACCTCAACTGACATTACTGTGATTAATTAATTAGCAGGTGTACGGAGAAGAGTTGCCGCTTGATAAAACGACATCAGGGATTAGAAGAAACACATGCTTATCGCTCGTCCTCATCCCTGCTTCCTGTCCTATCCAACCTTTTTCTTTCTTTTCCCATCGTTTCAGGGTTGGTCCATTCACATATGTTGATCTAATCTATAGAGAACCCAATTTTAAGTTCGATTTCTGCCTAAACCAGGTTGAGCTGCTTGGTGGGATAGGTCAACTTTGGATCTATCAGCAGTGTTGATCCTCAGATTATTGGCAGGCGATGGAGCTATGCCTAGGGTTCTGGTCGGCCCGTGGGGTTTGTGGGTCGGGTCATGAGTTGATTACCGGTCAACATTTTCAACCCGTGAATCTTAAATGGACTACCGTTCGGATCGAAGTGCGCCATGATGAGTAAAATTAGTCCAAGTTTTTATAACACAACTTCAGGAAAAATGTCTCTTTTATTGTTTAAAATAAATTATGATTTAAGTTATCAATTTTACGATGTTTTTTTGATTATTAAATTTGGTAATGATATAAGATAGAAAATGATAGGCTGGCAGCATTAGATCATGTTAAAATTCTCTACAACTTGGCTGACCTTTATGAAACAAGTTTTGACCTGACCAACTTTTAGACTTTTTAGGTGGCGCCCCAGGCTCAACCTATGGACAACCTTTTTTTTGAAACGAAACGAGCACATTACCACTAAATAGAAATAGGAACATCCAAACAGAGTTGATCCCTTACAACAGAGGGTAGGTCGCAGGGGATGGGGCATGGAGAGGGGAAATTTAGGCCCCATCTAGCTAACAAGTGAGCAGCTTGATTACACCCTCTGGGCACAAAAGAAAGACTAAGATTAGAATTAAACAAGAAATTTTAACATTCCAAAATGACATTCTGGGCCTTCCAGATCCTAGGCCCAGAGTTCAGAATGGCTTGAATCACCACTTGAGCATCACTTTCAATAATAGCATGGATACCTTCCTGGGTTGCCCAGCAGCAAGCTTCCTTTATAGCTAAAGCTTCTAAAATCTGCGGATCTTCAAAAGGATAAGGATATACCTTCCAAAAAATCAGATGAGCAGAATCATTCCGCACAACCAATCCATAGGAGCCCCGGGCATCCTTGACTCCATAGTCCACATTAATTTTGAGCACACCATCCGGAGGAGGACACCATACAGGTGATAGATTTATGTCAACCGGGTTTTTATGTGCCATATAGAAGTCAGCTTCCATGGTAGCCCTTTTGAGAATTGCCAGTGGTGTGCTGTTATAGTGCTTAAAAGTGGAGTCACACCTTGCTTTCCAAACCTACCAGAGGATAGAGATAGCTAAGACTACAATATTGGCCAAGACCGGGCCATCCTGCTGGATCCATTCTAACCAGCTTCTAATAGCCACATGGAGGTTCCTGTTAGGCCACTTGTCCGGACCCCCGATCGGTGAAGCTAACCAAATAGCTCTGCTTCTAGAACATTCTAAAAAGATGTGTGTCGACTCCAGAAACGGGTTCCGGATAGGCACCTCAAGAGAAGATGAAAGATGGAATAGGGGAAAAGGGGGAGTGAATCGGAAAACACTCGGAAAGCAGTAAAGGTCCTCACCTCGGTCCCACATTCACATTGATCCCCGAACTTTCATCTCACGGTGTCACTCGAGCACCGGAGATGGTTCGGGTCATGTGGGAGGAGAGTGAGGAGGAGATGAAATTAGAACATAAATAAAAGGTGGTCGCCAGGAACCGCGGGCTCCGCTTTATGGAATAAAAGACAAGATTAAGTTGAATTGACCGTGTGTACCTTAGCGTGGGAGATTGGGATGTGAGTTCAACCTTCTTCTTCTTCGGCCGGCCGATGAAGAAGAGTCTCCAACCGATGCTAGCTTGATTGATTTGTGCAACTAGAAGACAATAAGACAAGAAAACAAGTGAAGAAAGATTAGAACTGAGTGAAGTGTAGTAACTTGTAAAAACAATAACATAAAATGGCAATTGAAAACAAACTCACCGGATTCGGGGTTAGCCCTAACCCCTTTTTTTGGTTTTTTTATGATGTGTGCAATGATGAAAAATTGAATAAAAATAATTATTGAATATGAACTAAATGAAGAGTTAGCAAAGAGAATATGAATGATTAAAGGTAACACAACCCAGGCAAAGTGGCAACCGGGTTGGACAGATTCAATGTAAACAGCGCAGCTCTGATATGGAGACCATAACAAACAGCACCAATGTCAGAATAAAGTGATGTTTATTTTAAAATAAAGAGGACTCACCGAGGGTGTTTTGATATGAAGACAAGTTTTCTTAAGTTTTTTTTTTTTTTGAAACACAGTACTATATTCATTCATACTAAGCCACGAACGATACAGAGTTTATACAACTATACATCGACAACATTGAAAATAAATGACCGAGTTAACAAGAGAGTGATCTTGGAAAAAGAAATTTTCAAGAGATGATCATACCACCACGAAATGACCAACACACAAACATGCCAACATGGTCGGGTGGTAGAGAAAGGAACTCCTTCAAGGGAGTTGAACAACTTCATCAAGACCGGAAGATCACTCCAAACAGGAGTGGATAAGCCCCAGACACACGGTCTCGACAGATTTTTAGCGTCTAAGACGTTAAAATCAGCGGATGAAGAGACGAACCTCGGTCGCTGGACTACTAACAACAACAACAACATAAAGGAAAAACGAGAAAGACTTAAATAAGCCGAACCCCACGATTCCAACACAACAAAAAGAAACAAAATGCCTAAAAAAAATTTAGACAGAGTGTTGGAAAAGGGGGATTGGGAGGGAGGACCATCCCTCCCTCCCAAGACTAAACCGACCTCAAATCGCTGGGGGGGTGATCCGCCGGAGAGGAGAGCCACCTGAGAGGATGTCCGCAGGAGAGGAGAGCCGCTGGGGAGGAAGTCCGCCGGGGGAGGGGGCCGCTGCGGGGGATAAGCGCACGCGATGTTCCATCGGCGGGGATGCCAGACGAGCGTTCCGCCAGGGGGGATCCGCCGAAGAGGAGATCCGCCGGGGGTTCCGCCGCGAGCAAAGGGGCCGCGATGAGGGTTCCGCGGCGGCGCGAGACTAGCAAGTATAATAATCCTATTAGTGCGCTCCAAGCTTGGCAGCGCAGATTCTCTCTCTCTCTCTCTCTCTCTAGTCACCGAGGAGGAGGAGGATGCCGCGGACCTCGGTTTGACTCACTGCGGCATCCAAGGAGATGATGTTGACTTTAAGGCTGAACGTTTTGAGCTTCCTTTGACATTTGACCCAGGTTCTTTTGCTCTCTCCGCACATACATCGTCCAGAGTGTTCATGATTTGATTTGAATTAATTTTTAAATATTTTTTTAAACTAAATTAAATCAAGCAATCTTTCGTACCAAATTGAATCGAACCAAATTAATTTAGTTTGATTTGATTCGATTCGATTCAAACTATATTTTATTAAAATATAGCAGATATGTCAATATATAATTTTATTTTATTTGTTTAAATCATATTCTATTAAAATTTAATGTATATACTTATACAACTCATGAATTTATCTTGTAAATTTTTGAAACAAATTTATTTTTATAAGAAAAGATGCATAAATATTATATTAAATGCATTTAAAATAAAATTATTTAATCTAATTCAAGTTATTTGATTTACAAGTTTGATTTAGTTTCAAGAGTCATAGAAATTAAATCAAATCAAACTATTTGTTCAGTTTGATTTTTCAGGTTGAACCGAATAGCGAACACCCTAACATTGCTTGCCGGCGCATCTAAGGTTGTTCGCATTCTGTTTAATTTTGAGTAGTTTTTGTTTTGGAAATCGAAACCAAACAGAAAAATAAATGGAGAAATCAACACAAGATCCCGTTCAAGTTCAACCGACCCTCTTTCGACACTACATCCTGTCAACTTTTCACTTTTAACATTGCCAGTTTTTCAAATATTCTTCCATTCCCGCTTCATTTCCAACCGTTACAGCATAGGATAGGTGTTAAAGCACAAGATAAATGCCCCCCTTGCGTTTACTGTTCTAAAAAGTCACTGTTCGGTGGCATTTCCTTGTGTAATTAAGAAGACATCAGACCCACGAGAGGACAATAGATTAGATGGTTGTTTGGTGGCATTCCCATATAAGATAAAATTTTAGATAATATCTCCTTAAAACGACATCAAACTAGAAGTTAGATGAATGGGAATATTGAGCATCCAATTATACGACAGTCACTACTTGGTGGTCCACAAAGCTCTAAGTCTTCTTCCTTCCCCCCACCTGACGTGGTGAGCGGAAGTTTAGGAAGAAAAGCTTGCATCTTTGCCATGTCTCAACAAAGCTACTTGTGACCAACTTTTATCGGATACTAAGTCTGACCTGAAAAACATTCATACTCCACACAAGAGATTTGGGACCGCGCGCACTCTTCTTCATTTCAAGCAAAGGTGTCCGAAGTGACAATCTTGTGGCAGGAATAACCAGAACCAAGAAATGCCCTAGTGGTGGCCCCTAAAGTAGAACTAAGAAGAGAAGTGGAGAAGAGATGGAGGATGATTTTTTTTTTGTCAATTTCCATGTTTGTTGGTTGGCATGGCCAATCTAAGTTGATTTCTAGTTTGGATTGGCCAAATTGGTCTTTAGATGATTTTTTTTTCCTATTTCTAATATGTTAAGAATATGTATCCAAGACTTGTATAAGTTATTCATCATATTATGTAATTATTCTTTTAACGATATAAATAAATATATACACAAAATAAAAAATTTATATAAAAAATGTTACACATAAATTGAACCTCCTCTAAAATAAGTAAGTCTCAAATAAGAATGCCGTTTTAAACTACCTGAAAAATAAGAAATAGAGCCAACATGAGCTAAAAAAACCCGATAACATTGCATTTGAAAGCCCTAAATTGATATCTATAGCCGGTTTATGACAAATCAAACCAGAAAATCAATTTGAGTTGATTACGTACCATGGCATTTTGACCAATTCAAAGTGATTTCAAAATTTAATTCATTTATAACACCGCTCTGAGACAAATCAAATTAGAAAACTAATTTGAATTGATTTTCATGACATTTTTGTCAATTCAAATTAAATTGGAAATTTAATTAGTTTCTATTGTCACTATGGAACAAATCAAACATGAAAATCCGTTTGAGTTGGCTACCATGAATTTTAACCAATTCAAAGCATTAGGGAATTTAATTCGTTTATAATGCCACTTCGGGACAAATTAAACCATAAAACTTGTTTTAGTTGATTTCCATGACATTTTCACCAATTTAAATCAATTTGAGAATTTAATTGATTTCTATCGCCACTTTTGGACAAACCGAACTAAATAGTTTTCATGACATTTTGGTCAATTCAATCCGATTTCAGAATTTAATTCATTTCTACTGTCACTTTGGGACAAATCAAAACGTGAAAATCAGTCTGTGTTGGATGACATTTTGGTCAATTCAAACTAGTTTGAGAATTTAATCAATTTCTATCGCCACTTGAGACAAACCAAATTGGAAATTGGTTTGAGTTGCTTTCCATGGCCCTATTCAAACTAGTTTTGGAGTTTAATTGGTATCCATATCTCATTGGGCCAAAATTAAAATCGATTTTACTTAATTGGTCATTGTGGTCAATGACAACGAACTTGATTATTTTTTTTAAATTAGTTCCTAATGGCCAACGTAGAGATAATTGTATTTTTTAATTTAAATTTTTTAGAAAAGACTAAACAACAGAAACCCTAAATGAAGATGATTAATCTCTAAACTTACATACTTAATCTCTAAATTAACATATTTAATCTCGCTTTATATTTTCGATACTTAGCTCATTATTTAACATGCTTAGCATGATAAACGATTTATGTTTAACCCTTAAATTAACATCCTTAACAAGTTGTACCAAAAAAAACAATGGTAAATTACTTTATACAAGTTGTTAGAGGTAGAAATTACCTAGAGGAGGAGGAGGACGGCGGCACAAGAGATAGAGGAGGAGGCCTATGGCGGCGGCGGCACAGGCGATGCCAAAGGAGTTGACCCAAGGGTGCCCGCCGCAGAGGAAGACCCCCGACAGCGGCGACGGAGGTCAGCAATAGCGGGGAGGAGGGGCAATGCTAGTTCATCCCTAACCCAATGTAGGTCTGGCTCTGGATTGGACATACTGAAGGTGATAAGGTTTGATGCACGTCTGTCACCCGCGTTCTGTTTTACGGTTAGGTTTCTGCTTTATTTTTAGAGAGAGTCAGCCACGTTGATTAATATATTTCTTTTCATTTTTATTTCTGATAACCGTCTGTAAAAAACTGAACGTATGTGTTGTCTGGTGATGTTGCAGAATACTGTAGTCTGTTATGATTTTCACATTTTTTTCCTTCTCTGTTCTACGTCTGGCATTTTGTAGCCTTTGTTCTTCTTCTACGGTGTGGTGCTGTGCTTGAGCGTTGGCTTCTACGTACGTTGGATATTTCTTGTTTATCAAACAGTTTATGTGCTGCTTGAGCGCTGGCTTGTGTACGTTGGATATTTTCTGTTTTTCCAACAGTTTTGGTATCAGAGCCTTGTTCGTCAAAGCTGGGAGTTGCCTTCTTTTTGGAGATTTCTTACGGAAAACGTCTTATACGAAGCTTGGTATTTGAAGCTTCAGAGTTTTCCAGAGAGGTAACTTTTATCTTACACGTTGGGTGTTTGATAAATATTTTTTTGGAGAGTTTTTCATCATGTCAAGTAGTATGAATGCTCTCAACCTCTCCCAATCTCTTGTGCCCATCTTTAATGGAGAAAATTATGAATTTTAGAGTGTTAAAATGAGAGCGTTCTTTATCTCTCAAGATCTTTGGGATCTAGTTGAGAATAATTATGCAGAAGCAGAGAGTTCTACACCAGGAGGAAGACCGGATTTGAAGGAATTTCGAAAGAAAGATGCAAAGGTGTTACTTGCTCTTCAACAAGCTGTTTCCGATGCCATCTTTCCGAGAATTGCAAATGCCAAAAAATCAAGTGAAGCTTGGACTATCTTAAAGCAAGAATTTCATGGTGACAATAAGGTAAAAATTGTGAAACTCCAAACCCTCCGTAGAGAATTTGAGACCATGTTTATGAAAGGAAATGAATCTATTCAAGAGTTTTTTTCAAGAATTTTTGTTACTATAAATCAGATGAGGACATTTGGAGAAACAATTTCAGATCAAAAAGTAGTGGAAAAAATTTTAAGAAGTTTGCCACAGAAGTTTGATCATATTGTCACTGTTATTGAGGAGTTTAAGGATTTGTCTAGCTATTCTCTCAATGAATTAACAGGTTCTCTTTTAGCTCATGAAGAAAGAATGAAAAGATCAGCTGAAAAAAATATTGAGCAAGCCTTTCAGGTCAAGTTGAATATCAACAACAAGGATAAGCAAGGTGAATCTTCTTCAAACCAGAAGTACAAAGGTAAAGGACGTGGTAGAGGAGGATTCCGTGGATGTGGCTATGGATGTGGGAGATGTGAAAATGAACGTGAAAGAAAAGAAGCTTCAGACAACAATTTCCAAAAGTTGAATTACAAGAAAAGGTTTTGTGAGTTTTGTAAGAAAATAGGGCATACTGAGCCATATTGTTGGCAAAAGGTAAAACAACAACAAGCTAATATGGTTGAAGAAAAAAAGGAGGATCAGAATCTCTTTCTCACTCATTTAGAATCTAAAGAAAATATAACTGATTTTGTGTGGTTTTTAGACAGTGACTGTAGCAACCATATGAGTGGAGATAAGAGTTTATTTTGCCATATTGATGAATCAAAGAGACAAGTTGTCCGGCTTGGAAACAACAAACAGGTGCATATTGAGGGTAAAGGTACAGTGGCAATCAAGACAAAATCAGGTATGGAAAAGTTGATTGATGATGTTTTTTACACACCAAGTCTTGCATATAATTTGCTTAGTGTGGGACAACTACTTCAAAAGGATTACTTGGTTATATTTCATGATAATGTGTGTGAAATCAAAAAGAAAGGAAGTGAAACACCACTTGTGATGATTCATATGGCTGAAAATAGGATGTTTCCTCTTGATCTCTCATGTCTTGATGAGTGTGCATTGATTGCTAACTTGAACAATATGTCACAAGTATGGCACTTACGTTATGGGCATTTGTATTTTAATGGGCTGAAGTTGTTGAGTCAGAAAGGTATGGTTTGTGGGCTGCCTTCTATTGTTAGTGATGATAATGTTTGTGAAGCGTGTGTGTTTGGAAAGCAACATCGCTTACCATTTCAAGTTGGAAAATCTTGGAGAGCTAGAGAACCATTAGTATTGGTGGATGCTGATATTTGTGGACCCATGAAAACTTCATCACTGAATAATAGTAAATATTTTTTTACTATTCATTGATGATTTTTCTCGTATGTGTTGGGTATTTTTTCTTTCACATAAATCATAAGCATTTGATAAGTTTCAGCAGTTTAAAGCTTTTGCAGAAAAAGAAAGTGTCTATCCTATCAAGGTACTTCGCATTGATAGAGGGGGAGAGTTCTTATCTAATGAATTTGAGCATTTTTGCAAGCAACATGGCATTCATAGGCAATTGGCTGTGAGAAAAATTCCAGAACAAAATGGAGTTGTAGAGCAGAAAAATCAAACGGTGGTTGAGATGGCTAGAAGCATGCTATGTGAAAAGAAACTTTGTAATGATTTTTGGGCTGAGGCAGTAGCTACATCAGTTTATCTTCTCAATATTTCTCCAACAAAGGCTGTTTAGAATATGACTCCATATGAAGCTTGGTTCCACAAGAAACCCAATGTGAATAATTTAAGAATCTTTGGTTGTATTGCCTATGCATTGATTGATTCTAGTGACCGTGGCAAGATGGATAAGAAGAGTGAAAAATGCATTTTTGTTGGTTATAGTGGTGAGTCAAAAGGTTATAGATTATATAACCCTATAACCAAGAATCTAATTATTCATAGAAATGTCATCTTTGATGAGAATAGTTCTTGGGATTGGCTACAAGATGATGCTCAACCAATTAAGTGTCATCCAACACATGTCAATGAAGAGAGTTGTTTATCTCAAGCATATGATGCATCTATTTTTCATAAAGGACAACCTTCTACTCATGTAAATAGTCCAACCAACAACATTTTACAGCCTATATCTGAAAGTGAAACTCCTCCAAGGAAGGTATGTTCTTTAAGAGAACTTTATGAATCTTGTACATTTGCATTTCTCATTGGTGACCCTATATGTTATGAAGAGGCATGTGGAAAAGAAGAATGGGAGTGTTCCATGAGAGAGGAGATTGATGCCATTGAAAAGAATGACACTTGGGAGCTTGTAGACTTGCCTAAAGGAAAAGATGCAATTGGTGTGAAATGGGTCTATAAGGTAAAGTATAAGGTTGATGGAAGTGTTCAAAAATACAAATCTAGACTTGTTGTTAAGGGGTATGCACAACAACAAGGTTTCTTTGAAACATTCACTTGCAGCACACATGAAATGGCAAGTTTTCCAGTTTGATGTCAAATCTACATTTTTGAATGGATATTTAGAAGAGGATGTGTATGTTAACCAACCACAAGGTTTTGTTGTGAATGGTAAGGAAGACAAGGTGTATAAGTTAAAGAAGGCTCTCTATGGGCTTAAGCAAGCACCGGGAGCATGGTATGGAAGATTAGATTTTCATCTTTGCAAGGATGACTTCCATAGAAGTGAAAGTGAACCTACCTTGTATGTTAAGGTAAAAGGTTCTAATATCAGTATTGTTTGTGTTTATGTGGATGATATTGATAGAAATGTATGCCCTACAAGCCAATCATATATGATATGATTCGACATTTCTAGAAATATCTTATTCAATTAATTAGGCAAATCTTCATTATAAGCTTTTATTAGAAGTGAATATCATAATGAAGTCCTTGATCAAATACAATGATGATTAAATCATGATGAGATCATGATAATGAGATTGATCATCTAGAGGTATTTGATCTAAATGTTCCTAGTCATAGGATACTTGAGACGGTACATCAATGATCCGGATAGACTAGTGTATGTGATGTCTTCTCATGTGATGAGGACGATCGATCTTATTGGTAATTAGTGTGGAGACACTGAGATACACATACAGGTGCTCATTAGTTGAATGAGTTCAGTGAACTGACCGAATTAGAAATCCTGAATGGTATCTTACCGAACTGTCTATCAGGGTCTTTTATCATCATGGTTGCATGGTTGGACCTTTGACCCGAGTCGCCAAAGATGCCTTGTTGGGTGGAACTTGTGCTTTGACCATTGACTTATGGATCACAATTTAGATGGTCCCATATAGCGATGGATCAGGTACAAGGAAAATCCGATGGAGGCAATTGAGCGGACAACAAGGGATCGTCCACTCTCGGTAAGTGAGAGTGAATGTCCTATGGGATAGTACTCTAAATCCCTGGCCAGGGTAGATAGGATAATTGAAAAATAAGTTTTCCAATTGATCCAATTCCGAGTACAGGATCCTATAGAGTCGGTACACTAAGGAGTTGACAGTCGATGCCGTACTCCTTTCCGACCGGGACATTGGATGGATGAGGGTTTATATCCATGTGGTAACCAATGATGGAAATGCTCAATGGAGATGAGATTATCCTCATAGCCATTTGGGATCATGGGATGTGGCTTATACCCTTCATGATCGGTAGGCCGATTAATTTGTTATCGGATAACTGATTTAATTAAATTAAATAGAATTGTTATATTTTATTTAGGCCTCAATCAAATAGGCTATTGAGTCTAGTGGGTCACACACAAAAGGACTTATCCACAAGTACAGGGGCAAGGGCGTAATTTATAGAGATTTTGGGTTTTTATGAAAAATTCCATAATTCTCTATAAATACTAATGGTTTCAGTCAAACCCCATCAATCCAAGGGTTAAAACCACGTCCCAAGTCTCCTCCCTACCTCCTCCTCTCTTTAGAAGGTGTCCATGGTTGATGGAGCTCCGTTCGGGAAGAGTTCTTGAGGTCAGCGCGAAGGGAGAACCTGCTGTGGATGAAGTTCGTGTGGATACTGCTGGAGACCGGACACTTGAACGGTTTGAAGAGATTGAGAATCTCATCTCCTTTCTTTCCATGGGATTATATGAATCCCTATCAGGTATATTCGAACTCGATTTGATCAGTTTTCGGTTTTCGTCGTTTGGTTCTAATTGAGATGGATTCTAAAGGAACCTAAAGGAATCGTCGCTTCCGCTGCACCAAATTTTAATATACGATTCTTTACAGTGGTATCAGAGCCAGGTTCAAGTCTCGGTCGAAACCGACGTCGAATCGACATTATTTCATGTTATTTATGTGTTCCCGAATCTGTGCAAACGTCTGTTTTGACGAGGCCACCATACTCTGTGTATAACTCAAATAAAATATTGGTTGGCTTTGGTAGAATCTTTTGATATAGGTCTTTCCAACGCCGCAAACCGTTTGAAGTTTGGATCTCTGTAGTGTTCGGGAGAAGCGTCAAAATTTGGTGTTTCTGTCATGCCCGAACCGACACCCGGATTTGGGGATTTTGTGAAATCTCCGTCCACAGAAAAAATTAAGACTTGAAAAAGTTTTATGAGATGGGTAATATGATTAACTAGCCTTTACCTTTGATATCCAGCTTTGAACGACGGCGGAGGATGAGAAATTTTGAGTTTTCGACGAACTAGGGTTCTGCGCAGTCTGGCGGCGCCGACTTGTTTCTTCCTGATTTCCCGTTGATAGAGAATTTTTATATGAAGGTATATATACATATTTGGAAACTTAATATGATGAGGATTCTAAATTGTATTTTTTTAGAATATTTGGATTCTTGGATAAGGAGTTATCTTCGTTGCAAAATAGAGATTTCTGCTACGGAATCTGGGTGACCGCCACCTCTTCCTCCTCATTTTTCGGTCTATTGCGATTTTTACTGGATATGAGGGCGACTTTTTTTGGATTCCTTATTCAATAAGTATTCCAACGCATATTTTTCCGGATTTTTCGGAGTCCGGGATAGGGAGATAGAGACCTGGTTTTATGGAAACACTCCTCCCGGATGAACAGTGCACCGGCCGCCATCTTATCGGGCAGAGAAGAAGGGTCCGAATTGGATCCGGCCGCGCGCGCACCGCGTCGGCGCACCGGCGGCGCAGACGCCGCGGCGGCGGCGGCGGCGTAATGCGCCAGCGCCCGCGGCGCAATGCGACGCACGCCAGACGGGCACAGTGCGCCGCCATACGCGGCGCAATGCGCCACATCCTTTATTTAGTGATTTTAAATTGTTTAAAATCATAGAAAATCCAAAAAAATTGCCATAAAATTCCATAAAAATTCTGAAAATTTCTATAATATTATTTAACATGTTTTAAAGTGTTTAATGACATGTTAGATGATGTTTAGTTCTATTTACATAGATTCACTCATGGTTAAATTTTAAAATTGTTTTAAAGGTTTAACTTAAATTATTAGTGTCTTAATTAATTCTGTAAAATTATATTTTACAGAATATAAATTGAGACATTAATTTCTGATCTTACACAGTATTAGGAATGCATGAATGTTCTAAATAGTTTAGTTTTGTATGCTCATTTCATATAAATTGTTTATATGTTGTTGTCATGTTATTTTCATGTTATTTATTTCATGAAAATTCGACATGCATGAAATTTAGAATTTCAAAATAAATTATATATAATTTTATGCTGATATATATGATATATCTCATATAATTATCACGTATGCCCTCTATGTTCATGTGATGAATGCTAGTGTGTATGGAGGTGATCATGGACTAAATTGTGCTTGGCTTGTGATTGCTTTTAATTGTGTTGGTTATGTTATTTAATGGGGCCTGCGTGTGCCTCCTCTCTTTCTATACAATCTGATTGTACATTCTACCTCCCTCCATTAATGTACTCCCCTTGGTTAAAACCAAGGTTTCTTATAAAGTTTTGTACATTTGTGGGTCTGCGTACCCTTAAGCCGCTTGTAAGAGTTAGAAGCCGGTTCGTGGAAGGTTGGAGAGTGGGACCACTTGGAGAAGCACCCTTCTGAAGTGGGAGCATGCCAACTCAAGCATCTGAAGCAAGGATTTGCACCTATAGGGGTGCCTTAGGTGCATGCTTAGGGTTAAGTCCATGATCACCTGATTTTGTGCATATTTGATATGTGGATGTGTGCTATAGGTTATACCTTAGATATATGATATTCTAAAGGTATTATATATACTTAGTACATATTATTGATGAGACTATAATAAAATCCCTCCTTGTCATAATTAGGTTGATAAACGTGTGACATTAAGAATGACTCACGTAGCCTTTCGTTGTTATGGTCTTGATGAGCCAATCTTAGATTAGATGGGTTTGTTGTGCTACCACAAGACTCATTCAGCAAGGGATTGGTGATCATGGCTAAGGCATTTGCCGAACCTTGGGGTGGACCATTTGCATGGCTTTGTTGTGCTACCACAAGGGCTGTGTGAAGAATCCATTCTCATAACGTAACAAGCGGGTTTGACCTAACTAGAGTATATGGCTTGTTGTGCTATCACAAGGTCATAACTCTAGAGGCTAAATGACTAAGAGTTGCAAGAGTTGCAATTGGCAATAGTTGCCTACCTATTAAGTATGGGGTGATTTGTTGTGCTACCACAAGGTCATCACCATAAGGTTAATAGGGTCTTAGTCCCCACTAGGATTTCATCGTGATATCCCGTCTTTCCATAATGAGGGTTATGCAAATTCGTCGAAAATTAGTGGGAGCATAAATTAGGATCAAAGACCATATCTTAATTTTAATGAATGTTTGCAATGTTATATTGATAAAATTATATCTCTGTTGTAGAATACGATAATAAACCACCATTAGTATGGCATATTAGATGCCATATAGCTTAATGGCTCACACTTCTTAGATTGGTTTAGAACTAAGAGAATTGTTCTCATAGTTTACCAATTAACTATTCTACTTGAGAAGTAGGTGTCTCTTAAATTATCTAGTGATATGAAAGAAAGATAAGATCTTATCTCATAGACAAGATGCATTGTTTGCCTTAAACTAGATGTTAGTCTCTATGAGACATAATTATAGAGACAACATGGATAGATGGATATGAGATCCTGATAGAAATGTATGCCCTACAAGCCAATCATATATGATATGATTCGACATTTCTAGGAATATCTCATTCAATTAAATAGGCAAAACTTCGTTACTAGCTTTTATTAGAAGCGTATATCGTAATGAAGTCCTTAATCACATGCAATGATGATTGAATCATGATGAGATCATGATAATGAGATCGATCATCTAGAGGTATGTGATATAAATGTTCCTAGTCATAGGATCCTTGAGACAGGACATCAAGAATTCGGATAGACTAGTGTGTGTGATGTTTTCTCATATGATGAGAATGACCGATCTCATTGGTCATCAGTGTGGGGACACTGAGATACACACACAGGTGCTCATTAGTGGAATGAGTTCACTGAACTGACCAATTTAGGAAATCCTGATCGGTATCTTACCGAACTGTCTATCAGGTTATTCTTACATCTCAATAGCACGGTTGGATCTTTGACCTGAGTCGCCAAAGATGTCTTGCCAGGCGTACCATGTACTTTGACTATTGACCGATGGATCACTTAGTATTGTGGTCCGATATAGTTAATGGATTGGGTATATGGGAAACACGGTGGAGGCAATTGAGCGGACAATAGGGGATCGTTCACTCTCGGTAGGAGAGAGAGAATGTCCTATGGATAGTACTCTAAATCCTTGGCCAAGGTAGATAGGATAATTGGAAAAGGAGTTTTCCAGTTGATCCATTCCCGAGTACAAGATTTCATAGTGTCGGAATACTTAGGGGTTGACAACAAGGCCGAACCCCTGACCGACCGGGACATTGTATGAACGAGGATTTAAATCCGTGTGGTAATTGATGGTGGAAAGGCTCAATGGATGTTATTTAACTCCCCAAAGTCATTTGGGATCATAGGATGTGGCTTGTACCCTTTATGATCAGAAAGCCGTAAAAACTGTTATCGGATAACGGTTTTGATTTAATTTAAAGGAATTGTTCTTTTAAATTAATTAAGGCTTCAACCAAATTGACTATTGGGCCTAGTGGGTCACACACAATAGATCTGGTCAATGAGATGAGGGCATGGACGCAATTTATAGAAGTTTTGGGTTTTTGTGAAAAATTCCATCTTCTATATATAAATGGCTTATGAAGCCATACCCTAACAAGCCATAGGGCTAGAGCACGTCCCAAGCCACCTCTCTCCCTCCTCTCTCCTCTAGAAGGCGATCTCCCATGGTCAAGCTTGGATCTGGAAGGTTTCTGGAGGCCCGAAGGAAGAGAGAACTCGTCTATTGAAGCAGATCGTGTGGATACCGCTAGAGACCGGACACTTGAACGGTTTTCAGCAAGGAGGAACGTCCTCTCTACATCCATGGTGAGGGATTTGAGAAATCCCATGAGGTACTCTCGTTCTACTTCATATTCGGTTCCCGGTTTTGCTCGTTCGGCATCGATCAAGGCAAAGATCGTGGTTTTATGGAATCAAAATTTTCCCGCTGTCATGTATTGATTCCTTACAGATCCATCATGGCTCATAGTGATGAGCTAACTAAAGGGCAACTTAGATCAACAATACATCTTAATTACTTCTTGTTGGTGAGACCAATAGTAAGAAGTAAAATCATTAGATAGAAATAGGAGAGAGTTAATAGTAAAAGAAGGTGGTCAAGATAATAAAGCCAGAATAAGACAGGATTCTTACACTGTCATGATGATGATATGTGGAAGAGGAAGTACAAAGTGTTTTGTATATAATGCAAAGGTGGAGCTTGAGAAGCTTCATGTATCCAAGTCATTGGCACTTACTTGTTTTAAATATACACTTAATAGTATTAGATACTATATGTGTATATCATAATATTAGATACTATGAATGCATCTAATGGTATGAGATACCAGATATGCATCTTATATCTACAAGGATTTGTAGATGATGACAAGTAAATGAAGGCTTAATAAAGAAAATGTTGACTTACATATGAAATGGTGCAAAAGTTGCATCATTATTAGTGGAAGGTGCAATTTTTTAATAGCCTTATGGAGATGTCTTAATAATTAATATTGCTATTATATCCTTCTACAAGAACATTATATAATTTCCTACTTGAATAAATGTTGATTTATTCTAAGTTATGGAATTGATAGATGCTATAATAGATTGAATGGCAAAGTGTTTGCCAGTGGGAGCTTAATGAATTGTTTAATCATATTTGATATGTTAGCTCTCATGTTATGTGTGAATATTCCTTTTAAGAGGAAATGGGTTGATTTATATCAATCTACACTTTAGCTTTATATAGACATGGAGAATTGGTTAATGAGTTATTAGAACTCGTACATTTAAATGTATGTTAGCCCATATCTAGTAAGACTAAAGAAGAATATTTCTACTTCATTATTTCAAAGATGATGTCTCTAGGTATGGATACATGTACTTTATGAAGTACAAATCTAAGACCTTTGAGAAATTATCTGAGATTAAGAATGAAGTAGAGATACTGATGGAACAAGTATTAGAACTCTTTGATGAGATTAAAGAGAGGAATACTAAGTACATAATTCACATATAATTGAAGGATACTAGAATCTAATGGACATCTCTTTACACATTTTAGCTTAATTGAGTAGCTAAAATGAGAAGTCATATTATGTAAGACATAATATGAATAATGACAAGCTTTGCAAATTTTCTCTTTGTCTATTTTGGTTAAGTACTCGTTATAACCACTTGATTTTAAAAAGTACCTTCTAAATCTGTTCTGACTATTTCATATAGGATATGGAAAAGGGGTTAAAGCTTGACCTTAAGCAAGTTAAGGTTTCGGAATGTCCGACCTAGTGAAGAAGTATAACTCTAACAAGTTAGAATATATGACTATGAAGTGTTGGCTTGTGGAATATCCTAAGGAAACTTTTGAATATTAAATATACGACTTTTATGTCAAGGGTATGTGTTGCTCAGTTTACTATATTTCTAAAGGAAAAGTTCCTTCTTAAGAAAGATAATGGGAGCAAGGTATATATGGAAGATGTTCCAGTCCCACAACCCAATAACACTTCTATTAAGGTGCTAGTTAATAATTACACAAGGACAAATGATAGGTCTTTACTTGTGTCCATTCTACCTAAGAGATATGTGAGACATATCTCTGATAGATGAAATGAGGAATAAGATAATAAGGATATTGATCCTAGGATCTATATAGAACCAATATGAGATATTGATTCATTAATGGGAAGAGACAATAAAATCTGATATAAACTTTATCTATTCTAATCAAGTTTAGAACTTGATAGATCCACCTAAGGATATAGTATCCATAAGGAATAAATGGATCACTAAAGAATAGATTGGAGTGGATTATAAGGTAGATACCTTCAAATGTGAGAATAGTTGAAAAGGATATCATTGAAGTCAAATGGTTGACTATGATGAGATCTTTTACCTATTCCATGGATTAATCCATTCGGATTTTAATTGTAACACTCTATACTTATGAGATAAGCTAATTGGATGTTAAGATAGTGTTCCTCTAAAGTATTTTGAGAAATAGGTGTATATGATACAACTATAGGGAATCAAGTCCCAATAACATCCAAGAAGAGTGTGTATTAAGTTCATTTATGGACTAAAGTAAAATTTCCCATAGATCATATATAAGGTTTAATGAGATTAAATCTTATGACTTCGTTAAGAACAAAGAGGAGCCTTGTGTATTCAACAAGATAAGTGGGAGTGATGTTACTTTCTTGACATTTTATGTTGATGACATACTACTCATTAAGAATGAAGTAGGTGTGTTATCATAAGTGAACCTAGCTATCAAATTGATCCTCCAAACACAATTTGGGTTTTGATATCTATGGAGATAGATCTAAAATCAATGCCCAGTTAATGTACGTAGTCACCATTGTCAAAGGGTTTGACATGATAAACTCCAAGATAGGTTTCTTACCTATGTGGTGTGGAGTTGATCTCTGTAAAGTGTTGTCTTTGTAGATTTCTTGAAAGATAAAGAGATCACATAAATAGAGCCCTTATGCCTTTGTCATAGGGTCTATTATTTATATGATGCTACGTACATGATGTGATTAATGCTCTAAGTGTTATGAGCATTCATTAAGAAGATCCAGGTGAGAGTCATTGGATAGTTTAGAGATATATCATTTGGTACTTGAGAAGCACTGAGAATGTATCTTTATACACTGGAGGATAAGACTTGAAGTCTTGTAGTTTTACAAACACAATCTTCTAATCAAATAAGTTTGATATTAAGTCAGAATTATGGTGGTGCAGTGAGTTGAAAGAGTTCTATGTGATAGAACACTGTAAGTTCTACAACATATGTAAACAAGTTTACATAGTGGTTGCACACTACTTGAGAAGTAGTCTAGATGAAGTTTTTCATCTACATATTTGATATGGGATTGTCTCAATTTTCTCTGAAAGTGTATCATTGTTTTGAGAAAACAATGGAGTAGAGCCGATGTCTCATCAGAAGTTTAGAACTTCTGTGGCGATACCATACAATCAGAGAGATCGCAACTTATAGAGATATAATTAAAGATAAAGTATATACCATTAATAACATTGCAGATCCACTAACTGAAGCAGTTACTCAAAGAGTGTTTGAGCTTCACCTTGGGCTGATACAGATCAGTCAGATGGTGATTGACTTTAGTGTAAGTGGGAGATTGATAGAAATGTATGCCCTACAAGCCAATCATATATGATATGATTCGACATTTCTAGAAATATCTTATTCAATTAATTAGGCAAATCTTCATTATAAGCTCTTATTAGAAGTGAATATCATAATGAAGTCATTGATCAAATACAATGATGATTAAATCATGATGAGATCATGATAATGAGATTGATCATCTAGAGGTATTTGATCTAAATGTTCCTAGTCATAGGATACTTGAGACGGGACATCAAGGATCCGGATAGACTAGTGTATGTGATGTCTTCTCATGTGATGAGGATGACCGATCTCATTGGTCATTAGTGTGGAGACACTGAGATACACATACAGGTGCTCATTAGTTGAATGAGTTCACTGAACTGACCGAATTAGAAACCCTGAATGGTATCTTACCGAACTGTCTATCAGGGTCTTCTATCATCACGGTTGCATGGTTGAACCTTTGACCCAAGTCGCCAAAGATGCCTTGTTGGGTGGAACTTGTGCTTTGACCATTGACTTATGGATCACAATTTAGATGGTCCTATATAGCGATGGATCGGGTACAAAGAAAATCCGATGGAGGCAATTGAGCGGACAACAAGGATTCGTCCACTCTCGGTAAGTGAGAGTGAATGTCCTATGGAATAGTACTCTAAATCCCTGACCAGGGTATATAGGATAATTGGAAAATGAGTTTTCCAATTGATCCAATTCTGAGTACAGGATTCTATAGAGTCGGTACACTAAGGAGTTGACAATCGATGCCGTACTCCTTTCCGACCGGGACATTGGATGGATGAGGGTTTATATCCATGTGGTAACCGATGATGGAAATGCTCAATGGAGATGAGATTATCCCCATAGCCATTTGGGATCATGGGATGTGGCTTGTACCCTTTATGATCGGTAGGCCGATTAATCTATTATCGGATAACGGATTAAATTAAATTAAATAGAATTGTTATATTTTATTTAGGCCTCAATCAAATAGGCTATTGGGCCTAGTGGGTCACACACAAAAGGACTTATCCACAAGTATAGGGGCAAGGGCGTAATTTATAGAGATTTTGGGTTTTTATGAAAAATTCCATAATTCTCTATAAATACTAATGGTTTCAGCCAAACCCCATCAAGCCAAGGGTGAAAACCACGTTCCAAGTCTCCTCCCTACCTCTTTCTCTCTTTAGAAGGTGTCCATGGTCGATGAAGCTCCGTTCGGGAAGAGTTCTCGAGGCCGGCGCGAAGGGAGAACCTGCTGTGAATGAAGTTCGTGTGGATACTGCTGGAGACCGGACACTTGAACGGTTTGAAGAGCTTGAGAAGTTCATCTCCTTCCTCTCCATGGGATTATATGAATCCCTATCAGGTATATTCGAACCCGATTTGATCGGTTTTCGGTTTTCGTCGTTCGGTTCTGATTGAGACGGATTTTAAAGGAACCCATAGGAATCGTCGCTTCCGCTGCACCAAATTTTAATAGACGATTCCTTACAGATATAATATACACTGGATCCTCTGAGTATCTTATTGTTGCTTTTAAGGAAAGCATGATGCATGAATTTGAGATGAATGATTTGGGTTTGTTACATTATTTTCTTGGTCTACAAGTTTATCAACTTGATGAGGGTATTTTTATTTCTCAAGAGAAATATGCAATTAATTTGCTTGAGAAATTTAAAATGCTGAATTGCAAAGGGTTTTCTACTCCTATGAATACATGTGATAAGTTGACAATGAATGATGGTACTACAAAGGCAGATGTTAAACTGTATAGGAGTATTGTTGGAAGACTTATGTATTTGACTCACTCAAGGCCAGATATTATGTATTCAGTCAGTTTGATTTCACGGTTCATGCATTGTCCTTCAGTTCATCATCTTGGTGCAGCAAAGAGAATTCTTCGTTACATTCGAGGCACAAGCAATTATGGAATATGGTATAAACATGTATCTATTTTTGAGTTATTTGGTTATACTGATAGTGACTGGGCAGGTTCAATAGATGACAGGAAGAGTACTTCTGGATTTATTTTTTGCTGTGGTTCTGGAGCTATATCATGGATGTCAACGAAACAAGCAAGTGTAGCACTTTCATCTTCTGAAGCTGAGTATATTGCTGCAACTTCGGCTACATGTCAAGCTATTTGGATGCATAGAGTTTGGAAGATTTGCACCAAACTCAAGTATAAGCAACAAGTATTATATGTGATAACAAAGCTACAATTGCTATGACAAAAAATCCAGCATTTCATAGCCGAACAAAGCATATTGAGTTGCGTCATCACTTTATTCGTGAAGCTGTCAATGAAGGTGCAATTATTGTGAAGCATTGCTACATAAGTGATCAAGTGGCTGATGGTTTTACCAAAGCTCTTGATTATTCTAAGTTTGTGACATTTAGATCTTCTCTTGGTGTCTATAGTTTTGCATCAAGAGGGGATGATAAGGTTTGATGCACGTCTGTCACCCACGTTCTATTTTATGGTTAGGTTTCTGTTTTATTTTTAGAGAGAGTCAACCACGTTGATTAATATATATATATTTTTATTTTTATTTCTGATAACCGTCTGTAAAAAATTAAAAGTATGTGTTGTTGTCTGGTGATGTTGCAGAATACTGTAGTCTGTTCTGATTTTCACGTTTTTCGCCTTCTCTGTTCTACGTCAAGCATTTTGTAGCCTCTGTTCTTCTTCTACGGTGTGGTGCTGTGCTTGAGCGTTGGCTTCTACGTACGTTGGATATTTCCTGTCTGTCAAACCATTTATGTGCTGCTTGAGCGCTGGCCTGTGTACGTTGAATATTTTCTGTTTTTCCAGCCGAAGGGTGGCGGCGGGTCCCCGGCCTCTTCCTGCTGTTGTCCCTTGGCTCTTCTACCGTCCGCTCCGTCGTAGCTTTTGTGGCAGAATGGATAGATAGTGGTGCATCGTTGGGTGGGAATGGGATGTACGTGGAATAATCACAATATTAATAATAATGGCCACGGATCGATGAAAGCCGTCGCCTTCAATATAATGGCGGGCCTCTTGTTTCACTGTAGCACCGTTGATAGAGAAATATTCCTAATTTTATTGAGTGGAAGAATGGAAGAAGATTCGGCATGTCCCTCGGTATTATGTTCTTCAAGTTTGCACATATATATACATATATATATGCGCTCCAGCATCACCAGAAAATAGAAGAGACCGATTCCTCGATTGGAGCTTTGGCGCGACTGCAGTATTTGTTCTCAGAGAGACGTCGGTGAAGAGGGGTTAGCTAGGTTATCCTGCCGTTAATACGTGATTGAAAGGGTGAAAGTGTCATTCGACTGCTTCTTCGATGTCTCCCCCTTTCTTTGTAGTTTGAAAATGGCGTGGAAGCGAAATAATTTTGAAAAAAAAGAGAGTAGACTCCGTGTTAAGACGAAAATCTGACCGGATGTGATGTTTTAAGAGGCTCTGTTGAACTAGCCCTTCCGTTAATTTCTCCAAAAATTTTAATTATTATAGATTATATGAATCATTGGATGATTCTGATTCCAAAAATCAGAATGAAGTCGAAATCAAAATCAAAGTTGCCTTCATCTTCATCCCAGTGGGAATCGAAAACGAACACCATGACATCAACATGAAAACGAGAAACGGGAGACATCTACCCGAGACAGCTCATTTCACGTAAATCCAGATGGGCCGTAACCGGACACCACTTGCCTAGGATGCCTTCACGTACGTACGGCTGCACCTCGCACGCTGGAGCGGGCGATGCCACCCAACACTTGTATAGAATTGTACATTGTATATGCTTTCTTCGAGCTTAGATGCTCGTTTCCTTTCTCGCTCTCATTTACCCCGAGCTTGGATGTACGTTTTATTTCTCTTATCACGTACGGGAGGGAGAATAACGATGTGAAGGTTGGGCTTTATTCCTTGGAGTAACCGCCATCCACTGGGTGTGGTAACTAATAAATAAGCATATTCTCGATAGAGTGCACTTTATTCGAGGAATTTTTATTCAATATTCTCACGTCTCATCAAGTGTAAAATAAGAATTGTTACGTAGACGTGTAAAGGGATCCCAAGATATCCCATCAAAGACAACCAAACAAGACGTGTCTTTTATAACTTACATTCTTTTCAAATTTAAGTCACGATCCAAAATTCCTTTCTTTGGGTGGTTTACATCCCATTTGACATAACTATCAATATCTCATTCCACATAAATGACACATCTTCGT
This sequence comes from Cryptocoryne crispatula var. balansae, assembly GCA_036172225.1. Lineage (NCBI taxonomy): Eukaryota > Viridiplantae > Streptophyta > Magnoliopsida > Alismatales > Araceae > Cryptocoryne > Cryptocoryne crispatula. The sequence continues at coordinate 45,015,521 of CM069919.1, read as the reverse complement.
TACTAACACTTATGAGATGCGAATATCATTATGAAATCTTAAATCACATATAATAATTATCGAATCATGATGAGATCATGATAATGAGATTAATTATATAAAAATATGTGATCTAAATATTCTTAATCATAGAATTTTTAAAAATGAACATTAAGAATTCAGATAGACTATTGTATGTGTTGTCTTTTTATAATATGAGGATGACCAGTTTCATTGGTAATTACTGTGAAGATATTTAAATACACATATAGATACTCATTAGTCAAACAAGTTCAGTAAACTGACTAAAATATAAATCTTGAATAGTATCATACCGAACTATCAATTAGGATTTTCTATTATCTTGGTTGCACGATTGAACTTTTGACATGAGTTGCCAAAGATACCTTGTTGGGTAGATCTTGTGCTTTAACTATTGATTTATGAATCACCAATTCGATGATCTAGTACAACGATAGATTGGGTACAACAAAAACTCAATAGAGGCAATTGAATTGATAACAAGGAATTGTTCAGTTCGGTAAGTGAGAGTGGATATCTTATAGGATAGTACTCTAAATCCATTTCCAAAATAGATAAGATAATTGGAAAAGAGTTTTTCAATTGATCTAATGCCTAGAACATGATCTCAAAGTGTTAGTATATTAAGGGGTTGATAGTCTATGCCGTACCCATATTTTACTAGGACATTAAATGGATGAGAATTTATATCTATATGATAATTGATGATGGAAAGACTCAATAAGGATAAGATTATTCTCATAGTCATTTTGGATCATAAGATGTGACTTGTAACCTTCATGATCGATATGCCATTAAATCTGTTATTTAGATAATAAATTTAATTTAATTGAATAAAAATATTCAATTTTAATTAGGCCTCAATAATATAAACTATGAGAGCAATTAAAAAATTAAAACAATTTATTAAAATTAAGGGGTTTTGTAAAAATTCTTATGTCTATAAATAATAGTGAATTGAGCCAAACTCTGTCAAGTCAAGGGTTTCAATTTCATGCTCCACCCTTTTCAACACATTCGTCCATAGTGGCTGACTCTAGTAGGTGAAAGAAAGCTATCTAGGATGAGTAGGAAGGTTTGACGTGTAAGGAAACTCAACTATGGAGAAATTTTGTATAGATTCCACTAGAGATCATGCACTTGGACAATTTAAAAAACTTGGGAAATTCTTCATTCTTCTCTTTAAAAGATTACTAGTAGGTATATTCAAACCTATTTTATTTGGTATTCAATTTTTGTCATTCAGTTTTGATCGAGAGAAGATCAACATGAACCCATAGATATCATTATTTTCACTACATCAAATTTTATTAGACAATTCCTTACAGTTACCTTAGCAACTAGTTGGTAATAGAGACTAACATGTAATATAATGCAAATGTTGCATGTAATGCTTTAGTGTGGGCGGGGGGGGGGGGTAAAGATCTCATCTTTTTTAACTCGTTAAATAGTTTAGAAGGCACATACATTTTAAGTAAGTTAGGTATTTGATCAACCATGAGAACAATTTTCATGGTTCTAAACCAATAAATAAAGTTTGTGCTCTTGAGCTTGTGGGCATCAAGTATGCCACATATCTGGTGAATTATCTTCTAATTTTTCAATAGATATATAAATAAATAACATTGTAGAAATTCAATTTTAAAAGAAAAAGATATGGTCTTTTATCCTAATTTATGCTTACATTAATTTCATTGAATTTGTATAACCTTCAATATGCAAAGTCAAGATATCACAATGATAACATAGTGGGGACTGAGATCCTATTAATGTTATGATGATGACCCTTGGTATGTAACTTTTTCATTTGGAACTATTAATCTCTCAATTATTAACATCTAAAGTTATGACCTCTAGAGTTATGACATTGCGGAAAGCACAATAAATCATATACTCTAACTAGGTTAAATATATTTGTTACATTATGAGAATGAATTATTAGCATAACTCTTGTGAGAAATACAACAAAGCCATGTCAATGGTGTATCTTAAAGTTTGACAAATGTCTTGGTTATGGTCACCAATCCTTTATTGAACGAGCATTGTGTAAAACATAACAAACTCATCCAATATAATATTGACTCATCAAGAACTTAACAGCAGAAGGCTATGTGGGGACATTTTAAATTTCTCACGTTTGTCTACCTAATGAAAAGAAGAGATTTTATTTTAGTATTATCAATATATGTGCTACTTATATATATGTATCTTTGTAATATCATATATATAATATATATAGAGTAGCGCACACACTTGCATATCACATATGAAAGCAATGAAATGGATAATCGTGGACTTTAACCATGATTATGCAACACTTGAGATATAACGGTGTGCAACATAAAGAGTTAACCTCCTCCACGAATCATCACTTTGTCATTACAAGTAGTTTAAGAGTACGCACATAATCTAAATAAGAAATATTGGTTTTAACAAATAGGAGTACATAACATAGAGGGAGGTAGAATTCACAATCAAAATTAAGCAGAGAGAGGATAAGACATACATACCTCAATAAGTACATCCACATAATTTAACTACCATCACACGATAATTAACCTAAGTCCATGATCACCATTCATTCACACTATTAAACATCACTTAGTGTGATTATATGATATAACTCTTATATCTTAAAATCATTACATATAGTTTATGAATTCCTAATTTCATGATGTTATAATTTTCATGCAGTAAATAACATAAAAAAAATACATAATCATTATGTATGGATTAACAAGCAAATACAAATTATTTAGATTATTCATACATTTACAAAATTGTATGAAACATGAAATTAATGTCCTATTCACTATTATAAAAAAACATATTTTACCGAATTAATTTAGGCATTAATATTTCTAATTAATATTTCAAAAGAATTGTAATTCAAACTATCATTGATGCTTTGACAATTGGACTTAAAATCATTTAATACTTCATTACATACTTTAAAAATATATTAAATATTTTTTACATTTTTTTATAAATATTTTGTATTTTGTATTTTAAATATTTAGTTTTTATTTTAAACATTTTAAAATAATTCAAATAAAAGAAAAGACTTATCGAATCCCATCTGATAAGTGTGGACTAAGGCTAATCCACCAGACTAGTGCATTGCGCTAGATTACAAAGGATAGGATCTAGTTGGCATTTTCTTATTTTTTTATTTATAGTGCTTAAAAAATTTTATCTACTTTTAAAATTTATCTCAAAATGATCTCTCTATGATATATTTTTAAAAAATTGGTTAAGCTGAGGGCAAAGTCTAATTTATGATTCTAAATTCTTTTATGTTTTCGTTGTAGACAAAAACTTTCTTATATTAGAAGGGCCTAGGCTTAGTCCTCAATCTCTTGCCCTTTTGAGAAATTTATTAATTGAGATCTATGGCTTAGTCCTCAATTCTCACTAGGGGTGTTCATGGTTTGATTTGATTTGATTTTTGGTGATTTTTTTTCTCAAACCAAACCAAACTACCTCTTAAATCAAACCAGTTTAGTCCAATCCAAATCATATTTTATCATAGTATATTTTACATGTCAATGTACTATTTCATTTGGTTTGTTTTAAATCATATTTTATTAAATTTTAGTGTATATGTAACTATATATTTAATTAGTTCTATCTTAAATATTATTGAAACAAATTTATTTTATTATAAAATAAATAAAAATATTTTTCTCTATGCAAATTTAAAATTTATTCTAATTTTAATCATTTATTTTACTAGTTTTGTTTGGTTTAGTACAAAGAACTTTAAAAACTAAATTGAATTAATCAGTAGTTCAAATCAAATCATACCAAACTAAATTAATGATTTGATTTTGTTTTTCACATTGAATCGAAGATTGAACGCCTCTAATTCTCACCATAATTACTAATATCTAAAATTAGTTAATATATATTGCAATAAATTAGGTAACTTTTTACTTTAGGCTAAGAGATTAGAAAAAAAATTCAGAGTTCATAGTTTAATAGTAAAGTAAAAGAAAATCCCTTAGTTGATTTTGCTTAACCTTATTTTTTGTCAAACATTATGATTATCCCCTAACTAATCTTGTATCAAAATAAAAAATAACATTTTAAGCATATTGAAATCACACTATATTGTACACATGATAATATTAAAGAAATTTAAATTATAAATATGATGTAAAAAAACTAAGATTTAATAAAATACCTAACAGCCTGTTTGTTTACAGTATTAAGTACCTGTATTGATATCAGTTTTAAAACTGATATTGATACTTTACATTAGTAGGTGTTTGGATACTAATATTAATTTTAAGATTCACAGTTAAAAAAATTATCATAATCAATACAGGTCTCCACCTGTATTGAAATCATCATCCGCGTCGGAGCCCTCCCACCCCCCCGAGCCCTCCCGTACGTCCCCCGGCCCTCCACGCAGCCCCCCCCCCCACCGAGTCCCCCCCGTGCGTCCCCCCGGCCCTCCGCGCAGCCCCCCCTCTCCGCTAGAGCCCTCCCTTGCGTCCCCACGGCCCTCCGCGTAGCCCGCCCCCCTTCCCCCCTGGTTGGAGGCCGACGAGGAGAAGACGCGGCGGCATCGCGCGGCTGAGGGCCGGGGCTGGGATTCGCGCGTCGCCGGAGTTCCCCCCCGTCTGCGGAGACGGTGCGATCACTGCCGTAGGGCGCGGCGCGGGCCGCAAGCAAGCAGGACGGCGACAGGTGCTCCTCCGCTCAAAATATGTGCTCGCTTGTTCCCGGCGGGGCACCGATCTGCGGCCCACACAGATCTCCGGCGATGGCGACTGGCTGGAGGCCAGCGAGGAGGAGACGTGGTGGCATCGCACGGCTGGGGGCCGGGGCTGGGATTTGCGTGTCGCCGGAGTTCCCCCGCCCCCCCCCTTCACCCCCTGGCTGGAGGCCAGCGAGGCGGAGTTCCCCCGCCCCCCCTGGCCGGAGGCCGGCGAGGAGGAGACGCGGCGGCATCGCGCGGCTGGGGGCCGGGCCTGGGATTCGCACGTCGCCGGAGTTCCCCCGCCCCCCTCCACCCCCTGGCTGGAGGCCGGCGAGGCGGAGTTCCCCCGCCCCCCCTGGCTGGAGGCCGGCGAGGAGGAGACGCGGCGGCATCGCGCGGCTGGGGGCCGGGGCTGGGATTCGCGCGTCGCAGGAGTCCCCCCCCATACACCTCCGCAGTCCAGGCGGACGTCGACGCCGCTGCGGTCCTCCCCCCCCCCCCCCCCCCCCCGGGCCCCCTCCCCCTTCCTCCCAGACACCTTCGCACGGCTCATCTAATATCAATCGTAATATCGATATAATTTTTTATCAAACACTTAAAAAATTCGATACTATCTGATACTTCAATTTCAGAAAATATCAATATCAATATTAATACAACAACATTGGTAATACTCTAACCAAACATGGCATAAAAGAGGAGATTCAAAGGAGTAGAGGAGGAGTACAACCCTTCCGCGACCGGTGGCGACACCAATTGGCAGGCAAGCACCGGTAGGGATAGTGGCATCGACATGAGTGTTGGGCATTAGGCTTTGAGGCATTCATTGACCTCATGTGGCATATTGATCTGACGTTGACTTGGTTTTCTCATATTGAAGATTGCAGTAGTTCCCTCTATCGAAGAATTCAGGTGATCCAAACTCTAAGATCAATGATAGTCAAAGTTTTCCTTCAGCTCCCATGACCTGTCACAGCCATGGAGATCCCTAGTATACATGCTTACATTGACATTAATATGTATTAAATGGTGACTCCTAATTCGCTTAGCCTAATCATCACAAATTTGTGTTAATGATTTATTCTAATACCATTTCTATTCTAAGTCGTTTCTAAGAATCATAAAGACAATATAATATAATCTTAATGATGACCCTGTGTAATGTCGATTGTTGCCTGCAGATGGGTATGTTTGCATCTTTTTTTAATTCTTGTTAAACCGTTTTACACGTAAATTATATTTTAATTAGAGGACCATTTATGCAAGTTATTGATAACAAAACCAATTCCGCCAAGGACTTGAAATATATGCTTTAGGTCAATGCAGCGATCCGTATGGAGTTTTGATTTTAGAATTCTAACATAAATCTGAACTAACGCAGATAATGTTGGTTATAGTTATCAGGGTACGTAGGATCCTTGTCCAATTTGGCTTCTTCTTGAGAAATGTGTATATATATATATAATCAGAGGCTTTGGAGAGTTTCTTTCATGGAAAATTTATGTATGGAATCCGCAATCAAATTTTAAATCCATAAAAATGCAGTTGATCATAATTACTGCTTGTATATTTCTAACCTACATAGGAGCAAACGACCCAAGCTGAGCCCTAATAAGATGCTGTTGGAATTTAATTTGTTTATATTGTTGACTAATTAAGATGACGTTTGATTAGATTTAATTTAAAATTTAAAATTCTTAATTTTACCTTTAATTTTCTAAGATAAAAATATGTTGATTTTGGTTAAGACATAAGTGATAAATTTTGTTTGATAAAAAATATGAATCATTCTCTTAATTTTTCTTAAATAATAAAATATTGACGAGAGATAAATATTGTTCTATGATTTCTTCTTCTTATAATCTCAATCAAACACACTCTTTTGCTTCATCCTCTCCTAAAAATTAGAAAAGAAAAGCAAATTAGACTATTTGCCTCCTATTCGGTAGATTATCGATTGGAATGGACCTATATAGATGGTTATACAATAATTCAAGATCAAACAATACGTATTGCGTGACTGGGGGATCAACAATCTATATATTTATTAATTTATGCAATTATATTTCACAAAATATGTAATATTTTGATTTTTATTTATTGTATTTTATTTTATTATTATAATTTGAATATTTAATATTTTAATTAATTTTACTCTCCTATTAGAACTCTGCTTTTCCTCTCCTGATCGAATTCAACTTCCCCTCTCTCAATCCCGGTCGGACTCTCCCTCCTCCCCCTCTATTTATTCCCCGTACAGCAACCCTGCACCCTCGCCTCCCTCTTCTCCCCTCCCGCGAGCGCACACAGCAGCCGCGTCCCCTCCCTCTTCTCCTTCTCTGCCGCGAGCGCGCGCGCAGCAGCACCCGCGCCCATCTCCTTTTCTTCTTCTTCTCTCCTGCTTGCACACCCACCCGGACGACGCCGTCGCCACCCCACCTGCACCGCCTCCCTCCACGCCGCCAACTGGTTGCTGCCGCGCGACCCGCCGTCGCCGGCCACAGCTTCCCGCGCGCTATCCCGCCGCCGCGGCGTTGGCAGCCCGCGCGCCACCTGCACGTCGCCATCCACCGGGGCCGCCGCCGTCGCCACCCGCAGCGCCGGCCGTCCGCACGACGCCGCCGCCCGATCGTCCGCCGCCGCCGGCACCCTCCGCCGGCCTCCGCGCGACAACGCCGCCCGGTTGCGGCGCCGCCGCCGCCCGCCTCCCACCAACGCCGGCCGCCGCCCGACGCCGCCGCCGCCCGGCGCCAGCCCCGCCGTCTTCCCCCGTGACCGCGCGTGCGCCCGCGCGCGGTGTGCGCCGCCGTGCGCCACACGCCCCCCGGTGCGCCAAACCCCCCTCCACCGGTCTCTCTCTTCTCTCTCATATCTCTCTCTCTCCTATCTATCCCTCCCTCTATCGCATATCCCTCTCTCTCCTCAATACCCTCTCTTCTATCTATTATTCTTTTCTCTAATCTTTATGTAACGTTCGTTTTTTTTTATATATAGGTTAAAGATATTTTAAATTAATTTTTATGGGCAATTTATTGTTATTTAAATCCTTCCTCATTTATCCTTTATTTTTACCCGATTTTTCCCCCTCTCCGTACCCTAGTTTGATCGTCGCCGTCTCCCCCCTCGCGAAACCGTCTTCGCGAAGGCGAGCAGCGCCGTCGGCCTCCTCGTCCCCCCTCTCTCTCCGTCGCCGCTTTCCTCTCTCCGCGAGCGCCTCCACGCGGTCACCGCGGTGCCACCGTCGCCGACGTCGGCCAGCCGACGTCCGCCGCCCTCGTCCGTGCGCGCACGCGTGAGCCGCCTCGCGCGGTACCTCCGGCCAACGAGCGCCCTCCGCGCGACCGGCTTTCTCCCCCCCCGGCGCAGTCAACGCCGCGGCCTCCCGCGCGGCCGCCCACGCCCGGCGCACACCGCGCTCGGCGCGCGGCCTCCCGCCTCAACGCCGCCGTGCGCCCTCCCCCGGCCGCCGTGCGCCTCTCCCGGCGCCGTGCGCCGCCCCCCTATCAGCCGCCGTAAGCCCCTCTCTCTCTCCTATCCTATCATCCTCTCTCTTTTATCTATTGCCCATATCATGATATTCTCCTCTTCAATTATTTTTCTAAAATTTTCCCTTGATCCAACAGTTTATATTTTCTTGTGTATACTCTTTTTTTCAGCAACCTAAGTGGTGAGAATTAACCATTTTCGATCGGTTCAAGCGGTACATTGCGTAGCCGACATTTGATACCCTTTTCTGTCGCCGATTCTCAAGTTCCGTAACGCGAATCAGGTAGGCACCCTTGACGTGTCTATTATCATTAAAAATTCATATTTAATCCTCCATGATTATTAGAGTTGACCTTTTTAATTAAAGGGTGTGTGTAGTTACACTTTTGAACTTAAATTGTGAGTCGACATGGGTTAGTTAAGATAGATGTGCGCGGTATCATGTGATGACATGTGTTTATGTCTCTATTATGTATATATGAGATCTTGCTTAGTTAGTAGTGTATTAATGTTCATTCTTTTAGCTAATCACCTGGTTACATATTAGCTTGATTATATTATGTTAACCTTGTTAAATAATGATGAGAGGTTAACCAGATTAGAGGATGTGATGAGTAGTTTTTCCAGCACCTAGCTATATTCATGTTCAATCATGTTTAGTTAGTTATATGTGATTTCGTCTCATTTTGGTTCATTTCTAGCATGGTTGTCTAGCATTGCAATAGCTGAGTATATGTTCATTTTAATGTTCATAGTCCGTGTTGTTATGTCATGGCATAGTATTGTTGATGTTTATTGATCTTGCATAAGTGTATCATGGCATGGCATGATTGAGGTGGATGCATGATGCATTGAAATTATGATGAAAACGGCTACACCGGACTAGTTAGTCGTGACCCGAGGGCGCGAGAGGTTAGAACGATCCGGTGCATCCTTCGATCCCGGATACCGCGGTTTGTCCCTGTGCCACCACTGCCTAGGTGCACTATGGGATTTCGTTTAGCTATATGGTACTGCTATATATGATAGATCTGGTGATAGCTGGTTGAGGTGGCAAGACGACGCATTCCTTGCTAATAAGAAAAATGTGTGGTCCTTTATTAGAGGATAGGTGCATTATTGCATGGTATTGTATAGGTGGTCTAGTGATGTATTTTATTTTTGTCAATTATCATATTGTGTTGCACGGTGTATGCATAGTTTGCCTCATTTATAGTGATATCATCATATGGAGCATATAGTAGGTGTCTATATATATGTTCATACCATCTTTTTAGGTCGTGTTATGGTGCATATAGGTGCTGGTCGGTGTGATTATAGGCTTTGGTTGGTGGTGTAAAACACATGGATTAAGTCATATATCTAATATATTGACTAGCCTATATTTGCATATAATGGGTGTAGGTCTGGGTACCTATTTAATTAACATCTAGGGCCTTCTGGCTATCCGATTTGGCGGATGATGGGGTGTCTACTGAGTCGTCGTACTCATCCCAATCCTCTTATCAATTTTTTCAGGTAATCAGGTTTAGCGCAGCAGAAGCGTGGTGGATCGATTCTCGAGTAGACAATTAGATGATCTTTGTCATAGATTGGTATATGTTTTATTTGATTGTATTATTAGCATGATATATTAGAAGGAATCTTGGGAATTGTGATATTAGTCTCATTTGTTCCAAATCGTTATTTTTTTTGGGGTTATTTCCCCAGTTACGTCGTCGGATTATGTTCCGCTGTGCAGGATTAAATCCGGGGCGTGACAGCTTGGTATCAGAGCCTTAACTCGGCCTTAAGGTCTATTTTTGACTAGCCCGAGTTTATGATATCGATTTGGATTAGATGGAATTGATGTTTGGAAGAAAATGATCTTGGATAGACATAATAATTTATGTTGACTATTAGATTGAATGACATGGAAATTTGATATCAGCTTATTAGAGTTCTACATTGGATAATTACATGTATCATTTTATGATGACTTAATTTCCAGATTTAGTGGATCTTGGAGTTTGGATTTATGTTCATAGGATAAGATTATCAAATTGAATTTGTTGAATTTTAATATTAGAGAGTGATCGGGTCATTAGAGGCTTAGATAGGATGATTAATGTATGATGACCAAATTTTCAGTTTTGTTCGATATTGTGGTTTGGCTTGATGAAGAATTGCTTCTTATCAATCTTAAGGTAAGATTCTTGGGTTATATATATCAGATTATCGAATGATTGATATATGATGCTTGATCATTATTAGGTTGGTCTATACTTTAAGTTTGAAGTTTTCAGATTTAACATGGTTAGTGATTTGGATTAATGCTAAATTCAATGGTCAGAATCATGATGATATTATATGATCAATAGATAAATGATAGATTAGTGAATCTTCAAATTGATTTAATTGGATAATCTATATGGGATGATAATGATGATTTATTTTGTCTATCTAGGATTAATCCGATTTATCATTGTATGTTAATTGATGGAATATCAATGAGTGGTATGAGGATAGGATGACATGTGATTTTGGTATTGGATTTATCTAGATGTAAGGTGAAATGATGATTGAAGTATTGCTTCCACTATATAGTTTTGGATGGAGAAGAAATGAGGCATAAGAATGAGATTATCAATTGGAAAGGGTATAGTGAAGATCAAGAGAATTTTTATCATGCTTTGAATAAGTGGTATTTTTTGTGTGCAATCAAGTATGAATTATAGATCGTGTAAGCATAAGGATGTGATATTCCGGTACTAGTATCAGTTTGAGAATTTAAAGGTAGTTTGAGTATGATTATAGTAAGAGTTGGTTAGGTGCTATCTATTGCTTAAACTCCTCAATCTTGATCTTTCATCTTTATGCTCAAAATTTTGAACTCTTTATTCTGCTATATCTTATTTGATCAATCTAGCCAAATCTTGACTCTAGATCATCTTAATTGTATGTTGTGACCATTCATAGGTTGATCTTATGTGGAGTTTGGACCTTGGTCTATTGGAAGTGATCTTTTAGATTAGATAGAGATAACATGATGATGGGATATATCTTGCTAATTGTTTGGGAGCAGTTAGAATATGAATATAAACTTATTTTAAGGAAGAAATGAGAATGAATCGTGTGAGAGTGGTAGATACAGAGATAGATTTGTCGAAGAGGAGATTTGAGAACTCATTAAGAGTATTATATGTGATTACAAATAGATATTGTTCTTATGATTTAGGTGATGTTAATATTGTTAAAAGTAGTAAACTCAGTAGAATTACTTTGGAAGTTAGAGATTTGGTCATCTTGAGAACTTATATAATAATATAGATTGTATGGGGTGATTATATTTGGGATCATATGTGTATGAATTATATAGAGGTTAAGAATAATTACATTACTTGGATGAGTGGATAACGTAAATCTTGTGATATAATTCATTTCATGGCATCACTATTTTTGTGAAACTTGACTTTGAGATTGAATGGAAACAAGGCATTGATATCAAACTATTTTGAATTGAACAACTTCTGGAGCTTTATATGAGAAAGATGAGAATATATCATATTTGGAGAAAGATTTACCAATATGAATTTTAGAATAGATTTATGAAATCATAGGCATGAGCATAGCATTGATAATCTTTTGATATTAAGGATGAGATTTATAGAAGATCAAATATAAACTTTAGAGCATAGGCGATTATCTAGATAGAGTTGTAATTAGTTTAAGATTATGGCAATCTGTTATAGAGCATGATCATATTATCTAGATCATCATCTATTATCTATCAACCTTGAACTCACGAGTTATTTCTATCTACCATGATCCGATTTGGGCTTATCTAATCTGAGAATTCATTCTCTCTTCAAATCTTGATTTACAAACTTAGCTAGAAGTATACTTTGCCTACTTAGATTTAGACTTGAGTAGTTGGTGATAGATTGATTGTCATATTGTGATTAAATGTAGTAGATGAATTAGTTAGACCGCAATTTATTAGAAATGATCTCTAGATAAAAGATTGTAAGAGGAATAGTTAAGGAAATTTCTTCCATATTGTGGATTATATGATTGATACCAATAATATGACGATATAGCTTCAGATTTAGTGAACTCAATCATTTTAGTGATGATGGTGAGGTATATCAGTCTTTAGACAAGATATTGGTTAGATCAATTAAATTTGATATTAGACCAAAAATTGGATTATTAGTTAGATAACTAGATTGTGGCGTTGATAGCACCATGGATGTATGCTATGTTGTTAAAAATTTTCAGATTGAATATATTTGAAATTTTAGATAGATGTTGATCAATGTTATCAATCTTAGACAAGGTTATTAATTTGAGCAATGTAGGGTATGTTGGATTATTGAATACTTTTGTGAAGAATACTTGATCCGTATCATATTGATCTACAAAATTTTTAGATTTGGTATATTAATATTGGATTAATGGTTATCAGAATTAAGACTACAAGGTTATGTGACTCGATGATAGAGATATATATATATATAGATAATTTAGATTGATAGATACATAGAAAGAGAGATTAGTCATCATATATCTAGGTTCAGTAACATGATAGAATTTAGAAAAGATTTTTTTTTATGATAGATATGAGAATAGTTAGATCAATTCATCTGGTCTACGTAAGAATAATGAATTTTGGTGATATATGTGATTTGGGAGAATGCCTAAAAGATATGAGACGGCACCATCCCCAATTGTTCGGTAAGCCTTGATTTAAATTTCGGGGTCGAAATTTTTTTGAGGAGGGTAGATTGTAACGTTCGTTTTTTTTATATATAGGTTAAAGATATTTTAAATTAATTTTTATGAGCAATTTATTGTTATTTAAATCCTTCCTCATTTATCCTTTATTTTTACCCGATTTTCCCCCCTCTCCGTACCCTAGTTTGATCGTAGCCGTCTCCCCCCTCGCGAAACCGTCTTCGCGAAGGCGAGCAGCGCCGTCGGCCTCCTCGTCCCCCCTCTCTCTCCGTCGCCGCTTTCCTCTCTCCGCGAGCGCCTCCACGCGGTCACCGCGGTGCCACCGTCGCCGACGTCAGCAGCGACGTCCGCCGCCCTCGTCCGTGCGCGCACGCGTGAGCCGCCTCGCGCGGTACCTCCGGACAACGAGCGCCCTCCGCGCGACCGGCTTTCTCCCCCCGGCACGGTCAACGCCGCGGCCTCCCGCGCGGCCGCCCACGCCCGGCGCACACCGCGCTCAGCGCGCGGCCTCCCGCCTCAACGCCGCCGTGCGCCTCTCCCGGCGCCGTGCGCCGCCCCCCTATCAGCCGCCGTAAGCCCCTCTCTCTCTCCTATCCTATCATCCTCTCTCTTTTATCTATTGCCCATATCATGATATTCTCCTCTTCAATTATTTTTCTAAAATTTTCCCTTGATCCAACAGTTTATATTTTCTTGTGTATACTCTTTTTTCAGCAACCTAAGTGGTGAGAATTAACCATTTTCGATCGGTTCAAGCGGTACATTGCGTAGCCGACATTTGATACCCTTTTCGGTCGCCGATTCTCGAGTTCCGTAACGCCGATCAGGTAGGCACCCTTGACGTGTCTATTATCATTAAAAATTCATATTTAATCCTCCATGATTATTAGAGTTGACCTTTTTAATTAAAGGGTGTGTGTAGTTACACTTTTGAACTTAAATTGTGAGTCGACATGGGTTAGTTAAGATAGATGTGCGCGGTATCATGTGATGACATGTGTTTATGTCTCTATTATGTATATATGAGATCTTGCTTAGTTAGTAGTGTATTAATGTTCATTCTTTTAGCTAATCACCTGGTTACATATTAGCTTGATTATATTATGTTAACCTTGTTAAATAATTGTGAGAGGTTAACCAGATTAGAGGATGTGATGAGTAGTTTTTCCAGCACCTAGCTATATTCATGTTCAATCATGTTTAGTTAGTTATATGTGATTTCGTCTCATTTTGGTTCATTTCTAGCATGGTTGTCTAGCATGGCAATAGCTGAGTATATGTTCATTTTAATGTTCATAGTCTCGTGTTGTTATGTCATGGCATAGTATTGTTGATGTTTATTGATCTTGCATAAGTGTATCATGGCATGGCATGATTGAGGTGGATGCATGATGCATTGAAATTATGATGAAAACAGCTACACCAGACTAGTTAGTCGTGACCCGAGGGCAGCGGAGGTTAGAACAGTCCGGTGCATCCTTCGATCCCGGATACCGCGGTTTGTCGCTGTGCCACCACTGCCTAGGTGCACTATGGGATTTCGTTTAGCTATATGGTACTGCTATATATGATAGATCTGGTGATAGCTGGTTGAGGTGGCAAGACGACGCATTCCTTGCTAATAAGAAAAAGGTGTGGTCCTTTATTAGAGGATAGGTGCATTATTGCATGGTATTGTATAGGTGGTCTAGTGATGTATTTTATTTTTGTCAATTATCATATTGTGTTGCACGGTGTATGCATAGTTTGCCTCATTTATAGTGATATCATCATATGGAGCATATAGTAGGTGTCTATGTATATGTTCATACCATCTTTTTAGGTCGTGTTATGGTGCATATAGGTGCTGGTCGGTGTGATTATAGGCTTTGGTTGGTGGTGTAAAACACATGGATTAAGTCATATATCTAATATATTGACTAGCCTATATTTGCATATAATGGGTGTAGGTCTGGGTACCTATTTAATTAACATCTAGGGCCTTCTGGCTATCCGATTTGGCGGATGATGGGGTGTCTACTGAGTCGTCGTACTCATCTCAATCCTCTTATCAATTTTTTCAGGTAATCAGGTTTAGCGCAGCAGAAGCGTGGTGGATCGATTCTCGAGTAGACAATTAGATGATCTTTGTCATAGATTGGTATATGTTTTATTTGATTGTATTATTAGCATGATATATTAGAAGGAATCTTGGGAATTGTGATATTAGTCTCATTTGTTCCAAATCATTATTTTTTTTGGGGTTATTTCCCCAGTTACGTCGTCGGATTATGTTCCGTTGTGCAGGATTAAATCCTGGGCTTGACACTTTATTTATTGTTACTTATTTATTTTGACAGATTGTTAACCGGTTCTTCTTGGATTTTAAATTAATTCGTCGTCAGTCAGGTAGGCATCTCAACTATCTCTTATCATCTGAAATTTATTAATTAAGATGTTAAAATATGATTAGTTAATTTTTGTTAGAAAAATATATTTAGTTAGTTAGATGGGTTTGGTTGTGAGCTCGATTTCAATTAGAAGTTAATTTAGGTATTTTTACTTAGATGGTTATTTAATATGAATAATACCATGTTTAGATAGTTTGAGTGCATTTAATTATGTAATTTAAATTGTAGCATGTCATGATCTTATATACCTATGTATATTCTGATTTAAGCTATGAACCAACTATAATTGTTAAGAGTTAATTAGTAAGAAATATATAGTTGATTTTTAGCATGTAATTAACCTAATATTACTAATTGCATGCCATATCAGTTCATAGTAGATTGCATGATTTTAGATTAGTGCATTGTCTTATTAGTTGTGCATTAGATTGGTTAATCATGACTTAATATGCATGTAGATATAGTTGTAGTCTTTTTAATTATGTCATTGCATAGGGTTGCACATAGTTATATTTTATGTCTGATTGGATTAAATTGGTGCATGTCTGAGTAATATATGCTTCTAGCTTGTGAGATGTAGTTGATGCAATGTGTTGCATTTTGTAATGTGATTTGCACTTCACCAGACTATGATAGTGGCCCGTGGGCAGCGGCGAGTTAGAACGATCAGGAGCATCCTTCGATCCCGGATACCGCGGTTCATCCTAAGTACACCCCTGCCTAGGTGTACTATGGGATTTAGCTTACTATATGTTACATTCTACTATATGGTAAATCTGGTGCTAGTCCTGGAACATAGCTACAATGTCCAACTGGAGCATGTGTTTTACTCAGACAAATAATTTAGTTTTGCTTCCATTATTGCATGTAGATTAGTGAAGTATTGCATTTAATTCATCTTTTATGTGGTAGGTGCATATAGAGTTGTATTAGTATGCATTTGGTGAATCATGTTAATCTATGCAATGGGTAGAAAAGCATCTTATTTAATTAATTGAATCTTGATAATTAGCTTTACTTATAGTTGTTATAATCTGATTTTGTTTGGAGTTTATATCTTTATTATCAGTAGGACTTGTTTAATATAGTGGGCTAGTTGGGTGTAAGTCCTACTGGGTCTGTGTGACTCACCCCTTCCAATCTTTAATAATTTTCAGGATTATAAGTTTAGCGCAGCAGAAGCGTAGTGGTGCTTTGGAATTGGAAGAGTTAATTAATTATTTGTTCAATGTGGGTATTTAAATTGTAATTTCTTGGAGACAATTTGGATAGAATTATTGGAGTTATTTATTGGAATTCGATCTTGTTTTGTTCCAAACCGATATATTTCAAGGGTTACGGCGCCAGATTATCTTCCGCTGTGCATGTTAAAATCCGGGTCGTGACAAAATAGGTATATACATGCGTATATCAGTACGTATATATGTTATATGGACTGATTATGAAATTTACAAAACGTTTTTTAAGCTTGACACAGATCAAACCCTGGTTAGCTAGCTAGGGTTGGGTGGGGGTCTTGGGACCTCTGCCTAGTCACCCAGATGTAGCAGAAGATGGCCGCCCGGCATCACCTCAGCGCCGGCCATGTACCTGTCGACCGGCCGGTGGCTTGGGGAGGTCCCTCCGCCGGTGGGGTGGCGTTGGCAGCAGGGGCGGCTAAGGTGGTTCAATATTTGGTTCAACCCGAAAAATCAAATCAAATCAAGAGTTTAGTTTGATTTGATTTAATTTGAATTATCGATCGGTTTGATTTAATTTGATTTCTAAAATCCTTCGAACGAAATTAAATCGCTAAACAGAATAACTCGAATTAGATTAAATATTTTATTTTAAGTTACATATAATACAATATTTATGTGTCTTTTCTTGTAAAAATAAACTTGTTTCAAGAGTTTTTAAGATAAATTAATAAAATATATAAACAAATATATTAAATTTTAATAGAATATGATTTAAAATAAATAAAATAAAATTATATACCGACATATTTACTCTACTTTAATAAAATATAATTTAAATCAGACTAAATCAAACTAAGTCGAATTAATTTGATTTGATTTACTTTGGTTTGAGAGAGAGTTTGATTTAGTTTGTTTTAGAAAAAAATACTCAGAAATCAAATCAAATCAGACTATCAACACCTCTGGCAGCGGCAACCAGCTCTCCTTCACGCGTGGTGGTGCCCACGGGTGGGAGAAAGGCAGCATCGGAGGCACAAAGCTCCGCTGCGGCCCCGTCGGAAGATGCCTTGAGGAGAACCCTGCAAAAAGCCGTCAGAAGATGCCTCCGGGAGAACCTTGCAAATTGCCATCGGAAGATGCCTCTGTTAGGCAACATAATTCTAGAAAAGGCCCTAGTTAGATTGGTCTTATATACAATTCTATTTTTCTGTAATTGGTCTTATGCCCTCATTTGTACATTTCATGTATACTAGTTAAGAGATGCGTGCTTCGTGCGTGTGCGTATTAATTTAAAATTTTTTAAATATAATTTTTTTAAATAATAAATTTTTATTTTTGTTAAAAAATAATTGTAATTTTAATTATTGTATTAAAAGTTATTTTATGACAATAATATAGTTTGACATCTAATAAAAAATTTCTCATGATTTTATTATATTGTATTTGAAGATATTTTTAAAAAATTTGTTTGAAAATTTATTTAGTAGTTGTTTTTAAATATTATTTTTTGTAGATGTTAACATAAATAAATTCGTTAATTTGGTGAAGTTGAAAAATAAGTAGATTAAAATAAAATTACTAACTTTTTTTTGATTCAATATTTTTGTGATAAAATGATAAATTTGTAATACGTAAATATTTAGGTTTTGAAAAGTATATAATCAAACGAGTTTGCGCACAATGACACAAACAAGTCAATCCAAATGTTAAAATAATTAATGTCGTGCTACTCATGTCTTCATTTCTTTGTCGTACGACTTTGCAATTCTGTAGCTTGTTGAGAAGTTGAAGCTCCAGTTTCTTCGTTGATTCCATTGTACTCAACATTGGTGCAAATTTAATTTACTCTATCATTTATGTTTTTTTATGCACTTGATAGTGAGTTTACATTCTTTATTGATAAAGCTCTCCATAATACTGAAGTAAGATGTCAAATCTGTTTCCTACAAAATGATATTTTTTATTAAATTTGAAGTTAGGAACTAATAGAATACGTTAAAGTTAAACTAAACCAACCTTCTTTTATTTAAGAATATGTACCGGGACACTAAGTATATCCTCAGTTTGGCGGTTGAATAACATAATCCACATGTTTGCTGTGTTGTTGACAATGTTTAATCTCAAACAACACCTTTCAATAAATGACATAATACAAATGAACAAATGATGGTTAATATAAGAACAATAAATTTTTTGAGGTATATTTTATAATATTTGTAATGTTGGATATCGTATATATATTTCTATTATTTTGATGTTGTTGTTGGAACACTTTGAACATGTATAAACTTTATCATCTCTTTGCAATGAATTATTTTTATTTACAAAGCATGTTCTCAAGAAGAAAGGAGATCATTCTTATCCCCAAATCGATCTGAGCTCAGTCCAAAAAGAAAATGGATCATTTTCAGCCCATACGTCAGTCCAATTTCAGCAATAAGAACCAATTTGTTAGCTCATATAGTAAATCCACTCTCAGACATATGCCCAGTGCAAAAAGAAGAAACTAAAATGCACATTTCTTATATCTAGTAAATATATAAACCCATGTTCAATAAAAAAAATCTGAAAGTGAAGAGAATCTGAAAATCAGGAATTAGGAAGCCAATATCTAATAACTTCAATGAACCAAAAAATTTAGCTGAAAAAATTCACAAAAAACAATACCAATTTAACATTTTTTACAAAGTTCAGTAATCCAAGAAACTCGGGACATCTGAAAATTATAAAACTATCAAGACAGAAAGTATGAGAATCAACAATGTGTAAAAACTCTGCAAGATAGTAAAAATCTGAAACTCACATGTCTAGTGAATCAGAGAAAATAAAAAATAGACTTCTTAAAAAATACAATAATTGTTAATATCAAGCATTATGCTTCTCCCAACCAAACAAGATTCAAGTGCAAAAAATGGCCAGGTTCTTATTTGAGCTATTCAATGTGTTCTAACTTAAGTATTTAGTAATTCCAGTGTTCAGTCCAGACTGAAAATTGTGAGGTTTCCATTTCACATGTGCAGTAAGATAAACAGGATGTTTTGATACCAAACATTACAAAGACAGCAAATGATTGTAAACTAATGCTTATGAGCAATCATGTAACTGACAAAATTAGGTAATTAACATATGACTTGAACTCCATTATTGTATCCTCAGATCATGAATTAGCATTTTAGTCTTCTACTATATTGTCCCATGACTTTAAGCCATTGGGCAAGTCTGATTTTACAAGTTTGATCCCCTTATATGGCCTTCGGTGCTTAGTTTAACTGAAGAATTCTCAATCTTAAGTACACCTAGACACCACAACTCCTAATTCCTTGCTTGGGATGGATGGTATGCATATGCCTAATTAACAAAAGCCCGGTCAATCAACCAATTTTGGAGTCAGGAGTGTAATGGGCCTTGTGAATTCTCAAATTTCACTATTTTTAAAGTATTCATAGATTATCGCATTTCTTATATGCCTGTTTTTCCCTCTCTTCCATCACCTACGTATGCCAATTTGTTCTTTTTTTTTGAAAGCCACCACGAGACAAGAAAAACAAGTGTAGATATCAAAGCATAGCTAGCAAAGTGACGTATTAACCGAAGAATTCTCAATTTTTAAGTACACCTAGACACCATAGCTCTTAACTCCTTTCTTGGGATGATTCATTTGCATATCCTTAATTACCAAAGTCCAATCAAAATCAACCAATTTGGGAGTCAGTAGTGAAACGGGCCTTGTGAATTTTCAAATTTCATTGGTTTTTAAAGTATTTCTAGATTTTTTTTTACATTTCTAATGGGGTGTTTGGTGGCATGATAATTTTTTGTACACTTTCATGATAAAAAATTGTATTAAAATAAAAAGTGAACCAACTCATGACATAAAATTATCATGTTTGGAGGGATGTGATTACAAAAAAGAGTAACTACCACACATGACCAAACAAAGTGGGAGGACCACAAGAAAAAAGAAAGAGGTGAGACCCTCTTTTTTTGTTTAAGAATAAAATCACTTTTAAAACATAAAAATGTCATGGTTACCAAACACCTCTTTTAACAAGTTTTCTTACAATTTTTAAAAATTAAAACAAAAACCTTCGTTATCGTGCAACCAAACACCCCATAAGATATCTGTTTTTCCCTCTTCCATCACCTACGTCTGCCGTTTTTTTTTGTTTTGTTTTGAAAGCCACCACAGGACAAGAAATTTAAGTGTAGATAAAGCACAGCTACCAAAGTGATGTAAACAAACATTAAGAAAAAAAGTTAGAGCCAACAACTCCATCAAGCAACTTGAGTAATCTAGATCTGACTAAGATTAGGATTATCTACTTCATTGTGAAATGATAATGAACTTAATTTAATAGAAATATTGAGGACAAATTAAAGCCCATTTCATCAAGTTCAAATTTTAAACCAAATGGGATGAACATCAATGAAACATCATTGGGAATTTAAAACCCAAAAGTTTCCAATTCCTAGATCCCCCCAACTTCTCAAATATGGTAGTTTACTTAAATTGAAACTTGATTTAAAATCAATCAAGCAAACATATTTAAGTCTAAAAGATGGCCAAAGTTTGCAAATAGGATCTGAATTTTAAAGATTCATAAGGCTTAAGCCAATCCCCAAAATTCCTCTGTTTCACAAGGATCAGTAAAATTCTAACTACATCTAATTATTAGTTTGTGTTGGTACTACTACTACTACAATACTCCTTGTAAAACAAAAGGTGAATTTCAAAACCCCAAAACTCAAATTGATAAAAAAACTTAAAAAATTAATAAATAATAACACCTGGTTTAAAGTAAAGGGATCCTATATCCTTCAAATCACTACACCAAAACACAAAAGATTGAATACTCAGATTTCTAAATCTCTAATTTATAACCCCCTTCTCAAATTGAAGAGTTTACTGAAATTGAAACCTGAATTTAAAATCAATAAAACATACTAAGTTGACCACTCTAGTGTGCAATTCAATGATTAAAAATATAAGAAAATTTAAAATCGGAGGTTGATGTTGTTACGTCTGCTAATTTGTTTTTTTCCTCTCCTACGTCTGATTTACGAAAGCATAGCATTCCTTTAGGCTTTAAAATATGACAACTATGTATAATGTTCCTTGGGTGGCAGGTGACACCTGATCAATTTGCAGATGCCCAAAAACACAGAAGAAAATCTTGAGGCGTGTCTGGTTCATAAGAATTAGTGCCAAATATCAGAAAAATAGATAGCATTCCAAGTAGATTTAAATATGACAGTCATACTAAACATATCTTGTGTGGAAACTGAGGCAATACCAGTCTGCAGTAATCCAATAATGTTGTCAGAATTCCAAGTTGTTTCTGGTCCATTAGAAATGTAGCCAAAAAATGTTTCAGAGATACTACACATCAATCTAGAATGTAGGAAGCAAAAAATAAATACAACGTACCATTCATGGAAAGAATCTTTTGAAACTGCTTGGGCTTATCATTAAAATACATACAACGTACCATTCTTGGGCTTATCATCATGCACACCGTGATGTAGAGATGTGGAGAAAAACCCATAATCAGAGTTATCAGTTTTTTAGTTTCATTGAAGCATTCTCAATTTATGACATTCTGGATCAGTATTACCAGTTTTGGATTTTTTTTATACAACCCTTTGATTTAAGATTCTTAGATAATTCATATTAGAATGATTCAACTTAAAAATTGCCTTCTCTTGTATTCCATGACGGCCAAAGTCTTTTGTATGTATTCAGATATGGAAGTTGTACTTTTTTTTTGAAATTTATTAGATCTGAGATCAGGCATTGGTCCTTAGATTTGATTTTAGGTTGATATTTTTAAATTGTGAAGTTAGCTCATGGTTTTAATCCTTAAAGGTTCTTAGGCACACTTCTTTGAAGCATGTTCTTTCCTCTCTTCCCTCTTCCATCTACTACGTCTACTTTTTTTTTTCATTAAAGTAACAACAAAGACATGGGAAGCAATTTTTATATTACAGCATAACAAGCAAAGTGATGTAAACAAACATAAAAAAGAAAAAGTGTGAGCCAACAGCACCAACAAAAGGAAGGATACTTACCACCTAGAACCTGAAAAAATTGTTTTTATTTCCAACATCTTAAGTTTTTCCTGATACACACATGCTTTTATTCTTAATTTCTGGAAATAGAGATTTCTTGGAGGTTTAAAAAAAACAGCCACATATCAAGTACCTTGTTTAAAAGATGACAACAGACCAATTTGTAGTAGTCAGATAATGTACGTAGTAAGTGTGAGATATTTCTGGACCAAAAGGAATAATGGCAAAAGTTAATTGTAACCTACCTTTTGTTATCAAGTTGTGGAGACGGAGCACTCTTTAAGGTTTAAAATTCGACAGTTGTATATAACGTACCAAACCAATTTATGGAAGTACAAAAAATGTAGATGGAAAGGCATGTCTGGTCCAAAATAATTAGCAACATTAATCAAAAAAACAGAGAGCATTGTAACAGGCTTTAAATATAGTAGCCATATAAAACGTACCTTGTGTAGAAATTGGCATAATACAAATTTGCGGTAATCCAATAATGTAGTTGGAAATCCATAGACATTTATGGGCCATTAGAAATAGTGCCATGGTCTTAGCCCTCTTGCAACCTACACCGAGAAACACCAGCGTGCATGAGCATCAGCTCACCGAAGAGATGAATTAGACAGAATAAATTCCAAAAAAACATGTCTGCCAAGAGGCTCCCTTGCAAAGGACACTTCTTGTAATGCCAGATGCCCGTGAACATCTTTCAGTTATGCGGCTAGTGATACAATGCCCTGTCAAAAGCTTTGCTCTTTTTTAAAGAAATCCTTCAACAAAGGTTCCAAGTCCGAGGAGAGCAAGTTCCAAGATGCCACTACTGTCAGGGATGATGAGGACACTGAAGGCCTAGATGACAATTGTAACGATACACAGACGGCAGGCTGCAGCATTTGGCCATGCCTCCAAACACCACGGTGGATCAAGAGTAGCAACCGGTTTGTGAGAGGGGTACGATGGGTCGCAAAACCAACTTCGCATGATCGGAGCGAGGATGGGAGTGACAGCGGAGGGGGTTCGTGAGAGGGGTATGTTACGAAGGATGGCGAAGTAGCGACGGCGGGGCGGAAAGGTGCTTGTAGGCAAAACCAACTTCACGTGATCGGAGCGAGGTCGGGAGCGATGACAGAGGGGGTTCGTGAGAGGGGTATGTTATGAAGGACGGCGAAGCAGCGACGGTGGGTAGTGTTGAGAAATAAACTTATTTATTATTAAGAATCATTTATCTCCCAAATTGGAATGGTCATAAAATAGTCTTAAAAGGTCTTTAGTGGAGGAGAATAATGTGTGTTTATCCTCTATTTATGTTATCATGAATTTTAGAATAAATGGTCATTTAGGTAGTGTTGGTGGGGCTAATTAGTAGGGTCTTGTAACCTCCCATCCAAGTAGTGGAGGAGAATTTCGTGCATCACATTTAGGTAAATTTTTAAGAGTGTTTAAAAATCATATTTGGGGTGTTACTTGTGTAGAAAAGCTACCCAAGGCCTATATATACATGGGTATAGTTGTTCTTTGTGATACAAGTCTTGTAAGAGATTTTATAGAGTGAGTATTGTGGTTTTCTTCTATTGTGTATCCCTTGTGTTATCTTCTTCTATCTCCATTGTCTTTAGCTCAATTCTTGTGAGAGATAGTCCCATCACTCTTCCAACAAAGTGGTATCAGAGCTATGTCATGTCCAATGATGCCCTTTCAAATTCCCCGTCTCTCCAAGAGCAACTATGAGAATTGGAGCATCCAAATGAAGGCACTTCTTGGTTCTCAAGATGTGTGGGAGGTCGTCACCAAAGGCTATGAAGAGCCCGAGAATGATGCCATTTTGACTCCAAATCAAAGGGCATCCTTGAAGGATCTCCGAAAGAGTGATAAGAAGGCACTCTTTCTCATCTACCAAGGAGTAGATGAAGCTACCTTTGAGAAGATAGCTGAAGCAACTTCATCAAAGGCGGCGTGGGACATTTTTGAGAAATATGGCAAAGGAGAAGAGAAGGTGAAAAAGGTAAGTCTCCAAACTCTAAGAGGTGAAATTGAAGCTTTACATATGAATGAGACCGAGACTATCTCGGATTACTATACAAGGGTGAAAGTTGTAGAGAATCAACTTCGAAGAAATGGTGAGACTCTCACCGATATCCGTGTGATAGAGAAGCTACTCCGGTCACTTGATTCCAAGTTTGACCATGTGGTGGTTGCCATTGAAGAGTCCAAAAATTTGGACACTATGCAAGTGGAGCAACTTATTGGGTCTTTAGAGGCTCATGAACAAAGGAAATCTTTACCGAGATTGATGAAACCGTGGGTGGTCAAGTAACATTTGGTGATTCTTCCAAAATAGCAATCAAGGGAAAAGGTAACATCTTGATCCATTCAAAACATGGTGATTATCAATTGATTCAAGATGTTTATTATATTCCCCACATGAAAGATAATATTTTGAGTTTGGGACAACTCTTAGAGAAAGGTTATGATATCCACATGAAAGATCATAGTCTTTCTATAAGAGACAACAAGAATAACTTGATTGCTAAAGTTGCTATGGAAAAGAATAGAATGTTCATCTTGAACATTCAAAGTGAAGTTGCTAAGTGCCTAAAATCTTGTCTTAAGAATGAATCTTGGCTTTGGCACTTGATATGGACACCTCAACTTTAATAGTTTGAAGTATTTGACTTCACTTGACATGGTGAAAGGTTTGCCTTATATTGATCATCCAAATGAGCTTTGTGAAGGTTGTGTATTTGGCAAGCATCATAGAAAGAGTTTTCCAAAGGAAGCAACAAGAAGATCACATAGACCACTTCAACTTCTTCATACCGATGTATGTGGGCCAATTTCTCCAATATCACTTGGTAAGAATATATATTTTCTTACCTTTACCGATGATTTCACTAGAAATACATGGGTGTATTTTTTGAAAGAAAAGTCTCAAGTGTTTGATGTTTTTAAGAAGTTCAAAGTGTTTGTAGAAAAGCAAAGTGGTTTCTACATCAAAGCAATGAGATCGGATAGAGGAGGAGAGTTCACATCAAAGAACTTTGAGAAGTTTTGTGAAGAGCAAGGTATTTATCGTCCTCTTACAACTCCATACTCACCTCATCAAAATGGAGTAGTTGAAAGAAGAAATCGAACAATTCTCAATATGACCCGAAGTATGTTGAAAAGCAAAAGCATGCCAAAAGAATTTTGGGGTGAAGCCGTTACTTGTGCGGTTTACTTGCTAAATAGATGTCCTACAAAAGGTTTGGATGGAATGACACCTCATGAAGCATGGTATGGAGAAAAACTGGATGTTTCTCACTTGAAGGTGTTTGGAAGTGTAGCTTATGCCCATGTGCCGGATCAAAGAAGGACCTAGTTAGATGACAAAAGCAAAAGGTATATCTTTCTTGGTTATGATTCTTGTACTAAGGGTTATAAGTTATTTGATCCATCTAATGGAAGTGTTGATGTGAATGAAGATGTTATCTTTGATGAAGAAATCTCATGGAATTGGGATACAAATGACACCAATAAGGAAGCTAACACTTTCTTTGAGGAAGAATTACAAGAAAAGGAACATTCTACTACACCACTGTTGTCTCCACAATATGGTAGCCCTTCAACTACATCTTCCACTTTGCAAGAAGGTTCAAGGCCAAGGAAGAAAATGAGATCTCTTGATGAGATATACAATCAAGACAACCTCACTTTGTTTTGTCTTTTTGCAGATATTGAGTCACTAACATTTGATGATGCAGTGAAAGATAGAAGATGGAAAGATGCTATGGATGATGAAATCAAATCCATAGAGAAGAACAAAACATGGGAGTTGGTAGATCTTCCAAAAGATAAGAAAGCTATTGGTGTCAAATGGGTGTACAAGACAAAGAAGAATGCACGAGAAGAAATTGAAAGATTCAAAGCAAGGTTGGTGGCCAAAGGATACAAAAAAAAGGTTGGAATTGACTATGATGAGGTATTTGCTCCCGTTGCCCGGTTAGAAACTATTCGCTTGCTTATTGCTTTGGCGGCTCAAAATCATTGGAAAATTTTTCAAATGGTTGTGAAATCAGCATTTTTGAATGGTTTTCTTGAAGAAGAAGTTTATGTTGATCAACCATTGGGTTATGTTATGAAAGGAAATGAAAGAAAAGTTCTAAAACTCAAGAAGGCACTCTATGGCTTAAAACAAGCACCTAGAGCATGGAATAGTAGAATTGATAGTTATTTCTTACAAAATAACTTTGTCAAATGCCCCTATGAACATGCTCTTTATGTGAAGTTAAATGCAAATGGAGATATATTACTTGTTTTCTTATATGTTGATGATTTGATCTTCACGGGAAACAATCCACAAATGTTTCAAGAATTCAAAGAGTGCATGATCAAAGAATTTGAAATGATGGATATTGGGCTTATGTCTTACTTTCTTGGTATTGAAGTGAAACAAGTTGTTGAAGGCATTTTCATTTCACAAGAAGGTTATGCACAAGAAATTTTGACAAGATACAATATGAATGAATGCAACCCTATCAACACACCAATAGAATGTGGTTTCAAATTGTCAAAGCATGAAGATGGTGAAAATGTTGATTCAACTTTATTCAAAAGCTTGGTTGGAAGCCTTAGATTCTTGACTTGTACAAGGCCAGATATTCTATTTGGTGTTGGTTTAGTGAGCCGATATAAGGAAAAACCTAAGTTTTCACATTTTAAAGCCGTCAAAAGAATTCTCCGCTACATCAAAGGTACATTGAATCATGGATTATTTTATTCATCATCAAGTGAATTTGATCTTGTAGGCTACTCCGATAGTGATTGGGGAGGAGAAATTGATGAAAGAAAGAGCACTTCCGGGTTTGTTTTCTTCTTAGGAAGAACTGCTTTCACTTGGTATTCTAAGAAGCAACCGATTGTTACACTCTCTACATGTGAAGCCGAATATGTGGCATTATCATCCGGAGTTTGCCATGCACTTTGGTTAAGAAGATTGCTAAATAGTCTTTGTATTAACCAAAGTGAGCCTACAAAGATATTTGTTGACAACAAGTCCACAATTGCATTGTCAAAGAATCCTGTATATCATGAAAGAAGTAAGCATATTGATACAAGATTTCACTTCATCCGGGAACATGTGAAGGATAGGAAGATTGAGGTTATTTATGTGAAAACACAAGATCAAGTTGCCGATATTTTCACCAAAGCCTTGAAAGTTAATGTCTTGAATAAACTCAAGAAGATGCTTGGAATGATTGATGGAGGAGAAATAAGTTTATAGGGGGGTGTTGAGAAATAAACTTATTTCTTATTAAGAATCATTTATCTCCCAAATTGTAATGGTCATAAAATAGTCTTAAAAGGTCTTTAGTGGAGGAGAATAATGTGTGTTTATCCTCCATTTATGTTATCATGAATTTTAGAATAAATGGTCATTTAGGTAGTGTTAGTGGGGCTAATTAGTAGGGTCTTGTAACCTCCCATCCAAGTAGTGGAGGAGAATTTCGTGCATCACATTTAGGTGATTTTTTAAGAGTGTTTAAAAGTCATATTTGGGGTGTTACTTGTGTAGAAAGGCTACCCAAGGCCTATATATACATGGGTATACTTGTTCTTTGTGATACAAGTCTTGTAAGAGATTTTATAGAGTGAGTATTGTGGTTTTCTTCTATTGTGTATCCCTTGTGTTATCTTCTTCTATCTCCATTGTCTTTAGCTCAATTCTTGTGAGAGATAGTCCCATCACTCTTCCAACAGGTAGAAAGGTGCTTGGAGTGGCAGTTGAGGATAGAACGTCTGGGTAAAGTAGAAACAACAGGTGGAAAGGTGCGAGGAGCGACGGTGGAGGGGGTTAGTGAGAGGGGAACGGGCAAAGTAGCGACGGCGGACGAAGTTGACGGCAAGGAGCCGCGAGAGGAGGATTGTGAGAGGGCGGGGAGGTGTGAGACGGCGAAGAGGTGCTCACGAGAGGCTGAAAGAGGGAAGAAAGACGGCCATTCGAGCGACAGTTGGTGAGGGGCGAGCGACAGCCGGTGCTGCTGCAGTGTGATCAGGGCGGAGAGGCGAGTTGGGAGAGGGCGGGGAGGTGCGAGGCGGCGAAGAGGTGCTCACGAGAGGCTGAAAGAGGGATGAAAGTCGGCTATTCGAACTTCTAAGTATTAGTTATTGATATATATATCAATATCACAAGTGACGGGTCCCCATTCTGGATCCAGCCTAATTTCCACAGCTCTTCACCTGTTCTCTCGTCTGCTTCCGTCTTCTAGTAGCTATCGGCTCTTGAGGTCTTGGTCCAAATCCTGTTTTCCTCACTGTCTCAAATAATTAGAGTTTTTAATTGATGAAACATTGATGAGAGCTCCACAAAATTTCTGAGAGACAACCAACATCCCTGACTTCCTGAGAGGTGGCCCTGACAGATGAAGGTGGAAAACTAAAGTTGGGATTAGCAACCCCGAAGGTACCTTCGTGCTCTCCTGATGGTTGTCCCAGTTGGCGACAATGCAGGCAAAGAGAGAGGATACTTGTTATGTGCTCGGGCAAAGAAGAAGGTGGCCACAACTTCTCGTCTAAAAAAAAGCTAGGATTACGATCTGATTTAATCAAAGTTTTTAAGATTAGACATTGATTTAGACTATCATTCAGATGATTTATCAAACAAACCCAACTGTCTAACCTCTGATCGAATTAGAGGTTAGACCTTCATAAGCATAATCAAATGGGGCCTAAGCTTTACTCTTTTTGTTTTTGACTTGTTATGAACTTCACATTTAAACTCACTCTTGAGTAGCTATCATTTATCCTATGTATTCTCATTTATCTTAACTGGGACGAGTTTGAGTTCAAATTCAAATTGCTTGATTCAAGCTTGAGTTGAGCTTCGGCTCATTTAGGAAGCTTGCCCTCAAGCTCAATCAAGCTAAGTTTGTCCGTGAAATTCAAAGTTTGACCTTATTTATGAAACTCGTACTTGATCTTGATTTAATCTTGAGATTAACTCAAGCTAAATTTGATTTTAATTAGCACATTTAATAGTTTTAATTAACACCATATAATCATTAAGTACTGATAAATTTAACTTTATAAATAAATATTTAATTCTGTAATTATTGAGTGTCTAATCAAGTTGGTTATGAGTTTTTTGTAGTTGAGCAGAGAGCTCATCTCATTAATGGTTGTAGCTTCTTTTTCTTGTTTAATGTTGCTAATTTAACATGATAAGCAGAATGAGTAAATTTTTATTGAACAAAAATTGAGTTCTTTGTGCTCATTTGTACCCTTAATCGCACCTACATTTATGCATGATTCGTTATAACTACTCACACTTCATTGTCGTTATTAAAAACATAAAATCTGTAAGTATGATGTAAGTATGACAATAAATTTTTTAAATACCATCTAAAACTCTATCTATGCTGCCATTAAACACCTTGAAGTTTTGTTACGAGAGAGAGAGAGAGAGAAGTTTAGAGCTTTTTATGATTTTTCGAAGCCATTGTACGAAAATGTTGTTAATTAAAAAGAAATTAGTGCAAGTATAAACTCTGCCGATAATGATGCATAATTCTTTCTTGAGATAATCTAACAAGACATTTGGTTATGCATGTGGTAAAATACAAATTTCTCTAGAAAACATAGTTTTTAGGTAGCAAAACTTGTCAAAATGACAATTATAATAAAAATATTATTCAATAGGGATAAAAAGAGGTAAGCCATCTTTTTTGTTTCTTGTGGATCCTCACCTTTCTAGTTATGTATGGTCCCCACTCCCTTTGTTATCTCACCTTACACCAAACCTGATAGTACTTTTATCTTTATAATAATCTTAATTAGATTTAATTTTAAAGCCCAATTTTGTCATAAAAAGGAGAAAACTATATATTGGTCATCACCAACAACTCATGAGATATAATTATATCGCAAATTACATAATTGAAACAAGAACATACACTGTTCTGTCTAGACCAAATGATCCTTTTATCACCATGTAGTGAATATCGGTTTATTACATAGAAGAGAGTACCAAGCACCATCAGGCATTTTTTTCGAAATTAAAGGGAAAGTTTATTGCTCACATTGACAAGCTTCGTAGGAAAATGAGATCGACACGTACACACACTACAGGAAACTGGGTCATTGGCGACGGGTTATTGGCGACGGCTTTTTTAAGCCGTCGCCAATAATGATAAAAGCGATGGCTAAACTAACGCCGTCGCTAATAATTGGTAAATAGCGACGGCTAAATATAGCCGTCGCAAATAATGTTTTTGGCGACGGTCGAAGCCGTCGCAATACCCAGAAAACGACCGTGCGGGTTTTTTTCCTCGGAAAACTGGCGACGGCTTGATACGCCGTCGCTACTAATATTAGTGGCGACGGCTTAAGCCGTCGCAATACCCAGAAAACGCCCCGTGCGGGTTTTTTCCTCGGAAAAGTGGCGACGGCTTTATACGCCGTCGCTAATAATATTATTGGCGACGGCCTAAGCCGTCGCCACTAATCCATGGTGACCGTTGAACGGTCGACTTTTGTTGGCGACGGCGAAAGCCGTCGCCAATGTAACTTATCCTGTTATTGGCGACGGCTTTTGAAAATCTCTTTGTTTTAGTACGATAAATGATTTTCATTTGGAAGAAGAAGAGTATATTTTTTGAGAAACTACCATATTGGTCATCTCTTATCATTCGGCACCATTTGGATGTCATGCATATTGAGAAGAATGTGTGCGACAATATATTAGAGATGTTTAACTTATCAGGAATTGACAAGGACAATTTGAACTCACGGAAAGATTTAGTAGATTTAAATATTCGCCCTGAGTTACATCCGTATGAGGGTTCATCAAAGTTTCCGGATGCAATTTTTAAACTTAGCAACGATCAAAAGTCTAGAATACTTGATTTCATTAAGAATGTTCGAGTGCCGAATGGTTATTCTTCGAATTTTAGTAGATGTGTAGATTTAAGTGTCCGAACAATTAGTGGTTTAAAAAGTCTTGATTGTCATGTTATGATGCAAATAATTATTCCTTTGGCATTTCAAAGGAACCCGAAACGGGCCTCGGATTGGGCAATCCGGCCTCGAATTGGCAAAAAAGATGAAATTCCACAATCCGAAGCCGGATTGCCCAATCGGAACCCGGAACGGGCCTCGGATTGGGCAATCCGGCCTCGGATTGGCAAAAAAATCTAAGTCCCACAATCCGAAGCCGGATTGCCCAATCGGAACCCAGAACGGGCCTCGGATTGGGCAATCCGGCCTCGGATTGGCAAAAAAGACGAAGTCCCACAATCCGAAGCCGGATTGCCCAATCGGAACCCGGAACGGGCCTCGGATTGGGCAATCCGGCCTCGGATTGGGCAATCCGGCCTCGGATTGGCAAAAAAGACGAAGTCCCACAATCCGAAGCCGGATTGCCCAATCGGAACTCGGAACGGGCCTCGGATTGGGCTATCCGGCCTCGGATTGGCAAAAAAATCTAGGCCCCACAATCCGAAGCTGGATTGCCCAATCGGAACCCGGAACGGGCCTTGGATTGGCAAAAAAGACGAAGTCCCACAATCCGAAGCCGGATTGCCCAATCGGAACCCGGAACGGGACTCGGATTGGGCAATCCGGCCACGGATTGGCAAAAAAGATGAAGTCCCACAATCCGAAGCCAGATTGTCCAATCGGAACCCGGAACGGGCCTCGGATTGGGCAATCCGGCCTCCGATTGGCCAAAAAGACGAAGTTCCACAATCTGAAGCCGGGATCGCTGCCTAATATTTTTATGTGACAGATGAAGAGAATTTTCAGCAAAAGTCGTAGGACATCTCAGACTTCTACACCATCTGAGGGCGGTGGACCTCGGGGTCAATCTCAGGCATCTAGGGATCGACCTTCCACCTCCAGGGTTGTTGCTTCCAAGCCAGCTAGGGAGGCACCCCATGAGCCTAGTCCATCTCGGACTCGTTCTCACCAGGTTCCGACGACATCTCCTACAGATGATAGTAGTCCATCTTCCCATGCTTCAGGTATATATTTCAATATATGCAAGTAAAAAGTTTTCTTAAAAATCTTCGTTGTCTAATTGTAATTTTTAATTTATACTTAAGTAGCTACATCAGTTAGACGTGGGAGAGGTCCAGCAAAGGCCATCAGTGTGCGAACACTTCACCCTGATGAGTCATACAACGTCGTTCTAGTAGGAGGATTCGGCGTTGGATCACATGGACAGGAGTTTACCTCCTACTTAGGAGTTACGAACAGAGTTCATTGCGATTTGTGGGAGCATAATTACATTGCTCTACCGTAGGAGAAAAAGGATGCCATATTCCGTGATTTAGAGGTAACATTTAAGTAGCTTCATCTTATTTAAATTTTGGTGAACTTTTTAATCATTTTTATATTAATGCAGCAACATTTTACCTTTGAGCGAAATCCACAATCCGATGCACAGATATTAAGGCATATGGGAGATATGCAAAGAAAACAAAGAAATCATTTGAAAAGAAAGGTAAAAAATAATTTATAATGTAATTTCGAGATAACCAATTTTTTGTTAACAATATTTGTCTACAGTATTTTACAGGACGATCGAATGAGGAAGCTCGTGCCAACATTCCTCCACAGTGCAACGAGGAACAATGGCATCATATGTGCCATTTATGGAGTCAAGATGAAGCTAGAGTAAATCAAAAAAATCTTTTCTCTTATAATTAGATTTTTAATGTCGATAAATGTTATTTCATTTTTATTTTTTTAATGTTATTTCATTAACAAATATTAAAAACCAGAGAAAAATATTATTAGCCGTCCCAAATAGCCGTCGCCAATAAAGTTAATGAATATGGATTTTGAATATGGTATGTGAATATGAATTTAAATTTGGTGAATTTCAATTTTGGTATGTTAATGTGTGTTGTTTCATCCTAATTCGGTGTCCGTTCCGAGTTTGAAACGAGCAATCTGGCACCGAAATTATTAATATAAATCAATTTTTGGATTGGTAGATCCGATTTTAGATTTTTATGAAAGTTTCAAGAATGATTGATTTTCCGGATTGGATCGTATAATTGATCCAATCCGGCCAATCAATTTTTTTTTTTCAGAAATTTATTATTAGCGACGGCTCTGTATAGCTGTCGCCAATAAAGTTATTTGGGACGGCTACAGCCGTCCCGAATATTAAAAACAGCCGTCGCAATACCAGAGAAAAAATTCCAGGACCCCGGGTTCCGGAATTTTTCTCTGGTATTGCGACGGCTGTTTTTAATATTAGGGACGGCTTTAGCCGTCCCAAATAACTTTATTGGCGATGGCTATATAAAGCTGTCGCCAATAATAAATTTCTGAAAAAAAAAAATTTTGATTGGCCGGATTGGATCAATTATACGATCCAATCCGGAAAATCAATCATTCTTGAAACTTTCATAAAGATCTAAAATCGGATCTACCAATCCAAACACGGATACGAAAGCTTCCTCCGCGGTGAGTGGAGGCTGCGATACCCCAGCATCTGAGGATTCAGATGCTGGGGGATTCATCAATCCTTGCATATTTTCCTATAAATAATATGAATAAAAATTAAAATCCTACCGTGATGAATTGTGGATTATAAAGAAAAATAGGTTATGATAATCAATAATTACCATCATAAGACGACTTTGGTCATTATCCAAAATGACTGCTCCATCGAGTTCTTCATGCGTTTGACTCATCTGGAATACCTCCGGACGAGTTGGAGGTCGACCTTCTTTTCGTACCTTACCAAAAAATTAAAAAAAAAAGATAAAGGTTATTACAGAATAAGAATCAACTAATATGAAATTTTATGTTTTGACTACATACAAAGAACCGAAAATCTCTTTGTTTTCGGCGTCATAACTCTTCAATCCAATCTCCCACAAATCTTTTAGCTCTTCCACCAATGGTTGTAAGAATACATCAATATCATTTCCGGGAGCTCTCGGATCGGGTATTAATAATGATATCATTGTGTATGTGGCTTTCATACACATCCACGGTGGTAAGTTGTACACCATTGTAACAACAGGCCACACACTATATTTTGACCAAATGGATTAAAGCCATCTGAAGCCAATCCAATCCGAATGTTGCGTTTCTCTAACGCAAATTCTGGATAAAGTTCATCCACCCTTTTCCAAGTGGGAGAATCGGCAGGATGACGCATTTCACCTCTCAATTGATATGATCGTGGCTGACTGTGCCATGTCATCCACTTAGCCGTATTGGATGATATTAATAAATGCTGCAACCTACCTCCTAATGGAAAATAATGTAAAACTTTTTTTGCTATTTTTTATTTTGATTTTTAGGATCAATTTTATATCTGGAGGTGTTACAATATGGACAAACATTTTTATCTTTATTATCTTTCCAAAATAGAATACAATCATTTTTACATGTATGAATTTTCTCATAAGTAAGTCCCAATTCCTTAACTAATTTCTTAAGCTCATACCAATTATCGGGAACACATGCCCCATTAGGTAAGACTTCCTTAAATAAAGATAATATCATATCCATACATTTTCTAGTGAGACCATTAATGGACTTAAGTTGAATCAACTTTAATATAAATTTTAATTTAGATACATTATTTACACCTTCATATAGAGGTGTTTCAGAATCTTTTAATAATTTAGAATATTGAAAATTATCTTCATTGTGTTCTTCCTCATTATGTTGAATAGAAGATTCATTATTTTGAATATCTTGTAATATTTCCATTACCTGATCATCTACATAATTATCTTGTGGTTCATTTAAATTTGTAATGTCCTCATTTATCATATTGACTTCAATTTCACCATGGCATATCCATTTTTGATAATTTAACCATATACCATTGCATATTAGGTGTTCTTTGACAACATTTCTTTTAAAAATAAATGTATTACAACATTTTTTACAAGGACATTGTATTAGATCGTTATGTTGTCCATGTCTAAATTGTATTCTAGAATCATGAAAAGAATAGTTTAAAAAATCTTCGATCCCTTGAATATATCTAGAATCTAATCTATTAGGAATATGCATCCACGATTTGTCTAAGTTACTCATCTTAATTTGTTAAATGATTGAAATACAATGAAGAAATGTTACTTTAATAAAGAATCAATATATAACCGAACCTCCACCGAAAGAAGAAACTCTCAAGTGAATATCTCGATTGAAGTTTCCTAAAAAAGAGATAAAATGATCAATATTAGACTTGTTGTTGAACAATAAATGTTTATACATACCAATTAAATATTTTTATCACAAACGAAGAGTTAGACATGAAAACTAAGAATTCATATTTGTTATATTAAGTCAAAAAAGAAACTAAAAATTATACATTTTTAGGTTTTTTTATTTTCAGATCTCGTCCCCTTTTGAGGACAAAAATAAAAAGGAATATACACGTTATAATATTGACTAAATATTAGGTCGATTAGCAAAAATGCCTTAATCAAAATAAATATCTTTTGAACATAAGATAAGATATTATAAATAAACTTAACCGTGGTTGATGCGTTTTAAACTCAAAATAAATATCTTTTGGACCCATCTCTAATAA
Organism: Cryptocoryne crispatula var. balansae; assembly: GCA_036172225.1. Lineage (NCBI taxonomy): Eukaryota > Viridiplantae > Streptophyta > Magnoliopsida > Alismatales > Araceae > Cryptocoryne > Cryptocoryne crispatula. The sequence continues at coordinate 44,979,410 of CM069919.1, read as the reverse complement.
TGATGCAATCAAAGGTTGAGATTTACAAACAAGCTAATAAAACGTCTCTACAATGAAATGTTCAAATGTTACATTTTAGGTCATTTAATGTAAACATTTAAGAAAAATTAAGTCATTTTAGGTCATATAGGTCATTTTAGGTCATTTTAGGTCATTTTAGGTCATTTAATGTAAACATCTAAAAAAATTAGTTCTAGGTAATTGCATTAAGTTAAATTAAGTGACAACTAAAAGTTTATATTTTCACATTAAGCCCATAAAAAAACCTCTTAGTTTTCTTTTTAATATCTAACTTTTCAACAACATTTCCTATTAAACTTAGTGCTAATCTAATTGAAATTCTATGAACCTATCTACCTTTGTTCTATCTCCTAAATAATTAACGCGATCAAGGTGCTACATAATTGGTTTGAGTAAGTCCTAACCTCTTAATTTGTTAGGGCTGTTTGGCACACATATCTATTGCATATATGCTTTGTGATGTATAGAAAAAAAAATAAACAAAAATTCGTTTGTTGAAGATGTATACCTCAAAGGAGGTTCGATTAACCCTAAGTAGGGTTTAAATCCGGCACAAAGGAGGCAGCGGCGGCGGCGGCGGCGGCGGAGCCGGCGACACCCACGGTGGTGGCGGAGGTAGCTCTCCCCTCACGGTGCCCTACGCAGGGAGGGGGCAGAAAAGCCGCCGCCGGCGGCGACAGCGCCAGCCACGGCGGCGGCGACGGCTGAAGCGGCGGCGACCGGCACCTGCGGAAGGACCAGCAAGCGTGCGCACGAGAGAGAGAGAGAGAGGGTGGAGTGAGCGGCGGGGGGAAGAAAAGAGGGGGTCGAGGGTGTTTTTAGCCAAACTTATTGGCGACGGCTTGAAAAGCCATCGCCAATAACAAGATAAGTTACATTGGCGACGGCTTCCTCCGTCGCCAACAAAAGTTGACCGTTCAACGATCGGCTTGGATTAGTGACGACGGCTTAGGCCGTCGCCACTAATATTATTAGTGACGGCGGCTTGATACGCCGTCGCCAGTTCTCTGAGGAAAAAACCGCACGGGTCCGTTTTCTGGGTATTGTGACGGCTTCGACCGTCGCCAAAAATATTATTTGCGACGGCTAGATTTAGCCGTCGCTATTTACCAATTATTAGCGACGGCATTAGTTTATCCGTCGCTTTTATCATTATTGGCGACGGCTTAACAAAGCCGTCGCCAATAACCCGTCGCCAATGACCCAGTTTCCTGTAGTGATTTGTTCTTCACAAATAGAGAAATGTGCAAAAATACAAAGAAATATAATTCTTTTGTCCTCCACACAAAAAAAGATTAAGCATATATAGGGGTAAATTCTACTCATCCTCACCATTAACCACCTTCCCTATTTGATCGTTTACTCTATGTTATGAAAAATCTACGTGAACACTTACTCTTTGCATGAGTTCTGAAACATTAAAGATGGTCATCATTTACATGCATGTTTATCTCTCTCTCTATATATATACCCTTTATCCTTTCTCCCCCTGGGAGTTGTGTCTTCCCTCTGAAAAGGGCCACCGACAGCACAACCACCGCCTTCCCTGGCAAGCTCTCCACCCCTGCACAATAACCTGTAAGCCCTCATAATCAGAATGAGATATTACAGTGAAATCGAATAAAATACCCACCAAGTCTATCGAATCCACACCTTATGAATTGTGGAATGGGAGGAAACCCAATTTGAGTCATCTCAGGAAATGGGGATCTGTAGCCCATGTTCTCATTTCAGAACAACTTAGAAATAAGTTGGAACCAAGAACATTGAAATGTAAGTTCATAGGATATTGTGAGAAATCAAATAGCTATAGGTTCTTCCATAAGGATAAGGGGATCATTGAATATAGGGATGCTACATTCCTAGAAAATCTAGAGGAAGAGGAACCTTATGGAATTGAGAAGGAACTTCTAATTGTAATAGATGATGATTATTACGGTGCTTTGGTCTAACCAGCAATTTTTTTGATTTCCATAATTACCCTTCTTGTGTCTATAAAAGGATACAATTCTCCAATGCTTTATGGGTTCCTCATAGGGGTGTAAACGGAATCCGATAATCTGAAATTTCGATTCGATTCCGATAAAAATTAACGGGTTTGGAAACTGTTTTTGTATCCTATACGTTATCGAAATCGGAATCGGATATTCCGATAGCTTATCGGAATCGGAATCAGAATTAAGTTATTCCGTTTCCGTTTATCCGATTTTGATAATAAATAAATAAATAAAAGTAAAAATAATCAAAATAAAGTCAAATAAATCATAAAATATAATATATAAATTGATAAAATGATAGAAATAAAGTTTTAAAATATTATATCAAAATTTATTAATTATATGTGAATTATTAATAATTTTTTGAATAAAAATTAATATCTAATATCGAAATCGGAAATTATCGAATTCGATTCCGATTTCGATAATGGAATCGGAATCGGATCGAAATTGGAACATGGTGATTCCGAAATTATCGGAATCGAAATCGGAACACCTTATCCCTTATCAGAATCGGAATCGAATTCTGTGATTCCGCTATCGAATCCGACCCGTTTACACCCCTACCTGTTAATAGGCACTAGGTGTCCCCCTTATTGGGTGCATGCAAATTTTCATTAATGCAGTATGCGAAAAGGCTGTGTTGTCAAGGCCAAAAATGGCATTCCATACTAAATGCCCCCTAAGGGGTGCTTTGATTGGAGAGATACAATTAATGCTCCAACCATGTCTCTAACTCATGCCATTTGGGGGCCCAATTTGCCAACAAAATTAGACCAAAAAGGTAAGCATCATGTTAATGGGGTGCCTGGTACCCTATTGGTGAGGCACTGGGAAGGGAGCTATAGGGGCCAATCCAAGTGCCCCCTTTAGGGAGCACTAGGGGCCAGAAGTGCCAAAACACATGAAAATGCTCCATTTTATAGAAAAACTCCACTTTCAATGACATTTTGAATATACTCTATAAAAATAAGCCTTTTAAGTTATACAATGAGCCTAAATTTGTGTCTATAATATAGATATGAAGCCTTGTAATCATAATTTGGTAGGCAAACAATAGTCTCATTTTAGAAAAATCATGTAAAAGTTGTTTATTTGAATGTATATTGTTTAATAATTGTAATGTCAAAATGTGGTTTTTTTTATTTGGCAATTTTCATAGATGATGCATCTAGAAATGTATGAACTTTTTTATGAGAAATTAAAATGAGGGAAAATTATTTTCACAACATTTGTGTAGTAATAGAGCATGAAACAAAAAAAAATTAGAAATGTTATAAATAAAAACTGATGATGAATACATAATTTAGTCAATCAAGAAGTATTGTATAAAATATTAGATTTAGCATAAGAAGATTGTTCTATACACTACCGCAAAAACTACTTACATAGGGAATGAACAGAACTTGTATAGAAAAATCACTCTTGTTTTATATTACCAAGGTTATCTTGGAAAAGCATACGCATAATGCAATACACAAATTTATTGATATCCTTCTATGGCCTAAGAAAAAGATATTGTCACGACCCGGAATTTAAATAACATTACCACAAATACGCAGCGGAAATACACAATGTCGTGACAGTGGGATGAAACCTAACACTTGGATTCCACAACCCAAACTTAAACAATTAATTTCCTAAGATCTATCAAAACAAGATAATAGAATCATACTTCTAAGTCTATCCACACTCTTGTTCAAAAACAAGCAAGATCATCTACCTAAGTAGAGAATACCAAGAATCTCCATGTGCAAATGACTCTGATTCCTTTGGTTCCACTCGATCCTCATCTTCAAGCTCTTAAATCTTTAAAACCTTTGAAAAATTTAACCCACAACGGGGTGAGTCCGGGGACTCCGTAGGATTTACACCCTTCACCCATCAATCGGGTAAATAACATATAATCAAGCAATGGTATGTGACATATCTAAATTGAGATGTAATACAAAAGTATAGAATGTCTTCTATATTAATCTCACAACCCATATCTGAACATAATTATCTTCAAAGAAAAGATTATGCCAAAGCCAATTAATTCTAGACCAATGCACACAAGACCGTACAAGCTAGACAAATATCATCTAAATGACCTCAATACTTAACTTAACATGACCAAATGAAAACAGACAAATCTGATTTTTCTAACATGACATGGTTTAACATCCATACATGACACACAAGTAACATATTTCATATCCTATCCAGAACACATAGCCAAAGAGCAAGGAATTGATCGTCTTGCTTCACATGTACAAAATGCATTCACCAGCTCTAATATATATAGCAGTAACATATAATAAGCTAGCCCAAAGTGCACCTAGGCAGTGGTGACACTAAGGGAAAACCGCGGTAATCCGGGATCTGTGGGAGGGCCGGATTCATCTAAGTTACCCGCTGCCCACTGGGCAATTTACTAACATAGGCTGGTGAAGCCTTCATAGCACGTCATATCAAGAGTTCATAACATAATTTCAAATCATGACATACTTGATCGTACCATGCATACATGACATAACCATCAATTTCATAGCCCTTCATGCAAGACATAACATCCACCACGAACTTGACAAGACATATGATAACCCGACATAATTGAACTTGTTCTGAATGACAACTCGTACTAATCATGACCAAATTGACATGACTAACTATGCATAGCATAGCCCATGATCTGAAACCAAATTAAACATATTTTGCCATAACTAGACAAGACTTGTACTAATCGACTTGATTGACATATTCTGAATCAAACATATACCATACCTAACCATATGAACATAATCATATCATGCATGACATATTACATAATCTGAAACCAAACTAACTAAAATTTACTTGATTTACATACATGAAATGACAAACCGAACTAGACATACTTAATTGCATATACAAGACAATTAAATTAAATCAAGCTTGGCATAATCAAAACAAGCTAATTTCTGATGTCAACACCCATAATCTGACCTAAACAGGTTCCAAAAAGTGAAATTTGATGACTTTTGATTTTTCCAAAACTCCACATAATTATATTTCAATTCTAGGCCCATTCTAGCACATAAACATATACATAAATAACATATGGTCAAGTCTCATGAAAAATAGTTCTACCCGTCCAGAATCATGCCAAACATGTCCCATAATATTCAAAATATCATTTTCAAAGTTCTGGATTCAAGGATTTTTGAGAAAATTCACTAATCATGAGTCAAAAGTCTAAACTAGTCAAATCAAGGTCCATAAGTTAAATCATGCATATTTTCTAATCAAAATGGGATCACATACATAGACGAGCTTGAGAAACCTACCTGGAAGCTTCTGCGAATTTTCTAGAATTTTCTGGAATTTTCTGCTATTTTTCTTGGCCTTAATCTAATATCCGGATTTAATAAATCCGAAAATTAGAATTTCCTGAACCGGCGCCGAACCGGGCGGTTCGACCGGCTGAACCGGGGCGGTTCGGAGGTTCTGGACCGCGGCTGGACCGGCAGCTGGACCGGGCGCTGGGCCGGCTCGACCGGCGGCTCACGGCGGCGGTTCGCGGGCAGCGTGGCGACGGCGGTGGTGGCGCTCGCTGGCGACGGCGACCTGGGCTGCAGGGCACGGCGGTGCTTCCGGCGATGGCGACGGATCGCGGCGGCCGTCGGCGACGGGAGGCTGCTAGGTGCGCAAGGCGGCTGGCCGGCGGACGCGCGGGAGGGTGGCTGGCAGCGGCGTCGCGTGTGCGCGCGCAGGAAGGTGGCTGCCGGCGGCGGAGGGCTCTCGATGGCGGCAGCCAGGTGACGCGGGAGGGCGGTCAGTGGCTGCAGCCGCGACTGTGGCTGGGCGCGGGACGGTGCACGGCGGAGGCTGCCACGCTGGGCAGCGCATGGGCGCAGGCGGGGCGGCAGGCTGATGGCGGATGGCGGGGCTGACGGGCCGTGGGCGACAGCGGCGCTGACGCTGGGGCGGCTGGACACGCGACCACGGCGGCTGGCAGGGCGACACGGTGACGTCGCAGGCGCTCGGGTGAGGCTGCAGGCGGGCGTGCCTGGTCAGTGCGGCTGGCGACGACGAGGGGGGGGCTAAGCGTGGCCGGGCTACGTTTCACGCGGGTGCAGGTCGCGCACTCAAGCGCGGGTAGGCAGAAGAAGGGGGGGTCGACGAGCAGCGGCGTCAGGGGGGAGGGGCGAGAGGAATGAGAGAGAAAGAGATCGGGAGGGGGGCGTAACCGGCTAGAGAGAGAGGGCGGGGCGGGCGGGTGTAACCGACGAGAGAGAGAGAGAGAGCGGGCGGGGTGGGGCGGGGCGGGGTGGGTGACCGGCGAGAGGGAGAGAGAGGGCAGGGCGGGGTGGATGGTTACTTTTTTTTTTAAACACCAGATATTACAGATATTCTAGATTGAATTTTGTTAAGAAAAAAAATGTCATTTGAACATCTATAAATATTTGGCCACAAAGTATTTATGCATGTGTCTAAGAAGCAAAGATCATGTCACACCCTAGAAATGCAATGGATTTTTTTTCTCTGGAACACAACAACGGGGTAACACTCATTACTAAAGAAGGTTTGGAAACAAAAACATACAAGATAAATAAAACACATCAAATATAACTTCAGACTGTTCAACCACAAAGAGAGAGTACCAAATCAAGAACAACCCCAACAACTTAAAGTAATAGCATAGTTCTTCCAAAACAAGATCACAACTAAAAGGTCCAATCGACTCCATGAAGTCGCTTTACTATAAAATGCACTAAAAACCTATAAGATAAGTCATACGTCTCATGGATCCATGTAATATTCTGGTTCTTCACCGATTCCTCTTCAAACCCAACTTCTAGATCCTCTTCTTCAAAACTATAGAATCATAAAAACCAAGGAGTGAGTCATGATGGACTAAGTAGACATATCTTTATATGCTGTTTTGGATAGCCAAATAAGACTCTATTATGATAGATAATAAATACCCAGCCTACACCTGCTATATAAGTATAAGGTTAATCAATAGAATAAACTTTTAATATTCCAAAATGTCTTAACCACATAACCAAAACCTACCGAATGACCAAACTAAGATAGGCATATCACTATTAAAATAACCCCTAAATGTGTCACGTAATGCATCAATCAGAAATATGACCTGCCATGCATCCAATGCAAAAACAATATATGTAGGACAAGCTAATGACACAACATGAGCACTATCCACAAACACCATGTAACCAAAACATCTATCATCTAAATGAAACATACATCTTGTCTTATTCATAGGAAATGTGCCATATTATGATCTCAACTAGCTTACATCATATCTAATATATATATAGTATTATCAATATAGCTAAATTAAATCCCATAACGCACCTAGGTAGACACTACAGGAAAAAGGGTTACTGGCGACGAGTTATTGGCGACGGCTTTATGAGGCCGTCGCCAATAACGTTTTAAGCGACGGCTTAACGAGAAGCCGTCGCTAATAAAACAAAAATAGCGACGGCTAAAAACATGCATCGCAAATAATATATTGGCGACGGCTTCAGCCGTCGCCAATTCACAAAACAAGATTTCGCACTATAGTTATTAGCGACGGCTTAAGAAGTCGTCGCTTATAAGTCTACTAGCGACGGCTGACGCTCGTCGCTAATAGTCCCGCCGACCGTTGAACGGTAAAGTCGATGTACCGACGGCTTCGGCCGTCGCCGATGCGACTTATAGACTTATTAGCGATGGCTTCACTCAGCCGTCGCTAATAATTTTTATTTTATACCTACGTGCATCCCTCTTTCCCCTTCTCCTCCTTGCCGCACGTTGTCTGCTCGCTCGCTCTCTCTCTCTCTCTCTCTCTCTCTCTCTCTCTCGATCGGATCTCCTCCACGGCTGCTGCCTTCGCCGCCTCCGCCGCCGCCACGAAGGGCCGCCGCCGCGAGGGGCTGCCCCTGCTGCCGCCGCCGCCGCTGTGGACGCCCATTTCGCCGCCTAACTAGGTCTAGCTGGACCTCTCTAAGGTATTCATCCTCAAATGGCATCTTATATCGAATTTGCTTAGATTTTTCAAGCATATACGCCCTAATTTGATTTGTGATGTACGTAGGTAGGTACTTAGGGTCCGTTTGGTTTCATGAAAAGGAATAAACATTTAAAATATTTTACTGGAATCAACTTTTCATGGAAAAGTCCATACAAGTCTCCTGTTTGGTTGATAGGAAATAATTTTCTTGAAATTTTTTTTATATAGCAACTTTAAGTAAAAATATAAATTACGTTCATTGTTTTAACCAGGTGTCTATATTTTTTTGAACATATTATTAAAAAATTTATTCTACTTTTATCAAAATATTATAGTTGTGTATCATGTTACAAAATATATAAGTTTTTAAATTTTTATTATTTTATATGATAAACCACTTGAATTCTGAATTAGTGTTTTTCAGTTAGAATACTTATAATTAAAACTAATATGTGATTAGATATTATTTAGAAGTCATACTTTTTAAAAAATTACATATTTAAAATATGTGTTAAATTTTGTTTTTATTTTTTATTAAATTTTAAAAGTTTTGGAACAATTTAACTAATTTAAAATTTATCAAATATATATTTGACATAACTTGTTATAAAAAATTTTATTTAAGATAGTGAGTTTTTACTTAGGGACATGTTTTTATTCATTATGTACTGTACGTACCACCCGGCTGTGGAAAATGGTTTACGACAGATTTTGGCGGATGCCAAAATCCTCAACTTGAGATAGTCAATGTAAATTGATTTGCTTGGGTGTCTGTCCTATATCACGAGGGATCCTAAATTAGACCCCTTATCCTTTTTTTATTTAATTTTAATATTTAAGAGATGATTTCATGTCTATCACAATGTCTTTATGTCCTCCTGGGCCTGGCTGACCCATAACATCCATAACATGCATACATTACAAAATATGATTTCATGTATCATGTACAAAATATTACTTTTTATTTAATATCCTCACTTAATCTACGGGTCGGCATAGTATTTTGACATACAAATCTCTCCTTAGATTACTAAGAATACCTTTCCTCAATAGATGGAGTTGGGCACTCCCATACTTTGGGGGGAAGGATCAGTATACCATAGGAGACTTGTCCCAATCTCCGTTCATATTCCGAGGGACCTAAGTTAATAGGTTGGCCTCTTAGATATATTAATTTAATTTAATTTGATTATGATTTGATCTGATTGATTATGTTCTCTTTTTATAACATCCGATTGATTATATGTTTGACACTATATATTATTTTTTTGTCTTGTTGTCAGGAAGCATAAAAAGAGACATTTATAAGCTTGAAACTTGCTTCCTTTGGAGGATGTCCAGTTAGAATAATATATTTATTACATTGTCATTCATTTCTTTTAGTTATTTTTATTATAAGCAATGAGTTCAATAGACAAATCTTGGATGCATATCCGTAATAGATTAGATTCTTTGTATGTACGAGGGGTCGAAGAATTCTTAAATTATGCTTTTGATGATTGTAGGATACAATATAGACATGGACAACACAAAGATTTAATACAATGCCCTTGTAGAGTATGTTGTAATACATTTATTTTAAAAAGAAATATTGTGAAAGAACACCTAATATGTGATGGCATATGGTTAAATTATCAAACTTGGATATGTCATGGTGAAATTGTACATAACTCTCGTAATGATGATAATACACAGTTAAATGTAGGGCAAGATGATCACATAGAGGATGATTTAATGGAAATGCTCGAAGATATTCAAAATAATGATTTCTCTACCCGATATAGTGACGATGAACCAAATCTAGAAAGTTTAAAATATTACAGATTATTAAAATATTTAGAAACACCATTATATTATGGTTTGAAAGATGTTTCTAAACTAAAATTTATCTTAAACTAGTTGATTCAACTTAAGTAGATGAATGGTCTCACTAGAAGATGTATGGATACGATCTTATCTTTATTTCAAGAAGTATTACCTAATAATGCATGTGTTCCCGATAATTGGTACGAGCTTAAGAAAATTGTTAAGGAATTAGGACTTACTTATGAGAAAATCCATGCATGTAAAAATGATTGTATTATTTTTTGGAGAGATAATAAAGATAAAAGTGTTTGACCACAATGTAACACTTCTAGATATAAAGATGATTATAAAACTAATAAAAAAAAAGCACAAAAAGTTTTACATTATTTCCCATTAAGAGATAGGTTGCGTCGTTTATTCATATCATCCAATACGGCTTAGTGGATGACATGGCATAGCCAACCACGGTCATACCAGTTGGCTGGTGAAATGCATCATCCTTCCGATTCTCCGTCTTGGAAAATAGTAGATGAACTTTATCCGGATTTTGCATTAGAGAAACGTAACATTCGGCTTGGATTGGCTTCAGATGGCTTTAATCCATTCGGTAACATGTCTTCAAAGTATAGCGTGTGGCCTGTTATAACAATGGTATATAACTTGCCACCATGAATGTGTATGAAGGCCACATTCACAATGATATCAATGTTAATACCCGGTCCAAGAGCACCCAGAAATGATATCGATGTTTTCCTCTAACCATTGGTAGAAGAGTTAAAAGATTTGTGGGAGATTGGATTGGAGACCTATGATGCAGCAAAAAAAGAAGTTTTTGTGATGAGAGCCATACTTATGGGCACGATAAATGATTTTTTCGCCCAGGCGACCCGTATGACGGGTCATCTGCCAAATCGTCCGTTTTGACGGTGGTGGGTGAGACGTCAAATTCGGAAAGGTACGGGAAGCGACCCGGTCGGCGGGTCGCCTGCCAAAATAGTATACGGACTGGGTGAAATGACCCGTGAACGGTGCACGCTCGTCCGGACGGTCGGAGTCGATTGGGCGTAGGTGACCCATCTGACGGGTCGCCTGCCACTGTAGCAGACCCCAGACAGCGGCCGACCAACTTTCGGCGCAAGCGCATTTAATGCATTTATGGTTCCGCAGGTGACCCGTCAGACGGGTCGCCCAGGCGACCCGGCAGATGGGTAGTTTGCTGATTACGAAAAGTGTTTTTTATGCCTGAAATGCCCCTGTGACCCTTTTGCCTATAAAAGGGGACCCCCTAACCACTTTGTAAAGGGTTGGAAGAGTGTTAGAAGAGAGAGAACGTCCCAAGCTCCCAAGAGAGAGCCTTAGAGAGTTCCAAACCTCTTCCATTCCCCAATTCTCATTGCCCAAGAGATTGAGAGCTTCTCACTTCCATCCACCTCCGTAAATCGACGTTCTTCATCCCGTTTCTTCATCGGCATCCATTTCGAAGCTTCTCAAGCTCCTACATCAAAGGGGGAATCATCATCCACGTCCTAGGAGCTTCCGGAGTCGTCATCAAGCTTCTAAAGCCATCCGAAAGCATCGCGGGAGCATCCGGGAGTAAACCGGATTTTGGTGCAGAAGTGACCCGCCCGCCGGTCGCCCGGTGTGACCCGTTTGCCGGTCGCCCAGCGACCCCTCGCCATGTCGCCCGTGTGACCCCCCGCCGGGTCGCCCGGGACTCCGTATTGCCGTTTTGAAGCCGAAACCCGTTTTTCTTCCACCACTTTCTAGCATTACTTTGCTTCCATGTTTTCCATCATAGATCATCACATTTACATGCATATTTAACTTAGTAACATCATATATCATCATCCAAAAACACATAAAAAGGGGGGTTGGGAGTTATTCCCAATCCGGTTAGTCCACTTCCTTTTGTGGTTTTAGTTCACTTCTTTTGCAAGATGCTTCACTATCTTAGTTCTAATCCATTTTCACTTGTTTTCGTGGCTTACTTGTTTTTGTAGGAACAACTAAAGTGCTTCAAGCTCTTTCTTCTCGGCCGGCCGAAAAGGAAGAAGATGGAACCCATAATCTCCCAACACAATCTCTCCGCTTAGGTACGTTCGGTCATTTCCTTTAATACTTACATTGTCTTTTTACCTTTACTCTCGGAACCCGCGGTTCCTGGCGACCACAACCCTACACCACCGGTGAAACCGAAAGGAGGAGCGGCGCTCATCGTTCTAACCCGGGGGGAAGAAGAAGGACCGGGTCCGGATCGGGAGTTCCACACTTAGCAACGAACAAAAGTCTAGAATACTTGATTTCATTAAGAACATTCAAGTGCCAGATGGTTATTCTTCGAATTTTAGTAGATGCATAGATATAAGTAGCAGAACAATTAGTGGGTTAAAGAGTCATGATTGCCATGTCATGATGCAAATGGTTATTCCTCTTGCATTTCAAGGGATAGTATCGAAGGATATACTCAGTCCCATTGTAGACTTATGTCAGTATTTTAAAATTATTTGTGCAAAGGTGTTGGATAGTAACATTCTTATGCATTGGGAGTCTAAGATTGCGGTAACATTGTGCAAGTTGGAACAAATTTTTCCACCATCATTTTTTGATGTTATGGTTCACTTGGTTGTGCATTTGGCTTATGAGGCGAGAATGTCTGGACCAGTTCAATACCGGTGGATGTATCCGATTGAAAGATATTTAAAGAAGTTAAAAGATTATGTCGGTAACAAGGCGAGAGTCGAATGTTCCATTGCCCAAGGTTATTTGGTTGACGAGTGTACACAGTTTATTTCGACATATATGAAAGATACAAATGAATATAGTAGAGATCGAAACTATGATGGTGGTCCATATGAAGATGATCATGAGGATGGTTCTGTATTCAAACCAGTTAGTCGACCATTGAAATGTAGGCGAGTGCCTAAAATTTTGACGGAAAGAGAGCAAGAGTTAATTCATTTATATGTGTTGAACCAAAATGCTGATATAGATTGTTTTCGTCAAGATCATAAAGATGCACTTAGTAATGGATCAACTATGGAAGAAAACTTTTTGGTGTGGTTTAGATCACACATTTTGGAGTTAAAGCATATAGGTTCTTTAAGGTATACCAAGGAATTTGATATTTTATCACTTAGTCCATCAAGATTTGCATCATCACTATCTGGATATATATGCAATGGATTTAGGTTTCGAACATTGGATTCAGACTCAACCAAATCAACTCAACTATGTGGTGTACTTGTCAAGGACCAACTCCAATCTAGTTGTGACGGGTATTATGGACAGATATTAGATATACTTGAGATATCGTTCGATAAGAATAATTGTTTAATAGTTTTTGAATGTGAATGGTGGGACGTGTATAATAAAGATCGAGGTTTTAAAATTAGCGATTATGGTTTTATATCTTTAAATACACAAAGAAGATTAGGAACTGATGAACCGTTTGCACTTGCAAGTCAGGTGGAACAAGTATTTTATGTGGATGACAACTCAAATAAAGGTTGGGTTTTGCCGGTAAGATCCTTACCACGAAACTATTATAACATTGCCGAAAATGAGAGCGACAATGAATTAGAAGCATATCAAGAAGAACTTGTGGACGTACCTATAACCTTTGATGTATCTGATGAAGATGTACAACTCCAAACAACACATTCATTAGAAGTAGAAATTTGACAAACTGATTTGGCCCGTCCAAACGGGGTCCCGGGTTTGGACGGGGAAAATTGGCCTCCGATTGGGATAAACAAATCAAATCATAACCGGGTTTGGAATTGGTAAAACAAATCAAAAAACCCAATTGGAAACCAGTTTGCCCCGTCCGATCCGGGTTTGGACGGGGAAAATCGGCCTCCGAACCGGGTTTGGACGGGGCATATCGTCCTCCGATTGGGTATTTTGATTTGTTTTACCAATCGGAGGCCGGTTTGGATGGGCAATTTCTGGGCCTGATTTGGGACCGATTTGGGGTCTGTTTGAATGGGCTCAGGTGGGCCGGAATGGGCCTACACAAGGGGCAGATCAAGGCCTGGTTTGGGCTCTGTTTAGGAACCGGACAGGACGTAGCGAGGGCCTGACTTGGAGCTGGTTTTGGGGGCCTGGTTTAGGCAGGACGGGGCCTGATGTGGAGACCGGCTGAGGCCTGTTTGAGGTCTGATTTGGAGACCGGACAGGGGAGAGCCTGGTGTGGGGTCTGGCTGAGGCCTGTTTGATGAGGTTTGGGGTCAGATGTGGTGACCAAAATAAGGCCTGATTTGGGGTCTGAATTTGAGCCGAATAGGGCCTGGTGTGGGGCCTGGCTGAGGCCTGGTTTGGGACCGATTTGGGGTCAGATATGGAGACCTGCAGGTGGTCCGAAATGTGGGCTTGAATTGGGCTCGGCTCAAGGGGTGATGTAGTCCAATTCGGCGTCCTTCAACCTCTCTTTTTCTCTTGGGCGCCCTCCTCTATTTATAGGAAATGGGGGGATGTGAAACAAATCGGCCTCCGATTGGGTTAAAAAATCTGCACACCAATTCGGAGGCCGATTTGGCCCGTCCAAACCGAAACCGGGTTTGGACGAGGCAAATCGGCCTCCGATTGGGTTAAAAAATCTGCACACCAATTCGGAGGCCGATTTGGCGCGTCCAAACCGATCCCGGGTTTGGACGGGGCAAATCAGCCTCCAATTGGTAAAATAAATCCAAACACCCAATCGGAAGCCGGTTTGCCCCGTCCGAACCGATCCCGGGTTTGGACGGGGCAAATCGGCCTCCAATTGGTAAAATAAATCCAAACACCCAATAGGAAGCCGGTTTGCGCCGTCCGAACCGGGTTTGGACGGGGAAAATTGGCCTCCGATTGGGTTAAAAAATCTGCACACCAATTCGGAGGCCGATTTGGCCCGTCCAAACCGATCCCGGGTTTGGACGGGACAAATTGGCCTCCAATTGGTAAAATAAATCCAAACACCCAATCGGAAGCCAGTTTGCCCCGTCCGAACCGATCCCAGGTTTGGACGGGGCAAATCGGCCTCCAATTGGTAAAATAAATCCAAACACGCAATCGGAAGCCGGTTTGCCCCGTTCGAACCGGGTTTGGACGGGGCAAATCGGCCTCCGATTGGGTTAAAAAATCTGCACACCAATTCGGAGGCCGATTTGGCCCGTCCAAACCGATTCCGGGTTTGGACGGGCCAAATCGGCCTCCAATTGGTAAAACAAATCCAAACACCCAATCGGAAGCCGGTTTGCCCCGTCTGAACCGATCCCGGGTTTGGATGGGGAAAATTGGCCTCCAATTGGTAAAATAAATCCAAACACCCAATCGGAAGCCAATTCGGAGGCCGATTTGGCCCGTCCAAACCGATCCCGGGTTTGGACGGGACAAATCGGCCTAGGATTGGGGTAAAAATTCTGTACACCAATCCGGAGGCTGATTCGGCCCGTCCAAACCGATCTCGGGTTTGGACGGGGCAAATCGGCCTCCAATTGGTAAAACAAATCCAAACACCCAATCGGAAGCCGGTTTGCCCCGTCCGAACCGGGTTTGGACGGGGAAAATCGGCCTCCGATTGGGTTAAAAAATCTGCACACCAATTCGGAGGCCGATTTGGCCCGTCCAAACCGAAACCGGGTTTGGACGGGGCAAATCGGCCTCCGATTGGGTTAAAAAATCTGCACACCAATTCGGAGGCCGATTTGGCCCGTCCAAACCGATCCCGGGTTTGGACGGGGCAAATCGGCCTCCAATTGGTAAAATAAATCCAAACACCCAATCGAAAGCCGGTTTGCCCCGTCCGAACCGATCCCGGGTTTGGATGGGGCAAATCGGCATCCAATTGGTAAAATAAATCCAAACGCCCAATCGGAAGCTAATTCGGAGGCCGATTTGACCCGTCCAAACCGATCCCGGGTTTGGATAGGACAAATCGGCCTAGGATTGGGGTAAAAATTCTGTACACCAATCCGGAGGCTGATTCGGCCCGTCCAAACCGATCCCGGGTTTGGACGGGGCAAATCGGCCTCCAATTGGTAAAACAAATCCAAACACCCAATCGGAAGCCGGTTTGCCCCGTCCGAACCGGGTTTGGACGGGGAAAATCGGCCTCCGATTGGGTTAAAAAATATGCACACCAATTCGGAGGCCGATTTGGCCCGTCCAAACCGAAACCGGGTTTGGACGGGGCAAATCGGCCTCCGATTGGGTTAAAAAATCTGCACACCAATTATGAGGCCGATTTGGCCTGTCCAAACCGATTTTACCATTCGGAGGCCGATTTGGCCCGTCCAAACCGATTTTACCATTCGGAGGCCGATTTGGCCCGTCCAAACCCAGGATCGGTTTGGACGGGGAAAATCGGCCTCCAATTGGTAAAATAAATCAAAATACCCAGTCGGAAGCCGGTTTGCCCCGTCCGAACCGGGTTAAACCGGCCTCCGATTGGGTTAAAAAATCAGCACACCAATTCTGTACACCAATCCGGAGGCTGATTCGGCCCGTCCAAACCGATCCCGGGTTTGGACGGGGCAAATCGGCCTCCAATTGGTAAAACAAATCCAAACACCAATCTCTTTATAATATTACAGATGAAGGGTTTCAGCAAGAGCCGTAGGACATCTCAGGGGGGTACACCATCGCAAAGTGGTGGACCACCCAATCGGTCCGATCGATCTCATGCATCCAGAGATCGATCTCAGTCTACTCCTTCCAGCTCTAGGAGTGTTGCGGCTCAGCCGTCGCTAGAGGCACCCCGTGAGCTTGTTGCACCTCAGTTGCCACCTACAGATGGAGGTAGTCCATCTTCACATGCCTCAGGTATATGTTTCAATATTTTCAATTATATCAATTGCTTAGATAATACCTTGTATTTGAACTAATTTGCTAATTTATATGTAAATAGGTACATCAGCTCGTCATGGGAGAGGTCCAGCAAAAGCAATGACTGTGCGAACTCTGGGACCCGATGAATCATTTAACGTCGAATTAGTAGGTGGCTCAGGTGTGGGGTCACATGGTCAAGAGTTTACCTCCTATCTGGGGGTATGTAATAGAGTGCATTGTAATTTATGGGAACAAAATTACATGACCCTCCCACAGGAGAAGAAAGATGCCATCTTCCGTGATCTTGAGGTAAATTTATTTATTTTACTCATTTATTTTTAATAATCTTGATTCTCATCATTCTTTTTGCATGTAGCAACACTTTACATTTGAACGGAATACATCTATAGATGCTCAGATTTTGAGACATATGGGCGAAATGCAAAGAAAGCAAAGGAGCACCTTAAAAAGAAAGGTAAATTTTTAATTATTCTATTCTTTGCGAGTAATGTAAAAAATTCTATTCTTTGCTGACAACATTTGTATTCAGTATTTTACAAGACGACCGTTCGAGGAGGCCATCGCCAATGTTCCTCTACAATGCACTGAGGAACAATGGCTACATATGTGCAATTTATGGGTTCGAGACGAAGCAAGGGTAAAATAATTTTTTTTTCGTTGATATATATATATCATTTCAAAGTTATTGAAACAGTTTATTGAAGTCTTTATGTATAACTGTATAGGCGTCGAGTGAACGAAATCAAGGAAATAGAAATAAGTTAACAATGCCGTATAGAAGAGGAAGAACAAACATACACGAGTTAGAGCGAGATTTTGTAAGTATAAAAATTTATATTTTCTTTGAATTTTTCAGTTTTCATAGACTTATTTTGTTCATATTATGTTTAAACAGGTACAAAAAGAAGGACGTCGCCCTACTCGTTCCGAGGTTTTCCAAATGACTCAGACAAATAAAGAGTTAGATGGAGCAGTTATTTGGGACAATGAGCAGAGTCGTCAGATGATGGTATACAGAAACATTCAATCTGATTTCTCTCCATTTTTTCATGCAATCCCTATTTCTTTTAATACAAAATTATATTGTAGGAAAATATGCAACAATTGATGAATCCCCCAGCATCAGAGGAATCGGATGCTGGGGTAACACAGCCACTCACTCCTGAGGATGCTTTTATATCCGTCTTCGGTAGAGATAGACCGGGACGGATCCGATGTGGTGGGCGAGGTGAAACTCGCAGCACTTGGTATGGTGGGTGAAGTGGAGGTTCTTCTTCCTCCACGTCCCAAGAGGTCCGGGAGCTTAGACAGCAGGTGGAGAGGCAAGCTCAGGTCAACATTGAATGTCGATCGGAGATTTCCTCTTTGAAGCAACAGTTGGACGATCAACAAAGATCGTTTCAAGAAACTGTCCTACGCCTGACACAGATGTATGAAAATATTAGTCAAAGACTCCCGGCTTACATACCTGTAGACACGCAATTTTGGCCTAGTTGGAGAGCTCAAATTCTTGTTTTCATAAAGAATATTTGAGTAACCTTTCAAGGGAACCGAGTTTTCCGGAAAAATTAAGGTCTTTGGCACATTTCAAAGAGGGCAAAACCCTGTGTATAAAGGCACCTGGCGCCCTATAAATAGGGCACCAGGCGCCCTGTTTATAGGGCACCTGGCGCCCTATAAACAGGGCACCTGGCGCCCTGTATACAGGGCGCCTGGATCCAAATTAAATTGACTTGACAGGCCGATTTGACCCCCCGCAGTGACTTGTCTTTTCGACCTGACATATCTCATGATGCTGGCGCCCCATATATAGGGTGCTATGCCACATGGCACTATTTTTCGAAAATGGCCAAAGTACCCTCTTTTGGGCTATAAATAGACCCCCATTTGGAGCTTGGAGGAGGTTCCAACTTCGTACCACCCTAGAGCTCATCCAACACCACGTTTCTAAGCCATTCTCATCCCCCACAAGCCTTCAAATCGATCCAAAATCGTCCACCAAAAACCCTAAAAACCTTCTGTTTCTGTCACCCAGAAACATGATTTTTCTCCAACTTTAAGAGCCTCTATCCGTTTCTCCTCTTACATCCAGCATCCAAACCACCTTTCATTAGCTTCATTTGCATATTGTCTACAAGGAGGAGCCCCTACTTCGTCCCGGAAGCCGCCCAGCACTCCGGAGCGGCGTTGCGAAGAGGGGAAGAAAATCTGTTCGGGCCAGACTTAGTGCCCCGTATACAGGGCGCTTTGACTTGGTCAACGCGCCCCATAAAGGGGGCACCTGCTCCTGGCGCCCTATATACAGGGCACCAGGAAGGACAGAAGCTTGTTTTGTTATTTTTGAATTCCGATCGCCCGTTTAATCGAGTTTTTCGTCTTCCTCTTTCATCCTAGCATTAATCATCATGTTATTTGGCATGTCTTAGAACATTTTGCATCTTATATATGTTTAAAAACCTACCAAAATAGGGGTTGGGATTCCGTCCCAATCCGGTTAGTCCCCTTCCATTTGCATGTTTGAATTCAAATTTGAGCACGATACTATGCTTTCATTAGAACTAATGAACCTTTCCCTTGTTTTTATGTTTTCTTATGGACACTCTTAGGTAAATCCGATTGAGGCGGAGCTTCAACCGGATCGAAGACGAAGGACTCACTAAGCTCTCTTCTTTTGGCCGGCCGAGAGAGGAGAAGTCGGAACTCAACAATCTCCCCGCTTCCAAAGGTACGCCGGTCATTTCTCCATTTCATTTCTTTTCATTCCACTATATTTTGGAGTCTTTGGCTCCTGGCGACCACACCCACTAACATCCCATCCACCAAGTCCCCAAAGCGGGCGTAAGGGGGCCGGAAGTGGGAGATCCGCGGATGTCCCGTTTCGGGTGCTTACACCTTTTGGCGACCACGGTGGGACCGACTTTGCTTTAGTGAGTTCTTCTCTTTTTTTTCCTAAGAATGTCCACTTGAAAACATGCTTCTTTTCAATCTAGTTCTCATTTAAGCCATTTCTATTTCTTTGCATTTCTATTTGCTTGCTTACAAGCTTGTTTATTTCCTTGAAGCATTATCTTGTTCCTTCCGATTTACTTGCCTTTCGTTGGTCCTTTTAAAAACGCACAATCTGATTTCTAGCTTGGTTTATCAACTTATTTCACCTTAGCATTTTAGATATCATCTTGTTTCATCTCTTGTTAAGTATACTTGTCTATTTCCTTCTAGGCCTAGTTTTCCTTTAGCAAATCTTTCAAAGCATGCTTAGTTAAATTAATGCTTTCTTCCATCTTAGTTTAATTTCATATCATTGTCTTGTTTACTTGCTTCCTACAACATCTCATTAATCATTGTATGCTTTTATTTTCTTCTTGGTTGCTTCTTATTCCTTGAAATTTCACTTGTATTTAGTTTGCATTGGAGTTTCGGGTTCGCCCGTCTCCTTAGGACATCCGAGAAGGGAGGCTCTCTCCTCCCAAAGCCCCACACATCCAAACACCCCTCTTGGTGGTTGCCAACTCCTCCTCCCGGGATTCCCTCTCGGAAGGACCGGGTAGCTTCCATCAAGGCCTCCGTAAGTCCCCAGACGTGAAGGATTCCCTCTTCACTGATCGGGCTGGTTGTACCATTTTATCCCAAAACCCGGAGTACCTATTACCTATCATTGGGAAAAGAGTGACAACCTTAGATTGCTCGGCGTTGTGAGAGCATAGGGTCCTACCAATTTATTTGAGTGGACAATATTTCTCTTAACAAGTCATTAATTTGAGGTTGAAACAAAAAAATTGCGTTAATCATTCCAAGTCTTTGCTATTACTTATTTGAAAACAAAAACTGAAAATTAAACAAAAATCCCAAAATCACTTAAAAAGAACCAAAACAAAAATTTGCTTGAGGTTAATTTGCTTGACAACTTGCTTGTCTGACAAAAGAAAATCAAAACAAAAAAGGGGTAAAAAATCAAAACTAAAAAAATCCTTAAGCTTTTATTTGTCAACCTTCTTTTTCTATTGTGTTTATGAATTTAAGGTCAGGTCGAGTTATCGGAATGGCGGATCAAGGATACGAGCAACTACAGTTGGAGTATGATCAATCTTATTTCTATTCTGATGCCGTGTGTGCCGTCAATGAACCCGAAGTTCTCCCCGAACCTAGTCAAAATTCTCCTCAACCCAATCCAAATTCACTTTGGGAGGCATTCTCTCATGCTGACCCTACCCAAATTCAGGCTATCAAAGCCATCCTTAAGGGCAAGTTGCCCGCCGACCACATTCCTCCCGAAGGTGGTCTTCACATCTCTACCCCTCGGTCAGGAGCACATCAACCCAATGTGCCCACTCATGGCCATTCTTATATCGGGCTCGCAGCCCCAATCTCTCCTCATCCGGTAGCTAATCTAGATCACCCTGATCTGAATGTCGTTGCTCCTTCTAGGCCACTAGTTCATTCCTCTAATCGTCTCAACCCTACTCACCCTTTGGTGCATCCCCCAATGTACCCTTCTTATCCGGCCACTTCGGCCCATCAAATCCCAATTCCGGTGCACCAAGCACCCACTTCTCCCCGCTCCTCGTAGGGAACCTTCTGTCGATCAGGCCATGATTAACAAGATCAATCGCATGGATGAGCAGTATAGAGAGCTTAGACGTTTAATCGACACCAAGGCAGTCCCCGAAATTTCTCTTCCTTCTCTCCCCACTTTTCATCTACCTCCCTCTGAGATGCCGGTATACCGTCGCTACAACGGAACCGGTAATCCCTTCATTCACATCAAGGACTTTCTTTATGAGTCGGTAATGTGGCAAAATGATCCAAGGGCCCTTGCTTTTCTTTTTAGAAGATCATTAGAGGGATCAGCTTTAGAGTGGTTCTACTCGCTTGACTCTTTGGAGGCGAGTAACTTTGAAACTGTCAAAGCTAAATTTTTGCAGAGATATCAAGATAGGGTCGGACCAACATATTCCATCACCGACCTCTTGGCTGAAAAAATGAGAAATGATGAAGATTTTACTAGATATGCTGATAGGTGGAGGTCCATGGCAGAAAAGCTTACTGATTCCATTTCAGAGCCAGAGCAAGTAAAGATGATCATCACCAATGCCACTCCGGCCTTAAAGAATATGCTAGCTTTGCATCACCCCACCTCCATGAGTGAACTCTATGAAAGGGCATGGTACATTCAGACACAGCTTAGGGACTCACCTATCATGAACTTGTTTGATCCTAGACCCCGAGCTGTCAAGAAAACCACTTTTACCACAACCGGCCCAGTGACTGAGGGCGTAGTGACAAACGAGAACCTTAATGTTGTAGGGAACCCACCTAGCAATTATCAACACCAGTTTAGGAACCCTCAACAAAATCAACCATTTAGAAACCCTCGTCAACCTCAACATCAACCTCAGTTCCAGTCTCGTCAACAACAAGCCCCGATCCCTCAGCGACCGCAGGCCCCAGTTCCCCAACCAGCGCGGCAACAAGTGGCCAACTACAACCAAGCACCCTCTCCCATGGCCTACGAACCCCGAAAAGTTGGACCGAAGAGGAACCATTACCCGCCTTTGCCGTACTCTCTCGTGGACATCTTTAATGCACTCATGGCGGCAGGGCAAATTGCATTGCCAAGGGAGAAATTGGAGTGGCCTCAGAATGCCAACACAGAGCGATACTGTTTGTTCCATAGATATCCTGGGCACACCGTGGAAAATTGTTTTCGCTCAAAGACTATATCCACGATCTTAATGAGCAAGGCAGTATTGACTGGGACCAGATGGGGGAATACATCAGAACAGTGAAAAATCAACCTCAACGGCAGCATGCACCAGCTCAGCAGCAACAACAACAGAACCCCGGTCTAGGGATTATCCAAAACTTTTTACCTTTACATACACCCACGCCTGGGAATCAACACGTTAATCCCATCATGATTTCTTCCGAGGAGTATCATGATCGGGGCCAGAATTGGCAAGTCGAGGGAGCCTCCTCCTCCATGCACATCAACTTACTTCACCCTCCTAACCGAACCGTCCACTCGATACCCCGAACAACCATGTCACATAATCCCATCACATTAAACAGAATGCCCATCATCCGAACGCCATCACAACCCATCATCACATCACCAACCACACAACTCCAATCGGGACGGACCCTAATCCACCCAATTAATCCACTACAAACATCACCACCACTAGGACCCATCATCATCCCGCCCCGAGCAACTGTACCTTCACAACCTACCTACCCTACAATGCCTCAAACCACCATCATTACACCCATCGCAAGAGTTCCCATCATTCGACCTAACCCACCACCCACCACTACCACCCCAACCATAGCTCCTCAACTTGCCACAAGATCGAAGTGGGCGCATGTTCCAAAGGGCATTTCCCCGTGCCGGTCAATCGTGGGGTTGGCACCGTGGCGAGAAGAAGAACACATTGAAGAGCCATTGCACAGGACATCCTATGACTTGTTGAAACATCTTGATAAAACCCCGGCACGGATCTCTATCATAGAGTTGATCAAAAGATCCAGAGTCCATCAAGAGGTTCTCCAACAGTACTTACAGTGAGTAATGGTAAATGAGAGCCTCCCCCCGGAAAAGATCTCATCGATTTTGGTCCCAAGAAGTGAGTACCCAGCCCTTACATTCACAAAGGAAGAGTTGGCCGACCCAGAAATAAGGAAATGTGCCTTATGCATCACAGTCCACATCAACGGAGTAGGCATTAAGTCATGTTTGGTCGATACCGGAGCATCCATTAATGTTCTGCCACCAGAAACATTACATCTTTGTGGAATCTCCGAGGAGGACATTCGGCCATCTCAAATAACAGTGACCGCATATGATAATTCAAATAAGCCCGCTGACGGCATGATTACATTGGGTGTCAAACTCGGACCTCAGACAGTCACTGTCAACTTTCACATACTAGAGATGGATCCGACATACAAAGCTATTTTGGGACGACCCTACTTGGAAGCACTAGAGGCAGTCGCCTCCACCAATCACCAGTGTCTTAAATTCCCTTACAACGGATAGGTGATTAAGGTGACTAGCATGCCCCTAGATCATCCATCTTCTCCACCACCACCCCTTGGGTTGCCAAACGAGCCAATTTTGACAATCTTGGATCTTCCAGAAATAAGTAAGCAGCCCAAGCAAGTGTGGAGAAGGAAAAGAGAGAAAAATGAAACCATTGGGTGGCATATAATGAAGATTTTGGGATACCAGGAGGGCCAAGGACTAGGCAAAGAACTGCAAGGCATAGTTGAGCCAATCAATCTAATGAGGTTACAACCAAAAAGCGGGGTTGGGTATGATGGAACGATAGCGAATGGTCAGAATCTCAGAAGCAGATACTTTTCTGGATGCTTACAAAAGTTTTTCATCAAGAAAGAAACCATTCAACTGGCTGAGAACAAGGAAGAACAAGAGATGGAGCAAGAGAAGAGAAGAAGAACCAACGACCCTGAAGATGACTTGTATCCAGAAATATCTCTTTTGTTTTCCACCGATGAAGAAGGGTCAAGCAATGAACCACTCCAGGTTGAACCACCTGTTGACCCACCTGAGGGTCATATTGCCAAACCGACTCGAGGAAAAGTCCAACCAACTCCGCGAGGGTCTTCCCTCATTATGTCATCTTTTGGGGCCGACGCCCCAACACACTGTGATGCTCTCCCCGGGCTTCTTGGCCCGATCCCTATTTCTAGGCCCTCAGGCCCAACTTATGGGTCCACGAACCCACTTGTTGCTTTTGAGCCACCGAGCACCTCTATTAAATCTGGGCCTTTGTGCCCATTTTCTCCAACTCTTGGGCCATCGAGCCCCTTTATTGAATCTGGGCCTTTGTGCCCATTTCCTCCAACTCTTGGGCCATCGAGCCCCTCTACTAAATCCGGGCCTTTGTGCCCATTTTCTCCAATTCTCGGGCCCTCGAGCCCATCTCCTAAACCTAGGCCTTTGAGCCCGCATCCTCCTCTTATTGGGTCCATGAACCCACCTTCTTCCATGATCATCCGGCCTACTGGCCCATCACCTCTTTCTGTCAACATTGGGCCCGAAAGCCCCCTTTATCAAACATTACTCGAAGTCTTCCCCACTTTATCAATATCTTCGCCTACTCTGACAACCGTAGTTGATCTCAACCCAAATCGGGCACCCAAAGCCCATTCCGTCTTTATGTTTAGCACTCCCCAAAAAACAATGCCCTCCTCGAAACTCAAATTTCGATCGAGGAAACATCTCAACTTGCCTCGGAAGGGCATTCGACCCAAGGAGCCACCAGATCCTTAATTGACCTTCTTTGCCCTCCATCCTCTCCAATAAATTCCACTCCATACACCCCCCTTCCTCTTCTTATTTACTTCCTTCTTCTTTAGGTTTAGTTTCCAATAAAAATAAGACAAAAAAATCAGAGGTATGAGAGTTCCAGAAAGATACCTGCATCGGTTAGCTCAGAAAAACTTAGAATATGCCAAGCTACCAGAATATCTAGAAAATACAATCCAGTTGGGTGAAATTCGATATGAGGAGAAGGATAACATTGATCAAACTTTGGGAATTTCTTCCTCTCTCAGTTCAACATCACCTACATCCAACAGAAGGCAATCGAGGGCTATGCAATCGCCGAACACCTTGCCCATCATCCTATCCCAATTTTTGACCCTATCCAATCAGAATTTCCCGATAAAGAATTGATGTCCATTCTATCTTCCAATCTATGGACTTTATATTTTGACGGGGGCATTAAACTCCCAGGGTAGAGGGATAGGGATTGTTCTTCTGTCACCCGAAGGTGTCACCATTCCACAGGCTTTTCAGCTCCATTTTTCAACAACAAACAACATAGCTGAGTATGAAGCCTTGTTGGCCGGACTGGAGGCCGCTCACTTCTATGGTGTCACTAAACTAAGGGTAATTGGTGATAGTCAGTTAATACTCCGCCAAGTACTGGCCAAATACCGCACATCTCATCCCGGGCTCAGACCATACCAAGAACTCACCACTTGTTACATCAAGCTATTCTCCAAACTCGAATTCATTCACGTTCCTCGTGCTCAAAATATTCTTGCCGATGCTCTCGCTTCCCTGGCATCTTCACTATCTGTCCCGCTAGGCAGACAGGTTAGGACGATCTATGTCCGCCGACGTACCATTCCGGCAATAGAAGATGCACAATTCTTGAAAGTTAAAGCAGAATTTGAAAGGAAAGAGTACATTGAGCAAAAGGAGGAAGTATCTTTGGTCGAGTTGGAGGAACTAGAAGATGGTGAGAAACCATGGCATCATGAGATTGCGAATTACTGTCAGGATCAGACAAATCCACCAGGATCAACTGCTGAAGAGAAGAAAGCCATAAGAAGGGTCTCCCAGAGATACACCATCTTAGGTGGAGTACTTTACAAAAGGAGCTTGGCCGGTGTTCTGTTAAGATGCGTAGATGAAGGAGAGGCTGAATTGGTACTCAAAGAGGCACACTCCGGAGTATGTGGAGGCCATGTAAATGCTCAAGCCCTCGCCAAGAAGATCATCAGACAAGGGTACTATTGGCCTACTCTGGAAGAAGATTGCTCGATCTTTGTCCGGCACTGTCATCAATGTCAACTTCACGCCGACAAGATTCACTCTCCCGCATCTTCCCTTCACCCGATTCACGCACCATGGCCCTTCGCTATGTGGGCTTTTGATATTATCGGACCCCTCGGTGACCCAAACTCCACAAACAAAACCAAATCCTTCATCCTAACTGCAACGGAGTACTTCACCAAATGGGCGGAAGCGGAAGCATATGTGGAGATCAAGGCATCAACAGTCTGCACCTTCATCAAGCGCAACATCATTGCTAGGTTCGGGATCCCAGGCGACATCATCACCGACAATGGACCGCAATTCATCTCTCAGGAGCTGCGTGACCTTTGCAACAGGTATTGCATCAGATTGCATCATTCATCTTCATATTATCCTCAAGGCAACGGTCAGGCAGAAGCCACCAATAAAACCCTGATAAAAATCATTAAGAAGACCTGTAAGTCTAGCAAGTTCGCAGACTGGCCAGATAAGTTAATTGATGCTCTATGGGCCTACCGCACTTCTATTCGAACCCCAACGGGTCAGACCCCCTATGCCTTGGCATTTGGGATGGAGGCGGTAGTTCCATACGAAGTAATCACTCCTTCCCTCCGAGTCCAGATCGATCGAGATATCCCGATGGATGAACGCCGAGATTCTCTTCTCGCGCAACTCGAACTCTTGGATGAAAGGAGGCTGGCCACTGCCGAACATGCTAGATCTTACCAAATTAGACTTAAAAAATTTTATCAGAAGAGGGTGGTGGAGAGAAAATTTGAAGTCAGTGAGGTTGTGCTTAAAAGAATATTTGTTAAGCCAGGCGGTCCCCGCTCCAAACTTCAACCTAATTGGGAGGGTCCGTATGTGATTTCGGCTGTTTATCCCGGTAATTCATATAAGCTGACTAATGCAGAAGGAGAAGAACTAGCTCATCCCTGGAATGGTGTATACCTCAAAAATATTTTCCTTAAAACAAAAATCAAAAAAAAAAACAAAAACAAAAATCTATAAAATCTAAAGGTGTGAAGTATAATGATAGCATCTAACGCTTACTTACCCGGTGCATCAACTTGTCGCTTAGGGAAATGAGGATAGGCATCATACTGCACACACTACACACCTAGTTTTGAGATCCGATGATCGCAAGTCAGAGAGAAAGCTAGGCAACGCTTGGCAAGAGAAGGTCAACCCAATCCCATTCTCTTCTCGTTTCGGTCCAGAATAGATGAAAGGGGATAGAATGAGGAGTATCGAAAATGCCCATTGCCTTAGTTGGAAAATGCCTCCGAAGGTCTGACTTCTTAAAAAAGAAGAAAAGGTACCAAAAGATGGGCAATGACCCCTCAGGTCGGCAAAAGAATAGACCTGTATGAATGTGTACCAACAAAAGCCCAAGAAAAAGGCTCCAAAAGATGGGCAATGAACCCCTCAGGTCAAAATCAAGCAAAAGAAAAAGAGAGACCTGTCCGAATGTGGGCCATCATAGAAAAGGGCTAAAAGGAAGGACCCAAGGATATCAAATCCCAAACGGGCAATGCGGGCACTAGTAGAGAAACAAATTCGACACCCCCGAATCCTACTAAGGACTTACCACCAATCCTCTTCCCTCTTTAACCTTGCGGGTAAGGTTGACCGAC
The DNA here is from genome assembly GCA_036172225.1 of Cryptocoryne crispatula var. balansae. Lineage (NCBI taxonomy): Eukaryota > Viridiplantae > Streptophyta > Magnoliopsida > Alismatales > Araceae > Cryptocoryne > Cryptocoryne crispatula. Next base: position 44,951,564 of record CM069919.1, on the reverse strand, counting down.
TGGATCCAAGAAGAGCCATAGCCTATCGAAGGCGGAAGGTCAGAAGATTCCGAACAAGGCACTTTCTTACACGTGATGCCTACTCTTAACCCTTAGGTAACAATAAGAGGCACCTATGGCAAGCAAGGCAAAGGATGAGATGGTCGTTTCTTTCACACCAAAACATAAAAAAATCTATAAAGTCAAAACTCTTAAAAATTAAATATTCAAAACACCAAAAAAAATCATAAAAATACCAAAATACCAAAAACATTATAAAACCATCAAAACCCAAACAAATCAAAAATTTCAAAACACCTAAAAGTTTGCTTTCTAGACTGATCAGTTGTCTTTGCATTCATTTCAGTCTTGCATATTTTCTTTTATGCATACTTATGTTTTTCTGTTGTCTTTACCTTGATAAGGCCTATGTCCCTTGACAAAAGATCAAGGCAACTTTGCCCTCTCCTTGCAAGGGACTAAGCCAAAATAAAGTTCTAACCTCTTTTCTCAAGTGGATGTAGGAACAGGAGAAGGCATACCAGCTTCATATCCCCAGAAACTTAGAGGAAGCAAAAACAACAAAAAAATCAAAAATTGAAAAACAAAAGTGGACTACCCCGACCCCTATTAGGACTTGCATTTATCATTGCATCTATCAAAATAAATAATATTTGAGATGTTGAAGACCTCAAGTCTAGAGGGGGCTAAGCCAGAGAACCCCTTCAACAAAATCAGTGAGGGCTCAGTCATTCCCTAGGCTTGCGGATAGGCCAAAGTTGAATATGCGGGGACGACGGTTTCTTCATAGATGTCCTAACCCGTTATGTTCAACCTATATCTTCAACTATTTTCTTATACTTATTTGTATTTCTTTAAACCCAGCATGCATCATTTCATACACCAACATTCATCATCCCACCATCCTGCCATAACCTCCTTCCAGTCCCATTATGAACGTTTTAAAAATGGTCTTTTATAGCTCCAGAAAAGGTCTTGTTTTTTCAGAGAATCGGTTTCCAACGAGTTTTAACAATGATTTCATCGGAACAAGAAGTTTTTCCATGTCGAACTGAACCGGAATTGTTGAGTAAAACCTTATGAATTTAAAGAACCCAACCTTGATTGATTGGTTGTCTCCTCTTTACTTTTCACAATTTACTGCATTTCTACCGAGTCCAGCACACCATGCAGTTCGGGTCCTGGCCGGTAACAATTCTCCCCCACGTGGGATTTTAGTTATTTACTTTCAGTACTGTTTTTCTCTTTAACCAATCAACCAGAGGGAAGGTTTCAATAAGACAAAGGGTAATCTCGGAGTTCGGTAAAGTTTTATTCCACTCAACTAGGCCAATGAGGGCGTGTCTAAATCTACACCTTGGCGTCACCTTTTCAGTCCATTACCACTTCATTCCGCTACGCCTCATTACGCTTCGCTTCATTCATGTCACTCCCCTACAAAGCCGACGCCAAGGCGAGGCAAGCTGTAGACACGCAATTTTGGCCTAGTTGGAGAGCTCAAATTCTTGTTTTCATAAAGAATATTTGAGTAACCTTTCAAGGGAACCGAGTTTTCCAGAAAAATTAAGGTCTTTGGCACATTTCAAAGAGGGCAAAACCCTGTGTATAAGGGCACCTGGCGCCCTACTTATAGGGCACCAGGCGCCCTATAAATAGGGCACCAGGCGCCCTGTTTATAGGGCACCAGGCGCCCTATAAACAGGGCACCTGGCGCCCTGTATTGGGCACCTGGCGCCCTGTATACAGGGCGCCTGGATCCAAATTAAATTGACTTAACAGGCCGATTTGACCCCCCACAGTGACTTGTCTTGTCGAACTGACATATCTCATGATGCTGGCGCCCCATATATAGGGCGCTATGCCACATGGCACTGTTTTTCGAAAATGGCCAAAGTACCCTCTTTTGGGCTATAAATAGACCCCCATTTGGAGCTTGGAGGAGATTCCAACTTCGTACCACCCTAGAGCTCATCCAACACCACGTTTCTAAGCCATTCTCATCCCCCACAAGCCTTCAAATCGATCCAAAATCGTCCACCAAAAACCCTAAAAACCTTCTGTTTCTGTCACCCAGAAACATGATTTTTCTCCAACTTTGAGAGCCTCTATCCGTCTCTCCTCTTACATCCAGCATCCAAACCACCTTTCATTAGCTTCATTTGCATATTGTCTACAAGGAGGAGCCCCTACTTCGTCCCGGAAGCCGCCCAGCACTCCGGAGCGGCGTTGCGAAGAGGGGAAGAAAATCTGTTCGGGCCAGACTTAGTGCCCCGTATACAGGGCGCTTTGACTTGGTCAACGCGCCCCATAAAGGGGGCACCTGCTCCTAGCGCCCTATATACAGGGCACCAGGAAGGACAGAAGCTTGTTTTGTTATTTTTGAATTCCGATCGCCCGTTTAATCGAGTTTTTCGTCTTCCTCTTTCATCCTAGCATTAATCATCATGTTATTCGGCATGTCTTAGAACATTTTGCATCTTATATATGTTTAAAAACCTACCAAAATAGGGGTTGGGATTCCGTCCCAATCCGGTTAGTCCCCTTCCATTTGCATGTTTGAATTCAAATTTGAGCACGATACTATGCTTTCATTAGAACTAATGAACCTTTCCCTTGTTTTTATGTTTTCTTATGGACACTCTTAGGTAAATCCGATTGAGGCGGAGCTTCAACCGGATCGAAGACGAAGGACTCACTAAGCTCTCTTCTTTCGGCCGACCGAGAGATGAGAAGTCGGAACTCAACAATCTCCCCGCTTCCAAAGGTACGACGGTCATTTCTCCATTTCATTTCTTTTCATTCCACTATATTTTGGAGTCTTTGGCTCCTGGCGACCACACCCACTAACATCCCATCCACCAAGTCCCCAAAGCGGGCGTAAGGGGGCCGGAAGTGGGAGATCCGCGGATGTCCCGTTTCGGGTGCTTACAATACCATCCACATCGAGGCAACCTCCAACACTTGCTCATCAGGATGACGATGGAGACAAGGACAATGAAGAGTATGAGGATGATGAGGAGGAAGGATCGTTTGAAGACGATTGATTGTCATATATTTTCTCTTCTACAATTCATGTTGTACTCTTTATGTCCAAAACTTATTGTACATTATATGTGATTTGTCTGTCTTGTGACAATGTGTTGTAAAACTCTAAGTGAATGATTAGGTTTCAATGTATTGTTTAGTATATGTGGTTGATTCTTGTTTCGGATATGTGTTTGTGTTTGAATATGTTGTTTCGGATATATGTGTAAAATGAATTGAATTTTGGGTAAAAAGAATATGAGATGAACTTGTGTGTTATGTAAATGTATGATTGGGTTGATGGAATCATCCCCATAATGTATATTCATGTATGGATGTCAACCTGCATGGATCCGGCGAGCACAAAAAAATGTTTTTTTTTACATTGCAGAACTATTGGCGACAGCTCCATGTAGCCGTCGCCAATAGACTAAGTAGCGACGATTTTTAGAATTTTAGCGACGGCTTATAGCCGTCGCGAAACCAGGGATTTGCACCCGCGGGACTTAGACTGAACCCATTGGCGACGGCGCGATTAAGCCGTCGCTAGTATACTTATTAGCGACGGCTGTGAAGCCGTCGCCAAACCAGAGTTTTGCACCCCGCGGGACGTAGACTGAACCTATTGGCAACGGCGACGGGTAAACCGTCGCTAGTACACTTATTAGCGACGGTTGTGAAGCCGTCGCCAAACCAGAGATTTGCACCCCGCGGGACATAGACTGAACCTATTGGCGACGGCTTAAGACGGCTTAGTTAAGCCGTCGCTAGTATACTTATTCACGACGGTTTTGTGAAGACGTCGCCAGTATTATTATAAGCGACGGCTTCAGCCGTCGCCAATAAGTACCACGGCGACGGCTATAAGCCGTCTTTTATGCGTTTATTGGCGACGGCTTATCTGAGCCGTCGCCAATATTATTGCCGACGGGTTTATTTGCGACCACTTGGCGACGTAGGTCCAGCCGTCGCCAATAGTTATTTGCGACGGCTTTTTGATTATTTGCGATGGCTTCCAGCCGTCGCCAGTTACCTTATTTTTTGTAGTGAGAGGTGATATTTAAGATAAATCTCAGTATCTGGGATTGAAGGATGCACCGAATTATTCTAATATCTACTACCCCATAGGCACGACTAACTAGTCTGGAGTCGCGTAATTTTCTATTTCATTTAATGTACTCATGCATTTTGCAACCAATTTATATCATTATAAGATAATTTTATGCACTATGCAACATATACCATACAATGACCTACTATTAACTATAAAATGAAGACTATGCAATCATGTTAATCAATTTAACAACCACATAGACAATGTATCTAACAACCTAAAATAAACACCACTTGTCATGATACTATATGCCCCATATACTAGTAGTCAACCTATTGTGCCTAAACAAATGCTAATCTATACAACCATGAACATGATATATTAAGATAAAACCTAAACATACCAAATCATAACAACATGATCAATAAAACAATAGGGTGCTAGAATAATTAAAAACTCTAAACTAGTTTTGTTAACCAACAACCACGTGCATATTGTCGACTCTGAAAATGGGTTTTTTGTTATTCGGATTGCCACCTCAAGAGGGGATGAGAAAGAATGAAGGAAATCACAAAAAAACTCTCACCTCGATCTCACACTTATATTGATCCCAGAACTTTCATCCCTCGGTGTCGCTTGAGCACCGAGGAGACGGTTCGGGTCGTATGGGAGGAGAGTGAGGACGGAATAAAAGAAATTTAATGCATAAAAAAACTAAAGAATGTGGTTGCCAGGAATTGTGGGTTTCGATTTAAATGAAATAAAATGCAAATTGAGTAAAGGATGACTGTGTGTACCTTAGTGTGGGAAGTGAGTGTTCGGGTTCAACCTTCTCCTTCTTCGGCCGGTCGATGAAGAAGAGTCCCCAACCACCGCTAGTTTGATAAACTTGTGCAACTAGAACAATGAACCAAGTGAAAGAAATTGATTAGAACTAGGTAAGTGTAGAAACTATAAAATAAAGATAAGAAAAAGAGTAATTAGATTTGTACTCACCGGATTGGGGCGAGCCCTAACCCATTTTTTTATATTTTTACTAATTAAAATGATGTAAAATTGAATTAAAATGACCTAAAAATACTCTAAATGAAATATAAAAGACTTAGAGAGTAGGATGACTCAGATTGAAGCTGGAACGAACAAAAGAAGCCGGTTCGGATGGCCAGCTCTAGGGTGAGTGCAGTATCCTGCTAGTGTAACTTTGGTGCAGAAGTTGCGACAGTCAACCCCAATGTATAAATCGAGTGTTGTTTTTTTTTAAGGACATAGAACTCGGAGAGGAAGATATCTTATGTTGATGACTTCTCAAGAATATGCACTTACAAACTTGTAGAATTTCTGTAAGTGAACAGATGTAAAATTAGAACCTAGTTGCGCTCCCTCGATGCAGCAATCACCACAGACAAATGACATGTCAGAATCAAGTGCCGTTAGTTGAAAATGAAAGAGGACGTAGAGATGAAGCTTTCTTATGTTGACTACTTTTGCAGAATGCGTCCTTAAAATTTTGTAGAGGCCGATGAATAACATTGATGTTGAGAACACGAATCGGGCCTCCTTTCTCACGTCGGGGTCGATCTCTCACCAATGGGTCGGAGTAGAATGTGAAGTAAAGCTTGGGGAAGAGCTTGGATGACCTCTAGATGTGCTAGAGTGTGCATGGTAACCCCTGATCATTGAGAATGACCCTCAATTTATAGGAGAAGTAGACCCGGTGTAAAATATAGAAGGAAACCGAACACGCTCCCGGTCGAGAGAGCACATACCGTGCCCTCGGGTGAGGGCACGTTCGGCGTGACTTGCCAAAATACATTGAACCGATTTGGAAAGTTTCTAAACTGATCTTTTCTAAAATGGACGCACCCCGGGTCGAGGACACGTTCAAAATAAACATGTTTGTAAAAGAAAAACTTCTAAAATAAATTTGGAAAGTCGGAAACCGAGGTAGGGAATCAGATTTCAGAACTGGACGCACCCTTGGGAGAGGGCGCCCATACCGTGCCCTCATGTGAGGGCGTATTCGCGTCTCTCTCCTATGCATATACGGATCAGGGGCCGCAATTTGCAAACGCGACGTCCATTTCGACTTCCGTTTGTTGCATAGGAAAGAGGACACACAAACGCAAATCCTCAACTCTGTAAACCAGCTAGCACACATCCCGAGACTTCCATACAGGATTTTAACCTCCAGTTTATGATTCTAAGGATGCCGAAGGCCAGAGCAGTGATTCGAAAAGACATGATTTCAATCAGGGAGCCGAGGGTCAGCTCGGGATAACTTACAATAATGACCGAACAAGTCCAATATGATTGGAAAATTCAGAATCATCGAAAAAGCCAAGAATAACATGAGAAACGCGAAATGAATCTCGAAAATGCTGGGAATAATTAGGAAACCCTACAATCAATTGAAAACAACTGTATGGCATCGATTGGTGGCAATGAACGGCTAGGGTTGACTTGAAGGACCCAGAAAAGCCCGGTGATGATCAGAAAGACATAACACATGGTTCGGGATAGCTGTGATAGTACAGATCGGAAAGTCATGATAAAAGTCAATATAGACACACGACTGTTAAAAAGACTTGTCAGAAACTCAAATGTTGTGGAATTTATGCGGGACTTCTGAGACCTTCAATTGTGGATCATTAAGGCTTGGGAATTAAGCAGACTTCGTGTTTCCACGATTAACGAATGGCTCTTGTTTAAAGGTTATGACATCACTTTGAAAGTTTTCGGTCCATTCTCAACTTACGCAGTTCTCCATTGACATCCTCAACTCATCTACACAAGGTGATTTTGATCAGATAATGGTCAGATAAAGAGTATTTCCAATAGAACAAGAGTCTGGAGCCCCGAATCAGTCCAATTTGAAGTGTCTACAGCTTGTCTCACTTTGATGTTGGCTTTGCAAGGGAATAGTATGTAATGTAATAGAATGAAATGTAAAGAAATGTAACGAAGTGAAATAGATTGTAATGGAGTGTAGTGGAATGGAATAGTGATTTACTAAAATGGTAGCACCAAGGTGTAGATATAGACACACTCAACGACCAGATTCGGCAAAGCAAATCTCCTCAAGCTTCCTGAATCACTGCCATGTTTCATTAAGTCTTCCTATGTCCGATTGGTAAGAGATGTGCCATGGCCATGAGAGAAGAATAGCCAACCCCCAATATGGGTTCGTAGGTTCATCAGCAGTTAGCAACCCGATCTTGCAGTGTTCCTGTACTGTGATGGACTAAAGATTAAAAGAAGAGTTGTTTTGTAAAGTAAAAGAATACCAATCGAGTATATTCAGGCCCTCAGATTCATTTAAGTTTTCCAAGAGACAAAATTTGGTTTCGAAATGGATTGATCTCGAATTTCAAAAGGCAAGTGGGATAGAGATGGGATGAATAGCAAGAAAGTATTGCAAGAAAGTATTGCAACGGTGGGATGAATAGCAAGAAAGTATTGCAACGGCCATGGTGGGATAGAGATGAAAGATGTAGCAGAGCAAAAAGGTGATTACGATAGGTGATGGACACGGTGGGATGAACGATCATGGTGGGATTAACGGACACGGTGGGATATTGAAAAGATCAGAATTGAGGTAAATGATGGGAGAATGCACCTAGTGGGGTTCAGAGATCACGGTGAAGATCATGACGGGATGTATGCAATGACAACGAAAAATGGAATAAGACTAATGCTACATGATGCATGCTAGGTTAAGAAAACAAAAATAAAACTTGCTTAATAGTTAGTTGAAGATATAGATTCTTTGTGAGGTTAGGATACCCAATCAGGAACCATCGTACCTCACTATACAACTTTGGCTTATCCTTGAGTGCGAGGAATGGCCCGATCCTCGTAGATTTTGATGAAGGGATCTCGGGTAGGTCTTCTTTGCACTCGCGGTCATCAATGTTAATGCTTAGAGAGAGATATATACGACTAGTGGCTTATATGCTAATCGGCACGTCATGGTGGTTTTCCATTTCTATTCTTCCACTTTTGTCTGGCACCCCTGTCACTTATCAAAGAAATGTTAATTTAAAAAGGGCAATGATGTCCATTTGGCCTTAAACAAATTTGATATGAATCATTACATTATTCACAATTTTTTTTCAGTTTTTTTCAGATTATTTTGAAATTTGTCTGAAAATCATCTCACCACGCCCTCGGCTGGGGGCGCAGCCTGCGCGCCCTCAGCGGAGGGCACGGACATCGTGCCCTCAGCATGGCCTGCACATCCTTAGACTAGGGTGTGGCTACCGCACCCTTGGCCGAGGGCACGTTCAGTCCTAGATTTTGGAAAGTTTTCGATTTCATGTTGGATCAGATTCTGACTCAAATGGGGACTATTTAGCTTATATAAAGTTCATTGAGGACATTCAAAATGCACTCCCAACCTCCCAGATGGCTCCTCCTTCAAAGAAGCAACGTTTTGGTATGGTCAGAGCTATTTCGAGCATCTCCGAGAATCTGAAAGTCAGAATCGGTGCAACTTGGTGAGTTTGGTGCCGATTTTTAGCTTTCTCTCTTTCTTTCCTTTCTTCTTTTCAATGTAAGTCTTTCTTACCTCCTTCTCGGTGAAGGATTACCCGAACTTTCCGAGGCCTCACTGGTAGAGCATATCAAAAAAGCAACTAGGCAAGGCAAGGCAAGGCAAGCACAAGCAATGTCATCACCAACAAGGAACTCCTTCTCTCAGGTATTACATGAAAATTTATTCATTATCATTATGTCATTCGCAAGGCAATATTTTTTTGAAATGATAAATCTTACTTGAGAGAAAATTTATTATTGATGATAACTACTTTTTTGTTTTATCAAAATGAATTCTTTACGTTGCAAGGCATGTTAGCTATTGATTTACCCATGGAATGTAATCTACCTCAAAAAAATGGAGAGAACTACCGGTATGACTTGAGTCCGCATGTCCTAGGTTGTTCTCTAGGAGTCGAGGGTGGATACCATCCCGTAGACACGCAATTTTGGCCTAGTTGGAGAGTTTAAATTCTTGTTTTCATGGAGAATATTTAAAGCAAATCGTGTTTTTCGGACGGATCAAGTTTTTGGCACATTCCGAAGGGGATCAATAGAGCAATCGGCCGGGCCGAATGCCCTGTATATGTAGACACACAATTTTGGCCTAGTTGGAGAGTTTAAATTCTTGTTTTTATGGAGAATATTTAAAGCAAATCGTGTTTTCTGAACGGATCAAGTTTTTGACACATTCCGAAGGGGATCGATAGAGCAATCGGCCGGACCGAATACCCTGTATGAAGGGCACCTGGCGCCCTATATATAGGGCACCTGGCGCCCTCTTTTTAGGGCACCAGGCGCCCTACATACAGGGCACCAGGCGCCCTATATATAGGCCACCAGGCGCCCTATATACAAGGCGCCTGGCACCAAATCAAATCGATTCGACCGGCTGATTTGACCCCTCGCAGTGACTCATCTTCTTGATCTGACAAGCCCCATGATGCTGGCGCCCCATATACAGGGCGCTATGCCGTGTGGCACTGCTTTTCGGAAATGGCCAAAGTGCCCTCTTTTGAGCTATAAATAGACCTCCATTTGGAGCTTGGGGGGGTTACAAGTTCGTACCATCTTGGAGCCCATCCAAGACTACGTTTCCAAGCCATTCTCATCTCCTATAGCCTTTCAAACCAATCCAAAATCGTCCACCAAAAATACGAAAAACCTTATATTTCTGCCACCTAGAAACATGTTTTTTCTCCAACTTTAAGAGCTTCTACCCGTCTCTCTTCTTGCATCCAGCATCCAAACCACCTTTCATTAGATTCATTTGCATATTGTCTACAAGTAGGAACCCCTACTTCGTTCCGGAACCCGCCCAGCACTCCGGAGCAACGTTGCGAAGAGGGGAAGAAAATCTATTCGGGCCAGACTTAGTGCCCCATTTACAGGGCGCTTTGACCTTGGTCAACACGCCCCATAAAGGGGGCACCTGCAGCTAGCACCCTATATATAGGGCATCAGCAGGGGCAGAAGCTCGTTTTGCCATTTTCGGAGTCTGATCGCCCGTTTAATCGAGTTTTTGTCTCCCTTTTTCACCTTAGCATTGTTCATCATGTTATTTAGCATGCATTTGATCATTTTGCATCTCATATATGTTTAAAAACCTACCAAAAATAGGGGTTGGGATTCTGTCCCGATCCGGTTAGTTTATTCCCTTTTGCATGATTCAGAGTCTTTATCAGGCATGATGCTACATTCACACCAGAGCTAATGATCTTCACTTGTTTTTCTTCATGTTTTATGCAGGACATTCTTAGATGAATCGACCGGAGTGAAGCTTCAATCCGATCATAGGTGAAAGAACTCTCTAAAGCTCTCCCCTCTCGGCCGGCCGAGAAAGGAGAAGTTAGAACCAAACAATCTCCTCCATGTTTACATCCCCAAGGTACGACGGTCAAACTCCTTCTAGTTCATTTGCTTAACACCTAATCACACTTTGGAGCCTTCGGCTCCTGGCGACCACACACTTCACCTTCCACCACACACACACTCTCCTTCTCTTCTTCTTCTCTCTCTCTCACCGACACACGCGCAAGCCAAGCCGGCTCATCCGGGTGCCTACACCTTTAGGCGACCACAGTGGGACAACTCTTGCTTAAGTGAGTTCTTTTCACCTTTTAAAAGAATGTCCAACATATTCATCCTTGCTTTGGCTCTTGCTTGGATTCCTACATCCTCCTAGCATTCCTATTCACTTGCTTGCTTGTTTACTTGCTTCACCTTAGCATCACTTAGTTTCTTCCGGTTTACTTGCTTTCCGTGGGTCCTCTTTTAAAAGAAAAGCACCATCTAATTTTTAGGCTTGCTTTAATCAATTTACTTTGACTTTGCACCTTAGAGATTATCTTGCTAAGCAACTTTGCTTATTTTCTTTTTAAAAAAAGTCTAAGTTCTCCTCTAAAGCATCTTTAGTTGAATTAATGCTTGCTTTCACCCTTGCTTAACTTTACATCATTGCCTTGCTTACTCGTTTTCCAATACTTTCTAGATCATTGCATGCTTTTATTTTCTTCTTGTTTTCTTCTCACTCCTTGATATCTCACTTGCATTTAGTTTGCATTGGAGTTCTTTCGACTCCTTTAGGTCATCCAAGAAGGGAGGCTCTCTCCTCCCAAAAGCCCTACACACCCAAACACCCCTCTTGGTGGTTGCCAACTCCTCCTCCAGGGATTCCCTCTCGGAAGGACCGGGTAGCTTCCATCAAGACCTCCATAAGTCCCCAGACATGAAGGATTCCCTCTTCACTGATCAGGCTGGTTGTACCATTTTATCCCAAAACCCAGAGTACCTATTACCTATCGTTGTGAAAAGAGTGACAACCTTAGAGTGCTCGGCGTTGTGGGAGCATAGGGTCCTACCCATTTATTTGAGTGGACATTGTTTCTCTTAACAAGCCACTAATTTAAGGTTGAAACACAAAAAAATTGTTGCGGTAATCATTCTAAGTCTGTGACATCACTTGTTTGCAAATCGAAATTGAAAATCAAAACCAAAAATTTTAAAACACTTAACAAAAACCCAAAAGAAATCTTTGTTTGAGGTTAATTTGCTTGATAACCTGTTTGTTCAAACAAAAATCAAAAACCAAAAAAAAGGAGGAAAATTTTAAAATTAGAAAGGGATTCTTATGTTTTTCGTTACCTTTCCTTTCTATTTATGAACTTGAGATCAGGGCGAGTCATTGGGATGACGGACAAAGGATACGAACCGTTGCAGTTGGAGTATGACCAATCCTATCCCCACCCGGATGACGTATGTGCCGTTAATGAACCCGAGATGCTCCCTGAAACCAGTTCACCCCGACCCCATCCAGATTCTCTATGGGAGGCATTCGCTCATGCCGACCCAACTCAACTACAAGCCATTGAGGCCATCCTGAAAGAAAAATCTCCTGTCAATCACACCCATGCCGAGGGTGGTCACCACACTTCTACCCCCCAGTTAGCAACTGACCAACCCGGCGCACCAGTACCGGGCCATTCTCACAATGGACCCTTGATTCCAAACTCACCCCATCTGGTGGCCATCCTGAACCACCCGGAACCAAACAACACCACACCGCTTAGGCCACCGGTCTATTCTTCCGCACATTTCAATCAAGCACGTCCTCAAGTGCACCTCCCGATATACCTTCCTTGCCCTGCCACTTCAGCCTATCCGATGGCCATGCCGGCAAATCAAGAATCTGTCCTCCCCCCTCCTCTTGTCCGAGAATCCTCCGTTGATCAAACTGTGCTTAACAAAATCAATAGGATGGATGAACACTATCGGGAGCTCAAGCGATTGATTGACACACGAGCTCTTCCCGATATATCCCTTCCCTCTCTCCCCGTATTCCATCTTCCTCCTTCTGAAATACCCATCTACCGCCGATATAATGGAAGAGGGAACCCTTTCATTCACATCAAAGATTTTCTCTATGAGACTGTCATGTGGCAAAACGATTCAAAGGCCCTTGCGTACCTATTTAGGAGATCATTAGAGGGCTCCTCATTGAAATGGTTCTATTCACTTGACCCCTTGGAAGCTAGCAACTTTGATACCGTCAAAGCAAAGTTTTTGCAAAGATACCAAGATCGAGTCGGTCCTACCTATTCGATCACAGATCTTATGGCCGAAAAGATGAGAAACGATGAGGATTTTATAAGATACGCTGATAGATGGAGGGCAATGGCAGAAAGGCTGACGAATGCACTGTCAGAATCAGAACAAGTCAAGATGATCATCACCAACGCCACTCCGGCTCTGAAAAATGTATTGGCATTACATCACCCTGTCACAATGAGCGAACTCTATGAGAGAGCACGGTACATCCAAACCCAACTCCGAGACTCTCCCATCATGAACCTCTTCGACCCTAGGCCCCGAATCACCAAAAAGACAACCACAACCACCGCTGGGCCCGTGACCGAAGGCGTGGTAACCAATAAACATGTCAATATCATAGGGAACCCGCCCAACAACCACCAACAGCAGTACAGAAACCCCCAGTACAGAAACCCCCGCCAAACCCAACCAGCACCTCGCCCTCAGATTCAACCTCAACCTTTTTTCCACCAAACACCAAACCAATATCCCCAACAACCAATGCAGACACCAGTCCCCCAGCAACCCCGGCAATTGGCCGTACAAACCTTTGCACCTCAACCACCACGCCAACCAACCATCTATAACCAAGCACCTCCCCCCGCCACCTACATGCCACGAAGAGCAGGGCCTAGAAGAAACCACTACCCGCCATTACCGTACTCTCTCACAGACATTTTTAACACTCTTATGGCGGCAGGGCAGATCTCATTGCCAAGGGAAAAGCTGGAGTGGCCGCAAAATGCCAACACAGACAAATATTGTTTGTACCACAGATACCGGGGCACACGGTGGAGAATTGCTTTCGGTTTAAAGATTATATCCATGACCTCCACGAGCAAGGAAGTATTGACCGGGGTCAAATGGGCGAGTACATCAAGGCGATAAAGAACCGGCCTCGGCGGCGACAACGAGGCACCAGTCCGACAACAACAACAGGAACCCGGCCTGGAGATTATTCAGAACCCGCTACCCGTGCATGCACCCGCAACAGCACCAGAAAACCAGAGGGTTAATCCTATTCTAACCTCCACCGATGAACCCCGCCCCGCGATAGAGGCTAGAATTGGCAAATCGAGGGACCAGCTTCCTTCATGAACATTAACCCTCCAAACCACGTTAACCGAACCGTTCACTCCATACCATGAGCTATCCCCTTCAGAAGAAGCCAACAACCAATTATCCGCACGCTATCACGGCCAACCATAACACCACCAGCCATACAACTCTAACCGAGTAGGACCTTGATCCGCCCGGTCGAGCCTCCACAAATACCATCACCATTAGGACCCATCATCTTACCACCTCATACAACCAAGCCACCACAACCTACCCGCATCCCTACAACCCAGACTATCACCACTACACCCCTACTTAGGCCTCCCATCATCCGACCTAACCCTCTGTCTACCTCCGCTACACCAACCATAGCCCCTCAGCTCGCCACGGTGCTTAGAAGCGGGCGCATGTTTCAAAGAATTTTCCCCCAGACCGGTCAACCAGGACGGTCACAAGAAGAAGAAGAAGAGCACCCAGAAGAACCAGTGCCAGGGACGTCCTATGATTTGCTGAAGCACCTTGACAAAACCCCTGCGCGGATTTCCATTCTGGAGCTGATCAAAAGGTCCAAAGCTCATCAAGAAGTTCTTCAGCAATACTTACAAAGAGTGATGGTCAATGAAACCCTTCCCCCCGAGAAGATTGCATCGGTCTTGACCCCGAAAAGTGAACACCCCGCTCTCACTTTCACCAAAGAGGAGTTGGTCGAACCAGAAGCAAGAAAATATGCACTTTGTATCACTGTCAGTATTAACGAAATAGATGTTGAGTCTTGTCTAGTTGATACTGGTGCATCCATCAATGTCTTGCCACCAGAAACACTACAGTTGTGTGGAATCCCGGAAGAGGATATTCGGCCATCACAAATCACTGTAACAGCATATGACAATTCCAAGAGGCCCGCCCATGGCATGGTCACACTTGAAGTCAAACTTGGACCCCGAATTGTCACTGTCGACTTCCACATCTTGGATATGGACCCAACTTACAAAGCTATCTTGGGAAGGCCTTACCTTGAGGCATTAGAGGCCGTGGCTTCAACCAATCACCAATGCATTAAATTTCCCTTCAAAGGACAAGTCGTCAAGGTGGTAAGTATGCCTGTGGATTCCCTAGTTACTCTCCCTACTGGCCTGCCAAATCAACCGGTCTTCACAATCCTCGATCTGCCGAGGGATGGAAGGCAGTCCAGGCAAGTTTGGAGAAAGAAGAAGGATGACACCAAAACCCTTGGGTGGCGTATAATAGAGAATCTGGGATATCAAGAAGGCCGAGGGTTGGGGAGAGAACTGCAGGGTATCACAGAACCCATCCAGCTGGTAAAGACAACATCAAGAAACGGGATAGGGTATGATGGGACATGTGATAATGGCCAAAAGATCGGTCAAAAATACTTCAAGGGGTGTTTGCACAAGTTCTTCGACAAGAGAGAAACAATACAGATGATCGAAGAACAAGAACCGCAAGAACAAGCAAAGAGGAAGAAGGTGGACAACCGAGAGGATGAGTCGTATCTCAACGTATCATGGTTATTCTCTGAAGAAGGATCAAGTGACGAATCATTCCGCAACGAGCCTTCTGACAGTCAGAATCCGGGGCATTCACCCCATGTCGTCTCCACAGACCCATTTCCAATAAGCTCACCATCAGGTCCACCAGATAGCAAAGATGGATGCTCTCTTTACCCATCTTTGCTCGATTTGTTTCCTTCTCTGTCAATATCTCAACCCACGTTGGAAACTACAAACAACCAAACCCCTTCTGTGTTTATGTTTAGTACTTCTCAAAAAGATAAAAAAAAAACGTCCTATTCTCAACCCAAGTTTCGTTCGAAGAAACATCCCAACTCGCTCCGAAGGGTGATCCAAATCAGGAGGCCACCCGGTCTCTAATCGATCTCCTTTGCCCTTCATCAATAAAATCCACTCCCTCCACCTCCTCTTCCTCTTCTTATTTACCTTCTTCTTCTTTAGGTTTAGTTTCCAGTAAAAGTAAAACAAAAATCAAAGGTAGGAGAGTTCCAGAAAGGTACCTGCATCGGTTAGCTCAAAAAAGCTTAGAATGTGCCAAGCTACCGGAGTATTTAGAAAATGCAATCCAGATAGGAGAAATTTGATATGAGGAGAAGGACGATATTGATCCAACTTTAGGGGTTTATGAGGTTGTATCAGAAAAGGATCCTGATACTGAGGATGAAGAGGAGGATTTGGCTGATGCTTATGCATCCGGTTTAAGAAGGTTTGAAGAACCATCAGCCACGGTGGACGAACCGACTAAGGAACTTAATCTTGGAACACCGGAAGATCCTAAGAATATCCTCATCAGTGCCAACCTCGCCCCTTTAGAAGAGCAGAATCTAATGGGGGTGTTACAAGAATACAAAGACACGTTCGCTTGGACATACGAAGATATGACGGGGTTAGATAAATCATTGGTAGAGCATCGACTGACTCTAAAACCTGAAGCTACCCCGGTCAAGCAAAAGTTAAGGAGATTCCACCCAGACATAGCATTAAAGATAAAGGAAGATGTCGATAAGTTACACCAAGCAAAATTCATTAGAGTCGTCCTCTATCCACAGTGGGTGGCAAATATAGTCCCAGTCATGAAGAATGATGGAAAGGTTCTAATTTGCATTGACTTCAAGGACTTAAACCGAGCGTGTCCAAAAGATGATTTCCCCCTTCCTCATATCGATGTTCTTGTTGACAACACAGCTGGATACGAAACCCTATCATTCATGGATGGATACTCAGGGTATAATCAAATCCGGTTAGCAGAAGAGGATCAAGAGAAGACCTCGTTCACTACACCTTGGGGAACCTATTGCTACATCGTCATGCCCTTCGGATTAAAGAATGCCGGAGCAACTTATCAAAGGGCCATGGTGGCAATATTTCATGATATGATGCATAAATTTGTAGAGGTGTATGTGGATGATTTAGTGGTCAAATCTCGAACCCAAGATGAGCATGCTGAGGTGTTGAAAAGGGTTTTGCAACGAGCCAAGGAATATAAGCTCAAGATGAACCCCAAGAAGTGTGTGTTTGGAGTATCATCTGGGAAGTTACTTGGGTTCATTGTCAGCAAAAGAGGCATCGAAATCGATCCCAACAAGGCCAAAGCCATTATCGACATGCCTCCACCAAAGAACCTAAAAGAGCTGAGAGGGTTGATTGGTAGGCTACAGTTTGTTCGCCGGTTTATCTCACAACACTCCCAAAGGTGCAAACCTTTCTATGAGTTAACCAAGGCGACGGCCGAATTTAGATGGGATTCAAGATGTCAAGAGGCATTCGATGGTTTAAAGAAATATTTGTCAAGCCCACCTGTGCTCAAACCTCCGGTTCCCGGCAAACCCTTGATCTTATACATCTCAGTCTTGGAAGGATCCCTGGGAGCAGTATTGGCACAAATAGATGATGAAGGGAAAGAGCGAGCAGCATACTATCTATCCAAAATCTTTGACCCTTGTGAACAGAAGTATACAACCATGGAGAAAACCTGTGCCGCCCTGGTTTGGGTGGTCCAGAAACATAAACACTACTTTCTGGCCCACGAGGTTAATCTCCTTGCTCGCATGAATCACATCAAATTTCTTCTTGAAAAATCTGTCCTAACTGACCGTTTGGCACGCTGGCAGAGCTTTCTCTCCCAATTTGACATCACCTACACCCAACAGAAGGCAATCAAGGGCTATGCTATTGCTGAACACCTTGCTCATCATCCTATCCCAATCTTTGACCCTATCCAATCAGAATTTCCCGATGAAAGATTAATGTCCATTCGATCTTCCAATCTATGGACTTTATATTTTGACGGGGCATTAAACTCCCAGGGTAGAGGGATAGGGATTGTTCTTCTATCACCCGAAGGTGTCACCATTCCACAAGCTTTTCAGCTCCATTTTCCAGCAACAAACAACATAGCTGAATATGAAGCCTTGTTGGCCGGACTGGAGGCCGCTCACTTCTATGGTGTCACTAAGCTAAGGGTGATCGGTGATAGTCAGTTGATTCTCCGCCAAGTGCTAGCCAAATACCGCACATCTAATACCGGGCTCAGACCATACCAAGAACTCACCACCTGTTACATCAAGCTATTCTCCAAACTCGAATTCATTCACGTTCCTCGTGCTCAAAATATTCTTGCCGATGCTCTCGCCTCTCTGGCATCTTCACTATCTGTCCCGCTAGGCAGGCAAGTTAGGACGATCTATGTCCGCCGACGTACCATTCCGGCAGTAGAAGATGCACGATTCTTGAGGGTTAAAGAAAAATTTGAAAGGAAAGAGTACATTGAGCAAAAGGAGGAAGTATCTTTGGTTGAGTTGGAAGAATTAGAAGAGGGTGAGAAACCATGGTATCATGAGATTGCAAATTACTGCCAGGATCAAACATATCCACCGGGATCAACTGCCGAATAGAAAAGAGCCATAAGAAGGGTCTCCCGGAGGTACACCATCTTAGGTGGAGTACTTTACAAAAGGAGCTTGGCCTGTGTTCTATTAAGATGCGTAGATGAAGAAGAAGTTGAATTGGTGCTTAAAGAAGCACACTCCGGAGTATGTGGAGGCCATGTAAATGCTCAAGCCCTCGCCAAGAAGATCATCAGGCAAGGGTATTACTGGCCCACTCTGGAAGAAGATTGCTCGATCTTTGTCCGGCACTGTCATCAATGTCAACTTCATGCCGACAAGATTCACTCTCCCGCATCTTCCCTTCACCCGATTCACGCCCCATGGCCCTTCGCTATGTGGGCTTTTGATGTTATCGGACACCTCGGTGACCCAAACTCCACAAACAAAACCAAATCCTTCATCCTAACTGCAACGGAGTACTTCACCAAGTGGGCGGAAGCGGAAGCATACATGGAAATCAAGGCATCAACAGTCTGCACCTTCATCAAACGCAACATTATTGCCAGGTTCGGGATCCCAGGCGACATCATCACCGACAATGGACCGCAATTCATCTCCCAGGAGCTGCGTGACCTTTGCAACAGGTATTGCATCAGATTGCATCATTCATCTCCATATTATCATCAAGGCAACGGTCAAGCAGAAGCCACCAATAAAACCCTGATAAAAATCATTAAGAAAACTTGTAACTCTAGAAAATTCGCGGATTGGCCAGATAAATTAGTTGATGCTCTATGGGCCTACCGCACCTCTATTCGAACCCTAACGGGTCAGACCCCCTATGCCTTGGCATTTGGGATGGAGGCGGTAGTTCCATACGAAGTAATCATTCCTTCCCTCCGAGTCCAGATCGATCGAGACATCCCGATAGATGAACGCCGAGATTCCCTTCTCGCGCAACTCGAACTCTTGGATGAAAGGAGGCTGGCCGCTGCCGAACATGCTAGATCTTATCAGAATAGACTTAAAAGATTTTATCAGAAGAGGGTGGTGGAGAGAAAATTTGAAATCGGTGAGGTTGTGCTTAAAAGAATATTCATTAAGTCGGGCGGTCCCCGCTCCAAACTTCAACCTAATTGGGAGGGGCCATATGTTATTTCGGCTGTTTATCCCGGTAATTCATATAAGCTGACTAATGCAGAAGGAGAAGAACTAGCTCATCACTGGAATGGTGTATACCTCAAAAAATATTTCCCTTAAAACAAAAATCACAAAAATCTATAAAATCCAAAGGTGTGAAGAATAATGACAACATCTAATGCTTGCTTGCTCGGTGCACCAACTTGTCACATAGAGAAATAAGGATAGGCATCATACTGCACACACTACACGCCTAGTTTTGAGATCCGATGATCGGAAGTCAGAGAGAAAGCTAGGCAACGCTTGGCAAAACAAGGTCAACCTAATCCCATTCTCTTCTCGTTTCGGTCCAGAATAGATGAAAGGGGTTAGAATGAGAAGTATCGAAAGTATCCACTGCCTTAGTTGGAAAATGCCTCTGAAGGTATGACTTCTTAAAAAGAAGAAAAGGTGCCAAAAGATGGGCAATGACCCCTCAGGTCGGCAAAAGAATAGACCTGTCTGAATGCGTACCATCAAAAGCCCAAGAGGAAAAAAGGCTCCAAAAGATGGGCAATGAACCCCTCAGGTCAAAATCAAGCAAAAAAGAAAAGACATGTCCGAATGAGGGCCGAGGGCTAGAAGGAAGGACCCGAAGATGTCAAATCCCAAACAGGCAACGCGGGCACCAGTAGAGAAACAAATTCGACACCCCTGAATCTTAGTAAGGACTTACCATCAGTCCTCTTCCCTCTTTAACCTTGCAGGTAAGGTTGACCGACTAGACCCAAGAAGAACCATAGCCTATCAAAGACGGAAAGTCAGAAGATTTCGGACTAGGCATTCTCTTACACATGACGTCTACTCTTAACCCTTAGGTAACAATGAAAGGCACCTACGGCAAGCAAAGCAAAGGATGAGATGATCATGTCCTTCACACCGAACAAAAAAATCAAATACTTCAAAAAAAGCACCAAACAAATCTATAAAATCAAAAAAATCCTAAAAAGAGAATATTCAAAACACCAAAAAATCGTAAAAGTCCCAAAATACCAAAAACATTATAAAACCATCAAAAACCAAACAAATCAAAAAATCCCAAAACACCTAAAAATTTGCTTCCTAATTGACTAGTTGCCTTTGCATTCATATTTAATTTCAGTCTTGCATGTTTCCTTTTGTGCATACTTATATTTTTCCGTTATTTTACCTTGATAAGGCCTATGTCCCTTGACAAAAGATCAAGGCAGTTTCGCCCTTTCCTTGCAAGGGACTAAGCCTAAATAAAGTTCTGATCGCCTTTTGAGTAAACGCAGGGAGTCAGAAGAAGAAACCAACAACTATGACTATGAAAAGAAAGGTACATCAAAGATAGAAGGGGCCGGCACATCACAAATCGCCGCCTCCCTCTGCTGGGGCCTGATCACCCGGAGGTGGCATGGCAAGTCTCTCCTCACCTCTCCTCCTATGACTACTAGTCTGAGAGGAACCCGAGTGGGTAGGTCCCCTCAGCATGGTCCCATGGGATTCGGAGCGGTGAGAGTGGCTCCGAGATCGAGACTGCAGTGCCTGCATCATCAACTGACGATGCTCTGCCTCCACCCAATTGAGCTCTCTGGAGTGCTCAAGGCGAAGATGGAGGATCTGCTCGAACTCTGGTTGTGACAGCTCGACCACGCGAGCCTCCAGTCTCCCGACCTACAAGATGACAAAGAGATGCATCAACTACAGGAAAAGCAGTTTAAGGAAAAGAATCAAACTTGTACCTCCTGTGTCAGCTCCTCTATCCTCTGAGCGGTCTGTAGAAACCAAAAAGAAGCGTCAGTCCATGAATTCCCAGTTTAAAATCTTAATAAAGACATCGCACCTCAGAAGTAGAAGGACCAGGATCCGGAATGCCTACGAGGGGCTCGAGCCCGAGCTCCCTCTGTAGCTCCATCACCTACCGGAAGAATGTCAGGAAAGAAAGAAAATGATGATGAACAAAGTAGAAAGATATGTACCTTGTCCTGGAGACCCGAGGGATCACTGGTAGAAGGCGGAGCACCCCCCGCAGAGAGGTCGGAGATCCTCGCCCAAAGATCCATGTTCTACAAGAAGAGAAAGTGTTAGAATCAAGCAAAGTAAAACAGAAGGAAGTCACGGAAATTCACCTCGGTAGTAAGGGCCTGCACCCGTTCCTTCAGCTGGGCAATCTGCAAGAAAAGAAAAGAAGATTAGCAAGGCAAATAAAGGAAGAAAACAGCATAAGAAAGAAACAGTGATCACCTCAAGGAGAAAGCCCGTCTCTGAAGAACTGCTCCCGGGGTTGGTAGGTATGAATGGAGGAGGATCGACCGGCAAGTGGTGAGGAGGGAGTTCAGGACCCATAGGCTGGCCAAAGTCAAACGGCTCAAAGGGGGCCTCTGGAGGCTCATCGAAGACCGTCTGCTCGGGGGCAGCTGGGTGGGAACCCAACTCCAGCTCGGCCACACACTCGCGGAGCCGTGAGATCTAAAAAGAGGCAAGGGAAACAGTTAACAACATTCATCCGAGAAATCAAAGAAAAGGCAAGAAACGTTACCTCGTCGTCACGCCCACGTAGCTGTCGACGCGCACCTCGATAGCGACGTCGCTGAAAGAAAGAAAAGAAGGATCAGTTGACCGGCAAGGGAAAGGTGCAAAGTATAGAAAATACTTGTCGCTCCAGCTCAGCCTCCAAAGATGTTGTCCCTGCCCTCAAACGAGACAGCTCCTCCTGAATACTCTGAAAGCAGCATACAGTTAAACATCAAGAAAAGGAAAGACAGTAATGAAAACAGCAAGTGCATACCTCTCCACCCACAGTAAAAAGATCGGCAAACATCGCCATGTAGCGACACAGATAATCATCACTGTCAGATGCGCTGGAAGTCACTGGGGTGCCACCCCTCTTCCAGATCCGAACAGCGAACTGGCCCTCCTTCTTCCAGTCGATCTCCTGGATCAGGCCGCGGGTAGAACGACCCAGGCACGAGTAAGGGGGGAGGTCTACCCACTCCTGGTGAAGCCCCAATGAGCACATCGTGAGACGCACCCACAGTGGCTCCATCTCGTTCAGGCAAATCAGAAAGGTGTCACGGCCAAAGACCGGACGACCCTCCGATACCCACGGCTGCCGATCCAGATGAAGGTCTGAATATGGGCGCCAGACCACCTGAAAAAGCAAGGCAGGACAGTAAATAAGAAGAATCGAGAGGCTGAAAGGAAAAGTAGCAGAATACCTCATGGTGGGGGAAGCAGAGCAGTTGCCTCCTCAGGTTTTCCACCTGGTAAGGGTGGGAAGAAGCAGACCGAGTAGCAACCCAGCTGCTGATGAGCGGGTACTTGGGGTCAGCCTTCAGCAAGGCACGACCCAAAGGAATGTAGTAGTAACTCCATACCTGTCAACATAAGCTCAGTTAGTCATCAAAAAAAACAAGGCAAAATTAATGATGGACAAAGGAACAAAGCATACCTGAAGGAATGGAGTAAAGCCGGCTACCGAAACCGGACCGCTCTCCATCGCCAGCGAGGAGAACAAATGGGCCAACATGGCGGCACCCCACGCATACTCACCAACCTTCGACAGGTCGGCAAGAAATGGGAGGAACCGCAAGTGCACCCTATCCGTCTTCGAGGCCAGTAGAAGATGGGTAAGAAAGAAAAGGAGGAACCGGCGGAGATCCTGGTCGGCTTGGACGGTGCCCTCCTCACCGACCAAGTAGTGCTCGACTCGTTTTGTCAACGCGTCGAGTACATCTGCCACCAGGTCATCCTTCCCCACACTAGCATTGCCCAGGCTAAGCAAGTTCCCGACGTCTGTGCGCTTCATAATGCGCAGTCCACCGGGGCAGTATGGGATCAGATGACCCAGGAAGTCCCGGACCATAGCCTAGTAATAGCGGTAGGTCTTGCCGGTGATGGCACGACCATGGACGCGAAGACCCGTGATCCGGGAAACATCCTCCAAAGTAGGAACCATATGCCCCCAAGGGAAGAGGAAGGAATGGGTAGTGGAAATCTCATCTCTCCCTCAAAGCCTGGATCAGGGGGAGGTCTTCCCAGAAGGCAGAGCAGCGGAGCAATGGGCCGAAACCCATTGCATCCAGCCGTACCTTCTGAAAATCCTTCAACCCCTTGTAGGCATGGAAGACCATTTCCCAGGATATCGGGACTTGATCTTCCCCTGCACAAACAAACAATCATGTTAGGAACAATAAATTAAGAATAATTCAAAAGTGGGAAGTCAATATTCGGTTACCGAGACGGTCGGAGGAGGATGGAGAGAAGGAAGCTCCGACGAGCCAGGGTCGGCGGAAGAAGAAGCACCGGTGGAAGAGGAAGCGCCGGCGGAAGAAGAGGCTCCAGCAGTGCCGGAAGCACCGCCACGCTCAACACGGGATCTCTTCGTCATCTGCAACATTTCAAGATGATTAGAACAGGTCAAAAACGGCAAAACAAGGAAGACGGGGACCTGGTGACCAGGTGCCCCATTTATAGGGCGCCTGGCGCCCCCATGATGGGGCGCCAGGCAAAGCCTAGCGCCCCATCATGGGGGCGCTAGGGGGCTTGGCCTCCTTCTCTCTTCCCGTTCAGATCCGGAACGACTCCGGATCGATCTGGTCCCTTCTGCGAAAACAATGATAACGAAATAAATTACAAGTTTGCAGTTGGAAGAAACTTACTGTGGAATCCGCACAGCGCACTGCACACCCCGAGAAGGTCCCGCTCAGTAGAAAAACTAGAAAAGTCGATGGTAAAATGAAGAAAAGGTGCAGGGGTGAAAATATAAAGTGCCATGGTCAAAATTTTCAAAATTTTTAGAACGTGTTTGTAAGCCATATTCTTCATGAAAAACACAAATTCATCAGCAAAACATTGATATTTAATTCCTTTTTGCATATTTTTGCTGGTTGCTAACAATGACAGGACACAGACATGACTGAAAAGGAACTACATCAAGCAAACCCTAGACCTACACTGATCAAGTCCTAGACACAACAAAAGCAAACAACATACGACTGGACATAATCAAAAGCAGATACAAGTCATCCACCGCGCTGCTTCCTCAGCTTCGCCACGTATCGGCTCTTCCAAACCTCGTCTTCGTCCATGTAGGCACTCGGCGAGAAACTCTTGCAAATTCCCCAAATGGCAAGGATGCTCTGGCATTCTTCAACGTCAGCCGCCGTGCCCATCTGATGATCCTTGACAGACGGAATATAAGAGAGACGAGGGACCTTGAGCCGCGGTTGACCCAACTGAAGAAGACACAGATGTGGGTTGTAGATGATGAAGGAGGTGCCGGTGATCAACCAAAGATCCACCCCCAGGGTGGTGGAGGCATGAACATTATGGTGCATGACAGCATCGGTAGGACAGACAAATCCGCCACTGCTCATAGCCGAAAAGTACAAATGCCAGTCAGCGCGGGTCTTCACCGAAGGGCACTTGTTCATCACCTTGTATTCCATGCAGAGATGGCTGGTGAGAGGCTGGAGGGGGCTCCGAGCAAAAAACCGGGAAGCCGTGGCCGGTCCGAAGCACACGTCAAACTTGAAGTGCCAGTCAGCCCAGCACATGAACAGAAGGATACTGCCGAACATAGGTCTGCCAATGCTAGCAGAGGTCATGCCATCATAGAGATAGCCCAACACCGAGTGGGCTATGCACTCATTGGACCAGATGCCCTGGATACAAGGAAGGCAGGTAGGATCGAGCCACCCGTCCTCACACGGGTAAAGGAGTATCGAGGCAAGGCAAGTAGCAACACCTTTGGCAACGGGCAAAAATAGGTCCTCATTGTCACCGGCGCCTTGAATCACGCCAATGGACCAATCTGCCAATGCCTCGGTGTAAATACGCCCACCTACCATGATGGACCGAGCCTCTCCGGTGGTCATAAAGCCACGGAGGAAATCCAAACCAGTAACCGGCCCAACAGGAATAAACATGGCCTGGCCGTACCCAGGCATGGCACGAAGCCCCAATAAAAGTTCCACCTCTTCTAAGAGGATGGTACACTCAAAGGAGTCGAAAACAAAGGTGTGAGTGTTGGGGTGCCACATCTCGAGAAGCGCACCCGCCAGGGAAAAGTCCCAAAAATATTTGAGAAGATGATTGGCATGGACTAGAACGCCGGAGAAGCCCCACCCGCTCAGAATAGTCCACATCCACACGTGGATGTTAATGGCAGCCATCAGTCGAGCTATCCACAGCACTTGACCATAACGGCGAGCGCCGGGGAAGTTTGGAAGGTCCTGCAGAATAATCACGCGATCAGAAAAGAAGTTTTTTTGAACAAAACAAAAGGATGCCTAAATAAAGCCACTACCACGCCCATGGACACTCGATTCCGAATATGGCATGGGACTTCAGAAAAACTTTTCATCTCAATTGAACCAGTCGGACGGGAGGAGGAGGACGCCATCGGAGCAAAGGAATAAGAAGAACACTGTAGCTGGTGTGGGGGAAAAGAGGGGAAGGTCCCCCCTTCTTATAGAGTGCAAAAAGTCTCCTCGAGAAAAAGCGAACATAAAATCCGTGCAGGTGCCTCACTTATAAGGTGCCTGGCGCCCTGTAAACAGGACGCCTGGCGCCCTGTAAACAGGACGCCTGGCGCCCTGTAAACAG
Organism: Cryptocoryne crispatula var. balansae; assembly: GCA_036172225.1. Classification (NCBI taxonomy): domain Eukaryota; kingdom Viridiplantae; phylum Streptophyta; class Magnoliopsida; order Alismatales; family Araceae; genus Cryptocoryne; species Cryptocoryne crispatula. The sequence goes on along the minus strand of CM069919.1, from coordinate 44,925,693 downwards.
GGCGCCTGGAGCCTTATATAGGCCATTTTCCTAGCATAGTCTCGCATATATCATTGAAGACCTCGGGTCCAAAAGGGATGAGTCGGAGAACCCCTTCAACAAAATAGATGAAGGATTCAGTCACTTTTTAGGCCCGTGGATAAGCCAAAGTCAAATAAACGAGGACGACAGTGTCTTCACAGATATCCTGACCCGTTACGTTTGACCTATATCTTCAACTATTTTCCTATATTTATTTGTATTTCTTTAAACCCAGCATGCATCATGCGTCATCATGCATCATCTCGAGCACCATCATACTTATGCCGACCTTTCCATCACAGTTGTTCTATGACTTTCAAGGAGGTTTTGGTCTGTCCGGAAGACCCGATTTTAACCATGTTTCAATGATTTCATCAAAACAAGAAGTTTTTCCATGTCGAACTAAACCGGTATTGTTGAGTAAAACCTTATGAATTTGAAGAACCCTATCTTGGTTGATTACTAGTTTCAGCTTTACTTTTTCGCAATTTACTTTCTACCGAGTCCAGCACACCATGCAGTTCGGGTCCTGGCCGGTGACAGTTCTCCCCCACGTGGGATTTTAGTTATAGTTTTCCATACAATCAATCAACCAAAGGGAGGGTTCCGATAAAACAAAAGGCAACCTCGGAGTCCGGTAAAGTTTCATTCCACTCGACTAGGCTAAGGAAGGCGTGTCTAAATCTACACCTTGGCGTCACCTTTTCAGTTCATTACCATTTCATTTCGCTACACCTCACTACGTTTCGCTACGTTCACCTACGCTTCATCCGTGTCATTCCCCTACAAAGCCGACGCCAAGGCGAGGCAAGCTGTAGACACGCAATTTTGGCCTAGTTGGAGAGTTTAAATTCTTGTTTTCATGGAGAATATTTAAAACAAATCGTGTTTTCTGAACGGATCAAGTTTTTGGCACATTCTGAAGGGGATCGATAGAGCAATCGGCCGGACTGAATACCCTGTATGAAGGGCACCTGGTGCCCTATTTATAGGGCACCTGGCGCCCTACATACAGGGCACCAGGCGCCCTATATACAGGGCACCTGGCGCCCTATCAAATCAATTCAACTGGCTGATTTGACCCCTCGCAGTGACTCGTCTTGTTTATCTAACAAGCCTTATGATGCTGGCGCCCCATATACAGGGCGCTATGTCGCGTGGCACTGCTTTTCGGAAATGGCCAAAGTGCCCTTTTTTTAGCTATAAATAGACCTCCATTTGGAGCTTGGGGGGTTCCAAGTCCGTACCATCTTGGAGCCCATCCAAGACTACGTTTCCAAGCCATTCTCATCTCCCATAGCCTTTCAAACCAATCCAAAATCGTCCACCAAAAACCCGAAAAACCTTCTGTTTCTGCCACCCAGAAACATGTTTTTTCTCCAACTTTGAGAGCTTCTACCCGTCTCTCCTCTTGCATCCAGCATCCAAACCACCTTTCATTAGCTTCATTTGCATATTGTCTACAAGGAGGAACCCCTACTTCGTCCCGGAAGCCGCCCAGCACTCCGGAGCAGCGTTGCGAAGAGGGGAAGAAAATCTGTTCGGGCCAGACTTAGTGCCCCGTATACAGGGCGCTTTGACCTTGGTCAACGCGCCCCATAAGGGGGGCACCTCCAGCTAACGCCCTATATATAGGGCACCAGCAAGGACAGAAGCTCGTTTTGCCATTTTCGGAGTCCGATCGCCCGTTTGATCGAGTTTTTCTCTCCCTTTTTCACCTTAGCATTGTTCATCATGTTATTTAGCATGCATTTGATCATTTTGCATCTCATATATGTTTAAAAATCTACCAAAAATAGGGGTTGGGATTCCGTCCCGATCCGGTTAGTTTATTCCCTTTTGCATGATTCAGAGTTTTTATCAAGCATGATGCTACACTCACGCCAGAGCTAATGATCTTCACTTGTTTTTATTCATGTTTTATGCAGGACATTCTTAGATGAATCGACCGGAGTGAAGCTTCAATCCGATCGTAGGTGAAAGAACTCTCTAAAGCTCTCCCCTCTCGACCGGCCGAGAAAGGAGAAGTTAGAACCAAACAATCTCCCCCATGTTTACATCCCCAAGGTACGACGGTCAAACTCCTTCTAGTTCATTTGCTTAACACCTAATCACACTTTGGAGCCTTCGGCTCCTGGCGACCACACACTTCACCTTCCACCACACACACTCTCCTTCTCTTCTTCTTCTCTCTCTCTCACCGACACACATGTAGGGCACCTGGCGCCCTATATATAGGGCACCTGGCGCCCTATATATAGGGCACCTGGCGCCCTATTTATAGGGCACCAGGCACCTGGCGCCCAATATACTGGGCGCCTGGCACCAAATCAAATCGATTTGATCGGCTGATTTGACCCCCCGCAGTGATTCTTCTTGTCGATCTGACGGACCTCATCATGCTGGCGCCCCATATATAGGGCGCTATGCCACGTGGCACTGCTTGTCGGAAATGGCCAAAGTGCCCTATTTTGAGCTATAAATAGACCTCCATTTGGAACTTGGAGGAGGTTCCAAGTCCGTACCATCTTAGAGCCCATCCAAGACTACGTTTCCAAGCCATTATCACCTCCCATAGCCTTTCAAACCGATCCAAAATCGTCCACCAAAAACCCGAAAAACCTTCTATTTCTGTCACCCAGAAACATGTTTTTTTCCAACTTTGAGGGCTTCTATCCGTCTCTCCTCTTGCATCCAGCATCCAAACTACCTTTCATTAGCTTCATTTGCATATTGTCTACAAGGAGGAACCCCTACTTCGTCCCGGAAGCCGTCCAGCACTCTGGAGCAGCGTTGCAAAGAGGGGAAGAAAATCTGTTCGGGCCAGACTTAGTGCCCCGTATACAGGGCGCTTTGACCTTGGTCAACGCGCCCCATAAGGGGGGCACCTCCAGCTAACGCCCTATATATAGGGCACCAGCAGGGACAGAAGCTCGTTTTGCCATTTTCGGAGTCCGATCGCCCGTTTGATCGAGTTTTTGTCTCCCTTTTTCACCTTAGCATTGTTCATCATGTTATTTAGCATGCATTTGATCATTTTGCATCTTATATATGTTTAAAAACCTATCAAAAATAGGGGTTGGGATTCCGTCCCGATCCGGTTAGTTCATTCCCTTTTGCATGATTCAGAGTCTTTATCAAGCATGATGCTACACTCACGCCAGAGCTAATGATCTTCGTTTGTTTTTCTTCATGTTTTATGCATGACATTCTTAGATGAATCGACCGGAGTGAAGCTTCAATCTGATCGTAGGTGAAAGAACTCTCTAAAGCTCTCCCCTCTCGGCCGGCCGAGAAAGGAGAAGTTAGAACCAAACAATCTCCCCCCGTTTACATCCCCAAGGTACGACGGTCAAACTCCTTCTTCTTCTAGTTCATTTGCTTAACACCTAATCACACTTTGGAGCTTTTGGCTCCTGGCGACCACACACTTCACTTTTCACTACACACCACACTTCTTCTCTTCTTCTCTCTCTCACCAACACGCGCGAGCCGAGCCGGCTCATCCGGGTGCCTACACATCCCACACACAACACATCTCAATCCCAAAATTTGGATGACCTGACACCTAAGGGCTAAGAGAAGCTAGGCAGGCCTAGAGATGGAAGGAAAACCCTCACCTTTTTCTTTCATTCGGTGCAAGATAGGCGAAAGGGACTAGAGGGGGAGAGTATCAAAAGTATCCACCACCCTAGTAGGAGGCCGTCTCGGAAGGTCCAACTTCTCAAAAGAAATGAAAAAGGATGCCAAAAGATGGACAATGAACTCCACAAGTTTAAACAAATATGGGCTTGTCTGAATGAGTACCCAAAAAAATTATAGAAAATGAAAAAAGGCACCAAAAGATGGGCAATGACCCCATAGGTCAAAGCACATGTCCGAATATGTGCCACAAAAATAGGTTTGTCAATAAAGAAGAAAAGAACCGAAGAGGCTAAACCCTAATGGGCAATTGGGTGCAAGTAGAGAAATCCCTCTCAACATCTCCAAAGCCTATCTAGGACTTCCTTATCAATTCTTCATTCTTAACCCCCCAAGGTGTGGGTGGACCAACCAAATCAAAGCTAAACTCTAGCCAATCAAAGATTGAAGGTCAAAATGATTCTAGGTAAAGGATCCATTCTTTTGCACATGGTATCTAACAACGAACTTAGAATAACAACCGAATGATGAGGACTTTCGTTATACTATTTTCTTTCCCAAACAAAAAAATTGAATATTTTCAAAAACTCCAAAAAAAATTGATTATCTTCAAAACTCCTAGAAAGTTAAATATTTTCAAAAAAAACTGCAAAAAAATTAATATTTCCAAAAATCTCCAAAAAATTGAATATTTTCACAAAAAACTTCTTTTTTAAATTCCAACAAAAATTTTCATCACCATGTTTGGTTTGAATTTTCATCTTTACATTCATATTTACTTTTAGTCTCTCATGTTTCAAAATTTTCATTGCATGTTTGCTGCTTTATTTTTACACCCTTAAGAAGGCTATCACCCCTTGACAAAAGTCAAGGCAGACTGCACCTTGTAAGGTGATAAGCCATATTGTCATTCTAATCTCTTTTTTCCGAGTGTTATAGGCATGAAGAACAAGTACAAAGAACTTTACATAAGAAGGCTATGCTCACCACTTCCCTCTCCTGAGAATTCTTAGGAGGAGGTGTCACTATAATCTCGGTTTCAACTTTGTCGAGGAACCCCTTGCAAGACTTCAACAAAGTGATGCTCGCCGCTTCCCTCCCCTTAGGATTCTTAGGAGAAGGTGTCACCATAACCTCAACCTCTACTTTGCAAAGGAAATTTCTTTAAAACAAAACTCTGTGTCTTCATCAAGACATATGAACTCTTTTGTGAGAATGCATGTCATCACATCGCAAACTCACCATTATCATTTTACTTCTTAGCATATATTATGTGCATTACTATTTATTTTATGCATTGATGTTGAAGACCGCGAGTGTAAAGAAGACCGGACTCGAGATCCCCTTCATCAAAATTCACGACAGTCAGGTCATTCTTTGTGCTCATGGATAAGCCAAAATTAAATATCGAGAGATGATGGTTCCCGATTGGGTATCCTAACCTCTGATGTTCAATCTATATCTTCAACTATCTTTTATAGAATTTTTGACTATTTTAGCCCAGCATGCATCATATAGTTTTGCATTAGTTCCATTGCATTCTTGCGTATCATCTCTGCATCCCTCTATGGTCATCACATCCACTGAATCTCATCGGGTTTCTTCATCCCATCATTTATCCTATTTCTGATCTTTTCAATATCCCACCGTGTTCGTTAATCCCACCATGTCACCACATCTATCATCTATCATAATCACCTTGTATCCCTCAACATCTTTAACGTCTATCCCACTGTGGCCGTTGCAACACTTTCCTACTATTCATCCCACCATGTAGTCACCTTATCCCACTATAGGCACCCATTTTGATCATCATTCTTGTACCACCATTATTCTCATGGTCTATTAATTGAGCTTAAACATTTACCTATTTAGAATTCGAGATCATTCCATTATGAATCAAATCATGTCTCTTGGAAAACTTAAATGAATCTGAGAACCCGAATATGCTTGATTGGTATACTTGTATTTCGCAAAACATATCTCTTTTAAAAACCATAGCCCATCACAGTACAGGAACACCACAAAGATCGGGTTGCTGGCTAATGATGAACCCATGAACCCATGATTCGGGGACTCCACACTATGTTGGGGGTTGGCTACTCTTCTCTCGTGCCCATGGCACATCTTTTACCAATCGGATGTAAGAAGGCTTGATGAAACATGGCCATAATCTAAGAGAATTGAAGAGATTGTCTTCGCCGAATTTGGTCAATGAGTGTGTCTATATCTACACCTTGATGCCACTTTTTCAGTCCATCGATATTTCACTCCATTACATTCCATTACAATTCATTTCACTTCACTACATTTCACTTTGCTTCACTACATACCTTTCCCTTTCAAAGCTGACATCAAGATGAGGCAAGCTGTAGACACACTGATTTGGCCTTATTTAGACCTTAAACTCTTATTTCATTGGCAACATCTCTCTTAGACTGTTAAAATCATGCTGAACCACCCTTTTAGACAAGCCTAGGAGCTTAATCGAAATATAAGGACAGGTTATGGATCTTTAATCAAATCCGTGTTTGCCGAATGAGAGCCCATTCTAACTTCTATGTTACTCTTGGTGATCTATGCACCAAGGTCACGTCGCCATGTTGTGTGCCAGATTATGTTTTTCCCGATATCTCCTCTATTTGAAAATTTTTCACAGGATTATGTGGATATCTAATAAAGAAGTATTCAGCATAAATAATCTTCTTCTTTGAGTCATATTTTCATTGCAACAAACGGCATTCAATTTCGATCTCCCGTTTGTCTGTAGTGCCATTTAGAAGTCAGACGCATAATTCTGTCCACACACAGCCCCGATCAAGACCAATGGAGTGAATGCTCAGCCCTTTGGCCACATCCCTAACCCAATTCATGACCTTACTTTCCTTTTTCTCTTCCATATTGTTTGGATAAGTTTCTGGAAGCATCATGATGAAAATTAGCATCATCAAATGATGGCAATCCAACTTGTTGTCTTGTACATCAAAACTTGCTATTTTAAGACCAGATTTAATTGGGTATGGTATCAAGCATTTAATTGGAGACAAATTTTGAACATGGGGAAGGTGATCCATGGTTTTCAATCCCTTTAAATCAGTTGGGTAAGTTTCTAGAAGTCTCATGATACAAATTAGAAGTATTAAATGGAGGAAATCCAACCAATGGTCGGATGTATCAAAACTTGCTATTTTTTGACCTGTTTCTCATCTCCTATAAAGGGAGACCCATTTGAACGACCAAAGGGACATTCCCATCCTCCAGCACTCTTGTCCTCACCTTCCATCCACCCTAGGCTCTTCCCAACCTCCCCAAATCATCCTCTCTTCGTCCCGGTGTCCAGAGATCATCCCGAAGTGAAAAGAAGCCGGTCTATGCTCTGATGTGTTGCATTGCTGATCATTGGCTTCTATAGATCTCCCTGATCATTTTTCGGCCAGGCTTCCTTCATAAGAAGTGTGACTTATCGAGCTATCTTTCATCTTCAACAAATAGAGATCAATTCTGACATCTCCTTGGCTCGTGGAAGCTTCTACATCGGTGCTGCACATACAAATCCAAATTCTTCTCTTCTAAGTCATCATCTTCTCAATCAATTGAGTACATTTAATGGTATACAATGTGTAGCCGTATACTTATGATAAGATCGAGCACAATATCAAAGAAGGGGAATAGAAACATAGATATCATGTGACTTTCCCATTGAAGATCAAGCTAACTCTAGGATATAATCTAAAAAGAAGAGCAACCATCTTGTGTGTAGAATCAATAAATTATGATCAATTTAGGTAAGAAAAAAGTGTCCAAGTTTCTTCTAGCACGTAACCTTCTCTTGAGTATGTTAGGTTCATTAACAATGGTAAATCACAAAATTTTGCAAAAGTGCACGTTTACACAGATATAAAAGTTTTAATTTAAATGTAATTTAAATTTAATATAAATTTAGTATAAATTTTTACTTTGAGCTGTATTGTTTATTTGATAAATATTGTGTAATTTAAATTTTGTATTTAGTTTACCGTGTTCGTTGTAGTGTGGCAAGAGAGAGAGAGAGAGAGAGTAGTAGTAGTAATCCTACTAACGTTCTTATAGGGAAAACGGTATTTGGCTGATCTCTCTTAAAATGTATTTTCATGTGAAGTTGAAGGTTATTTTAGATAGCCCATGTCTTGTTTAATTACATTATTAAACGTCTCTATTATTATCAATTTTAAAATTAATATTGATAATAATTATCAAAAATTATTTGATAAATAATATTAATTTTAAACTTTATTGTGTAAATTTAATATGTTACGTAATACAAGTGTCAATTTATATTAATACTGATTTTCTAACTTTTAAGGTAGAATTTTTAAATTCTACCCCCCCCCCAAACGGCCGCAGTCTTCCCTTTTACCAAGATCTTGCAGAGGTCCCCTTCAAAGTTTCCGAGTCAGACACGCCTGATGCGAAACAGAGGAGAGAAAGATACCCACGATATACGAATTTATTTTCACCGTATAAGATTTTTTTCAGATTTCTATCTACTTTGTGAGAAGAAAAAAAACGAAAGGAGAAAAAAAAAGCAAGACGACGAAACAATTTGAATTAGTTAAAACTGGATTGGTCGTGCTTGTTGGATGTGAAAATGAAATTGAAGATTGCATGTAAAAGATATATAAATATCATTAATAAAATAACAATTTAATCTATCCAACGTTATTCGGTTTATTAATTTGATTTGGCTCCAAAAAAAAACTTTTCCACCCAAATTAAACCGATTTCAAGTTCATCTTTTTGGATGGGATATTTACAAGAAAGGTGGAGAAAATCTTCTTCACCGCCGGTGAAAGAACCGGACTCAAATTACTGGCATGATATGTTTCCTTTTTTCATATTTTATTTGAACGTTCTGAGTTGAATACCCCCACCTTGGAAGTTGGAATACACCATACTGATAGGGACGCCTCGGCCACGGCAACTACTATTCCAGTATTCTCATATTATTATCTTTTGTTTAAACATTATTTATTCAAAAATAATACTCATTTCGGATTTTAAAACGAGAGCCTTTGCATGCTTGATTAACTTTGTAAAAGAAGAAAGAAAAACGAAAAGCAAAGGATCTCATGATTACGATATTTTTACAATTTTTATTCTCATTTCCAATCTCGCGTCATGTTATTTAAATTTGTTACGTAACTAATGGAGTGTTTGGTTGCATGATAATATTTTGTACACTTTCATGATAAAAAATTGTATTAAAATAAAAAGTGAACCAACTCATGACATAAAATTATCTTGTTTGGAGGGATGTGATTACAAAAAAAAGTAACCACCGCACATGACCAAATAAAGTGGGGGACCACAAGAAAAAAGAAAGAGGTGAGTTAGGTACGTATGTACGTGGGTTAATCCTGAGGATAAGGATTCGGTGGTTGTTAACAGGATAGGCATCGAAGTTATCCAAGTCGATCGAGACTATGGATAGGGACTAAGAGAGTTATAGTCTGGATAGGTTTCCTGGGTTGTTCTCCCTATAAATAGCCTAGGCCGGTAGCTCATTCGAGATGTCGGGTGTCGAGGGAGCCACCGGGGGGAGAGGTTGTACGTCTGCGATTTAGTGGAGTTCGACTTTTCCGAGATCTCGCTGTCTTCATGGTGTGTGCGTCTTACTCCATAGGTGATCGATCGCCGGATTTCCGCAACATCTGGTATCAGAGCTATGATTTGATCGTTCGGAGTCGTAGACAACACGGTGAAAACGACGTTTGGTGGCGGCAGTATCCCTACACCGACCGATTCTGCAGCGGTTTTCTTGCTGCAGGTAGAGCCCTAGGGGTAGTGCTCGGGTGAAGATTGTTGGTTGCGGTCGTCTAGACAGTGGATTTCAGTATCAGCGGCGACACACTTTTGGACGCTCCGGCAAAGGAGAGAAGCAGGCGGGCCTCACGGTCTGACGGAGGCCTCCTGGGCGAGATCAGGCAACACCGGCTACCGCTGCACGTTGGAAGGATCCAAACGGCGGCGTGGTGCACCAGCAGCCGTGAAGAAGGTCCGGGTGGCGCTTTTTGGCAATCTAGTGAGGAGCAGAGCAAAGGCAGCGCGCCTTTGCACCTTGCTAGGGGGTGCTAGGGGTGACTTCGACAAGGTGCATAGGAACTCCAGAAGGTGGCGCGGTGACAACCACGGTGGCAACTCTGGTGGCTGGTGGTTCTCCGGCGACAGCAGACTCCTGTAAAAAAGGAGGTGGCATCTGGCACCTGGCGCGAGAGTTGCAGCGCGGCGGTGTCTGCACAGAAACAGGGCGGCGACCGGCAACCCTGCTGGTGATGTGCGGCGGTGGTTGTTTAAAGTTCGTTTTTTTTTTATTTTCTATTTTTTCTTGGTCCTTCCCTTGTCATCACGTGGGAGCACATTACAGAGAGTAATTGTGGGTGCTGACGTGGGAAGAGGAGAGAGAAAAGAGAGAGAGAGAAAAATAGTAGCATGATCCAATATTTAAACAATTATTGGGTCAGATTAGTTCTTGTCGGATTCGATTATTAGGACTTAGATTTCAAGTCTGGTTGAATCCGATAAGATCAGGTTGCTAGGTTCAGGTTTCGGATAGGGTTATCGGGTCTCGTCCGTACTCGTTAACAGGATTCGAGATCGGAAGGAGCAGATTTACCGATCGGGTGGTCGAAGTTGTTTCGACTTGATCGGGGGCGTTCGGTGGCGGAATCAGGCGATCCAGGAGTCCAACCCTAGGTTTTCAAGCACTCCGGGTTCATTGGATGGTCTGGATCGGGCGATTTCCGAACCGACGGTCTGATTTGTGCAGGTGCAGGTGTGCGTCGATATCGATCAAGGGTGTACTTGATCAGGATCGATCGATGGCAGGGTAGGAAGGCACAAGTCAAAGGTCCGTTGGAAGGGTTACAAGCTTCTCCATAGAACCCTTCAACGGTTATGGAGATTTCACTATATGGCAGTAACGCGTGAAGAATATTCTTACGCGGGAAGGACTGGTCAAGGCTCTTGGCAAAGCGGCAGACAAACCGGAGAAGCTGACAGAGGAGGAGTGGGTTGAAAAGCGGGCGCTAGCGAATAGCACGATCCAGCTATTCTTGGCGGACAACACGCTCCGAGAGGTGATCGGCTTAGAAGATCCGGCGGATGTCTAGGAACAGCTCGAGAGCAGGTGCATGTCCAAGTCGCTAACGAACAGATTTCTAGCGAAGAAGCGGGTATATGGCTTGAAGATGATCGAGGGAACAGGGATCGAAGCTCATCTCGACGACTTCAACAGGATTCTGACGGAGGTGCTGTCTTTAGGTGAGGAAATCAAAGAAGAGGATTGAGCACTTCTTCTGTTGTCGTCATTGCCGATGTTGTACGATCACATCGTGACGACTATGCTGTATAAGACCGACACTCTCAGGCCAGATGATGTCATAGCCTCGTTGCTTTCGAACGAGTCTCGTCGGAAGAGCAACGAAGCAGGGACGTCAAGTGGGAGTCAGACTTTGATTGCAGATGGAGGTCGTGGAAGATCGGACAACCGGCAGGGGAGATGAGATGATAAAGGACGATCCAAGACTCGGGGTGTAGGTGCTACTACTGCGACGAGGAAGGTCACTTCAAGCGGGAATGCCCACTGCGTAAGAAGAGCGAACGGCTGCAGGAGGCAAAGTTGGAGAAGGCAGAGGCGTCAACAGCAGAGGATAGCGAGGAGGACGTGGATGACGTCCTCTGTACGACATCTGCAGGAGAGGGAAATTCAAGTTGGATCTTAGATTCTGGCCGCTCATTTCATGTATGTTCGGACAGGATGATGTTTCACAGGTATCAAGCATGCGGAGGTGACTCGGTCCGATTGGAAAATGGAGCATATTGCTCGGTTGCTGGTATCGGATCCATGAGAATACGCATGTTTGATGGAAAGGTGCGAAAGCTCGTGGAGGTCCGACATGTGCCAGATCTGAAGAAGAACCTGATCTCACTGGGAGCCGTGTGTTCAAGAGGATACCGATGCACTCTTAAAGGTGGAGCTCTCAGGGTATGCAGAGGAGCACGGATCGTGCTAAAAGGGTTGCTGACGAAAGGTTTGTACAGGCTCGTAGGGAGGGTTGACACAGGTGCAGCTGCAATATCCTAGATGAGTAGTACGGTTCAGTGGAGGATGATATCTGCTGAAGGTGGAGTGCAGAGGAAGCATGTGACATTCGCTTCTAACGACGGTGGTCGATATCTCTCGCGTCAACCGAGGGAGGAGGGGCCATGTCGGGGCGTGCAGCGAAATTAGGCTGTGCGGGCACCTGGTCTTGGTGCGGGCCATGCTGGTGGAGCTGGCAGACGGACGGACACTTGTGGAGTTAACCCAAGGTGAAGAATGTTACGTAACTAAGTTAGTTACATACGTATGTACGTGGGTTAATCCCCAAGTGGGGATAAAGATCCGGTGGTTGTTAACTAGATAGGCATCGGGGCTATCCAAGTCGATCGGGACTATGGATAGGGACTAGGAGAGTTCTAGTCGGGATGGGTTTCCTGGATTGTTCTCCCTATAAATAGTCCAAGCCGGTAGCTCATTCAGGATGTCGGGTGTTGAGGGAGCCACCGGGGGGAGAGGTTGTACATCTGTGATTTAGTGGAGTTCGACTTCTCCGAGATCTCGTTGTCTTCGTGGTGTGTGCGTCTTACTCCGTAGGTGATCAATCGCCGGATTTTCACAACAAAATTGACCGTCGTCATTTTTAAAATAATATATTTTACAATAATGTAAATGATAAAAATACTGTAAAATGAAAATTTTTTGATCAAACAAATACGCATTAGTTAGATGTTGATATATATCTCTCCGAGATTTTTCTTTTATCTTAAGTTTTTGGCAACACTCCACGCACATGGTTCATAATCCGAGTTTTCTTTAGCAGAAATAGTAAAATTTTATTTTTATTGTTATTGTTGTTGAAAAGATCCGATGAGCACTTGAGGTGGGGCCGAAAAAAGAAAATAAGAAATTGGGTATCGAAGTGACATTTCACAACAACTTATAATATATATGTTGAGAAATTCATCAACATCTGACTATTTGCATGTATTATTCGAAACCATTTAGTCCTGCTCCGTTAGTTAATCTTAATGAAAAGATAAAATAAGTGGTTCGTACGCTCAAAAATTAACCTAACACACACACAAAAGAAAAAAAAAGAAAGACGAGAGGAGGAAGAAGAAGGAAAAGTGTACGAAGGAGAAGAGGAATGTGCATGATGATCAAAAGGTGGCCTTCTTGAGAGATGTTATGCTCACGGCATTGCCGAGCACCAACGCCACCATCTCGATGTCGATCAAGTCATGACGGACAGCTCCACCACCAGCAGCCATGCCGTCGGCTGCATGAAGTCCTTCCTCACGCACTGCTTACCCCAAAGTAATATTTGAAGTCAAGTGACTATTCCACAATTGATTATATTACTGTTGGAAGCTAAGTTTGCCGAAAAAAGGGTAACTCTTTAAGTAATAACCAGCTTGATTACTGTTTAAAATTGACACATTCCTAAAGCTAACATCATACATTTTTCGACAATTTAAAGCAATGTGACCCTTCTTATCACAAAGTTGACGGACATTAACTAGCTAACTTGAATGCCACTATCTATCAAAACCAGCACTATAATTACCTGAACTTGTTGAGAATCGCGGCGAATATCACTGACATAGTGCGGAACCAAAATACTGACTCTACAAAGAATAAATAAACAAAATATATACGAGAAGTAGAGATACAGAGGAACACACCGGGATTTACGTGATTCGGAGGCGATACACCTTTCTACGTCCACGGGCAAAGACGAACGACTTCCACTATATGAGAAACAAAGACAAAAGATAGAGAATCTCTCAAGACCCGAAGCCCTTTACACCCACAAACTCTCTCTATAATATATCCCAAGAGAATACGAGAAATAGAGAGAAGAAGAGAATAGGGTGGTGGTGACTCTCTCTTGCTAACTTGGTCTTGTCTTGCTAACTTGTGTGTTGTTGTCCCCTCCTCATGCCTTTATATAGAGGTGGTAAGAACTCTCTAGATATGGTTAGAAGATACCTTTTTGGATATCTCTAGAAAATATCCAAGCACTCTAGATGTGTGTAGAAGATACTTGAGCACTTTAGATGTGCTTAGAAGATATGCCTGGAAGAGTCCGGAATAATCTTTGAGTTGACCAAGTCAACCTTTACAAATCTCCACCTTTACAAATATTCTCCAAACCCCTGAGTGTACCTTCAAGTGCTGTGAATATCAATTAAGTTCAAGCAATGTTTGAACTTAGCAACTGTAAGAGGTTTTGTTAACATGTCTGCTGGATTGTCTTCTATACCAACCTTTTTGATATTGATCTCTCCTTGAGAAATAATATCTCGAATAAAATGGTACCTGACATCAATGTGCTTTGTCCTCTCGTGATACAACTGATCCTTAGTCAAGTGGATGGCACTTTGACTATCACAATAGACAGTAGTCACATTCTTATATGAATTAAGCTCGCAGAACAGACCTCTTATCCATATAGCTTCCTTTACTGCCTCTGTAATTGCCATATATTCTGCCTCTGTGGTAGATAATGCAACAGTAAGCTGCAAGGTGGCTTTCCAACTAGCAACACATCCTCCAACTGAGAAAATAAATCCGATGAGAGATCTTCTTTTATCAATGTCACCTGCAAAGTCTGAATCAACATAGCCTGCTAAATTATCACCATCTCTCTTGAACACTAAACAAGTGTAAGTACTGCCATGGAGATATCTAAAAATCCACTTAATTGCATGTCAATGTGCTTCACCTGGATTTGCCATATACCGACTAACGACACTGACTGCATGTGAAATATCTGGACGAGTACATACCATAGCGTACATCATGCTGCCAACTGCACTCGAGTATGGTATTTGGGACATGTACTTTTCTTCTTCTGAAGACTGTGGTGATAAAGAAGCTGAAAGTTTGAAATGAGCAGCTAGTGGCGTAGCAACTGGTTTTGCATCTCACATGCCAAAGCGCTTAAGTACTTTCTCAATGTACTTAGCATGAGTAAGATGTAACTTACCTGTACTTCGGTCTCTCTAGATCTCCATGCCGAGAATCTTCTTAGCTGCTCCCAGATCTTTCATCTCAAACTCACTTCTGAGTAGTGATTTTAGCTTGTTGATATCAGACATTTCTTTTGTTGCAATTAACATGTCATCTACATATAGCAGCAAGTAGATAAAAGAATTTTCTGATAATTTTTTGAAATAAACACAGCTATCAAATTTACTTCTACAGTAACCATATTGTACCATGAATGAATCAAATTGCCTATACCACTATCTAGGAGATGGCTTCAAACCATATAAAGATTTCTGAAGCAAACAAACATAGTCTTCTTTTCCTTTAACTGTGAAGCCTTGAGTTTGCTGCATATAAATTTTCTCTTCAAGTTCACCATGGAGAAAAGAAGATTTTACGTCCATTTGCTCTAACTCCAAATCATAAAAAGCAACTAGAGATAGCAATATGTGAATAGAGCTATGCTTAACAACAGGTGAAAAAATATCATTGTAATCAATACCTTCTACCTGACTATAGCCCTTTGCAACTAACCTTGCTTTGTATCTAGTTCCTTCATCACTTGAAGTGCCTTCCTTTTTCTTGAAGACCCATTTGCAACCAACAATTTTATTTTCTTTGGGAGCCTTCACTAACTCCCAAGTCTGATTTTTATGAAGGGACTCGATCTCTTCCTTCATAGCAAATAGCCACTTATCTGCATCCTTACGAGATATAGCATCCGAAAATGTGGAATGCTTATTATCATCAAGTGTTTCCTCTGCAGCAGATAAAGCATAAGCTACCATATCTACATAGTTATATCTCAATGGTGGCCTAATATCTCTTCATTGTCTATCTCGAGCAAGAGAATATTGTTGTAGTTGTGGAGCTTCCTCCACATGTTGTTCATTAAGCACCTGAGTTTGGGAAGATTGCTGAGGTGAACTTGTAGTTTCTAACTCCATCTTCTCCATAGTACTTCTTATAGAACCTACATTCTGTGGAAAAAAATCCTTCTTTGGATAAAGTAATGTAGATTCATCAAAAGTGACATTCCTTTCAATCATAAATTTAGGAGATCGTGGGTCAGAACACCACAATCTATATCCTTTAACTCCTGAAGCATAAGCAAAGAATATGCATTTCTTTGCCCTCGGTTCTAATTTACCATTATTAACATGAACATAAGCAGGGTAACCAAAAACTCTTAAGTCAGAATAGTCTGGAGGATTACCTGACCATACTTCTTCTGGAGTTTTAAAATCAATAGCGGAGGCTAGAGATAAGTTCACCAAATAACAAACTGTGGACACTGCTTCTGCCCAAAAGTCTTTGCTAAGACTTGCATTTGATAGCATACAACGGGCTCTCTCAAAAAGTGTTTTGTTAATTCTTTATGCAACACCATTTTGTTGAGGTGTATATCTAACTATGTGGTGCCTGACAATACATTCATCTTTGCAAAATTCATCAAACTCTGTGGAACAGAGTTCAAGCCCATTATCTGTCCTCAGCCTTTTGATTTTCTTCCCAGTTTGATTTTCAATTAAAGCCTTCCATTGCTTAAAATGCTTAAACACATCACTCTTTTGCTTAAGCATAAACACCCAAACTTTCCTTGAATAATCATCAATAAAAGTTAGAAAATAACGAGCACCACCTTTTGATGGGACTTGAGAGGGACCCCAAAGATCAGAATGAATATAATCAAGAGTGCTTTTGATTCTGTGAATTGCTACTTTGAAGCTTACCCTTTTCTGCTTCCCGAAAATGTAATGCTCATAGAATTCTACCTTACTGGTATGCTGACCACAAAGCAAACCTCTTTGACTTAATACGGTCATTCCCTTCTCACTCATATGTCCCAAGCTCATATGCCATAATTTGGTCAGATCATCTTCTAACATAGAGGTGGATGCAGCAGTTGCGGCACCAGAAATATTAGTGCCCAAAAGGGTGTATAAACCTCCAGATCTTTTTTCTTTTCATCAAAACAAGGGATCCTTTGCTGATCTTTATAACTCCACCTTCAATTGAGTACCTGATCCATTTGCATCTAGTGTACCCAAAGAAATAAGATTTTTCTTCAAGTCGGGAACGTACCTGACATTTGTCAATGTTCTAATAATGTCATCATACATTTTGATCCAGACTGTGCCAATCCCAACTGTCTTGCATGGAGCATCATTTCCCATCAAGACAACTCCACCATTAACTAACTCATATGTGGAGAAAAAATCCCGATAAGGGGTCATATGGTACAAGCATCCAGAATCTAAGATCCAATCATCTTTGGATCGTATGGCTTGCATAGGTAGAACATAATCTTCTAATTCTTCTTTGGTGACACTAGCCTCTGCTGAAGTTTCTTCTTTGGAAGACTCTTTCTTGTCTTCCTTTTGGTTCTTTCTCTGGAGTTTCCAACAATCAGCCTTTATGTGACCCTTCTTGTGACAGTAGTTGCAAATCTTGCTTTTGTTTCTTGACTTAGATTTGGATTCACCATGATTTTTACCAAACTGATTTCTTTCTTTTGGTCTTCCTCTGGCAAGAAGACCCTCAAATTGATGTCCTTCTGAACTACCACTAGCCATATCTTTATCTATTAATTCTTTCGAGAATAAAGAAGATTTTACATCTTCAACAGAGATAGAATCTCTACTATATAGCATAGATTCTCGAAAGGTCTTATATGACGGCGGTAGAGAACAAAGCAAGAGCAAGGCTTTATCTTCTTTGTCTATCTTCACATCGCTACTTTCTAAATTTATCAAGATAAAATTAAATTCATCAAGATGTTATTTTATAGACGTACCTTCTGCCATCTTGAGTATGAAGAGACGTGCTTCAAATATAACTTGCTAGTCAGGGACTTCATCATATACAATGACTCCAACTTCAACAATAATGCAGCCGTTGTTTTCTCATGAATAACTTCTCGTAGGACTTCATTTGACAAGCTTAACTGAATTGAAGTTAGTGTCTTCTCATCAAGCTCTTGTTTCTCATCATCAAACATGGTGGCTGGCATCTTCTCCTTGATAGAAATGTATGCCCTACAAGCCAATCATATATGATATGATTCGACATTTCTAGGAATATCTCATTCAATTAAATAGGCAAAACTTCGTTACTAGCTTTTATTAGAAGCGTATATCGTAATGAAGTCCTTAATCACATGCAATAATGATTGAATCATGATGAGATCTTGATAATGAGATCGATCATCTAGAGGTATGTGATCTAAATGTTCCTAGTCATAGGATCCTTGAGATAGGACATCAAGAATCCGGATAGACTAGTGTGTGTGATGTCTTCTCATATGATGAGAATGACCGATCTCATTGGTCATCAGTGTGGGGACACTGAGATACACACACAGGTGCTCATTAGTGGAATGAGTTCACTGAACTGACCAATTTAGGAAAACCCGATCGGTATCTTACCGAACTGTCTATCAGGTTATTCTTACATCTCAATAGCACGGTTGGATCTTTGACCTGAGTCGCCAAAGATGTCTTGCCAGGCATACTATGTACTTTGACTATTGACTGATGGATCACTTAGTATTGTGGTCCTATATAGTTAATGGATTGGGTATATGGGAAACCTGGTGGAGGCAATTGAGCGGACAATAGGGGATCGTTCACTCTCGGTAGGAGAGAGAGAATATCCTATGGATAGTACTCTAAATCCTTGGCCAAGGTAGATAGGATAATTGGAAAAGGAGTTTTCCAGTTGATCCATTCATGAGTACAAGATTTCATAGTGTTGGAATACTTAGGGGTTGACAGTCAGTGCCGAACCCCTTACCGACCAGGACATTGTATGAACGAGGATTTAAATCCGTGTGGTAATTGATGATGGAAAGGCTCAATGGATGTTATTTAACTCCCCAAAGTCATTTGGGATCATAGGATGTGGCTTGTACCCTTTATGATCAGAAAGCCGTAAAAACTGTTATCGGATAACGGTTTTGATTTAATTTAAAAGAATTATTCTTTTAAATTAATTAAGGCTTAAACCAAATTGACTATTGGGCCTAGTGGGTCACACACAATAGATCTAGTCAATATGATGAGGGCATGGACGCAATTTTATAGAAGTTTTGGGTTTTTGTGAAAAATTCCATCTTCTATATATAAATAGCTTATGAAGCCAAACCCTAACAAGCCATAGGGATGGAGAACGTCCCAAGCCTCCTCTCTCCCTCCTCTCTCCTCTAGAAGGCGATCTTCCATGGTCAAGCTTGGATCTGGGAGGTTTATGGAGGTCCGAAGGAAGAGAGAACTCGTCTATTGAAGCAGATCGTGTGGATACCGCTAGAGACCGGACACTTGAACGGTTTTCAGCAAGGAGGAATGTCCTCTCTTCATCCATGGTGAGGGATTTGATAAATCCCATGAGGTACTCTCGTTCTACTTCATTTTCGGTTCCTGGTTTTACTCGTTCGTCATCGATCAAGGCAAAGATCATGGTTTTATGGAATCAAAATTTTTCCGCTGTCATATATTGATTCCTTACACTCCTTCCCAAGCAGAGCCTTTTGTAACCCTTGATGGGTTAGAAGTGCTTTCATCTTGATTTGCCATAAATTGAAGTTGATGCTCCGGTTGAACTTCTCGATATCAAACTTTGCAAACATTGTGCTCTTCAAAAAATATCAGTGAATCTCAACACAGCTCTGATACCAGTTTGTTGAAGATCGCGGCAAATATCACTGATATAGTGCGAAACCAAAATACCGACTCTGCAAAGAACAAATAAACAAAATATATATATATGAGAAGTAGAGATAGAGAGGAGCACACCGGGATTTATGTGGTTCGGAGGCGATATGCCTTCCTACGTCCACGGGTGAAGATGAATGACTTCCACTATATGAGAAACAAATACAAAGGATGGAGAATTCCTTAAGACCCGAAGCCCTTTACACCCATAAACTCTCTCTATAATATCTCCCAAGAGAATACGAGAAATAGAGAGAAGAAGAGAATAGGGTGGTGGTGACTCTCTCTTGCTAACTTGCAATTGTCTTGCTAACTTGTGTGTTGTTGTCCCCTCCTCATGCCTTTATATAGAGGTGGTAAGAACTCTCTAGATATGGCTAGAAGATACCTTTTTGGATATCTCTAGAAAATATCCAAGCACTCTCTAGATGTGTGTAGAAGATACTTGAGCACTTTAGATGTGCTTAGAAGATATGCTTGGAAGAGTCCGGAATAATCCTTGAGTTGACCAAGTCAACTTTTACAGAACTATTATTTTGATTATGATTGTTGTAATTTCCACTAGTATAATAATCATTTCTATCTCCATTTCTACCTCCATTGTGGCCTCTATACCTATGACCTTTGTTTGAATTATTCTTGTTACTATTGTTATGTCACTGTTGGTCAGAATCCAAGTTGCTTATGATCAGATTGGCGATAAGAAAATTAAGATTTTGTTGTTGCTTCTGTACAAAAAGTTAATGATTCAACAACATTCCTTGAGCTTCATCAATTGTGAGAGATACAACATATGTTATGGTGGTAATGATAGTAACAAAGGACTTGTACTCTGGTCCCAACCCCTTAGAGAACACATAGTAGTAAATCGCTTTGAAAAATCGGATTAGATGCCATAGTTAACACGTTGAAAATGTAAACAACCTTCTGAATATGCTCATTGATCTTCATAGAACCTTTTCTTGAAAATTGTAGCTGAAGATACAATTGAAGGATTCTAGACTTTGATGTATTAGCATATATAGCAGCAATTACTTTCGAAATCTGAGTGGATGTAGTATAACCAATGACCAAAGGTAAAATCATCTCAGACATAGACGAGTTGATAACCGCCATCACTTGGTTATCATATTGCCTCCAAATCTCAAGATTAGCTATAACCTTTGTCAAATCCAGATTTGGAATCGTAGGAGACGGACAACAGATATTTCCATCCGCAAGTCCCATCATCTAGTAAGTATTCAAAAAAAGAATAAATTAAGTTCTCTATAGGAGATAGTTGTCTCTGTTCAATTTCACTAATACACAGTGAGACATAGTCAATAACAAAGAAAAAATGGAAGAAGTTGCAAACAGTAACCAGAATTGGAAAGAGCTATCTAGAGATGAAATGGCCGATGATTGCTCCATCGTGCAAAAATCTGATACCAAGTTACAGAAGCAGATCTGAAGTAGTGATCGGTCAAATCAAGAGAGGAGACAAGCTGAGAACAGAGGGCTATAGTGAAACAAAGAGTTTAGAAGACTTAGTGGGGAAGGAATCATCACAACACAGAAGACCCATTTTTAGTTATATATGTGCTCTATATATACATTGTTATAAAGAATGCCAATATGACAACTACAATGTAAAAATATGCCGTCTGATTAGTGATATTTCACCATGGGTCTACTACATAAATTTTCTTCAAGTACGATCAGTGGTGAAGGTGCGATCAATCAACAACCTGCAATGGGACCGAATCCTCTGTGCACCTCCATATGTACCTCAATGCATACCACTTCAATCAATCATCTTATTATACAATCAAATAAGTTATTTTAAACATTTTTTAAATTGTGAATATAATATTATTTAAATATGAATAAAAATAAAGAAACATCAATATTTATTTTATACATAAAATAAATGTGTATAAAATATATTTAATGTTGATTTACATAAAATATAATATTACATGGCATTCATTTAAGTTTATAATTTTAAAAATATTTAAAATAATTTATTTGATTATATAATAAGTTGGTTTATTGAAGTGTTGTGAATTGAGGTTCTTATGAAGTTACACAGAAGATCTGGTCCCAGCCACAATGGTGCAGGACATCGAAACAACTTGGTCCTAAGACAATGTAGACCAAGGGCTAGAGACAACAACAGCATGTAGGGGATGACAGCACACAGATGGGCAGAGCGGGCACAAACATGTGGAAGGGCGGCAGTAGCTCATAAGGGAGGAAACAACGGCACGCCAAGCTACAGTGTCTCACAAGGGCGATAGTGCATAGGAGATGATGATGGAGAGGGTAGGCGCGAGGCCCTCCTCCTTCCTTCCTATCGGTAGAAGAGACGCGAGGTAGAGAGTGAGAGAAAAACAAAGGGAGAGGGAGAGCATTGACGATAAGGGAGATGTGGCGAGGGAATTACTATGACGGTGCTACCGAAGGGGATGGCTACGCACAACTCATCAGCGGTGGCACAGAGATGTGCAATGACGGTGCACACAAGAGACAGCGACAATGACTCTGATGTGAGAAAAGGCAATGGCAATGGTGCTCTAGAATTTGATGCTCCTCCTGTTGACAAAATAGGGGGTGTGGAAGGAGAAACATGGGAGAGACATGGCTATTAGTGGTGTACATACGGGGGGACAACACGAGGGTGGTGGTGGGGGTGCACTGGGGCGTACAGGGGGGTAGAGTCAAATAGTCTCATATTGGATAGTTGAGGGTTGGTTCCCATGCTTAAAAACGTAGATCTTTCTAACCCAATGTCACGAGTTTTGGTTGGTTGACATGGTATTAAAGCTAAGGGTCGATTGTCACCCGTAACAATGTACACGTGTCAAAGTCAGAAGAGTTTACACGTGAGAGAGTGAGTTAGATAGTCTCATATTAGATAGTTGAGAGGTGGTTCCCATGTTTAAAAGTCTGGACCTCTCAAATCCAATGCTACAATTTTAGGTTGATCAATATGACAATATTGGTTAGTGGCTACTCCGTAAGAGGGAAGGAGATCAGAGAGAAGAGATGACTCTCACAAATGTCAAATTAGATGGTTTCATCGATCAAATAAAATATAAATCACTTCTTTGAATGAAATGTTTGCAAGAGAAATGAAAGGAATACGTTAGAATTAGATTTTTAATTTTAGTTTTTTAATATTACAGATCCAATTTTAATGATAACATAATGTCCTATTTATTAGTTATTTGAATAATAAATTTGACTATATACCGTTGGATCCAAAAATATATGCATTGCATACGACATGCGATGTCATTGGAGATGATCAAATAACCGAACATAGTAAGAAATCTCAAGACTTGGAGATTGCAGCAGACGGTGTTTTACTTGTAAAAGTGAAACCACTCATGACAAGTTCCAGCACAATATCAAGGAAGGTGGTGGTGGTGGAGTAGAAAAATAGACATCCTCTGACTTTCCCACTGAAGATCAAGCTAATCTAAGATAAGAAAAAGGGAGTTCATGCTTCTTCTAGTCCATAACCTTCTCATTGGTATTATGTTAGGGTCACCAGCAATATTGGTAAATCGCAAAAATTTGCATAAGTGCATGCTGATATGCAAAGGTATAAAAAAATTTAACGTTTATGCAATTTAAATTTAATATAAATTTAGTATAAATTTTTAGTTTGAGCTGTATTATGTATACATTTAAAATAATCGTGGGGGACCTCGACGGCTGCAGTCTTCCTTTTACCGAGCTGTCAAGATCTTGCAGAGGTCCCCTTCAAAGCTTTCGAGTCAGACTCGTCATGCTAAACGGAAGAGAGAGAGAGAGAGAGAGAGAGAGAGAGAGAGAGAGAGAGAGAGAGAGAGAGAGAGAGAGAGAGAGAGGAATTTATTTTCCGTGATTTAAGATTTTTTTTTCAAACTCTACCCCGTTACGAAAGAAGGGGAAAAAAATAAGGCAACGAGACAACTTGAATTAGTCAAAGCTGGATTGATCGTAATCGTTGGAGGTGAAAATGGAATTCACGATTACATATAAAAGATATATAAATATTATTAATATGTCTTAATTAAAAATAGCAATTTAATCTAATCAAGGTTGTTTGGTTTATTAATTTGACTTGAATTGAAAAAAAACTTTTTCATATAAACTAAACCGATTTCAGGTTCATCAAAAATCAAATCAGACTAAATTATTGACATGATACGATTTTTTTTATTTGAACCTTCTGAACAGCGATGCCTTAGAATACACAATACTGATAGTTACGGGTGCAAACGAACCAATACACTCCACAAGTAACTCAAAACTTGGCTCGATAAAAACTTGATTCAGCTCGTTTATTCGTTTATTAATCAAGTCGAGTCGAGTTCGAATTCGAGTAATAGTTAGACTAAAATTTAATTCACATTCAAAACAATAAATTTGAACAAAGATTTCACATATTCGCTAAAAATCGAACTCCAACTCGTGTAAAATAAACAAATCAAACTTGAACTTCGTACTACTTAGCTTGTCTGGTGGTGACATTACTAGCATGATATGATTTCTTTTTATTTGAACGCTGTGAATAGCGCTATCTTGGAATATACAACACTGATAGCGACGCCTTCGGCCACGGGGGGACCGGTTCAGTTGGATCAACCTATGGCAATCAGCGTGGTCAATATGGCAACTACTATTCTAGTATTCTCAGACGGACTTCTTTTATTTTATATTATATTATAATTTTTGTTTAAACATTATGTATTCAAAAGTAATACTCATTTCGGATTTTAAAAGAAGTGCTTTTGCATGCTTGACTTTGTAAAAGAAGAGAAAAACGAAAAAGTAAAGGGCCACATAATTTTACAATTATTATTTTCGTTTCCATCCTGGCTTCCTATTATTTAAAATAATCATCATCATTTTAAAATACAATATTTGCAATAACATAAATAATAAAAATAATGTAAATAAAAATTTGTCGATCAAACAAACACACACTAGTTAGATGTAGGGCTGTAAACGGATGCGGATAAAATTCGGATTCGCTCCAAATTCGTATCCGTTTAGACGGATAATATCCGATTTTAGATATCCGTCGGAGCGGATATCCGGATACGGATATTATCCGAATGTTAATCGGAGCGGACACGGAAATGCCCGCTCCGCTCCGTTTAAGATCCGCTCCGAATCCACCTTTGATAATATATACATAATATATATAATTATATATTTAAAATCATTATATTTATAAATATGATTAAGTATTCTTTATTATATATTAATATACTAAGTTAATATTGATAAATACATGATAAATTTAATATTTTATAATTTTATATCTATGTATTTGTATATTATTAAATATATTAATTAAATAATATTTAATTAACATTCCGAAGCGGATATTATCCGTGTCCGCTCCGAATCCGAAGATTATCCGACTTATAACATCCGATCCGTATTCGTATCCGATTCGGACCGGATACGGATTATCCGAATAGCTAAACGGAGCGGATACGGAAACGTCATATCCGCTCCGTATCCGCTCCGTTTACACCCCTAGTTAGATGTTCGTACATTACCCTAGCTTCTCTCAACATCCTCTTGTACGTGTAAGAATGTTAATGGTTATAAATTATCCGATTATTTAATCGGTTAGTAGTTAACAAATAGTTAAAATATAATTTAAAATTTTCAAATAAATTATTTATGTTTATTTATTAATGAGCTTTAACACTCGGATACACCATAAATCGAATATAAAAATTGTTATCTATATTTATTAATCAGTACATAATACAAAAACTCACATTCTATGACATCTAAGTATATACATGTCTCATCAAAAAAATCTTATTATTCTTAACTCTCGTCGTCATTTAACTATTTATTACAAACTAAAAAATTATTTTTACTACAAATTCATAAATTATTTTTAAAATTTATTGTTTTGTGTTGAACATATAACTAAAAAATTTATTCTAGTATAATAATATAAGTGGATATTTTTAATTGTAATAAATATTTTTATGTGTATTTTCATCAATAAAATTATCTTTACTTCTTATTTTACTAAGTTAGATTATACATTTGTTATCTCTTTATATATTCATTAATCGTCCGTGTTTTAACCATAAATTATTTTTAAGCCAACCAAACAATGCATTTCATGGATATCTCAATACCGATAGTTAATGACATAACATATTTTTCTTATAATATATGAGTATAAATAATGTTATTATTCAACTCGTATCCAACCCACCGACATCTCTTTTAGATCAAACAAACACACACTAGCTAGATGTTATTCGTATCACTCGAGCTTATAATGTTATTATTCAACTCGTATCCAACCCACCGACGTCTCTTTTAGATCAAACAAACACACAGTAGCCGGATGTTATTCGTATCACTCGAGCTTCTTTGGGCGCTCCGTGCACATGGTCCACAATCGATGTCTTTTTTAGCAGAAACAGTATTTTTTTTTAAAGATCCAATCAGTGATTGAGGTGGGTCCGAAAAAAACAGAAAACAAAGAATCGGGTATCGAAGTGGAGACGGTGACATTTCACAACAAGAACTTATATATATGCATAAAAATGCATCAACATCTGACTATTTGCATGTATTATTCGAAACCATTTAGCCCTGCTCCGCTAGTTAATCTTAATCAAAAGATAAAATAAGTGGTTCGTACGCTCAAAAATTAACCTAACACACAGAAATAAAAAAAAAAAGACGAGAGGAGGAGGAGGAAGAAGAAGAAGAAGAAGAAGAAGTGCAGAGAGGAGAAGAGGAAGGTGCATGCTGATCAGAAAGTGGCCTTCTTGAGAGACGTTATGCTCACGGCGTTGCCTAGCACCGACGCCGCCGTCTCGATGTCGATCGAGTCGTAGCGGAGGAACAGCTCCACCACCAGCAGCCGCGCCGCCAGCAGCACGAAGTCCTTCCCCGCGCACTGCTTGTTGTCCGGCGTCGGGCTCTCCGTCTCCGGCCCGTTGGACCAGACCACATGGCGGAGCAGCCGCTCGCCGCCCTCCCCCACGAACCTGTCGCCTATGAACTCCTCCGGCCGCTCGAAGATGCGGGGATCATTGGTGGCGAACGGCTGGTACCCGAAGAGCACCTCCCCCCGCCGGACCTCGAAGGCGGCGTCGTGGCTCTCCACCACCAGGTCGCGCCTCGCCCTCCCGTACTGCATCGGCACCGGCGGCTCGATGCGGAAGGCCTCGTACACGGCCGACTTCATGAGGGGCATCTCCTCCTCCATCGCGCGCATGGTCACCTCTCCCCCGTGGGCGCGGACCGCCGTCCTGATCTCCTCCGCCAGGCGAGTGTGCAGGGCCGTGCCGGCCCGGCCCAGCCACTTGACGACGGCGGGGAAGAAGATCTTCATGCCCCCGAAGGCGTTGAAGCAGACGGCGAACAGGACGTTGTGGCAGGCCTCTTCCCGGGAGATCCCCATCTTCTCCGCCTCGTCGAGGGCCGGCGCCGCCGCCGCGTAGAAGAAGTCGTAGAGGCGCCGGTAATCCGATCGGATCAGGA
The DNA here is from genome assembly GCA_036172225.1 of Cryptocoryne crispatula var. balansae. NCBI lineage: Eukaryota > Viridiplantae > Streptophyta > Magnoliopsida > Alismatales > Araceae > Cryptocoryne > Cryptocoryne crispatula. Next base: position 44,898,735 of record CM069919.1, on the reverse strand, counting down.
AGGGAGGGAGGCGGATGCTGCGGAGGAGGGCGTCCTCCAGAAGGTACGGCAGCCCGACGGTGAGCTGCGGCCCCAGCTGGAAGAGCACCCACTTCAACACCAAGCCCGGGCCGTCGGAGCCCAGGCCCGCCGCCTTTGGGTCCCCCCCGACGAGCGCCCGGGCGAGGAAGTCGAAGGAGGCCTGGTCGTTGTGGGCGCCGAAATCGGCCTTCCCCTTCTCCGCAAGCTCCGCCTCCAGGCCGTCGAACAGGGCGCCGAAGCAGGCGCGGAATTCGGGGACGACGGCGCTCCGGCGAGACCCGAGGAGGTGGAAGAGGAACTTCTTGAGCACGGCGTGCTTGGGCTCCGACGGATCGAGGTAGGAAAGCACCCGGTACCCGCCGGTCAGGTCGACGGAGGGCACGTAGGTGCCGGTGAACAGGTCCTTCTTGTCGACCTTGGAGGTGTCGAAGAGGACCGGGAAGGAGGCGCCGTCGAGCAGGGCGATGACGTTGGGGTTGGGTGCGATGGGCGGGCCCGGGGGCACGTTGATGCGGACGACCGTCGAGCCGTAGCGGCGGACGCGGCGGCGGAGAAACTCGTCCCGGCCCTGGAAGTAGAAGTAGTCCAGCCGGTCGCGGACGGGGCCGAGCAGGGGCAGCCCGTACTCGCCGGGGATCTTCCGCAAGGGGAGCTTCTTCTCGGTGGCCTGGGACGGCTGGGGCGGGGAAGGCTGAGCGGGGCGCTCCGAGAGCGCGGCGGAGACGACGCGGCGCCCGCGGCTGCTGCCGGCGCCGGCGCGGAGGGGCGGGGGAGCGGAGAGGGAGACGGACGCCGTCGCCATTGCTGCGGATGGTCCCCCCTCCCCCCTGTTTCCGACGAGGGGAAGAGCGGAGGCGGCAGTGGGAGGGTGGTGGACCGGAGCTCGATCGGAGTTAATCGATCTGATCGTCCCTCCCCCTGTGCGCCGCCCCCCCAATTATTTAAAAGCTCGGAAGGTGGCGTCGGCGGTGGCCGGTGAGGGCCCAGGGCGACTGGTCAGAGTTGGAAGGCCGTGGTGGTGCGGAGGGAGCACGTGCTTCCACCGGGGACGGGGAGGGTCGCAGCTAGCGTCCGGTGATCGGCCGCCCTCATGGTGCGGTGGCGGCGGCGGGCTGTGGCACGTGGGGACGCGGGCGCGGTTGTCGGTCCGGCGGCGAGGTGCCGGAGAGGAAGAGGACGGCGAGAATGGGGTCGACGGAAACCGCCGGCCGGCCGGCTCGCGTGCTCCTCGTGCGGGAAAATTCGGCGGTCAGCGCGATATTCACGTATTTGCGTCTGACATCTTTTGCATTTATTCTGACCCCAAAAAAAACAGAGATCTTTTGCATTTATAAGAAATACCAAGAGACTTTGAAGAGATTTACAAATGTGCCCTGCTTGTTTTGGGTAGTATATAATATGTAATACTAATATTTATAAGGACAAGAGTATCTTCAATACCCAAATTAATACAAATGAATATTTGTATTACATGATATACTTTGTTTAAAGTATAAGTTTCAAAAATAATACTCAAACTTTATCAGATCATTTATATCAATACCAATTTCAAAATTGTTATAGAGAGAGAGAGAGAGAATAAGGTTGCAAATTAGAAGTTGAATTACCTATTTTCAAATTTAGATTCTGCTTAGAGTTAACTAATTTAGATTCAGATTTTAATTAAATCAAAATAATTATGTTTCAATTTTGTTTAAATCGTAATTGTATTGTTTGAATTTATATAGAAATAACTTATGTTAAATTTTAATGTTTTTTATTTGTAGCAATGATCTTGTCCTTCATTAAAATAATATATGATCTATCACAAATATCTTTGATTCATTTTCATAGTTTATAAAAGGATCTAAGATAACTTGATTAATATCATTGAAAAGTGCATTAACATAAATAGGATGGTAAGAAGAGGCAATATAACAATACATGAATTGTATAAAAAAGTCAAAGTAGTAAAGGGACTCACACTAGCAATGTTGGGTAATAACACTACCAAAGATAATCTTATTACAATAATATCTTCAGCTTCGCCGGTCACAAATTTTATCTTCCAATAATTAATTTGGTACCAATCACTAGATGTAATCACTAAACCAAAATCAAGTTAATTCGCTAGACTTTTTAAAATCGGCACGTAAGATACACACAAAATAGCTATCTTACACCATGTTTGGTAACACTATTAGGTATCTCTGTCACAATCAATTTTAAAATTGATATTGATAGGGACCATTAAGAGGTGTTTGGGTAATTGTATCAATTTTAAAATTTGTAGTACAAACAAAGCATATTATGTAATACAAGTGTCTACTTGTATTACTTTTGATATTGATACTCCAACATTTGAAAATATTAATATCAATATTGATGTAGTACCAAAAATGAAACTCTAACCAAACAGGGCATTATGCCATGTTTGGTAACACTATTAAGTACCTCTATCACTATCACTTTTAAAATTGATATTGATAGGAACTATTAAGAGGTGTTTGGTTAATTGTATCAATTTTAAAATTTATAGTGCAAACAAAACATATTATGTAAAACAAGTGACAACTTGTATTACTTTTGATATTGATACTCTAACATATGAAAATATTAATATCAATATTGATATAGTACCAAAAATGAAACTCTAACCAAACATGGCATTAAGGAATGAAATCTAAAGAACTAGTTCATGTCCTATTATAATCATTCAATTTGAAATTTAAAAGACTCAGCTCATAGCAACATAAATAAGGAGAAAGTCACTTATCTCCAAACTCTCCAACACCAATGTCACTTTTTTCTATCTTCTTCTATCTCTTCTACTAAAAAAGGTTATCGAAAACTTACAAAAATATATTTAATACAAACACGGGATGAGTCATGTAAGATTCAATTGGCATTAATCTCTTATCTTACCTATACACACTACAAGAAAAAGAATAATGGTGATGACTGAAGCCATCTCCAAAAAAAGCGTTATCGCAAAAGTGTTTTGGCTATGGCTACAAAGCCCTCGCAAGTCTTTCTCGAACAAGTCCATTTTCAATGACTTTTTGTGATGCCAAGATCAACCATCATCATTTAGGTACTGGCAATAGCTCCCAGCCGTCACAACATATCACAAACAATGCCCTTGACCTACCACATATTAGGTACTAATGAGGGCTCACAGTTGTTACTGATGTAGGTCACTGGTACCCAAATGAATTTTGAGGCATTGGGTGTCTACACTCACCAATATTTACTTAGTCATTGATAGTAATTGTTGACAACGATTAGAAGTCATTGCCAATAATGTCTAATAAAAAATATTTTATATATTTAAAAATAAAATCTATGCATGCATAGATTGTACAACACACCAGTAAGTTTACACAAATAATTATAATTAAAGAGGATTCATGTACATTTTCATCCACGCACCATTCAATTAACATTTAATTGAAGAGAAAGAACAACACAGGATATACACAATATTTACATCATTTCAAATCACAAACCACAAATAAACATCACACATGCACAAACCACACACCACAAAATTAAATACAAATCGATACACAATAAAATCATATAAGAAAGCACTAGAAAAAAATTCTATTTATTTGGATAATTGTATACAATAAAATGTTCAACATAAAAAATGAAGATACAATAACTATTACTCATCCTCTCTAAATGAACTCTCATCCAAGTCATTATTCTCTCCACCCTTCTCTCTTTGTCTTAGAGGTGACATAGAGCTTGATGGTTCAACCGGTGGGAGAATCTTTAATCAATTTTGACTAGCATTTTTTGAGTTAGCCATTTGATTGTTTGTTCAACACTCTTTTGTTGATCGGACATATGATGTTTGAGTAAAGAAATCTCGATTGATTGCTTCTCCATCTTATCTCTTAACTCCTAAACTAGTGGAGTTGTGGAGATAGAAGTGCCTCCATTGCTTCCACCTTACTATGTGCTGCAATTATGCCCTTGCCCCACACATCCGATCCATCCCAACCTATATCTTCTCAAGAAGTGAAGAATGCCTCCTAAGGGCTAAATGGATGCTCAGATATCCCAACATCTTAGTCTTCTGATGCCCAGGTATTCATCAATTACGTCATATTGTTTTAAAGAAAATATTTTATTAACATTTGTATCTAATATTCAACAATTTTGATAAACAAATTAATACACTTATCATCATTTGACAACTCTATTCATTCTTGTAGACAATGGACCCATCAAGCTCTTCATGAGTTTGTGTCAACTGTATAAGGAATCATTATGGCACAATGGAAGTGTTTGATTCCTTAGATTTCATGGTCGTTGTCTCAATCAAAATGGAACAACATTATAGAGAATCAGATACTGACCAAATCGAAAATACTTTCATGAGATTTAACTAATCCTTTAAGACCAGAGAAGGATGAGCATTATCACACTCTTCAAGCCATCCAAGTGCACCACCTCTTGCAATAATCACACAAATCTACTTCGTAGACAATTTATCCTACAAGTTAAACTTTATAACTTGTCCTAAACATAGCTCTACTGGTCGTCGATGACCTCTAGGGTGGGAGAGCTTGCTAGATAAGGCTACGCACAAATTTGAAGCCTTTGGCTTGATGGGGTTTGGCCAAATTCACTCATATTTATAAATATTAGATTTTTTATAAAAACCTATTTGATTACTATAAATTATGTCCTTACCCTTATACTTATATACTAGTCCTTATATGTGTGACTCTAGGCCAAATAGTCTATGTTGTTTGAAATCTAATTAAAATAAAAACATATTTTAAATTAAATTTGTTATCTAATAGTAATTTTTATAGTTTTTCAATCATGAATGGTACAAGCCATATCCATGATCTCATTGAAAAACATTTCAAAATAATGATTCCACCATTATTAAATGTCCTCATCCCTAATTAACAACCTCTTCTCCATGCCATTAATACACCGAACTTGTTCTAAGTTCTAAGATCTCCTCTCCCGCAACCTTGCTAGTCGGTAAATATCTTTATCACCTTTTGAGTGTCCAATTTTTCATATAACCTACTATAGGTTGACTCTCTGGCTCTCCTAATTGCCCTTTTTTGTCTCACATTTGGCTCTCTTATATTGTTCAAAGGCCTTGCTGGTGCTATAATTGGGTAATTTCTTAAACCACTCTCTTTTGCTCTTCACTGCTCTCTGCACTTCATCATTCCATCGCCACGAATTATTCAAAGGTGGGCCCCACCCAGTAGAGTCGTCAAGAACAATTTTTTATTGCCTTAATCCTCAATGTTAGATTAACCCACATTGACTTGGTCTCTTTGTTCAAGTCCCTATCCTTAAGCTTAAAAGCCTCATTTCTAAATACCTCTTGCCTAATTCTTCTCAACTCATGCCATTTAATCCTAGGTGCACCCTTTCTCCTCACTGTATACAACTATCCTAGGACCTTAAAATCTAAGATCAAGAGTTTATGCTACATTGTGAGCACTTCACTAGATATGACTTTGCAATCCTTATATAGAGCACAACTAGCCTTCTTAGTAACGATGAAGTCAATATGGCTCTTACTTCTCTTGTTTTTAAATGTTACTAGATAGGAGTCTCTCTTGATGAAGTGGGTATTCACTATGATCAGGCCGTAGGCCAATGTAAACTCTGAAATATTTTTCTCCTCTTCATTTTGTTACCCATATCCAAAACCCCTTGGACACTTTCAAATCTACTTCCGTAGGGCCCGACGTGACCATTGAGTTTACCATCAATCGGGATACTATTTTCATTCAATATCCTTTTCATGATACTGTCTATGTCCTCCCAAAATTGAGTTTTTAGCTTACTACTAGCACCTATTTGGGATGCATAAGTACTTATTACATTGATTATCTTTTCATGAACAATCACATTAACTAGAATGATCTTATCTCCTACTCTAATCATAGATACTGCCTTATCCTTGAAGGTACTATGCAAATTGATACCTACTCCATTATTATTAAATGTCTGCCCTGTGTACCAAATCTTGAAACTCAACTTTTCCACCTTTTTGGTTTTCTCTCCTTCCCATTTAGTTTCCTAAATGTAGGTGATATTGATTTGACATCCCTCCATCATGTCTACCAACTCCATCAACTTACCCGTGAGAGTTCCAATATTCCAAGTTCAAATACGTAACATTACATCTGACTTTACCTAACTAGGGTAGGGCTAGTGCACTTTCTTGCTATGATGGTTACGAGAGGTCAGGTATGCTTCGTCCTTCCTAATCCAACACCCTCTCTGCTTTAGAAGTCCACCTCTAACAAACTTCCTACTCTGCAACTAGAACGAAGATAGGTGAGTGGGTTTCTACCCTATCCCAACCCATGGTATCACATACTCTGGAGTTGTCTCTCTATCTAGCACAAAAATAAATAAGATTTGAATCTATGAAAATAGAATTAGCATTAATTTTACTCTGGTTGTCACTTATCACAATCATCTTCTTTTCTCATCCAAGCTCGAGACTATCAATGGCAAGAAGACTAAATAATAAATAATAATAAATATACGATAAGTACTAAGCCACCGGTGCCTGCAAATAATGAATGCAGAACAAGCGACCAATATGCAACCAACCCAAGGAAATATTTGACCAAGAGAAAATATTTAAATACAAATAATTATATTGGTTCATTAGTTATAACATAAGAATATGCAGACAATATTATCTGCACAAAGATACCAACATAAATACTAATAATAACTAATCAGGATATAACAACTAAACGAAAAAGGGCAACCATGCAAATACCGTTAATTATATTAGTGCAATAGCTCTAGCATAAGGGCAAGCAGATGATAACTTGAAAAGATATATTTATTTTAAATAAATTTATATTCTAAATACGATGGAGCAAACCAATGAGCCGGAGAAGAAGAACCAGATGTGACCGCCCATAGATACGGGAGACGGTGCGGCAAGCAGCATCCGTGGTCTCGACCAGACTAGATGGCTCTGATATTTCAGATAAATTCGGCTCCGCAACCGAAGTTGGCTGGTCTATGTTGTTTATTTGTCAACTGACCACGCGCCTTGACTTCTGATAACTATTTTTTAATACACCACCCTTGTATCAGCTTTATGAGATCTTGATGCGCACATAAGCCTTTTTAATCACATATAATTAGTAAATTTCATGTAACCACTCCAAAAGTTTATTTTTCACCTTTCTCATCACTTTACGTCCTGTTTGGTAACTGTATTAAATACTTGTATTAGTATTAATTTTAAAACTGATATTGATAGAGGATGATACGGAGTGTTTGGATAGTTATCTCAGTTTTAAAATTATTAGTTTACCATTCTTTCAAATTCAATACAGATCAACACCTGTTTTAAATTTAATACTGACTGTGTGTTCGCTGCGCCCTAACTCCTTCTTCTCCCCCGATAGCGGCCCCCTAACTCCTTCTTCCCCCCCCCCCCCGATCGACCTCGGCAGACGGCGCGACTCCTCGGCCGCCCTCCCCGATCGACCTCGACAGCAGACGGCGGGAGGCTGGAGCTCACCGCGACTCCTCGGCCGCCATCCCCGATCAACCTCGGCAGACGGCGGGGGCTCACCGCGACTCCTCGGCCGCCCTCCCCGATCGACCTCGGCAGACGGCGGGAGCCGAGGTGCGAGATCTTCACCCTCCCTCTCTTCACCCTCCCGCCGCGCAGCCCCGTCTCCGCCTTCTCCTCGCACGCTGGCGGGGAAGGAAATCCCGCCGATCCGAGTGCCGTACCCGGCGGGGACGCCGGGGACGGGCAAGCGACATGGTTCCGTCCCGGCCCGTACTTCCTCGGGCGTCCACGCGCTCCGCTTGATTGGAGCTTCGACCATTCCCATGTTCAGCCCATAGGGAGCCACAGCTAGGTGGAGCACTCTCACCGCCGGCCGCAGGAGCTCCTCCGGCACCGGGACCCTGGTAGGTAGGGGAGGTGCTCGCCACCGGCTTATAGATGGCAGTTCCGTCAGGGGTAAAGGCCAGTCGCATGCTCTGCATCGGTGACGGTGCTTGCCCCGAGCTCTTCGGCAGACCTATACTGAACTGCTCCCTACCCGCCATGATCCCCTGCTCCGGTTTCCCCTCCATGAACGCGGAAGAGAAACTCCACCTACCTAATTCGGCACTAATCAGTAGCTCTGCAGCTAAACGACCCGGCAGAAAACAAACGAAAGACGAAATCTTCACACTCCTCTAATCATGTCTGGCGATAAGTGGGCTTTGATTTTCTGCTGCATGAATAATGAATGATCTCTGATATTTTGATGCATTTACCAAACTCAATGGTAGCGGTAGGATGTAAGAGAACATTAGGATTTTTTTCTTTCTTTCCAGTATCTGATTTCCTATATAGAATGATTTAGTTATTTGCTGGCGTTAGTGTCTAATGGGCTAAGCTCAGTTGCAGTCTTCTAGTACGTTAAATTTCTACTTAAGGCGGAGACTTCGCATTTTTCTTCATTGGAATTTCCAAGTCTCTATTCTCCACCTTTTTGTGTCCATCGGTTTTTCTTTTCCTTACGATTCTTCTAATGAGAGTATGGACTCAGAAAAGGAGAGTGGAAATGTTGAACCGGTAGATCTATCTCTTTTGCTTCTGTATGATCAACTTGCCTCCTCTAGCAACACAAATCTGCTCATCTAGATTTCATGATTTGTTCAAATTTGCAATCATTCTTGCTTAATATGAAAGACATATTTTCTTCTGCTGATCTACGAGATTATGTTTCGGTATCTACGAGTCTTGCTTACACGCATTTCTTAGCCTCTTTGATAGCTGTAACATAAAACTTTGTTCAGGTTAGGAATGGGCTAACTTTGTAACCTCCGGAGTTTTGGACCCACCTCTTGAGCTTAATTGCGTTAGCTCACTTTGAGCTTGGTTACATCAGCTACCGATCAAAGAGAAGCAAGATAATTACGGTATATCTACGACTCTCAACTCAAACCTCATTTTCAACTCATCCCGATATCGAGATATGTACAGCGTGATGCTTTTTTCTCCGAAAGTTTGGGCATTTCATGGATGTTGTTCATCACTCTTTACTAATGTGCTACCTTGAGGATTGTTTATTTGTGATCATGGAAGTTATTTTTATCTTCTGTAAAAAAAAACTAAGGATATTTAAATGGTGCTTCCATACTGATAATGTATATACAGAAACTTTTCCGAAGGGGAGTAGTTGAGACTTCATTAGTGCAATGAAATGGCGCTCAGGAAAAGTTGCATGGCAGATTTCTATCTGCTCTTCTAGAATCTATTTTCATTATGGGGTATTTTATGCCATTAGCATATTTTGTTATGGATTGGTCATAAGTTTGACTTTACATAAGCTCATTTAACTATATCCTTTCTCGATTCTTGCTAAGGGTGTGCGCGGTTCGGTTTTGCCCGGTTTTGGGTCATTTTTTCAATACCGAACTGGACACTCAAACCGACCAATTCAATTTGCTTTGGTCCCACTTGTTTTGGGAATTTCTTTTTTCAGAACAATATCTATGTCGTTTTGCCATTTCTCTGTTTTTTGACTATCCATTCTTGACAGAACTGGACAGCACGAACCTAAAACTGATGAATGACTCCCGGATCATGCGCATTGCCCGAGGTTCTGGCCGGCCTGTTGTGGAAGTCATGGAGATGCTCGAGGAATATAAGCGACTGGCCAAGGTCTGGAGCAAAATGAAGGGTCTCAAGATTCCAAAGAAAGGGGAAATGAGTGCTCTGTCTCGAAATATTAATACACAGCATATGAGCAAGGTTCTTCCACCGCAGATAATGAAACAATTAGGTGGCATGGGTGGCACCTGCGAATTTGATGAAACGGATGGGTAACGTGGGCAATGCGAAGGACTTGTTTGAATGGCTTGTAAATACGAAGGCGGAATCGACGGTAGCTAGTCGAGATGTCAGGTAGAAAAACTCGTTTTTATTTTGTGGAAACGAGGCCTTTGAAGCTTGATTAGTGGACGGGCTCGGACCGCAAGAAGATGGTTGTACCATGCTCGGATTGCGTCTTAATCTCCAAGTGCAAGAAATATTTCTCGGTTATTGAGGCTTTTGATGTCGTTGGCCTTCGGAGTGCATGCGGTTGACAATCCGGGAAGGGGTGGGGTGCTCCCCAATGCAGCCTTGGATTTGGTTTGGTAAATTTATAATAAAACTATGTATAGGTCTCCAGTAATTGCTTTCGTTCCAACGTGTAAGAGGGTACAGACATAATTGCTTTTGAATTTCAGTCTGGAGTTCCTGGGAGCTGAGAAAATGCCTATGATTATACCGAGTTCCTGTTCCATTTTTTTGTGTTTTTTGTCATGTACATCTTTCTACTTCCGCCTTCCATGGAAAAGTATTGCATGAATCTCACGTTAATTAGTGACATTATTTTGTATAATCTGGAATGGTGTACTACAAGCCCTGCTTTGTAGTTTTTTTAATCTGAAAGTGGGGGGTTTCAGATGAATCGGGGTAAATATGAGGTGTATAATCATGTTAATGGAGATTATACAGTTGATCTTTCTCTGTATTAGAATATTTCGCCAGTGCATTTAATAGACAATAAAATTTTATGGTTGAATTTTATGCATGTATGTCTGTACAGAGCATGGACAACAAAATATGAAATTTTGACATTTCAATTTGTTGAAAGTGGTCAACTTTATATCATTTTTTCTTAGTTTTGTTTTAAATTTATTATTTAAATTAAAAATATTTAAATATATATTTAATTTTGTAAATAATATAGATATTTTTATATTTTAACAATAATTTTGGTATTAAAATATAAATTTGATGCTAATTAATCAAAATATTTAATAGTGATTTTCATATTGATATTGTATTACCAAACACCTAATATCAATTTTAATATTGATATAGCATTACCAAACACTTAAAGAAACTTGATACTATCACTTTTGATATTGATATTACATCTTCTTGGAATATCAATATGAAAATTGATATTGTATCAATTTTGATACTCAAAACAAACAGGCCATTATATATCACACTTATATAATTTTATTTATTTTAATTTTATTATATATTATTTATCAGTCATATACATCGAAATTTAATTTATCAAAGTTGAAAATATACAGAAGAATTAAACTAACTTCAGTTCTGATTCTAATAAGATACTGAAATCGACTCCAAGGTTATAAGATATATTATTATTAAGTTTAAATTTGTTGATTCTTATTGAAAAAAAAGATTAGTTTGGAATCATTGTATTTCGAGTTTTTTGACACGAGTTTAATTTGTTGATTATCTTGTCTTATCTCTATGTTTTTAAGATTTTAGATTATTTTAAAATTTAATCCATATTAAATGGGCCTAGAAAATCTGTCAAATAGTAGGTTATCCTAAATTATTTAGGAATAGCCATCCATCCCTTTGTGATACCAGGAGAGAGAAAGAGATAGGAAAGAGAAAGCCCCTAGCTTGCTAACAATTTGAAACGTACCCTAGTTAACGCCCTGTTTGGTAACACTATTAACTACCTCTATCACTATCAATTTTAAAATTGATATTGATAGGAACTATTACGAGGTGTTTGGTTAATTGTATCAATTTTAAAATTTGTAGCGCAAATAAAACATATTATGTAATACAAGTGTCCACTTGTATTATTTTTGATATTGATACTCCAACATTTGAAAATATTAATATCAATATTGATATAGTACCAAAAATAAAACTCTAACCAAATAACATATAAGGTAGATTCAAGCGACATAGCATGATTATTTATGGCCCGTTTGGTTAGAGTTTCAAATTTGATACTATATCAATATTGATATTGATAATTTTAGAGATTAGAATATCGATATCAAAATTGATACAAGTTGACACTTGTATTACATAATGTTTTTTGTTTTCACTGTCAATTTCAAAATTGATACTATTAACCAAATACTTCTTAGTGATTAATATGAATATCAATTTTAAAATTGATAGTGACAGAGATGTCAAATAGTGTTACACTTCTTAGGCTCTTTCAAATGGTGGCGCTTTGTTTCGGTTGAGCATCAAACCACACTAGAATTTGGTTACACCACATAGTAACATTTATCTTTAAAATATTTGTAATGTAAAATTGGTTAAAGAGGTGCTTCATAATGGCGATAAAAAATAGTTTTGTAGAAACTTCTTTTAGAAAAAAAAAATTGAAACCTTCTCACTTTTTTTCTCTCAAATGATCTCTCACCTTTTTTAGTAGTAACACATGGTATTCACCCTTTTTGTTATCATATATCGCTTAGTATGATAATTTTATCTATATAGGCATCTTTGATTTTATTCTAATGTATAATTTTATCACAAAAATATCAAAAAAAAATATTGAGTAACCAAAAGCCTTTTGATATTTGACAGAAATATATATATATATAAATACTGAGAAGCCGCTAAAATTGTCGTGCACTTGAACAGTTCCAAGCGATGAGATCATGGAGCGGGTGTTTTTCAGCCATATGTGCCACCATATTTTCATCAACCTCAGCCTTGTTGGTGATAGAGCTATAAATGGATCTGGATATCCCAATCCGGTTCGGACTGATACTGAATTGAGTGGATGATGTTTGATTAGTGCGGATGTAGGAACTGACGTATAAAGTTTGAATAATATCCACTCAGATAGGGAACGCTTATATCGCCATGGTAGAACGCTACATCCTCTTCTCGTACTCACTGTTCTCCCTCTTCTCTTACACCGGTCATGACTAAGACTTAGGGGTACAAATGAGCCGAGTCGAGTGAAGTAGTACAGTGTTCAAGCTCGACTCGTTTATTTTACACGAGTTCGAGTTTTAACGAGTACGATAAATCTTTGTTCAACTCGAATAGTAACTAGACTAAAATGAAATTCACACCCTTAAGTTATATACAAATTCATTTATAAAATTCAAAATCAATAAAAAATCATTCGTAAAACTCTAGATTTAGCTCATTTATGAAACTCAATCTAAGTTTAAATTAAAATTTTAAATTATTTAATATATTTAATTAATAATATATAATTATTAATACCCATAATTTAACTTTTAAAAATAAATATATAATATAATATTTAATCGAGTTACTCGCGAACTTATCGAGCAGAGCAGGAGTCTGTTCAAGCTCGACTTGTTTAATGAGTCAAGCTGATTCATTTAATATAGTAAATAAGACGAGTCAAGTTTTTATCGAGCTGAGCTTCGAGTTACTTGTTGGTTCATTTGCACCCCTACTCGGCCCCATCTCTCACCACGGAATCCTTTCCAGATGGAAACAGTAGCAGCAACAAGCAACCCTTGGCCCCCCCTTATCCTAATCTCCATGGAGCTTATCTCAAACTAGCATGTCTGCTCCTAATACCGCTTCATTCAGAGCTCTAAGGCATCGTTTGGTATCGGGATAAAATTGATGAGGATAGGGATAAACCAATCCGTGTGATTGACCCTATCCCCATTATGTTTGGCTTGACTTAGGATAGGTTTAGAGATAATCATATCCTACGTTTGGTATGTTAACAATAAATTCGAGGATAACTTTAAATTTTTATATTTTTATCTTTAATTTTTATATTACCTTATTGTATTATTCATAACATATTCATAAATACCTTAATTCATTTACACATTTATATAATAAATATAAAATATTATTTAAGTATATAAATATTTACCTTATTCCCTCCGTCGGCCGATTCTCGTCGTGTGTTCACTTACCAGAGCGACTCGCCGCCGTGCCTCCTCAGCAGAGCGGCCGCCGGCTCCGCCGCCACGCCGCCTCTCTTGACCGGCATCAGCAGGTACTCCAGCCACCCGACGTCGCCATTGGGCCCGATCCTCTTGCTGCCGTACCCGGTGGGGCTGGCGACCCCGGCCGCCGCCTCCTTGTCCGCCTCCGGCCTGGAGAAGAAGCTGGACGCCTCCGCGTCCATCGTCGCCATCACGTCCGGCGACACGCCGTGCCCGGTCACCTTGAAGAAGCTGATCTCCTCGCACGCTCCGACGACGAGGTCCGCCGCATTGGGCCTCGACAGGTCGATGGACGGGATGCCGGCGAAAGAAGTGGCGTCCGGGTCGACGAGCGAGATGTGCTCCAGCGAGGGGTTCTCCAAGACCACCATGGCGCCGCTAACCCACCGGAATCTGACGGAATCCGGAAGCAGCAGAGCAGGAAGAAGACGATGATCGGAGATGTTCTACTGCGAGAGAGATTTGGGCGTGTCGGGGCCCTTTTATAATAGCCTCGGAGGGCACCCCACCCTTCACCCCGCGCGCACCCCGCCCCGCGGAGCTCCCACCCCCCCCCGCGGATGCCGCCGCCGCGGCACCCCCGCCCCCCGAGCTCCCGGCCCCCCCCCGGCGGTCGCCGCCGCGGCACCCCCCTCACCCCGCACGCCCCCCGCCCCCGAGCTCCCGGCCCCCCGGCGGTCGCCGCTGCGGCACCCCCCCCCCTCACCCCGCATGCCCCCCGCCCCCCGAGCTCCCGGCCCCCCTCGGTCGCCGGCTGCGGCACCCCGCCCTTCACCCCGCGCGCACCCCGCCCCGCGGAGCTCCCGAGCCCCCCCCGGCGGACGCCGCTGCGGCACCCCCCCCCCTCACCTCGCGCGCCCGGACCGGAGCTCCCGCGCGTCGTATCCTCCAAAAGTTATTTTGGGAGTAAAATATCTCAAGTACTAGATGGGATGACTTATCCCTGCACTTATCCCTAATTTTGGGGATAATCTGGATTAACTTAATCTAGGTTAAACTCATTTGTAAGTGTGTACCAAACAGGGGATTGGGGATAAACCAAGTCTATCCTAGGTTATCCCCATACCAAACAGGGCCTAAATGACAAGTCAAACCTTCTGACTAGGAATTGGGTATTAATGGCCCGGGGAGATGACCCGAACTCTCTTAAGTTAGGCCCAATAAAGCAATCAGCCCAGTTGGATTTAACCTTATGCGAATATCGAGCCTAAGCATTTGCTGATGGGCCACCCGTTACGTGGCCACCCACTTAGAGTGCATTTGTTTGCCGGTAAATTTAGGCCGAAGAACGAGTTTTTTTTTCAGAAAATTTAGCAAAATGTTATTTGGTTTCAATTTAAATAAAAATAATATTAGTTTATCGCCATGAAACATAGATTTTGGTATCCTCGGCATTTGAGCGTATGCGATTTTCCTAAAAGGTTGGACAAAACTTCATCATCTGACACAAGGTCAATTCTACTAATATATTTTAAGTGATGTAAGAATGCGTTTATCAAACAAAGATTATCAAAGACAAAACATAATTTTATTAAGACTGGTTAAAAAAAATTCTGAATAAATTGAATTATGTTACTGAATAAAACAATTCTGAATAAATTGAGTTGTGTTGATTGATGACTAAACCGCATAGCCCTTATCAAAGTTATACAATGTCATGTAACATAAGATACACTGAATCCAAAAATAAACATTCAATAATCTGAGTTTATTTAAGGCAATTGTTTTAAAATACGTAAAATAAAAATAAGTTGGTTCTAAATTTATGTTGTCTTGGATCAGTACGTGAGAGAAGAAGGTCCCCTAAATAAAAAAGGAAAAGTGATACATATAACTAAAATATTATAAAATGTTTCTTTTTCTCCGGAAAGTCTCTGCGGTGAACAGAAATAATTCTTATATATTGTTTGGTTGTGATATAACTTTCAAAACTTTCAAAACTTTATGCCCTGTTTGGTTAGAGTTTCATTTTTGGTACTATATCAATGTTGATATTAATATTTTCAAATGTTGGAGTATCAATATCAAAAGTAATACAAGTGGACACTTGTATTACATAATATGCTTTGTTTGCATTACAAATTTTAAAATTGATACAATTAACCAAACATCTCTTAATGGTTTCTAGCAATATCAATTTTAAAATTGATAGTGACAGAGGTACCTAATAGTGTTACCAAACAGGGCGTTAAGTATAAGGGGGTGTTTGGTTACATGATAATGAAGATTTTTGTTTTAATTTTTAAAAATTGTAAGAAAACTTGTTAAAAGAGGTGTTTGATAACCATGACAATTTTATGTTTTGAAAGTGATTTTCTTCTTAAACAAAAAAAGGGTCTCACCTCTTTCTTTTTTCTTGTGGTCCCCCACTTTGTTTGGTCATGTGTGGTAGTTACTCTTTTTTGTAATCACATCTCTCCGAACATGATAATTTTATGTCATGAGTTGGTTCACTTTTTATTTTAATACATTTTTTTATCATGAAAGTGTACAAAAAAATTATCATGCAACCAAACACCCTATAAGTGTTCGGTTGTGATATAACTTTCAAAACCTTTCGTAAAAAATATTGAATTTTTATATATTTTTAAATTTTGATAAACCTTTTAAAATTTTAAAAACGTACTTAGTTAAAAATAAGTTTTTTTCACTAACGTTAAATGTTGAACTTAACTTGCCCTAGTTTTTCTAACTCAAGATATATTTTTTGAATTTCTTCTCTCTCTCTCTCTCTCTCTCTCTAAGAAAAAATAGAGAATTTTAAATTTTAATGCTTGAACATTAAGAATAACGATAAATTCAATAGAGCTAAATTACATATATTATAATAAAAATCAAAAAAAAATCTAGAGAGTTTTAAAATTTTATCGATCTTACAAGGATACATATTTGAAATATCAAATGATTTTAGAAATTGTTATGCAAAAAAATAAAAATACCTCAAAATAAATTTATAATTGCCAAAATAAAAAATCATCATGTGAGAAAATAATATCTTTAAAGCGAGAATCATGCACGACTAAACATAAGGTGGAGACTACAAAAAAGAAAAAAAGGAAAATATTTATTCCATTTTAGCTAGGAGAAAAATATCACAAAACATCTTAAAAGATCTATCCATTTTAGCGAAGAAGAAAAAGTTCGTAAAACATCTTAAAATATCTAATCCCTTTTTTAAAGAAAGATCACAAAACATTTTTTTTTGACAAGTTTTGTGACAAAAAAGGTTCATTTTATCTTTGCTTTCGCAATTTCTTTGGAGCTGTGCGGAATTGACGACCAAAATGGGTGCTCGCATTGTCCTTCCCATCTGGCTGACCCTTCCAGCGTCAAAAAATGAAACTCCTACCTAGTTGTCACAACCCGAATTTTTAACATGCACAGCGGAAGATAATCCGGCGACGTAACGGGGAAAAATATCGGTTTGGAACTAAAAAGACTAAAATCACCATCCAGATTCATAATTCCAAACTTTACAACTTATTAACATAACAATCAAACATCTATCTAAACAAATTAAATACCAACATTGAACAAGTACTCCACTAGCTCCTCGGATTCCCAAAACACCATTACGCTTCTGCTGCGCTAAACCTGCAATCCTGAAAATATTAACAACGGAAGGGGTGAGTCACCACAGACTCAGTAGGACTTACACCCGAACTACCCTACTATAATAATGGTTCTTTATTGATATTAAAGATATAATAAACCTAAAAATCAGATTATAATACATAGGGTTCAAGCTACTTATATATCTTCAATTAAATGATTACAATATCTTTCTACTACCCTATATGATAACAAGACTCTATATGCACTAAAACCAACATATCATGCACATTAGACTACTCTAGGTATGCTCATAACACACATACGCCTGACATAAAACCAAAGATACAACTAGACCACTAACATCTATGCCAAAATGCACAACTAAACACCTGTCTGAGTATATATCATGCTCCATTTGAATAATGCAGCCACATCACAAAACTAGCACCAGATTTACCATATAGTAGGAAGTAACATATATATAAGCTAAATCCCATAGTACCCCATAGGCAGGGGAGTGCTTAGGATAAACCGCAGTATCCGGGATCGACGGATGCTCTGGATTGTTCTAATTCATCTGCTGCCCACAGGACCGAACTGTAGTCTGGTGAAGTACATTTCCATCACAATGCAGCTCACTGCATTAACCACATTTCACACAATGCAAGCATATAAATAACTCAGACAGTAACTATGAACATGAAATTGACAATCCAAACATGAAATATATAGATGAACACCCATGGTTCTATGCACCACATATTTGCATACCACACCACAATCTAGCACAAACTAGAACCAGTCTATCATATGATGCATCTAAATAGGATCATGCAAACTACAACCAAAACATATCAATCACATATTTAGACAGAACTATCTATTGTATAAAAGAAAATAAACTAAACTCTAACACCACTATGACTAAACCTTATATCGGCTTTTTATCAAATCGGGATATACTTGTTTAAGATTTACTGCGATGCAACAATGCTAAACCAACTAGGTTCAACTATAAAGACATATCTAACATACTAACATGCATAATTGAATAATTATCCAACATGATGAATAATCATAGATATTGAACAATCTAAACATGTATGATTAAACAAGTTAATCTAACCCTATCTAAGCATGTTATTACACTAAGAACAACCCACTAGTTATATCATATTAATCATGGTGATCTTAATATGTTTTAACAGATTAATCGATCATATAAAGATACTAAGAATAGTCGAGACGCCTACTTTTACGGCGACGACGAACGGCGCACGGAATTCCAACGGAATCGATCCGGGTGATGAATACGCCGCGGTCACGATGGCGACGAAAAGTTGAGACGGACAGTTCTCAATCGATTTGCTGAAAATAGGAGGAATAAATTAAATAGAAGAGATAGAAGAATAGGAGGGATAGACGATAGGGAAGAGAGAGAGTACTGCGAGGGGGGCGCTGGCGCACCGGCGGTGCACTGGCGAGGAGGGGAGCCCAGGCGGCGTTGGACATGGCGCTCGGGACGGCAGCTGCCGCGGCCGGCCGGCCGACAGCGAGGTCAACAGCCGGGGGGGGTGTTAGCGCACCAGGGGCGGCAGCGCGGGACGGAGGCCGCTGGCTGGGCGGGAGGTGCGGCCGCGGGCGGCGGCTGCTGTGGCGGGGCGGCAGGCTGGCGGTGCCAACGCGAGGCGGCGCGCACAGGCGGCTGGGCGGGGCGGCGGCCACCAATGGAGGGGGGGGAGAGATGAGCGCGGCGGCGCCTTCGCACGACGAGGCGGTGGGCGCCGGCGGCGGCGGAGATGTCAACGGGTGGTCAGCGCGACAGGGGTGGCGGCCTGCGGCACGGGACGAAGGCGGCGGGGCCGCGGGCTCGCGCTGGCGCGCGGGGCCAACGCAGCGGGGAGAGACAGCGGCGCTCGGCGCTGCTACTGCCGCGGGCGGCAGCGACCGAGGGGTTGAGACGGCAGGTGACTAGGCGAGTGGCGGAGGGGCTCGGCAGCCGCCGGGCTTGCGGCGGCGGCGGCTTGCGCAGCCGAAGGCGGCTGGGCGATGGCGCAACAGCAGCCGAGAGGAGGAAGAAAATAGGGCTGTGGGAGAGGGGAAAAAAGTCGGCGCGGCTTTGGTGGGGAGAGGGTAACCGAAGGGGAGATAAATAGGAGGGATAAAGAATAATAGTAATAACAAATATATTAACTAATAAATTTTTTTAAGAAAAACGGTAACATTACACTAGTCATGTTTGGTTAGAGTATAAAAATGATACTACGTCAATTTTAATATTGATATTTCTAGAGAATAGAATATCACCTTCAAAATTGATACAAACGAAATCTTATATTACATATCATCCTCTCCTTGTACTAAGAATTTTAATAATAATATTGGCAGACAAACAACCGGCGATTTCTATCACCTTCAGTTTCAAAATTAACAATGATAGATATACAAAACATAGTTACCGAACATGACCTAAATTTGATAATTTGGCATTCACGACCTGTACAAAAATCAAGCACAGACATTTCTGACGGATCACCGGGTCACATTACCTAACAGGCTATTTGTCGTTGACGGGGAGCTTTGCTCGCTGTGCCACGAGTCATGCACGGAGACAGGGGAGTCCCCTTGGATCTCCTCCGTTGCGGGCCTTGCGGCCAAGCCGGCTAGTTGCCTCCTGCTCTTCGACGCCCTCGTGCCACCGGACGGCGACGAGCACAGCGACGAAGCAGACGACATGAAGATGTTCTCCTCCGACGGAACCCACCCGCTGAGCCTGATCTGCTCCAACTCATCGGCCACTTCCTTCATGGAGGGCCTCATGTCCCTGTGGAAAGCCAAGCATCTGAACGCCAGCTCCGCCACCTTGTGAATGGAGGAAAGCGTCCAGGCATCTCTGTTGGGCTCAAGGGAAGGATCTATAATGTCCTCGATGCACCCTCTGCCGATCTTGTCGATCGCCAGCGCCGCCAAGTTGATCTCACTCTGCGCTCGGCTGAAATCCACCACCTTCAGCCCCGTTATGATCTCCAAAAGAACGACCCCGAAGCTGTAGACGTCGCTCTTGTCGGAGAGATGGAAGTTCTGATGGTACTGCGGGTCGAGGTATCCCGGCGTGCCCTGCGGCGCCGTCGAGATGTGGGAGGACTCCGTCACGATCATCCTGGACAGGCCGAAGTCTGCAACTTTTGAGTGGAAATTGTAGTCCAGCAGAATGTTGCTGGACTTGATATCTCTGTGATATATAGGCGGATGTATGGCGGTATGGAGGTGGGCAATCGCCTTGGCAGTGTCAACAGCAACAGTCAAGCGGACCGTCCACGGAAGACCCGGGCGGCAGTTCTCCCTGTGAAGGTGCCGGGAAAGAGTTCCGTTCGCCATGTACTCGTATACCAGTATCTGTTCTCCTCTGTCGATGCAGCATCCGAGAAGGCGTAATAGATTGGGGTGACTTACAGAAGATAGAAGCTTGATCTCGTTCATGACTTGCTCGATTCCGTCGGTGTCTCTGTGTCTGATCCTTTTGATTGCTACAAGCTCATTGTTGTGGAGCTTCCCCACATAAACTGTTCCATAGGCACCCGTACCGAGTCTGTTCTCCTCTGCGAACCCATTTGTTGCCTTCTCGATTTCTTTGAATGGATAGAGAGGGACGGTGCAGGAGGCTTCTGAGAGTAAGCGCCTTGTGCTTTTCTGCATTTTCGACATGGTAGAACGCCGCCAGATGCAGTAGCAGAGTAGACCCACGGCAGCCATGAGAAAGGCTCCGGCAACAACTCCTGAAAAGAAATAATGTACAACAAAACAAATTCTGAAAGTAAATACCTGTCACCGAAGATAATAATATTAGATTCTACAAGGAGAAACATGACGAGAAATGCTTCTGGAACAATAACTTCATCTCTGAGTTACCACAACGGTGAGCACCGAAAAGTGTGGTTGCAGTACTAAGTAGAGATGTTCATGGTTTGGTTTGATTCAAGTTGGAGATTTTTTTTTCCCAACCCAAACGGAACAGAAAGGACAAGCCAACCCGAACCCAACCAAACAACTCTAGTTCACTTTGGTTCAGTTCAAACCCATAATTAAAGAATTATTATTTAAAATATAATTTTTATATAGAAAATATCAATTTATAAGATAATATATATAAAAATATATGTTTAGATAATCAAAAATATAATATTATTTATTAATATAAAAATAAACTTTTAAAATATTCCGACTTAATTCACATTGACAGTTTGATTTGGTTTCATTGGTTCATGAAACCAAACCAAACCAAACCACCGTCCAAACCGAGCAGAACAGATGACCCTAGTGCCAAGAAATTCGAATTGCGAGAAATTAACTCTAGATAGTGGAGGGCACAGATTCAACAGATGCAGAATCAAAGGGGATATCTCCAGTCCTTGAAGGAGAAGAGAATGAATAATCAGCAATTATATACATTCTTAACACACTCCACCCTACAAAAAGAAATTCTGCAAAATTCTGGATAGCAGTTTTACGGTAAATTTGTGCTATTGAAAAGCATTAAGTTACAATTGAACACCTATTTAGCTAATTCTTAGCCAACAATCTGATCGTTCAGTGACCAGGGAGTCAGAAGATGCAACTAAGCTGAAGATTCCCCGATATCCCAAGTTCATTTGACCTGTTTCTGGAGAAGAATATTTATTTTGTCTACTAGAAGAAAGTTTGGGTAATCAAAATGACCTCCGATCAGAACAGCAACTCTGGTTGTTCCTCCGCAGCTGCCTGACATGTACTTCGAAGGATTGCATCCTGAATTAGACTCTGCAGTCAATGAAAAAGGATAAGCAAGGTTAGCAACAGTATGAATAGCTTACTAAGCAATGAAAAATAAGAACCAAGCACAAACAGGTTAGAAATAATTAGCACACTTGCTGGATAGCAATTTTAATTCTTTCCTTGTCGTACAACGAGCAATAAAACAAGCAGTTTATGTGTTTGGAGGCTCTAAACGGTTCAAGGCGCGCGAGGGTTTTCCCATGCGCGTGTAAAGGCATCCGGCACTGACTCTGAACGCACTGGTATGTCTAGCAAACGATGTCCCTGGTTCTAACAGAAGAAGGAAAGGGCCTTTGTAGTTATGGGCTTATCGCAATACCTCTCCAGCAGCCGCTCCCGTCGATAAACCCATCGCCCAGGAATCCAGCCTTGCAGCCACATGTAACGCCCTCGACAGTGTGTGATTTGCTTCCGGAGATTACGTCTTTGCGAATATGATTGCAGCTGGCGTTCCGGTGGCAAAGGCTGCAATTGCCCTTTACCCACCATCCGAGCTCCAACGTCTGCAGTTCCACCGATGCGAAGTCCGAAGCCCTGTCGCCGCCGAAGGCGACCGAGGAAAAGAAGTTGAAGCAATGGGCATTTCTGACGTATTCTCTATCCAGAAGAGAAGGAGCCTGGCCGACCAAGGCCCTAGGTATGCTTGCATCCGCTGTCAAACAGCTAACGTTCCCGGTAGAGGGCTTGCAACTCGTCGTACCCAGCCGTTTGTTCATCATCGACGAGGAGACCAGGCAGACGGAGGCAGTGGAATTGGAGGAACAGTTGCGGAGAAGCAAGGTGCTATTTGCCGTTATACCAAAATTTCCATCGAACAGCTTGTAGACCTTCTCGATGGACCGATCGCAGTCGGGAGGCACATCGACCAGCAGACTCTGCGTGGTGGAGTTCACGCTCCGCACGCGGAATTCGTCGATGCGCAGGCGAAGCGCGTGGCGGTTGTCCGCGGAGCAATTCAGCCTAACGGGGCACCCGTCCGAGAAGCCCAACGGATAAGGGACAACATCCGTCTGGTTGGCGCAGGACCGGTCGCACACGCCGGAGCTGAAGCGGGGCAGCGCCACTAAGGCTTGTAGGGCAAGCAGGAGGATCGAGCGCACCGTCAACATTTCTCACAGGGCCAATGATCGGATCGGCGGCGAGTAGCACATCAGGAAGAGGCGGCACCAGATCGAGTGACCTCCGCAGGGTAAATAGCGCAGGGGAAGAATCGGATTCGCCGCCGGGGAGGTTGGGGGCCGCCGTCGGAATTCAACGGCGGCTGCAAGCGTCGTGGATCGAGGAAAGCCTGGACGCTGCCGATGGCGGTGTCCCCGCTCCTGCTGCTGCCGGCTGCTCCTCAGATGCGCTGATGGCCGCCGAGATGGAGAATTCCGGGTCGCCGCGCCTGCGGACGCCTCCCTTGCGGAGTTGCCGGCCTCGCGTAGGAAGGCGCAAATCAGGGAACTCCCTTTCAGACGAACACCGAGAAGAAGAAATCGATGTTGACCCAGGACGAGTCTCCGCTACTAAAATATTTGCCCAATCCAACAAGGAACCACAATTACGGAACTACCCTTCTGAGCCCCTTTCACACGGAGGCGCAAAAAAAAACAAACAATAATAATAACACCAGGAGTCTTTTTCTAGTTCTCCTATTTTTTATGTCAACATATTCATCAATATTATGTTTAGAGGGAAAATGTGTTGATGCTATTTTTATATTTGATAACATCAATTTTAGTGTCGATGAAATTGAAACAGTGCTTTCATACTCAAACCAAACAGGAGTGTAATTAGAAAAGTCAAAGACCACTTAAGAGGTTTTAGGAAAGTTATGTCCCACTTAAAGGATCTGTCCAACTAGAAAATATTTAAAAATCATTGACTAAGACGTTTGGTTCGCGACATTAATTAATAGCTGAAAGTGGCTTTTAATATTCAAGTAGTATTGTTTAGTTTTTTATTGGCAAGAATATTATCTCTTTTTTCCTAAAGAAATAAAGAGAGAGTAGAGGAGGGAGAGATTGTACCGTACTGGAACATTTTATCATAAAAGAACTAAAAAGTATTCGATTAACAAAAAAATCAGCGATTTCTTATAATTTTGAATTTTATTATTAGAAACATAAATATAAACAATGTCCTTATCGATATGGAATCACGTTGGACGAGTAATCAATTAGCGCTTCATCCCGTGGTTGAAACTTGAAAGTATTAAGCTTTTCGTGTCAATAAGCATAATTTCAAAGGTCTATTTGTAAAGACCTTAAATCAAAATGTGAGATGGTTAAAGGCAAAAGATTATGCACACTAAAAAGAAAGAAAATTTACTTCATTAAAATATTTTTATAATAATAGTAAAATACTTTTTGTCTGTTTTTATTAAAATGTATGCATTTACGGTAAAAACTCACTTTATCGTCCAACCAAACACACCTCTCTTTGAGATTTTGTTAAGTTTATCAATTCTTTCTCACTCATGTCCTATTTGGTTGGAGTAAAAAAATTGATACAAGTAGACACTTGTGTCACTTAATATGTTTTGTTTGTTCTACAAATTTTTAAATTGACATACACTTTTGCGTCTTGTTTGGTAACACTGTTAGGTACCACTATCATTATTAATTTTAAAATTGATACTGATGAAAATGGTTAAGAAATGTTTGGTTAATTGTATCAATTTTAAAATTGATAGTGCAAACAAAACATATTATATAATATAAGTGTCAACTCGTATTATTTTTGATATTGATACTCCAACATTTGAAAATATTAATATCAATATTGATATAGTACCAAAAATGAAACTTTAACTAAACAAGGTATTAACCAACGATGATTCATATCAATATCAATTTTAAAGTTTATATTGATAGAAGCGCTTAATAGTATTGCCAAACTGGGCTAATGCACTATCTTTATTTCTCTTATCCCGGTGCAGAAGAGTTGATCCAAGTCAAATAGTATGCTGTTCAATTTTGATTCATTTATTCTACTCAAGTTCAAATTTGAACCTAATCTTTTAGAAGCAAGTTTGACCCTTGTTCAAGTTTGCTTGTTATTTAATTGAGTCAAACTCAAGTTTCACTAGCAACCTAACTCAAGTTCAGTTTAAACTCGATATAAATTCATTTGTAAAACTTAAGTTTGATCTGAACTTATTTGTGAAACTCAAATTTTAGCAAGTTTATAGAACTTCATTGAAATTTAAAGTCAAATTAAAATTTATTTTATTTTATTTCATATATTTAATTAATTTTATACAACTATGAATATTTTATATATTTAAATTTTTAATAAATATTTGATAGAATATTTAATCGGTTACTTCTAAACTTACAATCTAATATCATTTTTTTTTACGAATTGAACTTTTTTTGTTTAAACTTTATTTAGCTAACATAAGAAACAATTTGAGTCTAATTTTATGGAGCCGAGTTTATCATTACTAATCTGGTGCAAGATGTGAGAAGACCTGTCATTTGCTTGCCCCCACCGAAGTTATTTATTATGTTGATTGTTGACTACATTAATTTCTTGCAATTGGCAGCTGGATCATATTTAAGACATATATTCATTGGTCAATCCAAAGGTTTAACTGAAATCATTATATATAAAGGTTTCTATCTTGATACAAGTTCTAAAATATAAAAAATTAAGAGGTATAAGTTAATTTTAATAGAATTTTGGATATATTTTAAGATGTATCAAATAGACTGAAATCTTCAACCTTTGACCGAATGAAAAATTAAGCATAGATAAGATTAATGAAACACCACAATAGTTGAATACCTATCCCTGTGAGTTTAGCATACTCATTAATAAATAAGTTTGAACTAAAGTTAAACATACTCACTAAAATTCGAACTCAAGCTCAAATTTAGTTAAAATAAATGAGTCAAACCTGAACAATATATTACTCAAACCAACTCTTATTGCATCTCTACTCATAACATATAGTGACATGTAAGAGTGTTCATAGTTCGGTTCAAAAACAAAAGTTTTGGAAACAAGTCATATCGATTTGGCCCATCAACTTAATTTGTACGAAATCAATATATTTCGAGTTGATTCACGTTGAACCACAAAACATCCACAATTAATTGACTTGTTAAAAGTTAATAATAATATCATTATTTTACATTAGATCCAAAGTTTAAATGATCTTATTCACATAAACATGGACATAAGACTTAATTAATCATCTCTACACATCATGAAACAGTGGCTATTGAGCCTCCTTCAAAAACTTTCGTCCATGGCTGCACCTTCGGGTGTCCTAAATATATGAGGCTGACGTTCTGTTTGGTAACATTATTAATTAGGTACCTCCATTATTATTAATTTTAAAATTTGTAATACAAACAAAAACATATTACGTATTACAAGTGTCAACTTGTATTACTTTTGATACTGATACTTCAACATTTGAAAATATTAATATCAATATCGATATAGTACCAAAAATGAAACTCTAATCCAACGGGACACAAAGAAGAACCCCCCATGTTGCGAAGCATTCACAAAGTTAGTCTCATATTGACTAGCTTAACGATACTATTCTAAGTTAGCAGATTGGTTTGATTTTGATCAGATTAGAACTCTTTCGAACCCAGATAACTTAACCCCATGCCGATTTGGTTTATCGGGTTGACTCAAGAAGTAAACACCTCTAGTCACGGGGGACCTAGGTCATGCATACTTATTCTACTTCTTCCTTTGATTAGGTATTTGATGGATATTGCTCTCAATACACATTGTCCACACGACAAGGTGCGTGGGTAATGAATAATTATAGTAGGTCCCCCGTGCGTAAGGAAAAAAATAATAATTTAAATTTTCTGTATCACATTGAAGGAAAAAGAAAAATATCTAAATAGGTTTCCTTTTCATATAATGCTGCACTGCAGGGTTTGTGCTTGGGACAGAGCTGGGTCCGACGAGACGGCGCATCGGTCGGCCGGTAGCTAGGGTTGAAGATAACACCGTCCGGTTCAAGTCAATGCATCGAATAATGCACCCGGTTTGATTTTCTTGCATTCGAGTTTAATCATGTGATGGTTTGGTTCGACTTTATAAATCGACGAAAGTAGGTGGCATTTTGATGCATTCAGAATCATTTATTTTGGATTTACTGATTTTTGGTTTTCGATAATTTAACGATGAAAATCTCGAAGATCCTTGAAATTAAGGAGATAATCATCTCAAACATGAGGCAAAAAAGTAATAATAAAATCCATATATATAGTTAAATCTGGTTATAATATGTTTACAGCATACCCAAACAATACCCGAATCAAAAACCGTTGATATGTGAATTAAATAGAAATAGTTTAAAACAGGATTAAATATTAATAAATAGTATTATATGTACGCTCTACTGTCAAAATGTGGAATTTTAGAGATTTCAACTTGTAAAATAATGATATATAAATTATTTTAAGTGTCATTAATTGATTACAACTGGTTTCAGTTGGTTAGATCCTTCCATTTAATTTGATTCACGTTAAGAAAAAAAAATCTTCAAAACCCCAATGGAACCGAGATTATTTTGGTTGCTACTTGCTAGTATGTAAACCAAGTAATTAAGAAGCAATGTTTGTTTCTTCATTTCAAGCAAGGGCTTTAAAAGTAGCGTAGGTGTGCTTAATCATGCAAATAATTTACTGGCGAAAGCTATTTTACAGCTCTAGGAAGAATTCAAGCAGTTGCCATCCATTTACAGGTCTTCGATCTTTAATGGGGTGTTTGGTTGCATGATAATTGAGGTTTTTATTTTAATTTTTAAAAATTGTAAGAAAACTTGTTAAAAGAGGTGTTTGACAACCATGACAATTTTATATTTTGAAAGTGATTTTCTTCTTAAACAAAAAAAGAGGGTCTCACCTCTTTCTTTTTTCTTGTGGTCCCCCACTTTATTTGGTCATGTGCGGTGGTTACTCTTTTTTGTAATCACATCCCTCCAAACATGATAATTTTATGTCATGAGTTGGTTTACTTTTTATTTTAATACAATTTTTTATCATGAAAGTGTACAAAAAATTATCATGCAACCAAACACCCCATAAAACTATTTAAAGTCTCACTTTCTTTCTTACTGGTGTTAACAGTTTTTTATCTCACCATCGTGGCACTGTTTATCTTACATCATCTTCTTCACACATGCGTATTACTAAGCATTCAACCTTTTGTTCTATCTTAAAGCCGTCGTTAGCTAGCTCTGTCATGCACTACGTACACAGAGCTTGTAATAAGTTGAAGAAAATGGATCTTTCGGTTACCATATCACTTATCTCTAGATCTAGTTTGTACTATTGTGTCATTTTTCTCTGATCTCTTTTGTATGTTTGTGCATTAAATTTACAATTTATCTACTCTATGTAGTTGCTAGAGTTTTCTACATTTTCGAAGTCCCTATTTTCTTTGTTTTATAGTAGTGTAATAACTTAAATTTACTTAAATCCAGCAGTAGGGCTATTATAATTGTTCAATTTATTCACATTAATTTTCAGAATCTGATCTATTCCCCTTTTTTGTGCTATCTGTTAATATCCGTCTTAAGGAAATTTATTTTATAACTAGATATTCAATCATCTCCGGGATGTTTTTGTAGTTGAAAATTGTCACGACCGGGATTTTTAACATGCACAGCGGAAGATAATCCGGCAACGTAACGGGGAAGGATATCAGTTCGGAACCAAATAAGACTAAAAATCATAATCCAAATTCATAATTCCAAACTTTACAACTTAATAACATAATAATCAAACATCTATCTAACAAATTAAATACCAACATTGAATGAGTACTCCACTAGCTCCTCGGACTCCAAAACACCACTACGCTTCTGCTGCGCTAAACCTGCACTCCTGAAAATATTAACAACGGAAGGGGTGAGTCACCACAGACTCAGTAGGACTTACACCCGAACTACCCCACTATAATAGTTATTTCTATTGATATACAATACATATTAAGCCTAAAAATCAGATTATAATACATAGGATTTAAACTAATTATATATCTTTAATTGAGTGATTACAAAATCATTCAACTACCCCATATGATAACCAGACTCTATATGCATTAAAACCAACATATCCTACACATTAGGCTATTCTAGGTATGCCCAGAACACCTAGACCTGACATAAAACCAAGGACACATGTAGAACACTGACATCTATGCCAAAATACACAACTAGACACATGTCTGAGTAAATATCATGCTCCATCTGAAAAAAATGTAGTCACATCACAAAACTAGCACCAGATTTACCATATAGTAGGAAGTAACATATAGTAACTAAATCCCATAGTACCCCTAGGCAGGGGAGTACTTAAGATAAACTGCAGTATCCGGGATCGAAGGATGCTCCGAATTCAACTAATCTCCGCTGCCCACGGGCCACTAACATAGTCTGGTGAAGTACATTTCCATCACAATGCAACTCACTACATTAACCACATTCCACACAATGCAATCATATAAATAACTCAGACAGTAACCATGAATATGAAATTGACAATCCAAACATGAAATACATAGATGAACACCCATGGTTCTATGCACCACATATTTGCATACCACACCACAATCTAGCATAAACCAGAACCAGTCTATCATATGATGCATCTAAATAGGATCATGCAAGCTACAACCTACTTTGACAACACTATGCTTAAACCTTACATCGGCTTTTTAACAAATCGGGATATACATATTTAAGGTTTATCGCGATGCAAACATGCTAAACTAGATAGGTTTAAACATATACAAACCAATCATGATGACCAACATACATGAATAACTAATTTAATCTAAACATGCATGGTTAAACAGATTAATCTAACTTTATCTAAATATGCTAATAAATCAAAAAAACCCATTAATTACAATCTTCTAATCCTGATGATTTAAGCATGATTTTTACGATTTAATTAAATATATAGAGTGCTAAAGATAGCCGAGACGCCTACCTTTACGGCGACGACGAACGGCGCACGGAATTCCAAGGAAAATGAATCAGGCGACGAAACTGTTGGTAGAAGAAAATTCATGAACTAGGGAGTTTAATAGATGGCGATAGGAGAGAGAGGGTTACTGCGCGGAAGAGAAAGGCCGGCGCACGGCGGTAGCGCGCGAGGCGCAGGAGGCGCAGGCGGCGCACGGCGGCGGGCGAGACTGTAACGTGGCGACCGCGGCGGCGGTCAACCGGGAGCGTCAACGGGCGGGCGGCACGCACGGGCGGCCGGGCGCGGCGGCCGAGGGCGGGGAGGCGCGGTGGCGGCGGGAGGTCGCGAGCGCGGGACGGTCGCGCGGCGGCCGGCGGTCAACGCCACGCGGCGGCGAACGGCGGACGGCGCGGCCGCGCGGGCGACGGCGGGACACGCGGCTGCGTGCACGAGGGCGGCGGCGGCGCGGGGACGCGCGTGCGCGGAAAAAGGGAAAACGACAGGGGAGGCAGCTGCGCGTCCGGGAGAGGAGAAAGGTAGGGTTCGGAGGGGAGAAAAACGGCGCCGCAGGAATTTTTGGACGGGGAGGGAGAGAGAAACGAAGGGGGGGAATATATAGAGAGAAGAAAATGGGTAAAATAATAATAAATATAATAACTAATTTTTTTATTTTTTTAAATATCCTGGTTATTACAAAAATCATCTTTTTTTCTCTTTTCAAAAAAGAATAGTTGAAATTTGGGAAACTTCTTGTGCATTGATCTACTTCCACTATAAGAATAAGAGTTATTGGCGAAATCGTCACAACTCCATTGTAAATAAGCACATCACCAATGTTACCGGCAATGGCTTTTTAAAGGTCATCGCCAAGTATACATAGTGGCAATGGCTCATAACTATCGCTAATATGTTTAGTCGTGACAGCTTTTGACTATCGCTAGTTTTTCTTTCCTTAGATGAATGGAAACTAGCGACAGCTAGAAACCGTCGTAACTATATCTATTGGCAATGGTTAGGAGCTGTCACCAATATGTTTATTGACGATGACCAATATTTATGTACTAGAAAAAAAAATTAAATATTATAAAATTAAATATCTATGCAAGACTACAACCATACATGAATATACATTAATTGACCTACTTTCACTCATTTAAAAAAATCTTTCACATTCACCATTTACACAATTCCTTATACATCCATTCACAATATAATTACACACCATATACATACATTCACACATTCCATTCATTTTCATCCAAATCATAAAAATCATTCACACACTCTGTACAATCCACATTCTATAATTCAAAGATTATATACAAATATGTACAAAGCAAAATGAAATGTTTAACAAGTGATGAAATGGGGGGAGGGATACAATATCACTCATCCTCCTCATCCTTCCCAAAAGAGCTCTCTTCATCTTCATCCTTGTCGTCGTCATCATCCTTGCCCATGTCATCATGTTGACTTTGTGTTGAAGGAGGTATCAATGTGAATGATATATTCGATACTAAGACTCTTTGATTGATATTTTTATACATCTCAGTCAGGTGTTGGACGGTTTCTTGGAACAATCTTTGTTGATTATCTAATTGTTGCGTCAAAGAAGAAATCTCATATCCACATTCAACGTTGATTTGAGCTTCCTTCTCCACTTACTCTCTAAGCTCTCAGACCTCTTAGGTCATGGAGGTAGAAGCACCTCCACTAAACCCACCATACCAATTGTTATTAGTTTAACCTCGTCCACCACATCAGATCCATCCCGAGCTATCTCTAACAAAGTTGGATACAAAAGCCTTCTCAAAAGTGAGTGGAGACTATGATATCCCAATATCCAATTCCTTTGATGTTAAGAGATTCATCAATTGTTGCGTACTTTCCTATAATCAAAAGTTGTATTACAATTTATCGATTTTAAATAAATGATAAATTTTAGACAACCCATTTAAATATGTACCATCATTTGACCACTTAGGGCATTACTCCAGATGATCGATCCATCCAAAAGTTCATGTGTCCGAGTCATATTAAATACCTCCAAAAAAGTATAGGGCGGCCTTCCTTTTGTACCTATCCAAAGCAAATAAGACTATATACATGAAAAATCAACCAATGAATAAATAATAATAAATGTGTTGGATACATTTAAAATCTCTCTAACTTATATATGTTTGTTCTTCCTCTTCTATAAGGCATTGTTAATTGTCTCCTATTACCTTTAATTTTTCACTCAATGCCTACGAACATAATGAAAATTAAAATTATTGGTTTAATTATTGACAAAAGATTATGCTCAACTAAAAAATATAAATGATAATTTTATTTTACCTTATTTTTATCTCTGACCCATAAATCACACATATAATGCCATTGTTCCTTGTCATAGTGTGAATGAACATTAGCATGGGCCTTCTCTAGTGATCATCCTGAAAAATATTGAGCATAAATATTATTAGTAATATCAGGCTACAATGAAATGTGTCTTAAAATCTAGGCATCAATAGATCCAAACTGCTCAAAAGTAAAGTGTTGTTGTATAATAGCCAAGTTGATAATCGTTAAGTATACACTATTTAAATATCATGTCTAACTTAAAGCTATGAATGTAAAACTTTCCTTGTGATCGCAAAATATGGCATCTTTCTTCTCTTGTGGGAGAGTGATGTAATTTTATTGCCAAAAATTATAGTGTACTCTATTGCATACTCCAAGGTAGGAGATAAGCTCCTAACCACGGGACCCTACACCCGAACCTCTTAGAAAGTCATTGTTTAAGGTCTTGCTAGGGCCCAATGTACGCACATTGTGTGCTTTGGCTGGACCTCTCCCATGTCAAGCATATGTAGCTAATTAACCATAAAATAACACTATATTAGAAAACAAATATTTGCATAATGATTAGAATTAGATTTTGTAAAATATATACCTGAGCTAATAAAATATGAACTATCTCCGGATGTAGGTGTCACTTGTGTGTGCAGAATAGCAAGAGCCTGAGACAGTCCAGGCTCAGCAAGTGTCATTAAAGTTGTACAGGAAGCAATATCCCAAGACATGGCAGGAGTAGACTGTGGTCAATCTCTCTGAGAATGAGATTGAGCCGAGAGACACTATGATCCACCACCTTGATATAGTGTAGTGGCATGAGATGTCTGCCAACTCTTACTAAAACTATTATCTATCAAATAATAACATATAATAATTAATGGATTTGCCTAACTTAGTTGAAATCAATTTTTAGACTTCCATGGTCATTTAAGCCAATCCAAACCAATTTCTGAATTTAATTGACCTAAACAGCCATGGAATTGGTTCAAATCAATTTTTAGGCTTCCATGACTGTTTAGGCCAATCCAAATTGAATTCTAGCTTAGGTTGGCCTAAACGTCCATGGAATGGGTTCAAATCATTTTTTGGCCTCCATGCCATTCAGGTCAATCCAAACTAAATTCCAGCTTGGATTGGCCTAAATGGCCATTGAATGAATTGAAATCATTTTTTAGGCCAATCCAAACCAATTTCTATGGCCGTAAATGAAGGTTTATTTTCGGCGGCCTAATGACTTTGTTCTTACCAATCATTGCATGGTGTATAAAATTTTAGACCCTTACAAGTATCTTGAAAGGAATGCCAAAATTGGTAACAACGCTTACAATGTCAACTAATGCCTCTACATTAGATACCACTATAAGAGCTGTTATCAATAGACCAA
Source organism: Cryptocoryne crispatula var. balansae (assembly GCA_036172225.1). Classification (NCBI taxonomy): domain Eukaryota; kingdom Viridiplantae; phylum Streptophyta; class Magnoliopsida; order Alismatales; family Araceae; genus Cryptocoryne; species Cryptocoryne crispatula. The sequence continues at coordinate 44,864,937 of CM069919.1, read as the reverse complement.
ACCCTTTCAACAAACCAATAAGTGCTCCAAATGTTGCACAACATGCTTAAACTAACAAGAATTGAGGTCATTAAGTTGTCAAAAATCTAATTTTATTTATGGCCATAGAAATTAGTTTAGATTGTCCTAAATGGCCATAAAGGCCTTCCAACTCTTCTTTTTGGTCTTTATTTGCTCCCTTCCCAATCTATATCTCTATCCCTACACCAATGTCTATCACAACCCCGATCTCTATTTACACCACATAACGAAGGTGACATATTGAAAAATGAACGTAGAACCACACTAAATCCTACTTTAAGAAAGTTGACCAATACAAACATAAATTTTAAATTCTTATTTGCATTGGTTGCATTTCTTAAAGTTGTACGTCTTCAACGATTGTACCAAATGTTATGAGTATATTATCAAGTTATTCTTGGTATGTTTTAATTCATCATCATTATCATTTTTCGATATGTCATAGTAGTTATGAGATGGGGATCTTACCAGTAACACCCATCTCTTATTCAAGTTATCATTTATAACAAAAAAACTTTTTCTACTTGACTTGCAAATGCAAACTGTTTATTGGTCCCTAATCTTCTTTGTATGTTTAATGATATAAAATTGTACTCATTAATCTTAAAATCCCAATTTTTATTATATACATCTCACCATTCACATTCAAAAATAATAAATGACTATTCCAATCGAATGATATCTGAATTATATCTAATATTCGTTTATAATATCCGTCACAACCATATTGAATTTCAACATTCACAATAACACCACATAATATAGTTGATTTGGTGGAATCTGTGTTTATCGTTCGAAATATTAATCCATTGCATATATATCTAGAATATGATGATGCAAATTTTGAGTGATTGAGTGATAAAACCCAAGCTCCTTAGTGTAAGAAATCGTCCATAAAATTTTGGTACAGCGGAAGCGACGATTCCTATGGGTTCCTTTAGAATCCGTCTCAATCAGAACCGAACGACGAAAATCGAAAACTGATCAAATTGGGTTCGAATATACCTGATAGGGATTCATATAATCCCATGGAGAGTAAGGAGATGAGCTTATTAAGCTCTTCAAACCGTTCAAGTGTCCGGTCTGCAGCAGTATCCACACGAACTTCATCCACAGCAGGTTCTCCCTTCGTGCCGGCCTCGAGAACTCTTCCCGAATGGAGCTCCATCGACCATGGACACCTTCTAGTGAGAGGAGGTAGGGAGGAGGCTAGGGGCATGGTTTTCACCCTTGGCTTGATTGGGTTTGGCTGAAGCCATTAGTATTTATAGAGAATTATGGAATTTTTCATAAAAACCCAAAATCTCCATAAATTATGCCCTTGCCCCTATACTTGTGGATAAGTCCTTTTGTGTGTGACCCACTAGGCCCAATAGCATATTTGGTTGAGGCTTAAATAAAATAGAAAAATTCTATTTAATTTAATTAAATCCATTATCCGATAACAGATTAATCGGCCTACCGATCATGAAGGGTACAAGCCACATCCCATAATCCCAAATGGCTATGGGGATAATCTCATCTCCATTGAGCCTTTCCATCATCAGTTACCACATGGATATAAACCCTCATCCATCCAATGTCCCGGTCGGAAAGGAGTACGGCATCGACTGTCAACTCCTTAGTGTACCGACTCTATAGGATCATGTACTCGGAATTGGATCAATTGGAAAACTCCTTTTTCAATTATCCTATCTACCCTGGCCAGGGATTTAGAGTACTATCCCATAGGATATTCACTCTCACTTACCGAGAGTGGACGATCCATTGTTGTCCGCTCAATTGTCTCCATCGGATTTTCCTTGTACCCGATCCATTGCTATACTGGACCATCTAAATAGTGATCCATAAGTCAATGGTCAAAGCACAAGTTCCACCCAACAAGGCATCTTTGGTGACTCAGGTCAAAGGTCCAACCATGCAACCGTGATGATAGAAAACCCTGATAGACAGTTCGGTAAGATACCATTCAGGGTTTCTAATTCGGTCAGTTCAATGAACTCATTCAACTAATGAGCACCTGTATGTGTATCTCAGTGTCTCCACACTAATGTCTCCACACTAATGACCAATGAGATCAGTCGTCCTCATCACATGAGAAGACATCACATACACTAGTCTATCTGGATCCTTGATGTCCCGTCTCAAGTATCCTATGACTAGAAACATTTGGATCAAATACCTCTAGATGATCAATCTCATTATCATGATCTCATCATGATTTAATCATCATTGTATTTGATCAAGGACTTCATTATGATATTCGCATCTAATAAGAGCTTATAATGAAGATTTGCCTGATTAATTGAATGAGATATTTCTAGAAATGTCGAATCATATCATATATGATTGGCTTATAGAGCATACATTTCTATCACTTAGTATACATAGAAGAGCATATGTTTCTTAACTCTTCAATGTATGATTTAAACCAAATAAAAAAGTTATCTTCTATACTTTCTCCATTATAAAGAGCATCATTATGCTTTTGACAAAAATAATTTATGTTATCCATTTGTTTTAAGACATATGTATGGATTAAATCTTGTTCTCTATCCGTCAAGGATTTTGGCATGTGTCTGCATTTCGATGGACGACTAACTTGTTTAAATATTGAAATTTCTTTGTGATCATCTTCAAATGGCCCACCATCATAGTTTCAATTCCTACTATGTTCGCTCGCATCATGCATATATGTACAAATGAATTGTGTGCATTCATTAACCAAATATCCCTAAGCAATTAAATATTCAACTCTCTCATTGTTACCCACATATTCTTTGAGTTTATTTAAGTATCTTTCAATTGGATACATCTACTAGTATTGAACTGATCTAGACATTTTAGTCTTATATGCCAAATGCACGACTAAATAGACTATAGCAATAAAAAACGATAATAGAAAAAGTTATTATAATGTACACAATGTTATTACAATCTTATGCTCCCATTCTCTCAAGATGTTTCTATTGAATATTGTAGCACAAATGACCCTAAAATATGGACATAACTCTAATACAGGACTTATTACATTATTTGATACTATGTCTTACAATGTTAGAAGAATAATCATTTGCATCATGATATGGCATTTTTGATAGAAATGTATGCCCTACAAACCAATCATATATGATATGAACTGACCAATTTAGAAAATCCTGATCGGTATCTTACCGAACTGTCTATCAGGTTAATCTTACATCTCAATAGCATGGTTGGATCTTTGACCTAAGTAACCAAAGATGTCTTATCGGATGTATCTTGTACTTTGATTATTGACTTATGGATCACCATCTTGATGGTCAAGTATAGTTGATGTATTGGGTGCAAGAGAAACCCGGTGGAGGCAATTGAGTGGACAACAAGGGATCGTTCACTCTCGGTAGGAGAGAGAGAATGCCCTATGGGATAGTACTCTAAATCCTTGGCCAAGGTACTTAGGATAATTGGAAAAGGAGTTTTTCAATTGATCCGAACCTAGGTACAGGATCCCATAGAGTTAGAATATTTAGGGATTGATAGTCAGTGCCGAACTCCTGATCGACAGGGACATTGTATGAACAAGGATTTAAATCCGTGTGGTAATTGATGATGGAAAGTCTCAATGGATGTTATTTAACTCCCCAAAGTTATTTGGGATCATAAGATGTGGTTTGTACCCTTTATGATCAGAAAGTCGTAAAAACTGTTATCAGATAACGGTTTTGATTTAATTTAAAAGAATTGTTATTTTAAATTAATTAAGACTTCAACCAAATTGACTATTGGGCCTAGTGGGTCACACACATTAGATCTGGTCAATAAGATGAGGGCATGGACGTAATTTTATAGAAGTTTTAGATTTTTGTAAAAAATTTCATCTTCTATATATAAATGGCTTATAAAGCCAAACCTTAACAAGTCATAGGGCTAGAACACGTCCCAAGCATCCTCTCTTCGTCCTCTCTCCTCTAAAAGGTGATCTCCCATTATCAAGCTTGGATCTGGAAGGTTTCTGGAGGCCCGAAAGAAGGGAGAACTTGTCTATTGAAGTAGATCATGTGGATACCGCTAGAGATCGGACACTTGAACGGTTTTCAGCAAGGAGAAATGTCCTCTCTTCATCCATGGTGAGGGATTTTAGAAATCCCATGAGGTACTTTCGTTCTACTTCATATTCAGTTCCCGATTTTACTCTTTCAGCATCGACCAAGGCAAAGATCATGGTTTTATGAAATCAAAATTTTCTAAATAATCTAATAAACATATTTTAACACATTAATTAGAATATCATGTGCTAAGGATAAGTTGGGATACCTATCTCGATGAGGTAAATAAATTCTCGAGTCTAGAAGAAGTCGGTTGGATGCTCGATCACGGAACGGTGATGACTACGCCAATCGGCAATGTAATAGAAATATTCTAAAATAGAATTGAAAAGGACAAAGGTGAGACTCACCTCAACTAATCAATGGAAAAGCGGCGCCGGCTGCGGCTGCAGGCGCGTAGTAGCGTCAAGGCGACACCGCCGAGAGCTTGGCAACGGCGAGGCGGGGTGCATAGGCGGTGACCACAGGGGTGATGGTGCGGCACACGTGGGTGCCACGCAAGGCCGCGACCAAAAGGCGCACCAGGGGGATTGCGGCAGACACCGCGCTTGCACGGGCGTGTGGGGAAAGAAAGGGAGACTCGAGGCGAGGTGTCGAGGTGGAAAATAAGAGAGAGGGGGCTAAATAGGAGAGAGAGAGAGAGAGAGAGAGAGAGAGAGAGAGAAATAGGAAAGAGAGAGAGAGAGAGAGAGAATAAGAGAGGAAGACAGAGAATGCGGAAAGAAAGAGGGGAAGAGAGAGAAGGGCATCAGAGGGAGAGAGAGTGTGAGAGAGTGAGAGAGAATGGGAGAGAAGAGAGACAGAGGGGGTGAGAGAAGAGGGAGAGCGACAGGGAGAGAGAGAGAGAGAGAGAGTGCCGGCGGGAGAGAGAGAGCGTCAGGGGGGGACGAGAGAGAGACAGGGGGCGCTTTGAGCCGCCCCCTCAGCGGCGTAGCCGCATGCACCCGGTGGCGCATCGGCTCCCCCCCCCCCGCGCAGGCACGCACGCAAGCCGTGCGTGCGCGGTTAAACCGGGGCGAAGAGACAGAGAGGAACAGAGATAGGGAGAGGGAAAAGAGGAGCAAGAGAGAGAGTGGGAGGGGGGAGAGCGGGAGAGAGGAGCGCGGCGGGGCGCGGGAGAGGGAGCCAGAGAGGGGGGGAATGCGGCGGGACGCAGCGCCGGCTGCGACGGCGGCGACGTCCGCGGGACTGGGAAAAAGAGAAGAAGAAGGAGAAAAAGAGGAGGAGAGGCGGTTGCGGCGGCGACGGCTGCGGCGAGAAAGAGAGAGGGGGACAACCGCGGTGACGGCGGCGGTGAGGCCTACAACGACGATGGCGACGATGGTATAGGCAAGAGGTAGCTGGCCAGGGAGTCTACCACGAGGAGCGGAAGGAGGAACTCGAGGGGGGGCTCTACGCGGCGGGACGGCAGCGAGGCGGTGACCGCAGAAGAAAAATGACAGATGAAGGCGGCGGAGAAGAAGGTTCCAGAGAGGGGGAAGGGCGGTAGGTGGAGGCGGCGAAGGAGGGGGGTACGTGGCGAAAGGGAAGAGTTTTCAAATTTTTTTCTCCTTTTTTCAAAAGTCGGACATTACACGCCGGTCTCGAGAATTCTTCTCGAACGGATCTCCATCGACCATGGACACCTTATAGATAGAGGAGGAGGTAGGAAGGAGGTTGAGGATGTGGTTACCACCCTTGGCTTGATCAGGTTTGGCAGAAATCATTAGTATTTATAGAGAATTTTAGAATTTTTCATAAAAAACCCAAAATCTAAATAAATTACACCCTTACCCCTATAACTGTGGATAAGTCCTTTTGTGTGTGACCCACTAGGCCCAATAACCTATTTGGTTGAGGCCTAAATAAAATAGAACAATTATATTTAATTTAATTAAATCTATTATCTGATAACAGATTAATCGGCCTACCGATCATGAAGGGTACAAGCCACATCCCATGATCCCAAATGGCTATGGGGATAATCTCATCTCCATTGAGCCTTTCCATCATCAGTTACCGCATAGATATAAACTCTCATCCATCCAATGTCCTGATTGGAAAGGAGTACGGCATCGACTGTCAACTCCTTAGTGTACCGACTCTATAGGATCTTGTACTCGGAATTGTATCGATTGGAAAACTCTTTTTCTAATTATCCTATCTACCCTGACTAGGGATTTAAAGTACTATCCATAGGACATTCATTCTCACTTACCGAGAGTGGACAATCATCTGTTGTCTGCTCAATTACCTCCATCAGGTTTTCCTTGTACCCGATCTTTCGCTATACTAGACCATCTAAACGATGATCCATAAGTCAATGGTCAAAGCACAAGTTCCACCCAACAAGGTATCTTTGGCGACTCAGGTCAAAGGTTCAATCATGCAACCGTGATGATAGAAAACCCTGATTGACAGTTCTGTAAGATACCATTCAGGGTTTCTAATTCGGTCAATTCAGTGAACTCATTCAACTAATGAGCACATGTATGTGTATCTCAGTTTCTCCACATTAATAACCAATGAGATTGGTCATCCTCATCACATGAGAAAATATCACATACACTAGTCTATCTGGATCCTTGATGTCCCATCTCAAGTATCCTATGATTAAGAATATTTAGATCAAATATCTCTACATGATCAATCTCATTATCATGATCTCATCATGATTTAATTATCATTGCATTTGATCAAGGACTTCATTATGATATTCGCATCTAATAAGAGCTTATAATGAAGATTTGCCTAATTAATTGAATAAGATATATTTAGAAATGTCGAATCATATCATATATGATTAGCTTGTAGGGCATACATTTCTATCATCAACTATACTGGACCATCAAGATGGTGATCCATAAGTCAATAATCAAAGTACAAGATATGTCTGGTAAGACATCTTTGGCGACTCAGGTCAAAGATCCAACCATGCTATTGAGATGTAAGAATAACCTATTAGACAGTTCGGTAAGATACTAATCAAGTTTTTCTAAATTGGTCAGTTCAATGAATTCATACCACTGATGAGAACCTATGTGTGTATCCTACTATCTCCACACTAATGATCAGTGAGATTGGTCATTCTCATCACATAAGAAGAGATCACACACTAGTCTATCCGGATCATTGATGTCCCATCTTAAAGATCCTATGACTATGAACATTTAGATCATATATCTTTAAATTATCAATCTTATTATTATGATCTCATCATGATTTAATCATCATTGCATGTGATCAAGGACTTCATTATGATGTATGCTTCTAATAAAAGCTAGTAATGAAGTTTTGTCTATTTAATTGAATAAGATATTTTTAGAAATGTCGAATCATATCATATATGATTGGCTTGTAGGGCATACATTTCTATCAATCTCCCACTTGTACTAAAGCCAATCACCCATTTGACTGATCTCTATCAACTCAAGGTGAAGCTCAAACACTCCTTGAGTAACTACTTCAGTTGGTGGATTTGTAATGTTATTAGTGGAAGATACTCTATCTTTTATTATATCTCTAAGTGCTGCAATCTCTTCAATTTTATGGTATTTCCAGAGAAGTTTTAAACATCTGATGAGACTTTGGCTCTACCCCATTGTTTTCCCAAAATAATGTGCGCTTTCAGCAAAAATTGGGACAATTCCATAAGCTAGATGAGAATTTTCATCTAGTATGCTTCTCAAGCAATATACAACCATTATGCAATCTACTTTAGATTAGTTGTAGAATTAGCAGCGTTCTCTTGCATGGAACTCTTCCAGCTCACTACACCATCATTATTTAGACTTATTATCAGACTTATCTGATTAAAAGCTTGAGTTTATAAAATCACAAGACTTCAAGTCTTATCCTCCATATATTAGAGATGCATCCATTTATTAATGATCCATTTATACCCTATAGAATAGATAGAGTTTGTAACAAATTTTATTATTTCGTTTCATTTTGAATCAATATCTCATATTACTTTAATATAGATCTTAAGATCATTATCCTTTATCTTATATCTTATTTCTTCTATCAAAGATATGTCCCACATATCTCTTAAGTTGATTGGACATAAGAAATAATCTATGATTTTCCCTTGTGTAATTATTAACGTGTACCATAATAAAAGTGTCATTGGATTGTGAGACTGTAACACTTTCTATTTATACCTTGCTCCTATTATCATTCTTAAGAATGAACTCTTCCTCTAAAAATATGGTGAGATGAGCAACTTATACCCTTCTCCCTAAGGGTGGTATTAATATCCTTAAGTTTTCTTAAGATATCCCACAAGCCAACACTTTATAGTCTTATATTCTAACTTGATAAGGTTATATTTCTTCACTAAGCCAGACATTCTGAAATCTTAACTTGCTTAAGGTCAAGCTTTAACCCATTTCCATATCCTATATGGAATAATTAGAATAGACTTGAAAAGAACCAATTTAAATCAAGTGCCTATATTAAGTACTAACCCCCTGAATAGACAAAGAAGAATTTTGCAAAAGTTGTCATTGTCCATATTATGCTCTACATATTATGGCTTCTCATTTTAACTACTCAATTAAACTAAAATGTATAAGAGATGTTCATCAAAATTAGTTTCTCAAGCAAACCTTTGGAACATAATCATCCGTTTGAATGCATACCTTACTCATTGACACCATTATTAGAACCCCAAAGAAACTATATTGGTGATTTCTTTCATAAACTTAGATACCATGGAAGATTACTATCTGTTGGTTTTGTTTAGAGCCTTTAACAGTGATCTTGCTTTTGCTTCTTGTCATGTCTCTATCACTCACCTTCCTCCCCTTGTTACCTAGGATGTTTATTTGATCCATATTTTGTGTCCAATAATGATAACTAGGATGCTTCTCACTCTCCGACGGAGCTCATAGACGACCCGCTTAGTTTCTAGGTTTGGTGATGATTCTTCATTTGTATATTGGTCGGTGGTTTCTAGGTTTGGTGATGATTCTTCATTTATGTATATTGGTTTGTCAAGTGGGTAGGCACACGCTTGTGTTCTTGTTCTTCGCCTTTGCCTAATTTTATTTTTGCCTTGGAGAATTTATTGATCCGTTCCTATAGAAGGGTAAATTCAATTTGTTTAGCTAAAGGCATAAATTGTTACGTATGCATATATATGTTTACATCAAACCAATACATTTAGATATATTTTAAAATTACTCTAACTACGTTAAACTAAATTTTATTAATTTAAAATCTTGTTTTATTCCTATTTTATATTAACTATTATTCATATATTATAAATTTTATATCGTCCATCCTTTCTTTTCATAAAACACATTCATAATGGGGTGTTTGGTTGCATGATAATGAAGGTCTTTGTTTTAATTTTTAAAAATTGTAAGAAAACTTGTTAAAAGAGGTGTTTGGTAATCATAATAATTTTATGTTTTAAAAGTGATTTTATTCTTAAACCAAAAAAGAGAGTCTCACCTCTTTCTTTTTTCTTGTGGTCCCCCACTTTGTTTGGTCAAGTGTGATAGTTACTCTTTTTTGTAATCACATCCCTCCAAACAAGATAATTTTATATCATGAGTTGGTTCACTTTTTATTTTAATATAATTTTTAATCATGAAAGTGTAAAAAAAATTTATTATGTAACTAAACACCGTGTGAGTTATGAATCATAAAATCCAACAACCATGGCCTTAATGGAGCCGAGGTCCTAAGGCGAGGCGAAGGGCCTGGTCCGGGCCGAGCCAGAGGGGTCCCGGGCCGCCTCCGTGAGGGCGCTTCTCACGTGGCTAAGTAAGGCGGCGGTGGACGGCCGTGATCGGTGGTGGTGGGGTAGGCTGGGCGTCATCCCGCGTCTCCGGCGGGCCCACCTGTCTCCCCACTGCCGTTGACCCGGGCAGGAGAGAATCATTGAATGCCGGTGGGTCCCGGCACGTGACCCCCCACGGTGGCGACGGACGACGCGCTGGATGTTGACCGGTCTTCGTCTCCTGCCTTATAATTTATACTAGTCAAAAGAACGCGCTTCGCACGTGTGCGGATGACGTTCATGAATGGTATGTCATACATATTTGAAAATTAATATATTAATATAAATATATAGTATAATTTAATTAAGGGTACAAGAAAATAATATGTAATCCTTGATGTGGGATCTTTGTTCATGATCTCTCGGGACAATAGATAAGTGTCTATACAAAGTTTCAGCAACGTTGCTCTTGTCTACTTGCTTATCTAGCACCTCTTTGCTTGTGTGTTTTTCATGTTGATGTAAGGCAGAGAATAATCTCTTATTTTCATTCCTTAGCGCTACTTCCAAAGCATGCACAATTTTTCTAATATCTGACGTAATTTTTAATTGATTATCCCATACCAGTTCAAACAAAAAATATTCAACCAAACCTTTTTCATTCATCGGCTTGCCATGATAATGATCAGAGCCCAACTCATAGTCTAAATCTTCTTAATCAGTCAAATATGCTTCATGGTAGGAAAATTGGGTGCTTAACTTCAAACTTTGCGCATTACTTCAGTGTCTTTAACCTCCTCCATGTCATCATCATTGATGCGCATTATTAAGGACTTGTCATTACTTATGCTTGCCTTTTCTTTCAGCTTGGTATCCCTCTTCTACTCTGATTTGCTTAAAGATAATGATGAAGTGCAGGCAACGGACTCTATCTGAAAGGAGTTGAGCTCTGAGATGAGCGAGTCTAATTGTCTAGTAAGGATCAGGGTCCACTAATAATTCCTCAAAAGTAAAATGTTGGGTCACCTATAGCACCAATGATGCAACCCATCTTGAGATATGCCTGGTGCAAATAAATTAATTGAAGAATATTTTAAAAGTTTGATAGCAAATAAATGATAGATGATCAACTATAAATAATTTTGAAAATGTAAACAAAATAGAAGTGATGTCTTCAGAACCTCAGATGAACTAAAAGCTAGTAACGACTAACGAAGGCCTGATATTCTACCATGGCAGATGAAATTCATGCATGCCCATGTTTGTGAATACTCCTTGCATCTAGTTTTCTGTGAACAATTGCATATACGTAGATACTAATATTCATTACATGTTTGTTTGTTATTAAGAGCTGGAGTCTAGAGGAACAAATAGAAAACACACTCAACTTGAAAGAATAAGGGCAAGTAAAAATTAACACAAACATATCTGCAGATTCTTCGTTCAAAAAAATAAAAAACATGTGTAAATAATAAACTATATCCAACCAACCAATAGACTAAACTTGAACATATGCATATCAACAGTAGTTGCAGTAGACCTTTCACTAATGCACACTTAAAAAGTTAATGCCAGAACATACAACCAAACAATTTATATGCTAGAAGATAGTTCTTTATTTGCTAGATGACAATTCCAATTGCTGGCTGCTTTTTTATGTCTGTGTATTTCCAGTTTTTCTGAAACATTAACCCACCACACAAGGCACCAGCACACAACCATATGTATAAATCAACATTCCAAACTAAAATTAACTGCATCAAGTATTACCTTCTTAGGTGGAAGAATATATGCTATATGAATGTATGATCTTCCCTTGTTTGTAGGAAAAGTGATAATCTGCATGTAAAGAATAGTGAGTCGGAGTATACCAAATATAGTTTTCAATCGCTGGAAAGTGTTGCACGCAAGATCCCTTGGGTGTTTAAGCTGCAATCCTTCACCACACCAATTTAATATCCTTCCTGTCCTTGTGGAGTTAAGAGCATGGGTGTACTTTTGTTCATGGGCGCATGGAAAGGTACCCATATCCTAAGGCAAGACAACCCTCCCTCCCCTCACCTTGGGCACCTCGTGTTTGCCTCAAATAACATAGTATGTCATGCCTCACTCACATGTATCTTGAGATCCATATGAAAGATAGTTCATTCATAGACACTTCTATCTTGAGAGGAGAATCTAAGGAGACCCATAAACTTGGAGGAATGCAACACAAGAAAAGAGAAATATTGGAGTATGCAAAAAACATAAAATAAATATTAGAGCTAACGAAATCAGAAATATGGAAATCTGGGACCATAAAAGAATCATAAATCTAGAAATCTGAAGAAATCAGAAATCTCATATGTGAGATAACCCAAAAGTCAGAAATCTAAAAATTTTCTTTAAGGCCCAAAAATCCAGGAGCCCATGAATTCACAAGAGATGTACATTGTCAGTTCTTTTAAGCTGCTGAGATATCGTTGTAGTGGATGTTTTGTTTTTCCTTTTTTTCCCTTCGATCAATGGAGACTAATTAAAGACTATTTTTGTTACACTTACACTCTAACCAACATATTTTGGTCCAAGGCCATTAGATGTCACCTAGGGTAGTGGTATTGTTTGTTTTTTATTCCGACAAGTGTTAAGAGCTCCAGATTCTGATTAAATCAGAACCATGACATTCTAATTGTGTTCCAATTTGGTTATTAAAATCAAAATAATCTGATAATTTTCAAATTTATAATATACATTAAAGCTTATAAAAAATGGCTTGGTAGTAGCCTTTGTACACTTATTTTCTGTTCTCCTTTGTAAATTTTTATATAAAATAAAATGAATTATGGCTTTGCCATCTTCCAAAAAAAGAGTGATTATTGGTTTGATGTTTTCTCTACATAGATGACAACTATTTTCAGTTGTTGAGAAAAAGATATGCAATGTAAAAAATTTGCTATGTTATTGGAAACAAGGATCGTAGGCATTTGGATTGTCCATTGCCAAAGTCCCAATCCAAACCCAACATAAGCAAAACTAATACTAAAATCAGCCTGGATATTCTTCCAAAAATACAAAAAACATAAAAACATAATAAAACACTCCAAACTGAACCAAGGGAGGTTGAAGGAAGGCATCGAAGAACGAAAACCGAATTAAATAAATGCATAAAGGCACCGGCACACAACCATATGCATAAATCAACATTCTAAACTAAAATTAACAGCATCATGCATTACCTTCTTAGGTGGAAGAATATATGCTATATGAGTGTATGATCTTCCCTTATTTGCAGGAAAAGAGATAATCTACATGTAAAGACGGTGAATCGGAGTATACCAAACATAGTTTTCAATCGCTGGAAAGTGTTGCACGCAAGATCCCTGGAGTGTTTAAGTTGCAATCCTTCACCACACCAATTTAATATCCTTCCCGTCCTTGTGGAGTTAAGAGTATGGGTATGTACTTTTGTTTATGGGCGCATGGAAAGGTACTTATGATTTATTTGTAAAAATCTATATGATGGATATTTCAATCACAGACACTTCTATCTTGAGAGGGAGAATCCAAGGATACCCATAAACTTGGAGGAATGCAACACAAGAAAAGAGAAATATGGGAGTATAAAAAAATAGTCATAAAATCTTAGAGCTGACGAAATCAAAAATATGGATATCTGGGACCATAAAAGAATCATAAATCTAGAAATCTGAAGAAATCAGAAATCCCATATTTAAGATAACCCAAAAGTGAGAAACCTAAAATTTTCTTAAGGCCCAAAAATCTAGGAGCCCATGAATTCACAAGATATGCTCATTGTCAGTTCTTCTAGGATGCTGAGATATCGTTGTAGTGGATGTTTTGCTTCTTTTTTTTTTCTCTTTTTTCCTTTTGTTAGTGGAGGCTAATTAATGACTGTTTTTTGCTACATTGACACTCTTACCAACATATTTTGGTCCAAGGCCATTGGATGTCACCTAGGGCAGTGGTATTGCTTGTTTTTGATTCCGATAAGTGTTAAGAGCTTCTGATTCCAATTAAATCGGAACCATGACATTCTAATTCTGATCCAATTTGGTTATCAAAATCAAAATAATCCGATAATTTTCAAATCTATAATATACATCAGAGTTTATTAAAAATGGCAAATAAATCTTATTTTACAATTAAGTTTTTGATATAAATATTTAAAAGTTTACTTTTTACTTTTTTAGCATTTAAATATTTAATTTAATATTTATTATAATATTTATTTTTACATATATTGTTTTTATGGGAATCAGAGAAAGGATATGAAATTAAATACTTTTTATATTTTTCATGATTTCAGAAATAATTTTTACAACAAACTTCGTTTTAAAAATCATATCAATGTGCGTATCAGACCCAGATTGATCAGGATCTTTCAGGAGCAAACAGATATGCTCCAAACCCTTGATTCATGTTATCGTTGTTCTTCTCCCTCTGAATTATTGTTCATGCTCTACTCTGGGTAAATATCTAACCAAATTATATTTACACATAATAGGGCAAATTATGTCAAAGCCACTTTTTGGCTGTCTTTTTTCTTTTTTTATTCTTTTAATGCTTTTGCCAAATTATTTGTCAGAAACATTAAAACACGGCAATTCCAACATATGGTAGCTACTATGGGTGGCCATTCAAGAGTTGTCTTTGACAAGCAAATATGGTTGTTAAAAAGGATGCGATTATCTTTACACTATGTCTAACTTGAAACTATACAAGGTTTTACCAAAAGAAAGAAAAAAAAATATGTAACTTGCATTTGTTTGGTAAAATATGGTATATGAATGTTGTTTGGAGTTCTACTGATGGAATTGATGATCTCTATTAAATAGGCCCCAATCATGTAACCTAGTTCACATTTCTAAATAACGTAGCCAGACAACAAGAAAATGATAATAACTTGCACTTGGAGGCAGCTTTCAATGTGAGCAATAACCTAGTAATGGAATATGCGGTGAGTGAATTATATGGCTGGATCACGGATTGGAGAAGGGGGAATAATTTGTGGATTAATTCGATCGTACCTTTCTTTGCGCTTCTCCATGAACCTCTGTAGCAACTTTCTCCTGGCCATGGGCAGATCTACAGTTACACAAAAGAGGAAGAAACATTTAAGACTTCGTGATCAATCAAATGGGGTTTTCCAATTGTATAGCACTACTGCAAGGGAAGTTGCTCGTTTCCTCAAGCCTCACCTCCTTCAACTTGCTTGCCCTCTTTTAGCTTTGGCGCTAGGTTTCCAACGCATCCGGTATATGTCGTCTCCATGATAGATTCCACCTGTAACCAAATGATTGCTGCTAAAGAGTTACAAGGATAGGTGATAAGCAGATCCCAAGAAAAAAATTATCGAAATATGCACAGAAGAACTATCGAGGGATTGGGAGGGGCAAGCGTCAAGCCCGTCATCCATCGAAAGTACGGCGGCATCATCGCCGGTAAGTACTCCCGAGTTGAAGCCGACAACGATTTCATCGGCCAGATCGACCCCTCATGCCTCCAGCCCCACTACGGCTGCCCAACAGAACGAGATACGCGGGGGTGAGACGGCGGAGGAGATATGAGCGTAGGACAAGAGAAGAGCGCCCAAGCGGATCGTGAAACCATGGGCCATAAACAGGAACAAATATCATCGTAATGTACATGGCCAAAAAATAGACCAGATTCACAAGACGAAAAAAACGATCGCCGCTTGAAGAAAATTGACAATAACGAAGGGAATGCCATTGAAGAAAATTGGTAGAAGCAGACGGCGGGAGAGATGGAAACGGCCGATAATGAAGTGGGGGGCGGATAAAACGGAGAGAGAGAGAGAGGAAAAAACGGACAAAGTGGAAGACAAAATGGTGAAGGGGTGCCGTCGTGCGGCGGGTGCTGGCGGAGGCGTTATTTTTGGACGAAATAGGGGCGGAGGCGGCGAGGTGTGCCGTCGCGCGGCGGGTGCTGGTTGCCAGGCGGCGGGTGACCGAGGCGGCACGGTGGCAGCCGCGTGGTACGCGCGAGTGGGAGACGTGAACAGGCGATGCCAAGGAGAAATCGGCGCGCCTGAGGAAGCACAAGAGAGCGAAGGAGACGGGGCGTAACGCGGACGGTGGAGGCATTCGCGGGGCACCGAGAGAGAGGAGACGTATAGTAGAGCAGGACCGACGGTGGAGGGTGAAACCGTCGGCGGAGGGGCGGAGTTTCATCAGGCGATCTGGTGAGGGAAATAAATCCGACGGTGAAGAACAGGACCGAAACAATCTAAAAATGATCGAACGGTTGATAAGAGGAGGACGAAAATTTGACACTCGCACTTCTTATATTAAGTTAGATTTATCTTCTCTCTCTCCCGGAGACCGGAGATATTGTTGAAGTATGTCACATACCGTATGTGTACAGAATGTCTACGGCACCCCTGCTCACGTTTGACGATATTGACCGAGTACGATGGTGTACTGGGTCGCGGGATTTTATTAGAAAAATATGTTCTTATAAAAAGTGCTGATAAAAGAAGTGTTTCGCAACCATTATCTTTACGGAGGATAAAAAAGAATAGTTTTTCTTTTTGTCTTTGTGGTGTCGAATACTCGATAATTATACGTATTCTCACGGTTTCTGTTATCATTCTTTGCCAACCAAAACTTGTCAATTAACCAAACATCCTCATCTTTCGGGGTACAAATGAGTAGAGCGTAGTATGTTGTTCAATTTTGACACTATGTTGTTCAATTTTAGGACAACTATTTTATACGAGTTCGAATTCGAATTCGAGTTCGAGTTCGAACATAAATTTTTACAAATATATTTAACTTTTGTTCCGATTCGACTCATTTTGAATTGATTCCAACTCAAGTTCAATTTCGAACTCGAACAACAATTTGTCTCAATCGCTGTTCACATTCAAATTAAAAATCGATATCAATTTATTCTATAAGACTTAAATCAATATAAACTCATTCGCGAAATTTTAACTTTAATTCATTCACAAAATTCAATTCGAGTTTAAATTAAAATTAAATTTCAGTTCAATTTATTTTATATATATTTATGTAATAATATATAGCAATTGATACTTATAAATTAAAATTTAAAAACACATATTTAATTGAGATATTCTTGAGCATATCGACTCGAGTATAAGACTACTTTACACTTTGAGTGAATCAAGTTTTATTTTTTATTTTTTTTGGTTCAAACATGTTCGATTAACATAATAATGGGCGAACGAGTAAGACATGTTTGTCTTCATCTATGCTCATCTTCAAACATTGAACAATTTATATCTTATTTTCACCCACCAAGAAGGTAAGCTAACCAGGAGTGCTAATTATAGCTAGAATCCTAATCAAATCCCATTGATCCAGAACTTATTTCCCATCAAGTTAGGAAGAAAAAATAGTCAAAATATCATATTTCTTGTCAACTGGTGAAATAGTTGGCTCTGCTACGGATTTGACCTTTCCCCTCACCAGGAGCTTTAGAGCCGGTTTATTCTAAATTATCTTCAATTGTATAAGAACTTCAAGGTTGCAAATGGTTAGAATCAACTGACAAATGATATTTTTATTCCTTTGCTTTTTGATAATCCTTTCACATTTAACCCAAGTATATTGTGTAATAACTGATTAAATTAATTGACTAATCTAACAACCATGCTACTTCTTAAGAAGTCACTTAAGGATAACACGTTTAACTTGTGAGTTCTTCAACTTAATCTCCGAAATATAGTTAACTTAGTGTTGTTAGTAGTTCATTTACGTAATCTCTTAAAGTATTCACAAATTACGATGTGAAATATTATGCGGTATTAAACTGTTTAATGTTTAATCTCTTCCATAATATCCAAATTAAATATATCTCGGCCTTTCAAATATAAATCAACCGTTGATCCATGACTATATAGGGTTAGGAGTGCAAACAAATTAACTAATATATATATATTTATTTATTTATTTATTTATTTAACTTGGCTCATCTCTCTCTCCGAAAGGACGGAGATATCAACGCTATGATCAGCCCAATAGTTGCAGACCCTTAGAAGTCTTGAACGATCAGTTTTTAATGGACTTAGACCCAAATCTCGGAGTTTAGGGGATCATATATTCCAAGAGAAATTCTTTAAATCAGGGTAAAGGTTTTGTGTGGCATACGCTGGTGGGAAGAGTTAACTTTGTTTCTTTTGCAATTCTATTATTTTAAAGGTCTCTCTTGCTTAAAAAATAATAAACCGTTTTATATTTTTAAAACAAGGATTTCGTTTAATTAAAGTTGTAAGAACATGTGAAAAATTAATGCGATTGCGTCTCAGTGCGAACTTCGTCGGTTGGTTTCAACTTCCACTCTTTCTTTAATTATGTAATTAGCAGAAAAAATATTTTCGTATGCATTGCTTTATTTTAACCCAACAGAAGAGAAAATAGTGTAGAATGAGGCAAGATTACGTACTGTGTTATGGAGTTAATTAACAAGCACTCATTGAAATTTAAACTTCTAGCCGACCGACTCAGTTGGCGCCGTCCCTGTGCCTGGGGGCACAGGGCGAGGGTTCGCCTCCCGACGGCATCAAGCCGGGCACCCGGGGGGTGACCTGTGTGGTTCGGGTGGGGCTCGAACCCTCGCCAGTGCAGCGAGCTTTGCCGGCCACTGGGCCGCTACGTGACCAAAAAAAAAATTTTAAACTTCTAACCAGATCAATCATGTGTTCTTCTCTTCGTAGATGCATGAATATTCATATAGAACGTCATGTTACTATCTGATCATATCGGGAGAAACTCAGCGGCTGTTGTCATGATCCAAATTTTTAACATGTACAGCGAAAGATAATCCGGCGACGTAACGGGGAAGAATATCTGTTTGGAATCAAATAAGACTAAAATCACAATTTAGATTCATAATAACATCTATTTATGAGTACACAAACTACATCTATCTAAGCAAATCAAATGTCAACATTAAACAAATAATCAATAGCTCCTCGAATTCCCAAAACATTACTACGCTTCTACTGTGCTAAACATGTAATCCTGAAAATATTAACAACGAAAATGGGTGAGTTACCACAAACTCAGTAGGACTTACACCCGAACTATCCTACTATACTAGTTATTCTCTATTGATATTAAAAATAAATAACCTATAAATTTAGATTATAATATATAGAGTTTAAACTAATAATATAAATGATTACAATACCTTTCTACTACCCCATAAGTTAACATGATTCTATATGCACCAAACCGTCATAACCTTCGCAAATCTACTAAACTAGGTATGCGTACACAACATAGACCTATCATAAAAAGAATGACTCATCTAAACACTATCATACATGCCAAAATACATAAATAAACTATTTATCTGAGTAAGTTATATGCTCCACTTGGACATTGTAGTTCACAAAACTAACAGCAAATCTACCATATATAAAAGTAACATATAGTAAGCTAAATCCCATAGTACCCCTAGGCAGGGGAGTACTTAGGATAAACCGCGGTATCCGGGATCGACGGATGCTCCGGATAGTTCTAATTCATCTACTGCCCACAAGTCACGAATTATAGTCTGGTGAAGTAAAATTTCATTACATTGCAACCCTCTGTGTACTACATCTCTCAAGATGAAAGTACATAAATAACTCAAACAACCAAACATTTAACTAGCATACCAATGACAATCTAACCATGGGTTACATCTATGTACAACCATAGATCAATGCACCACATACATGCATACCACATAACAGTTTAATACAACTAGAACAATCTAACCATATGATGCATCTAATGTAGAATCATACAAGTTTACAAACTAACATACTAAGTGCACGTATTGACAATTTCTACTATCCACAATCTATATGATACAAAACTAAATGATATGAACACAATACTTAACTCCTCACATCGACTTTTTAACCGAATATATATATTAAAGATCACTGTATGCAACCATGCTAATCTAACTAGACTCAATCATAGGAAAACCTAGCATGCTAATTAACATACATGGATAATTGAATCAATCTAAATATGCATGATTGAACAAGCTAATCTAACTCTATCTAATCATGCAAATATATCAAAAATAACCCACTAATTATATTCTATTAATCATGGTGATTTAAGCATATTTTTACGATTTAATCAAATATATAGGAGTGTTAAGAATACTCGAGACGCATACCTTAACGACGACGATAAACGGCGCATGAAATTGCAAAGAGATTGACCGAATGACGAGTAAGTCACGGTCACGATGCCAACGCAAAATTGAACCGAATGGTCTCAATCAAACTGCTGGAAAGATAGAGAATAATATGAGAGAGAGGGAATAGAGATAATAGGAGAGAGAGAGAGAGAGAGAGATAGGGGGTCGGGTCAGCGGCTGCTATTGGGTGCGGCCGCGGCGGGGCGCGAGGCGGTCAACCGGGGGGGGTCTACAGCGTCAGAGGCGGGGGTCGGCGGCACGGCGCGGGTGTGCGCTCGCGCACGGGGGACGGCGCACAACGGTCGTCGGGTGTCGCGCGGTGCAGAGAGGGGCGGACGGCAGCGGGCTGGGCGGCACGCGGGCATAGGCGGGGACGGCGGGGCGACGCGGCGGCGACCGAGGGGCCGAGACCGCGCTGGCGACTGGGCGAGTGGTGGGGCTGTCAACCGGGGCGGAGGCGGTAGGGGTGCAAACGAGCCGAGCCGAGCCGAGTAGTATGGTGTTCAAGCTCGGCTCGTTTATTTTACACGAGTTCGAGTTCGAGCTCGAGTTTTAGCGAGTATGTGGAACCCTTGTTCAAGTTTGGTTTGTTTATTAATCGAGCCGAGTCGAGCTCGAACTCGAGTAGTAGTTAGACTAAAATTCAATTCATATTCAAACTTAAGCTATATACAAACTCCTTTATAAACCCAAAATCAAGGAAAAGTCATTTGTGAAACTTTAGATTTAACTCATTTATGAAACTCAATCTAAGTTTAAACTCAATTTTTTAATTATTTAATATATTTAAGTGACAATATATAAATATTAATACTTAAAATTTAATTTTTAAAAATAAATTAATGTTTCAATCTAAGTCTAACTACTACTCGAGTTCGAGCTCGAGTTTTAGCGAGTATGTGGAACCCTTGTTCAAGCTTGGTTCGTTTATTAATCGAGCCGAGTCGAGCTCGAACTCGAGTAGTAGTTAGACTAAAATTCAATTCATATTCAAACTTAAGCTATATACAAACTCCTTTATAAACCCAAAATCAAGGAAAAGTCATTTGTGAAACTTTAGATTTAACTCATTTATGAAACTCAATCTAAGTTTAAACTCAATTTTTTAATTATTTAATATATTTAAGTGACAATATATAAATATTAATACTTAAAATTTAATTTTTAAAAATAAATTAATGTTTCAATCTAAGTCTAACTACTACTCGAGTTCGAGCTCGAGTTTTAGCGAGTATGTGGAACCCTTGTTCAAGCTTGGTTCGTTTATTAATCGAGCCGAGTCGAGCTCGAACTCGAGTAGTAGTTAGACTAAAATTCAATTCATATTCAAACTTAAGCTATATACAAACTCTTTTATAAACCCAAAATTAATGAAAAGTCATTTGTGAAACTTTAGATTTAACTCATTTATGAAACTCAATCTAAGTTTAAACTCAATTTTTTAATTATTTAATATATTTAAGTGACAATATATAAATATTAATACTTAAAATTTAATTTTTAAAAATAAATTAATGTTTCAATCTAAGTCTAACTACTACTCGAGTTCGAGCTCGAGTTTTAGCGAGTATGTGGAACCCTTGTTCAAGCTTGGTTCGTTTATTAATCGAGCCGAGTCGAGCTCGAACTCGAGTAGTAGTTAGACTAAAATTCAATTCATATTCAAACTTAAGCTATATACAAACTCCTTTATAAACCCAAAATCAAGGAAAAGTCATTTGTGAAACTTTAGATTTAACTCATTTATGAAACTCAATCTAAGTTTAAACTCAATTTTTTAATTATTTAATATATTTAAGTGACAATATATAAATATTAATACTTAAAATTTAATTTTTAAAAATAAATTAATGTTTCAATCTAAGTCTAACTACTACTCGAGTTCGAGCTCGAGTTTTAGCGAGTATGTGGAACCCTTGTTCAAGCTTGGTTCGTTTATTAATCGAGCCGAGTCGAGCTCGAACTCGAGTAGTAGTTAGACTAAAATTCAATTTATATTCAAACTTAAGCTATATACAAACTCCTTTATAAACCCAAAATCAAGGAAAAGTCATTTGTGAAACTTTAGATTTAACTCATTTATGAAACTCATTTTAAGTTTAAACTCAATTTTTTAATTATTTAATATATTTAAGTGACAATATATAAATATTAATACTTAAAATTTAATTTTTAAAAATAAGTATATAATATAATATTTAATCGAGCTGCTCGCGAGTTTATCGAGCCGAGCAGGAGTCTGTTCAAGCTCGACTCGTTTAATGAGTCGAGCTTTATTTTTTGTTCAAACTTGTTCATTTAACATAATAAACGAGCCGAGTCGAGTTTTTATCGAGCGGAGCTTCGAGTTACTTGTCGAGTGTATTGGTTGGTTTGCACCCCCAGGAGGCGGTGACGTTGGGCAGCGAAGTCAAAAAAAACGCACAAACCAGAGGAGAAAACGGCGGACGCTGAAGAGAGGAAAAGGGAAACGGCTGGGTGGGGGAAACTGGAGCTTCGGAGGGGAGAAAAAAAATAACGGAAAGGGTAGGGAAGAGATAAGAATAATGAGGCAGTGGTTTCGGTAGAATATCGGAGGGGAGAAAAAATGGAAAAGATTGAGGAAGAAAACAAATTTAATATTATTATATCTTCTGATAAATATTATAATTACTATTTAATTAATTAAAAAATCCAACCGTTACAGCTGTACCCTTTTCAATTTGATTATTGTAAAATTTTACAAAATAATATGCTTAGTATATATATTCGACTGTTTGAATTAGTGTACAATCTTATATATATATAACTTTTATTTCAAGTTACACAAGGAGTACGAAAACAGACACAGAAACATATTATAATTGTGAGATCATCTTTTAACCCAGATGTTTTTTTTCCCACTTTACTTTGGTGTCTTTTACAAGTTCGATCAAACAAAATCTCTCTTGTTTGATGTCTAAAGAGAGACTCGTGTGCTTTTAGATAAATAATTTTGAAGTAAGAAAATTATAATAAAGCAAATAAATTACCCCAAGTGAACTACCGTATGTGTCCCTGCGGCGATGTCGCCGTGGGAGTCCAATGGGGTGCCCCCTCCCTATTCGAATCCAAGAACATCCAGTCCTGGACACTTGTGCTAGGGTTGTTCACTATTTGGTTCAACCCAAAAAATTAAACTAAATCTGTATTTTGGTTCAAATTGATTTGATTTGAATTACCAATTGATTTAGTTTGATTTCTAGGGTTTTTCAAACTAAATCAAACCGTTAATCCGAATAACTCAAGTTAGATTAAATATTTATTTTAGTTATATATAATACAATATATATGTCTTTTCTCATAAAAATACTTTTTTTAAGAATTTTTAAGACAAATAATGAAATGTATAAATAATTACACTAAATTTTAATAGAATGTGATTTAAAATGAATAAAATGAAATTATACATTGACATAGTTACCGTATCTTAATAAAATATGGTTTGAATTGAACAAAATCAAACTAAATCGAATTAATTTGGTTCGGCTTGATTTGGTTTGAGAAATAGTTTGGTTTGTTTTGGTTTGGTTTGAGAAAAAAGTACTCAAAAACTAAATCAAACTAGACCATAAACACCTCTAACTTGTGTCGGTGACTTTGACAAACTTAGCTACTCTTCCAAAAAAAAAAGTGAACTACATACATACGTGATCGTTGTTGAGTCCAGATCATCTCAGTCTTGTAATGAAATGAACATCTCTAGTCCCCAATGAGAACATATCACAACTCTCGTATCAATTAAGTGGTGGTTCAGTAACGACCAATTCATCGTTAGTGAACATTTATTGAATATTTACTGAATCGGCTAGTTCGGTAATGAGTTACACTAGTTTTAATAATAATTTATACTGACTTCAGTAATAGTTCATTAAGGAGTTAATGACAGTTCAATAAATATTGCTTAACTTTTACTAAAATATTATTAAGTCATTAGTGAAGTCAATGTAACTTATTATTGAACTGGTTAATTTAATAACGATTCAATAAAGATCTAACGGTGATTCAACTGTTGCTGAACAACAACTTGAATGACATAAGGATCACGACATATTGGATGGAAGAATTGTTACTGTTCCCTCCAAGGTGAAATCGAGGTGAGCTCGTCTCGATCTCTGTTGGGTCAAAGTCCGTGTGCGCCACCGTGCACGGGATGCTTCTTTGACCAGATTTTGCAAAGTTCCTCGAGTGATATCTCGTTTGAGGAGCCGGTCGACTGTTGCCTGGTTGACATCTCCCCTGTCCCGTGGGCAGGTGGGCGGGGTTCAAAGGTCGCAGAAGTCCGACTTCCCCTGGAGGAAGGTACAAGTGAGGATCGAGCGGCACGCAGCTTAAGCCGTTTGGCCATGGTGGACAAAAAATATATATATCTCGTTTGAGGAGCAAATAATGTGATGCGCACGTAGAGCCTGTTTAATTAGCCTGTAAGGAGTACACTCGTGAGCTCCAAAACGGTCATCATCCTCGATTACTTAAAGCTCTTCTCTCCACGATTAAAAATAAAAAAAAAGTGGACACAGAAGTCAAGAAGGGCACTGTCAAGAGATTTGTACGTAAACCAATTTTGATAGGATGATTGATTGCGTGATAATTGAATTTTATTACAAAACTATGGTTGTGCCACAAACCATATGTTAAAAAGAATGTTCGATGATCATCGGGAATTTGTGTTTTATAGAGATTTTTTCAAGGACAAGAACTTTGTTCAAAAAAAAAAATTTGTTCTGGTATTTCTCTCATCGTTTTTCTTTTGTTCACTACAAGAATTATTGTTACTGGCGACGGCAATGACCCTAAAGCTGTCGCCAAGTTGTCGCAAATAAGCCCGTCGCCAATAATATTGGCGACGGCTTCTACTAAACCATCGCTAATAACCCTATAAGCGATGTTTAATAGCCGTCGCCACCTATCATTATTAGCGATAGGTTTGATTAGGCGTCCCAAATATAGGTATTGGCGACGGCTTAAAGCCGTCTCCAATAAGATCTTTCGAATCTGGCAGAGGTATTGGCGACGGCTAACAGCCGTCGCCAATACCTATATTTGGGATGGCTTTTCAAAGCCGTCACCAAAGAAGGGTTTTTAAGCCCGCGGAGTGTCAACAAAACAAATTGGCGATGGCTAACAACTGTCACCAATACATATATTTAGGACGACTTTTCAAAGCCGTTGCCAAAGCAGGGTTTTTAAGCCCGTGGGGTGTCAACAAAACAATTGGCGAAGGCTAACAGCCGTCGCCAATACCTATATTTGGGACGGGTTTTTAATGTCGTCGCCAAATGAGGGTTTTTAAGCCCGCGGGGTGTCAACAAAACAAATTGGCGATGGCTAACAACCGTCGCCAATACCTATATTTGGGACAGCTTTTCAAAGCTGTCGCCAAAGCAGGGTTTTAAGTCCGCGGGGTGCCAACAAAACAAATTGACGACGGCTAACAGCTATCGCGCAATACCTATATTTAGGACGGCTTTTTAAAGTCGTCGCCAAAGCAGGGTTTTTAAGCCCGCGGGGTGTCAACAAAACAAATTGGCGATGGCTAACAACCGTCGCCAATACCTATATTTGGGACGACTTTTCAAAGCTGTCGCCAAAGTAGGGTTTTTAAGCCCGCAGGGTGTCAACAAAACAAATTGGCGACGGCTAACAGCCGTCGCGCAATACCTATATTTGGGACGGCTTTTTAAAGTCGTCGCCAAAGTAGGGTTTTTAAGCCCGCGGGGTGTCAACAAAACAAATTGGCGACGGCTAGCTGCCGTCGCTAATAGTTTGTACGCGTCGCTAAAGTATTATTGGCGACGGCTGACGAAGCCGTCGCCAATACTTCTGTAATGTAAAAAAAAATAGCTTCATTTGCTGTCGGATTCATGCAGGTTTACATCCATACATGAATATACATTATGGGAATGATTATCATCAACCCATTCATACATTTTCACAACACAAAGTATACTTCTATTCACATTTATCACCCCAATTTCTAAATCACAACCTTATACAATCAAACCAAATAACAATCCAGAATACAATCAAACCACGTACCATTGAACATCACATCCAAACACACATCTCAAATGTCATTCCATAACACAATATATCACATACACAATATCCATAATAAGTTTTGGATAAAAAGATTACAAAATGGAATGTCTAATGAGAAGAAAATAAAAATATCAATCATCTTCAAATGATCCTTCGTCGTCATCATCCTCGTACTCTTCATCGTCCTCATCTCCGTCGTCGTCTTGATGAGATTGTGTTGGAGGTTGCCTCGATGTGGATGGTACACTGGCCGGGAGTCTTTGACTCATTTCGTCATACATTTGTGTCAACCGTAGGACAGTTTCTTAAAATGACCTTTGTTTATCGTCCTACTGTTGCTTCAAAGAAGAAATCTCAGATCTACATTCGACGTTGACCTGAGCTTGCTTCTCCACCTGCTATCTAAGCTCTTGGACCTCTTGGGTCGTGGAGAAAGAAGAACCTCCACTGGACCCACCATACCAAGTGTTGCGAGTTTCACCTCGCCCACCACATCTGATCCGTCCCGGTCTATCTCTACCGAAAATGGATACAAAAGTCTCCTCCAGAGTGAGTGGCTGAGATACCCCAGCATCAGAAGATTCGGATGCTAGGGGATTCATCAATTGTTGCATATTTTCCTACAATGAGAATTTGAGTTAAAAGATATGGGTATTAAATGAAAAAAAAAATTGAGAAATAAAATTGGTATTGGTGTATACCATCATTTGACGACTTTGGTCATTATCCCAGATGACCGCTCCATCTTCCTCTTCATGTGTTTGAGTCATCTGGAAAACCTCGGGACGAGTAGGGCGACGTCCTTCTTTTTGTACTTGTTCAAAAACAATAAGATATAAAATTGCATGAAAAGTAAAGAATTCAATTAAATATTTAAGTTTCATACTTACAAAATCTGGCTCTAACTCGTAGATGTTTGTTCTTCCTCTTCTATATGGCATTGTTAACTTACTCATATTCCCTTGATTTCTTTCACTCAATGCCTACAAATTTATACATGAAGACTTCGTTAATAACTTTAAACATTATTAAAATGAACCAAAACATTTAAATAAAAATTTATTTTACTCTTGTTTCATCTCGAGCCCATAAATTGCACATATGTGGCCATTGTTCCTCATTGCATTGTTGAGGAACATTGGCTACAGCCTCCTCGAATGATCGTCCTGCAAAACACTAAATACAAATATTGTTAACAAGGAATATGAGGTTTTACGTTACTTGTAATTAAAAACATACCCTTCTTTTTAAATGGCTCCTTTTCTTTCTTTGCATTTCGCCCATATGTCTTAAAATCTATGCATCTATAGATGCACTCCGTTCGAAAGTAAAGTGTTGCTACATGAAAAAACAAGGTGAGAATCAAGACAACAAATTATAAATAAGAGTACAAAAATTAAATTTACCTTGAGATCACGAATGATCGCATCTTTCTTCTCCTGTGGGAGAGTCATGAAATTTTGTTCCCATAAATTACAGTGTACTCTGTTACATACCGCAAGATAGGATGTAAACTCCTGACTATGTGATCCTACACCTGAGCCACCTACTAACTCAACGTTAAATGACTCATCGGGTCCCAGAGTTCGCACAGTCATCGCTTTAGCTGGACCTCTCCCACGACGAGCAGCTGTAGTTATTTACATGTAAAACGAGAAAATTGGTTAAAAGACAAAGTAATTCTTAAGCAATTGATATAATTAGAAATATTTAAACATATACCTGAGGCGTGTGAAGATGGACTACCTCCATTCGAAGGTGTCGCCTGAGGAGGAACAGGCTCACAGGGTGCCTCTAAAGGTGGTTGTGACGCAATACCTCTAGAGCTGGAAGGAGTAGACTGGGATCGATCTCTAGATGCATGAGATCGACCTGAGTGACTCTGTGGTCCACCACCCTGCGATGGTGTACCCCCCTGAGACGTCCTACGGCTCTTGCTGAAACCCTTCATTTGTCATATAATAACGAGATATGATTTGAGTTGAATCATGAGTGTTTGTGTTCTTTTCCCTAATCCGACACCGATTTGGATGGGTCAAATCAGCATCCAATTGGGTAAAAAAAACCAAAACACCCTATATGAACCAAATTTGCTCCATCCAAACCATTTATCGATTTGGATGGGGCAAATCAGCCTCTGTTTGAATTTTTTCTCCAATCGGAAGCCGATTTGCCCCATCCAAGCCCGTCACCGGGTTGGATGGGCCAAATCGGCCTCGGATTGAGTGTTTGGATTTTTTTCCCAATCGGAAGCCGATTTGCCCCATCCAAATCCGTCACCGGGTTGGATGGGCCAAATCGGCCTTGGATTGGGTGTTTGGATTTTTTTCTCCAATCGGAAGCCAATTTGCCCCATTCAAACCCGTCACCGGGTTGGATGGGCCAAATCGGCCTCAAATTGGATGTTTGGATTTTTTTTCTCAATCGGAAGCTGATTTGCCCCATCCAAGCCCGTCACCGGGTTGGATGGGCCAAATCGGCCTTGGATTAGGTGGCTGGATAGGGTTTGTCAAATTTCTACTTCTAATGGATGTGTTGTTTGGAGTTGTACCTCTTCATCAGTTACACCAAATGTTATAGGTACGTCCACAAGTTCTTCTTGATATAGTTCTAATTCATCATCACTCTCATTTTCGGTAATGTTATTGTAGTTACGAGGTAAAGATCTTACAGGCAAAACCCAACCCTTATCTGAGTTGTCATCCACGTAAAATACTTGTTCCACTTGACTTGCAAGTGCAAACGGTTCATCAGTCCCTAATCTTCGTTGTGTGTTTAATGATATAAATGATAGAAATGTATGCTCTACAAGCCAATCATATGTGATATGATTTTACATTTTTTGTAATATCTTATTCAGTATAAATGGCATAACCTTCATTACTTGCACTATCTAGATGCGTCTATCGTAATGAAGTCCTAGGTTGCATGCAATGATGATTGAATCATGATGAGATCATGATAATGAGATCAATCATCTAGAAGCATGTACTCTAAATGTTCCTAGTCGTAGGATCCTCGAGACGGGACATCAAGGATCCGGTAAGACTAGTGTATATGATATCTTCTCATATGATGAGAATGACCGATCTCATTGGTCATCAGTGTGGTGACACTGAGATACATATACAGGTGCTCATTAGAGGAATGAGTTCACTGAACTGACCAGTATAGAATCCCTGAATGGTATCTTACCGAACTGTCGATCAGGGTTTTCCATCATCACGGTTGCACGGTTGGATCTTTGACCTGAGTCGCCAAAGATGTCTTGTCGGGCGTACCATGTACTTTGACTATTGACTTATGGATCACTTAGTATTGTGGTCCTGTATAGTTAATGGATTGGGTATATGGGAAACCCGGTGGAGGCAATTGAGCGGACAATAAGGAATCGTTCACTCTCGGTAGGAGAGAGAGAATGTCCTATGGATAGTACTCTAAATCCTTGGCCAAGGTAGATAGGATAATTGGAAAAGAGTTTTCCAATTGATCCAATTACGAGTACAAGATTCCATAGTGTCGGTATATTTAGGAGTTGACAGTCAATGCCGTACTCCTATCCGACCGGGACATTGAATGGACGAAGTTTTATATCCGTGTGGTAACCGATGATGGAAAGGTTCTTTGGAGAGGACTTTATCCCCGAAGTCGTTTGGGATCATAGGATGTGGCTTGTACCCTTCATGATCGGTAGGCCGTTAAATCTATTATGAGATAATAGATTTAATTTAAAATAAGTTGTTCTTTTAATTAGGCCTCAACCAAATGAGCTATTGGGCCTAGTGGGTCACACACATAAGGGCTAATCCATAAGTTTGGGGGCAAGGGTGTAAATATAGAGAAAGGAGGGGGTTTTGTGAAAATCTCCAAATTCTCTATATAATAGCGAATTGAGCATGAGCCCCACAAGCCAAGGCTGCAAAATTCGTCTCTACCTCTCTCCTTCACGTTTTCCCATGCTGGAGGCCGTCGAGAGTCGATGGGACTTCATCCGGGGCGAGTCGGAAGGTCCGACGCGAAGGAGAACACGACTATGGAGGCAGCTCGTGTGGATACGACTAGAGGCAGCACACTTGAGTGGCTGAACGAGCGTGAGAACGCTCGATCTTCTCCGATCTTTAGGGATTATTTGAATCCCACAAAGGTACGTGTTCGAAACTATTTTGAATACCGATTTTGGTGACGTCGTTCGGTTCCGATCGAGACCAAGACAATGATATACGAGGAATCGGAATTTTTTCCGCTGCGCCAATCTGATTGGACCGATTCCCAACAATAAAACCATAATCGTTAAGTTTAAAACCTCGATCCTTATTATACACATCCCACCATTCACATTCAAAAACTATTAAACGACTATTCTTATCGAACGATATCTCAAGTATATTTAAAATCCGTCCATAATAATCGTCACAACCAGATTGGAGCTGGTCCTTGATAAGAACACCACATAGTTGAGTTGATTTGTTTGAATCTGAATCAAAATGTTCGAAACCTAAATCCATTGCATATATATCCAGATAGTGATAATACAAATCTGGATGGACTGAGTGATAAAATATCAAACTCCTTCGTGTACCTGGAAGAACTTATATTCCTTAACTCCAAAATGTGTGATTTAAACCACACCAAGAAGTTTTCTTCCATAGTTGATCCATTATTAAGAGCATCTCTATGATCTTGACGAAAACAATCAATATCAGCATTCTGATTCAACACATATGTATGGATTAACTCTTGCTCCTTTCCGTCAAAATTTTAAGCACTCGCCTACATTTCAATGGTCGACCAACTGGTTTGAATATAGAACCATCGTCATGATCATCTTCATATGGAACACCATCATAGTTTCGATCTCTACTATATTCACTTGTATCTTTCATACATGTTGAAATAAACTGTGTACACTCCTCAACCAAATAACCTTGGGCAATTGAACCTTCGACTCTCGCCTTGTTACCGACATAATCTTTTAACTTCTTTAAATATATTTCAATCGGATACATCCACCGATATTGAACTGGTCCAGACATTCTGGCCTCATAAGCCAAATGCACAACCAAGTGGACCATAACATCAAAAAATGATGGTGGAAAAATTTGCTCCAACTTGCACAATGTTACTGCAATCTTAGACTCCCAATGTCTTAAAATGTTACTATCCAACACCTTTGCACAAATGATCTTAAAATACTGGCATAAATCTACAATGTGACTGAGTACATCCTTCGATACTATCCCTTGAAATGCAAGAGGAGTGACTATTTGCATCATGACATGGCAATCATGACTCTTTAACCCACTAATTGTTCTGCTACTTACATCTACGCATCTACTAAAATTTGAGGAATAGCCATCTGGTACTCGAATATTCTTAATGAAATCAAGTATTCTAGACTTCTGTTCGTTGCTAAGCTTGTAAACTGCATCAGGAAACCTCGATGAACTCTCATATGGATGTAACTCTGGACGAATGTTTAAATCTACTAAATCCTTCCTTGAGATAATGTTGTCCTTATCGGTTACTGATATGTTAAAAATATCTAATATATTATCACACACATTCTTCTCAATGTGCATGACATCCAAATAGTGCCGAATGATTAGAGATGGCCAATATGAAAGCCTCTCAAAAAATATACTCTTTGTCTTACAATTTTTATTTTTTGACAAATTCTTCCTTAAATTTCCTAAATCCTTCTTAAATGGTTTTCCAAATCTAATAACATCCATTTATTTTTGTTGGCTCCATATCTCATATCCTGTAAGCAACTTTGGTGTTCCCTTCGGACACCGATAACCATCAAAAAGATGATTGTATTGGTTCTTTCTCCACCGATGTGCTACTAGTAAAAACCGACGATGACCCAAGTAACATTGTTTCCGACTATGAGCAAGTCGAAGAGAATGTGTTTCCTCATTACAAATAGGATATGCCAGTTTCCCTTTAGTACTCCATCTAGATAAATTTGCATATCCTGGAAAATCATTTATCGTGCTCAAAAGTATAGCTCTCATCATAAAAACTTCTTGTTTTGCTGTGTCATAGGTCTTCAATCCGATCTCCCACAAATTTTTTAACTCTTCTACCAATGATTGCAGGAATACATCGATATCATTTCCGGGAGCTCTTAGACCGGGTATTAACATTGATATCATTGTGTACGTGGCCTTCATACACATCCATGGTGGCAAGTTATATACCATTGTTATAACAGGTCACACGCTATACTTTGAAGACATGTTACCAAATGGATTGAAGCCATCTGAAGTCAATCCAAGCCAAACGTTGCGTTTCTCTGACGCAAAATTCGGATAAATTTCATCTACTTTTTTTCAAGCCGGAGAATCGGAAGGATGACGCATTTCACCAGCCAACTGGTATGACTGTGGTTGGCTATGCCATGTCATCCACTTAGCCGTATTGGATGATATGAATAGACGGCGCAACCTATCTCGTAATGTGAAATAATGTAAAACCTTTTGTGCTACTTTTTATTTTTATTTTGAGGATCATCTTTATATCTAGAAGTGTTACATTTTGGACAAACACTTTCATCTTTATTATCTCTCCAAAAAATAATACAATCATTTTTACATGCATGAATTTTCTCATAAGTCCTAATTCCTTAACTATTTTCTTAAGTTCATATCAATTATCAGGAACACATGCACTATTAGGTAACACTTCTTTAAATAAAGATAAGATCATATCCATACATCTTCTAGTGAGACCATTCATCGACTTAAGTTGAATCAACTTTAAAATAAATTTTAGTTTAGATACATCTTTTATACCATCATATAAAAGTGTTTCTGAATCTTTTAATAATCTAAAATATTTTAAACTTTCTTCATTTGGTTCATCCTCATTATGTCGGGTAGAAAATTCATTGTTTTGAATATCTTCGAGCATTTTCGTTAAATCATCCTCTTTGTGATCCTCTTACCGTTCATTTAATCGTGTGTTATCCTCATTACAAGAGTTAAGTTCAAATTCATCATGACATATCTAAGTTTGATAATTTAAC
Organism: Cryptocoryne crispatula var. balansae; assembly: GCA_036172225.1. Classification (NCBI taxonomy): domain Eukaryota; kingdom Viridiplantae; phylum Streptophyta; class Magnoliopsida; order Alismatales; family Araceae; genus Cryptocoryne; species Cryptocoryne crispatula. The sequence continues at coordinate 44,831,837 of CM069919.1, read as the reverse complement.
CATATGCCATCACATATTAGGTGTTCTTTCACAATATTTCTTTTTAAAATAAATGTATTGCAACATACTCTACAAGGGCATTGTATTAAATCTTTGTATTGTCCATGTCTATATTGTGTCCTACAATCATCAAAAGCATACTCTAAGAATTCTTCGACCCCTCGTACATATATAGAATCTAATCTAGTACGAATAAGCATCCAAGATTTGTCTAACAAACTCATTTCTTATAATAAAAATATCTCAAAAAAATAAATGACAATGTAATAACTTTATTACTCTAACCGGACGTCCTCCAAAGGAAGCAAGTTTCAAGTGAATATAAATCTTTTGAAGCTTCCTGACAACAAGGTAAAAAACAAATATATATACTGTCAGACATATAATCAATCGAAGAACATAATTTTATCTTTAAATAAACCCTATTCCATAGGAACAAGCTTGGATTGGGCAATAAAACCCTTCGGATTGGGGACTTGAGGATTTTTGTCCAACCCGATGTCGGATTGCCCATTTCAAACCCGGGACGGGCTTGGATTCGGCAATCCAGCTTCGGATTGGGGACTTGGGGATTCTTGCCCAACCCGATGCCAGATTGTTCAATTCAAACCCGGAACGAGCCTTAGATTGGTGAATCCGTTGCATTCCTGGGGAATTGAGTATTTTTGCCCAACCCAAAGCTGGATTGTCCAATCCAAACCCAGAACGAGCCTCAGATTGGTGAATACGTTGCATTCCTGGGGAATTGAGTATTTTTGCCCAACCCAAAGCTGGATTGTCCAATCCAAACCCAGAACGAGCCTCAGATTTGGTGATTCCAGCTTCGGATTGGGGACTTGGGGATTTTTGCCCAACCCGAAGCCAAATGGTCCAATCCAAACCCGGAACAAACCTCGGATTGGCAAATCAGGCTTCGGATTGGGGACTTGGGGATTTTTGCCCAACCCGATGCCGGATTGCCCAATCCAAACTCAAAATGGACTTGGATTGGCGAATCCGGCTTCGGATTGGGGACTTGGGGATTTTAGCCCAACCCGATGCCGGATTGCCCGATTCAAACCCGAAACGAGCTTCCGATTGGCGAATCCAGTTTCGGATTGAGACTTGGGGATTTTTGCCCAACTCGAAGCTGGATTGTCCAATCAATACCCAGAACGAGCCTCGGATTGGCGAATCCGGCTTCGGATTGGGAACTTGGGTATTTTTGCCCAACCCGATGCCGGATTGCCCAATCCAAACTCGGAACGGACTTGGATTGGCAAATCCGGCTTTGGATTGGGGACTTGGGGATTTTAGCCCAACCCAATGCCGGATTGCCCAATTCAAACCCGGAACGAGCTTCTGATTGGCGAATCCGGCTTCGGATTGAGACTTGGGGATTTTTGCCCAACCCGAAGCCGGATTGTCCAATCCAAACCCGGAACGAGCCTTGGATTGGCGAATCCGACTTCGGATTGGGGAATTGGCGATTTTTGCCTAACCCGATGCCGGATTGCCCAATCCAAACCCGGAATGAGCCTCGGATTTGGCGATTCCAGCTTCAGATTGGGCACTTGGGGATTTTTGCCCAACCCGAAGCCGGATTGTCCAATCCAAACCCGGAACGAGCCTCGGATTGGGGACATGGGGATTTTTGCCGAACCCGATGCCGGATTGCCCAATCCAAACTCGGAACGGACTTGGATTGGCGAATCCGGCTTCGAATTGGGGACTTGGGGATTTTAGCCCAACCTGATGTCGGATTACCCAATTCAAACCCGGAACGAGCATCCGATTGGCAAATCCGGCTTCAGATTGAGACTTGGTGATTTTTGCCCAACCCAGAGAATCGTCTGAAGGAGACGGGTGATTCCTATCTGACGGATCTTTCTCGTTCTTCATCTTCCGCAACGCAATGGAATTTGGATTGTCGACAGGTATTCCTAAAACTCCAGCAAGAAATATTTTTATGTTTTTTAATTTATTTTGGCCTAAGTGAAAATCGGGCTGATACAGATGGGGAGAGAGAGAGAGAGAGATTATGTTTTTTATTTTTATTTTTTTGCCCAGCCCTGGGTGAAACTCTGAAAATCAGAGAGAGAGAGAGAGAGAGAGAGAGAGAGAGAGAGAGAGAGAGAGAGAGAGAGATTCTACGTTTTTATTTTTTTTTATTTTGTGCCCTGGGTGAAAATCTGAAAAGCCGATGCCATCTTCCTCTCGTTTCCGTGCGCAACTTTCCTCGTTGGAATTTTCGGTCGTTAGAATCCTCCCCGTACGGTAAGTGTAGCAATGGGCCCAAACTGACACACCTATTTGATCTTGTAGTCGTAACAAACGGGCCCTAAAGAAAGTAAGGCACTCATCCTTGGCGACCAGGTCGGATCGTGCCGTCTCGCCCTCCGCTCGTGCACCGCGCGACGAACCGGACTTGATCGGTATGGGCTCGTGGGTTGGAACTGTGTGGGCCATGAACGCACGACCGGGCACTTTTGATTTGATTTTATAAAATGTCTAACATCTCAAGTTCATCTCTAATTTTTATCTTTAAAACATAGAATATCGTTTATTCATCCTTGAAGATAAAAGATTACAACAAACCACTTAAATTATGTAATTTAACATTTATCAAAGATCTCAATACTAATTCAAAAGCCAAAGCAAACATAGTCTCAAGACCACACATTTCTGCATGCCCTGCCTGCTTACCCGGTGCCGCTCAGTTGGCCCGTTCTTTGATCATATTAGTATCCTTTTAAGAAGACCATCTATAACAACATATGCGTAATTTAAATGCGAATGCCTAACATGCTTCCACATCCTACACATAAAAATAACAATATATAAATAACACATAAATGAAAAGTCAGGAAGTAGTTACTCAATTTGATATATCCAGTTCACTCGATTTGGTCCGGATCGGTTTAGATCATTTAGGTCATGTTTGGTACGAGGATAACTTAAGGATAAATCAGGTTTATCCCCAAAATTTAGGGGATAAATCTAGTTTATCCCCAAAAGATTTTGGTGCCAAACAGTCCCTTAGGGCCTGTTTGGTACGGGGATAAACTAGGATAGACCTGGTTTATCCCCAATCCCCTGTTTGGCACACACTTAAAAATGGGTTTAGCCTGTATTAAGTTAATCCAAGTTATCCCCAAAATCAGGGATAAGTGCAGGGATAAGTCATCCCACCTAATACTTGGGATATTTTACTCCCAAAATAGCATTTTGAGGATACGATGTGGAGGACGCGGCTGGGGCGACGGGGGGGGGGGGGGGTGGGCGCACCCGCCCCCGAGCCTGGCGCCGGCGACGTTGGCTGGGGCGCCACCGAGGGCCTTGAGGAAGCCGGGAACGGGGGGGAGCTGCCGCCGAGCCTGGCGACGGCGACGGCGACGTTGGCTGGGGCGCCGCCGGGGCCTTGAGGAAGCCGGAAGCCTCGGCAAGGGGGGGTTGGGAGCTCCGGGGGGCGGGGGGGGGGGGGGGCGTCTCCGGGAAGAGGGGGAACCGGGGGGATGCGCCGCCGAGCACGGCGACGGCGACGGCCGACGTTGGGCGGGGCGCCGCCGGGGGCCTTGAGGAAGCCGGAAGCCTCGGCGAGGGCAACGCCGCTCTCGTTGGGGACGAAGTCGATCGGCATCTCCCCAAAGCACACCACCAGCGGCGCCTCCGCCGGCGCGTGGGGGGAGGGGGGAACCACGGGGGAAGCCGGAAGGGGAGGGGGCGAACCCCGCGGGGGGAAGCCGGGAAGGGGAGGGGTTTAACGCCCCGCCGGTGCGCAGGGGGGGAGGGGGTGAGAATAAAATTATTTAACTAAATTTAAATTAAGATAAATTATTTTTATCTTATTTAACAAAATTCAAATTTAATTTTAACTGTTATATTTTTAAAATTATTTTATTCATATCTTTAAATGTATATTTATATTTTATATTTATTATATAAATATATAAGTTGATTAAGATTTTTATAAATATATTATGGGTAATAAAATAAGATAATATAAACAAGATAAAAATATAAAAATATAGAGTTATCCTCAAATTTATTGTTAACATACCAAACATAGGATAGGGTTATCCCTAAACTTATCCTAAATTAAACCAAACATGATGAGGATAGGGTTAACCATAAGGACTGGTTTATCCCTATCCCCATCAATTTTATCCCGATACCAAACGACGGCTTATGGTTCTTAGCTAGGCATCTCTCCCATCCATTAGGCATGGGACACAACACCCTTGTGGTGCCGGGTTTCCAGGCCAATCCCAAGCTTTATATGTAGACAAGGTTGGTGTTGGGCTGGACAGCAGCTGGTGGAGTATATATATAACTATATATCCAATTGAATTGATGCACTTAACAAGCATATATAACAGTGAAGGTGAAAGAGGAGAATGATGGATTCCAGCACCAGAATACCTGGAATCCACAGCCAGAGTGTGATGCACATGCCACTTCCTGTCCTTTGTTCTTTTAGCTCCAGATCAGAAAGCAAGAGCCTGCCCCTGACCCACCCAAAATCTTATCCACCTATACTATATTTGGGTCATATAGTGGGTAGCTTGTTAGTGGATGATCTTGTGCACCAAAAGGATATGAATTGTGCCAGACCAAATGCTGCCACAAGATGGAAGGATGCTCCATGCATTCATGAAGAGATGCTAAGAGCATCTTTTTGGTCATAGCGCAGTGGTTGCACAATATTTTCATACACTTGTATGATGAAATTATACAATAAAAAGAAAACAAAGATAACAAAAAGTGACACAAATTTGTCATGTTCGGTGATATATAAAATGTGGGGGGTCGCTTATAACTAAACAAGCGGAGGAGCACAAGAAAAAAAAATGCCTCTCCTCTTTTTTATGCAGCAAAGAATTTTTATAAAAAAAAATTACTTTCCTGATGATCGCCGAACTAACAAGTTTTGTTACAAAAAATAAAAATTTTACGACAAAACTCAATTTATCGTACAATCATGACACCCCATACGACTTATCTTACATAGGCATAATAAACCAAATGAACAGTGTAGCGATGCAAATAATCTAGCTAACTTAGATAGGATGCTGCTTAATTAACAAGCAACTGAGTCTCTTGTTCATGCTTAGCCGAGTTAATAAACTTGAGCATTACTTCTTGATCTAGTTAATTAGTTATATTACTTATGGGGTGTTTGGTTGCATTATAATTTTTTGTACACTTTCATGATAAAAAATTGTATTAAAATAAAAAGTGAACCAACTCATGATATAAAATTATCATGTTTGGAGGGATGTGATTACAAAAAAGAGTAACTACCACACTTGACCAAACAAAGTGGGGGGACCACAAGATAAAAGAAAGAGGTGTGACCCTCTTTTTTTGTTTAAGAAGAAAAGCACTTTTAAAACATAAAATTGTCATGGTTACCAAACACCTCTTTTAACAAGTTTTCTTACAATTTTTAAAAATTAAAACAAAAACCTTCATTATCATGCAACCAAACACCCCATTAATAATCTCAAGTAAGAAATCAAGCTTCAGTAAAAACAAGATCTCGCTACAGGAAAATATGCCATTGAGGATCGCTTCAAAAAGACATCCCTAATAAATTTATTGGTGATGGTTACGGATGAGATGTTGCTACTATGCAATAACTGGCGATGGCTTATCTAAGTTGTCATCAAAAGATGTATTAGCAATAGCTCTAGCAATCACAAAACCAAACAACAATTTCAGGAAGGAGATTTTGATCATTAGCGATGGCTTAATAAAGCCTTCGTGACTTATTTTTACTAGTGATGACTTAAATCGTCGACATTTCTTCTATACAAACTCCACCCGAGCCCTCTTCTCCCTCCCTAGCTCTACGCTCTCTCTCTCTCTTGTTGGAGTTTTTAAGAATATCTGACAACGATCCAAACTCCATTATGATGTGGAAGACTAAGAAAGAGAAAAATCCACCAGATAGGAATCGCTCATCTCCTTCATATGATCCTTTGATTTTCTCTTTATATTGAGCATGTATGGTGCAACCATATAAGGAGTCACAGCCTTACATGTGCTTATATAGAGATGAGGGATCAATCTGAGTTTGACTAGAATTAGGATCATGCCCATAGTCGGATCCTAGGCAAAACAAAAGATAAGGCTCAATTAGCCATACTTCATCTTATAAACTTGATAGTGTGCTTGTAAAGCCCAATAACAAGTGGATCACTTAATAACATCTGCTGTCATTGCCTCTTGTCTCCACCATTGTCACCATCATCCCTACTAGCCTTTGTTGCCATCGCCACCAGATCTCTCTCTTCTTGGGAGATTGTCATCTTCAACTACTGGATATCTTTTCTTAGGTACCTACTAACCCTAACAAGTTAGTTTATGACTTTATAAATATATTTTTTATGATTTTTCTTGCTCTAGGGTTTGTTTGGGTGAGATTTTTCTTATTTTGATCACTTCTTTTGTTTGTGGGTGCTTGGTTGAATGTAAAAAAGGGGTTTTCTTTACTTTTTTAACCAAAATTGTTAAAAAGTGTTTGACAATCATTATAAAAATATAAATTTATAAATATATTTTGGATAAAAATGACGAGATCTTATTTGTGGCCGGGTGCTCCTGATCATATTTAGTTAAACATGTCCCCGCCTTTTTGTTATTGTATCCTTAGATTACAAATGAAGGGCAAATTAATGTTGAGAATGATATGTTCCATTATATGAATATGTAAGTTTTTGTTTGTTGATAGCCATATGCTACGTTGTTGGAGAGTAATTTGACTTGATTTAGATGATTTAAATAGTTTTAAAGAAGTAACTCAAAATCGATATGAGTGGAGAAACAAAATTCATATGATCAATATAGACATGCCAAATTGGCACAATTGTAGAGTACATATCTTTCATTCCTAAGAATAGCACTTGCTTTTCGACAAATGAATCGATCAATATTCTCTACAGAAGCTATCATTGCCTTAGGACCAACATGTCCTATTGTTAGCCTACATGCAGTTGACCAATAAGACGTTTCCCGTTGGTGGGAGATTATCACACACTTTTAAGAGTTTTGTCTTTTATCGACGTGTCAATGCATCCCATAAACAAGACACATATATATCTAACATAAAAGTCAACTGATAGTGAGGTTTCTTGACACTGACATTACCGTCGCCCATGCATATTTATTGTTGTGACCTAACTAGATGTGCCGACATGACTAGATATCTTCAGAAGTAAGGTCATTATCAATGGCATCATGTGTAAGGAATCATACATAAAAATTTGGTGCAGCGGAAGCAACGATTTCTATGGGTTTTTTTATAATCTGTCTCAATCAAAATCGAGTGACGAAAAATAAAAAGTGATCAAATCGGGTTCGATTATACCTGATAAGGATTCATATAATCCCATAGAGAGGAAGGATTTGAGCTTCTCAAGCTCGTCAAACCGTTCAAATGTCTACTCTCCAGCGGTATCTACACAAACTTCATCCACAACAGGTTCTTCCTTCGCGTCAGTCTCGAGAAATGTTCTCGAACGGAGCTTCATCGCCCATGGATGCCTTCTAGAGAGAGAATGAGGTAGGGAGGAGGATGAGGACATGGTTTACACCCTTAGCTTGATAGGGTTTGGCTAAAATCATTAATATTTATAAAGAATTTTGAAACTTTTCATAAAAAAACCCAAAATCTCCTTAAATTACGTCCTTGTCCCTGTACATGTGGATAAGTTCTTTTGTGTGTGGCCCACTAAGCCCAATAGCCTATTTGGTTGATACCTAAATAAAATAGAATAATTATATTTAATTTAATTAAATCCATTATCCGATAACAGATTAATCGGCCTACCGATCATGAAGGGTACAAGCCACATCCCATAATCCCAAATGGCTATGGGGATAATCTCATCTCCATTGAGCCTTTCCATCATCAGTTACCACATGGATATAAACCCTCATCCATCCAATGTCCCGGTCGGAAAGGAGTACGGCATCGACTGTCAACTCCTTAGTGTACCGACTCTATACACTACAAGAATTATTGTTACTGGCGACGGCTTTAAGCCGTCGCCAATGACCATAAAGCCGTCACCAATACTTATTGGCGACGGCTTCACAACCGTCGCCAAGTCGTCGCAAATAAGCCCGTCGCCAATAATATTGGCGACGGCTTAGTCAAAACCGTCGCCAAAAACTATATACGCGACGTTTAAAAGCCGTCTCTTATCCTATTATTGGCGACGGCTCCAGCCGTCCCAAATAACGGTATTGAAGACGGCTGCAAAGCCGTCCCAAATAACAGTATTGGCGACGGATTTGCCCCGTCGCCAATACCATTATCGCATTTTACAATAACTTTTGGCGACGGCTATCAGCCGTCGCAAATACTGTTATTTGGGACGGCTGGAGCCGTCGCCAAACCAGGTTTTTGAAGCCCGCGGATATGCAACGAACCTATTAGCGACGGCTGATAGCCGTCGCCAATAAGTTATACACAGTCGCTAAAACAAGTATTGGCGACGACTTCTGGAGCCGTCGCCAAACCAGGTTTTTGAAGCCCGCGGATATGCAACGAACCTATTAGCGACGGCTTATAGCCGTCGCCAATAAGCTATACACAGTCGCTAAAACAAGTATTGGCGACGACTTCTGGAGCCGTCGCCAAACCAGGTTTTTGAAGCCCGCGGATATGCAACGAACGTATTAACGACGGCTTGTAGCCGTCGCCAATAAGCTATACACAGTCGCTAAAACAAGTAGTGGCGACGGCTGATGGAGCCGTCGCCAATACTTCTGTAATGTAAAAAAAAAACAGCTTTATTTGTTGTCGTATTCATGCAGGTTTACGTCCATACATGAATATACATTATCACAACCGATTCATACATCTCAAACACATTTATCACCCCAAATGATTTACATCCATTCACATTTATCACACACATTGTAAATAAGAACCCGGTACAATCAAACCAAATAACAATAAAAAATACAATCAAATCACATTATATTGATTAACACATCCAAACATACATCTCAAATATCATTCGATAACACCGTATATCACATACACAATATCCATTATAAGTTTAGAATAAAACGAGTACAAAATGGATTGTCTAATGAGAAAAGGATCAAAATTTATTCATCTTCATATGATCCTTCCTCATCATCATCCTCGTTCTCTTCCTCGTCCTTATCTCCGTAGTCGTCTTGATGATGGGATTGTGTTGGAGGTTGTCTCGATGTGGATGGTACATTGGCCGGGAGCCTTTGACTCATTTCTTCGTACATTTGTGTCAACCGTTGGACAGTTTCTTGAAACGATCTTTGTTGATCGTCCAACTGTTGCTTCAAAGAAGAAATCTCAGATCTACATTCGACGTTGACCTGAGCTTGCTTCTCCACTTGTTGTCTAAGCTCCTGGACCTCTTGGGTCGTGGAGGAAGAAGAACCTCCACTGGACCCTCCAAACCAAGTGTTGCGAGTTTCACCTCGCCCACCACATCTGATCCGTCCCGGTCTATCTCTACCGAAAACGGATACAAAAGCCTCCTCCGGATTGAGTGGCTGAGATACCCCAAAGATCGAAGAATCGGAATCTTTGGGGGAGTCATCAATTGTTGCATATTTTCCTACAATGAGAATTTGAGTTAAAAGATGTGGGTATTAAATGAAAACAATTTGAGAAATCAAATTGGTATCGGTGTATACCATCATTTGACGACTCTGGTCATTATCCCAGATGACCGCTCCATCTTCCTCTTCATGTGTTTGAGTCATCTGGAAAACCTCGGGACGAGTAGGGCGACGTCCTTCTTTTTGTACCTGTTCAGAAACAATAAGATATAAATTTGCATGAAAACTAAAGAATTCAATTAAATATTTAATTTTATACTTACAAACTCTCGCTCCAACTCGTGGATGTTTGTTCTTCCTCTTCTATATGGCATTGTTAACTTACTCCTATTCCCTTGATTTCTTTTACTCAATGCCTATAAATTTATACAAGAAGACTTCGTTAATAACATTCATTTTATTAAAATGAACCAAAACATTTAAATAAAAAATTATTTTACCCTTGTTTCATCTCGAGCCCATAAATTGCATATATGTAGCCATTGTTCCTCATTGCATTGTCGAGGAACATTGGCTACAGCCTCCTCGAATGATCGTCCTGCAAAATACTGAATACAAAGATTGTTAATAAGGAATATGAAAATTTACATTACTTGTAATTAAAAACATACCGTTCTTTTTAAATGGCTCCTCTGCTTTCTTTGCATTTCGCCCATATGTCTTAAAATATGTGCATCTATAGATGCACTCCGTTCGAAGGTAAAGTGTTGCTACATGAAAGAAAAAGGTGAGAATCAAGACAACAAATTATAAATAAAAGCACAAAAATTAAGTTTACCTCGAGATCACGAAATATCGCATCTTTCTTCTCCTGTGGGAGAGTCATGTAATTTTGTTCCCATAGATTGCAATGTACTCTGTTACATACCCCTAGATATGATGTGAACTCCTGACCATGAGATCCTACACCTGAACCACCTACTAACTCGACATTAAATGACTCGTCGGGTCCCAGAGTTCGCACAGTCATCGCCTTAGCTGGACCTCTCCCACGACGAGCAGCTGTAGCTATTTACATGTGAAACGAGAAAATTGGTTAAGAGACAAAGTAATTCTTAAGCAATTGATATAATTAGAAATATTTAAACATATACCTGAAGCGTGTGAAGATGGACTACCTCCATCTGAAGGTGTCGCCTGAGGAGGAACATGCTCGCGGGGTGCCTCTAAAGGTCGTTGTGTCGCAACACCTCTAGAGCTGGAAGGAGTAGACTGGGATCGATCTCTAGATGCATGAGATCGACCTGAGTGACTCTGTGGTCCACCACCCTGCGATGGTGTACCCCCCTGAGACGTCCTACGGCTCTTGCTAAAACCCTTCATCTGTCATATAATAAGAAGATATGATTTGAGCTGAATCAAGAGTGTTTGTGTTCTTTTCCCTAATCCGACACCGATTTGGATGGGTCAAATCGGCATCCAATTGGGTAAAAAAACCAAAACACCCTATATGAACCAAAGTGTTTGGATTTTTTCCCCCAACCGGAAGCCGAATTTGCCCGCCACCGGGTTGGATGGGCCAAATCGGCCTCGAATTAAGTGTTTGGATTTTTCCCCCAACCGGAAGCCGATTTGCCCCATCCAAGCCCGCCACCGGGTTGGATGGGCCAAATCGGCCTCGAATTGGGTGTTTGGATTTTTTCCCCCAACCGGAAGCCGATTTGCCCCATCCAAGCCCGCCACCGGGTTGGATGGGCCAAATCGGACTCGAATTAAGTGTTCGGATTTTTTCCCCCAACCGGAGGCCGATTTTCCCCATCCAAGCCCGCCACCGGATTGGATGGGCCAAATCGACCTCGAATTGGGGGTTTAGATTTTTTTCTCCAACCGGAAGCCGATTTGCCCCATCCAAGCCGGCCACCGGGTTGGATGGGCCAAATCGGCCTCGAATTGGGTGTTTGGATTTTTTCCCCCAACCGGAAGCCGATTTGCCCCATCCAAGCCCGCCACCGGGTTGGATGGGCCAAATCGGCCTCGAAATGGGTGTTTGGATTTTTTTCCCCCAACCGGAAGCCGATTTGCCCCATCCAAGCCCGCCACCGGGTTGGATGGGCCAAATCGGACTCGAATTAAGTGTTTGGATTTTTTCCCCCAACCGGAAGCCGATTTGCCCCATCCAAGCCCGCCACCGGGTTGGATGGGCCAAATCGGACTCGAATTGGGTGTTTGGATTTTTTCCCCCAACCAGAAGCCGATTTGCCCCATCCAAGCCCGCCACCGGATTGGATGGGCCAAATCGACCTCGAATTGGGGGTTTGGATTTTTCTCTTCAACCGGAAGCCGATTTGCCCCATCCAAGCCCGCCACCGGATTGGATGGGCCAAATCGGCCTCGAATTGGGTGTTTGGATTTTTTCCCCCAACCGGAAGCCGATTTGCCCCATCCAAGCCCGCCACCGGGTTGGATGGGCCAAATCGGACTCGAATTAAGTGTTTGGATTTTTTCCCCCAACCGGAAGCCGATTTGCCCCATCCAAGCCCGCCACCGGATTGGATGGGCCAAATCGACCTCGAATTGGGGGTTTGGATTTTTTTCTCCAACCGGAAGCCGATTTGCCCCATCCAAGCCCGCCACCGGGTTGGATGGGCCAAATCGGCCTCGAATTGGGTGTTTGGATTTTTCCCCCCAACCGGAAGCCGATTTGCCCCATCCAAGCCCGCCACCGGATTGGATGGGCCAAATCGACCTCGAATTTGGGGTTTGGATTTTTTTCTCCAACCGGAAGCCGATTTGCCCCATCCAAGCCCGCCACCGGATTGGATGGGCCAAATCGACCTCGAATTGGGGGTTTGGATATTTTTCTCCAACCGAAAGCCGATTTTCCCCATCCAAGCCCGCCACCGGGTTGGATGGGCCAAATCGGCCTCGAATTGGGTGTTTGGATTTTTTTCCCCCAACCGGAAGCCGATTTGCCCCATCCAAGCCCGCCACCGGATTGGATGGGCCAAATCGACCTCGAATTGGGGGTTTGGATTTTTTTCTCCAACCGGAAGCCGATTTGCCCCATCCAAGCCCGCCACCGGGTTGGATGGGCCAAATCGGACTCGAATTAAGTGTTTGGATTTTTTCCCCCAACCGGAAGCCGATTTGCCCCATCCAAGCCCGCCACCGGATTGGATGGGCCAAATCGACCTCGAATTGGGGGTTTGGATTTTTTTCTCCAACCGGAAGCCGATTTGCCCCATCCAAGCCCGCCACCGGGTTGGATGGGCCAAATCGGACTCGAATTGGGTGTTTGGATTTTTTGCCCCAACCAGAAGCCGATTTGCCCCATCCAAGCCCGCCACCGGATTGGATGGGCCAAATCGACCTCGAATTGGGGGTTTGGATTTTTCTCTCCAACCGGAAGCCGATTTGCCCCATCCAAGCCCGCCACCGGGTTGGATGGGCCAAATCGGCCTCGAATTGGGTGTTTGGATTTTTCCCCCAACCGGAAGCCGATTTGCCCCATCCAAGCCCGCCACCTGGTTGGATGGGCCAAATCGGACTCGAATTAAGTGTTTGGATTTTTTCCCCCAACCGGAAGCCGATTTGCCCCATCCAAGCCCGCCACCGGATTGGATGGGCCAAATCGACCTCGAATTGGGGGTTTGGATTTTTTTCTCCAACCGGAAGCCGATTTGCCCCATCCAAGCCCGCCACCGGATTGGATGGGCCAAATTGACCTCGAATTGGGGGTTTGGATTTTTTTCTCCAACCGGAAGCCGATTTGCCCCATCCAAGCCCGCCACCGGGTTGGATGGGCCAAATCGGCCTCGAATTGGGTGTTTGGATTTTTTCCCCCAACCGGAAGCCTATTTGCCGCATCCAAGCCCGCCACCGGGTTGGATGGGCCAAATCGGACTCGAATTAAGTGTTTGGATTTTTTCCCCCAACCGGAAGCCGATTTGCCCCATCCAAGCCCGCCACCGGATTGGATGGGCCAAATCGACCTTGAATTGGGGGTTTGGATTTTTTTCTCCAACCGGAAGCCGATTTTCCCCATCCAAGCCCGCCACCGGGTTGGATGGGCCAAATCGGCCTCGAATTGGGTGTTTGGATTTTTTTCCCCCAACCGGAAGCCGATTTGCCCCATCCAAGCCCGCCACCGGATTGGATGGGCCAAATCGACCTCGAATTGGGGGTTTGGATTTTTTTTCTCCAACCGGAAGCCGATTTGCCCCATCCAAGCCCGCCACCGGGTTGGATGGGCCAAATCGGCCTCGAATTGGGTGTTTGGATTTTTTGTTTAGTTAGGGTTTGTCAAATTTCTACATTTAATGGATGTGTTGTTTGGAGTTGTAACTCTTCCTTAGTTACACCAAATGTTATAGGTACGTCCACAAGTTCTTCTTGATATGGTTCTAATTCATCATCACTCTCATTTTCGGTAATGTTATAGTAGTTACGAGGTAAAGATCTTACAGGCAAAATTCAACCCTTATTGGAGTTGTCATCCACGTAAAATACTTGTTCCACTTGACTTGCAAGTGCAAACGGTTCATCAGTTCCTAATCTTCGTTGTGTGTTTAATGATATAAAACCATAATCGTTAAGTTTAAAACCTCGATCCTTGTTATACACATCCCACCATTCACATTCAAAAACTATTAAACGACTATTCTTTTCGAACGATATCTCAAGTATATCTAAAATCCGTCCATAATAACCATCACAACCAGATTGGAGTTGACCCTTGACAAGAACACCACATAGTTGAGTTGATTTATTTGAATCTGCATCGAATGTTCGAAACCTAAATCCGTTGCATACGTATCTAGATAGTGATGATACAAATCTAGATGGACTTAGTGATAAAATATCTAACTCCTTCGTGTATCTGGAAGAACCTATATTCCTTAACTCCAAAATGTGTGATCTAAACCACACCAAGAAATTTTCTTCTATAGTTGATCCATTATTAAGAGCATTTGTATGATATTGACGAAAACAATCGATATCACCATTCTGATTCAACACATATGTATGGATTAACTCTTGCTCTCTTTCCGTCAAAATTTTAGGCACTCGCCTACATTTCAATGGTCGACCAACTGGTTTGAATATAGAAGCATCGTCATGATCATCCTCATATGGAACACCATCATAGTTTCGATCTCTACTATATTCACTTGTATCTTTCATATATATTGAAATAAACTGTGTACACTCCTCAACCAAATAACCTTGGGCAATCGAACCTTCAACTCTCGCCTTGTTACCGACATAATCTTTTAGCTTCTTTAAATATCTTTCAATCGGATACACCCACCGATATTGAACTGGTTCAGACATTCTGGCCTCATAGGCCAAATGCACAACCAAGTGGACCATAACATCAAAAAATGATGGTGGAAAAACTTGCTCTAACTTGCACAATGTTACTGCAATCTTAGACTCCCAATGTCTTAAAATGTTACTATCCAACACTTTTGCACAAATGATCTTAAAATACTGGCATAAATCTACAATGGACTGAGTACATCCTTCGATACTATCCCTTGAAATGCAAGAGGAATGATCATTTGCATCATGACATGACAATCATGACTCTTTAACCCACTAATTGTTCGGCTACTTACATCTACGCATCTACTAAAATTTGAGGAATAGCCATCTGGTACTCGAATATTCTTAATGAAATCAAGTATTCTAGACTTTTGTTCGTTGCTAAGCTTGTAAACTGCATCAGGAAACCTCGATGAACCCTCATATGGATGTAACTCTGGACGAATGTTTAAATCTACTAAATCCTTCCTTGAGATAATGTTGTCCTTATCGGTTCCTGATATGTTAAAAATATCTAATATATTATCACACACATTCTTCTCAATGTGCATGACATCTAAATAGTGCCGAATGATCTGAGATGGCCAATATGAAAGCTTCTCAAAAAATATACTCTTTTTCTTCCAATTTCTATTTTTTGACAAATTCTTCCTTAAATTTTCTAAATCTTTCTTAAATGGTTTTTCGAATCTAATAACATCCATTTGTTTTTGTTGGCTCTATATCTCATATCCTGTAAGCAACTTTGGTGTTCCCTTCGGACACCGACGACCATCGAAAAGATGATTGTATTGATTCTTTCTCCACCGATGTGCTACTGGCAAAAACCGACGATGACCCAAGTAACATTGTTTCCGACTATGAGCAAGTCGAAGAGAATGTGTTTCCTCATTGCAAATAGGACATGCCAATTTCTCTTTAGTACTCCATCTAGATAAATTTGCATATCCTGGAAAATCATTTATCGTGCTCAAAAGTATGGCTCTCATCATAAAAACTTCTTTTTTTGCTGCGTCATAGGTCTCCAATCCGATCTCCCACAAATCTTTTAACTCTTCTACTAATGGTTGCATGAATACATCGATATCATTTTCGGGAGCTCTTGGACCGAGTATTAACATTGAGATCATTGTGTACGTGGCCTTCATACACATCCATGGTGGCAAGTTATATACCATTGTTATAACAGGCCACACGCTATACCTTGAAGACATGTTACCAAATGGATTGAACCCATCTGAAGCCAATCCAAGCCGAACATTGCGTTTCTCTAACGCAAAATCCGGATAAAGTTCATCTACTCTTTTCCAAGCCGGAGAATCAGAAGGATGACGCATTTCACCAGCCAATTGGTATGACCGTGGTTGGCAATGCCATGTCATCCATTTAGCCGTATTGGATGATATGAATAGACGACGCAACCTATCTCGTAATGGGAAATAATGTAAAACTTTATGTGCTACTTTTTTATTTTTGTTTTGAGAATCATCTTTATATCTGGAAGTGTTACATTTTGGACAAACACTTTCATCTTTATTATCTCTCCAAAAAATAATACAATCATTTTTACATGCATGAATTTTCTCATAAGTAAGTCCTAATTCCTTAACTATTTTCTTAAGTTCATACCAATTATCGGGGACACATGCACTATTAGGTAGCACTTCCTTAAATAAAGATAAGATCGTATCCATACATCTTCTAGTGAGACCATTCATCGACTTAAGTTGAATCAACTTTAAAATAAATTTTAGTTTAGATACATCTTTCACACCATCATATAAAGGTGTTTCTGAATCTTTTAATAATCTAAAATATTTTAAACTTTCTTCATTTGGTTCATCCTCATTTTGTCGGGTAGAAAATTCATTGTTCTGAATATCTTCGAGCATTTTCGTTAAATCATCATCTATGTTATCCTCTTGCCGTTCATTTAATCGTGTGTTATCCTCATTACAAGAGCTAAGTTCAAATTCACCATGACATATACAAGTTTGATAATTTAACCATATGCCATCACATATTAGGTGTTCTTTCACAATATTTCTTTTTAAAATAAATGTATTGCAACATACTCTACAAGGGCATTGTATTAAATCTTTATGTTGTCCATGTCTATATTGTATCCTACAATCATCAAAAGCATAGTCTAAGAATTCTTCAACACCTCGTACATACATAGAATATAATCTATTACGAATAAGCATCCAAGATTTGTCTAATGAACTCATTTCTTCTAATAAAAATATCTCAAAAAAATAAATGACAATGTAATAACTTGATTACTCTAACCGGACGTCCTCCAAAGGAAGAAAGTTTCAAGTGAATACAAGTCTTTTGAAGCTTCCTGACAAAAAGGTAAAAAACAAATATATATACTGTCAGACATATAATCAATCGAAGAACATAATTTTCTCTTTAAATAAACCCTATGCCATAGGAACAGACTTGGATTGGGCAATGAAACTCTTCGGATTGGAAACTTTTGGATTTTTTTCCAATCCAAACTCGGAACGGACTTCGATTGGCGAATCCGGCTTCGGATTGAGGACTTAGGGATTTTGGCCCAACTCGAAGCCGGATTGTCGAATCCAAACCCGGAACGAGCCTCGGAATGGCGAATCCGGCTCCGAATTGGGTAATTGGGGATTTTAGCCCAACCCGATGCCGGATTGCCCAATCCAAACTCGGAATGGACTTCGATTGGCGAATCCGGCTTTTGATTGGGGACTTGGGGATTTTAGCCCAACCCAATGCCGGATTGCCCAATTTAAACTCGGAACGAGCTTCCGATTGGCGAATCCGACTTCGAATTAAGACTTGGGGATTTTTGCCCAACCTGAAGTCGGATTGTCTAATCCAAACCCGGAACGAGCCTCGGAATGGCGAATCCGGCTTAGAATTGGGTAATTGGGAATTTTTGCCCAACCCGATGCCGGATTGCCCAATCCAAACTCGGAACGGACTTCGATTGGCGAATCCGGCTTCGGATTGGGGACTTGGGGATTTTAGCACAACTCGATGTCGGATTACGCAATTCAAACACGGAACGAGCTTCGGATTGGCGAATAAGGCTTCGGATTGAGACTTGGGGATTTTTGCCCAACCCAATGCCGGATTGCCCAATCCAAACTCGGAACGGACTTCGATTGGCAAATTCGGCTTCGGATTGGGGACTTGGGGATTTTAACCCAACCCGATGCCGGATTGCCAATTCAAACCCGGAACGAGCTTCGGAATGACGAATCCGGCTTCGGATTGAGACTTGGAAATTTTTGCCCAACCCGAAGCCGAATTGTCCAATCCAAACCCGAAATGAGCCTCGAAATGGCGAATCCGGCTTCGGATTGGGGAATTGGGGATTTTGGCCCAACCCGATGCCGGATTACCCAATTCAAATCCGGAATGAGCTTCATATTGGCGAATCCGGTTTCGGATTGAGATTTGGAGATTTTTGCCCCACCCATATGCCGGATTGCCCAAACGGATACATGATAAACCTATTTTATTTTTGTCATCTTAAAAAGATATTGAACAAATACCACATTTGTTCTAAATTTAGAATCCAATAAAAAACACCTCAAATTACCACCTAAAAGTAAATTGGTTTGATTGTTTAAGGTTACGTAAATAATAACTAGCACATTTAACTAACAAATATCACATTAATTCTAATCAATTTATCTAAATAACTATTACATTTATCTAAAATAAATATGTTGTTACCTAAAAGGAGGGCGCTCGGCGGCACTAGCAGTGGCGGGTGGCACCGGCGGCGGCAGCGGGCGGAGGCACCTGCAGCGGCGGCGGGCGGCGCCGGCGGCAAGGACGACGGCGGGCGGCGCCGGCGGCAAGGGCGGCGGCGGCGGCGGGCAGCCCGAAGCAAGACGGCGGCGGCAGCGGGCGGAGGCACCCCGCGCCGGCCGGGCGGCGCCGGCGGCGGCGAGCGGCGGCGGCGGCGGCGGCGGCGGCGGGCAGCCCCGAAGCGCACGGCGGCACCGGCGGCGGTGGAGACGGCTCTTTTCGGGGCGGCACGGCGGCGGATGCTGCGGCGGCGGCGGCGTCGGGCGGTGCCAGCAACGGCACGGCGGCGGCGACGGGCGGCGGCGGCGACAGCACGGCGGCGGGGAGCGTCTAGGGCACAGGACCAAGGCACGAAGGGGGGAGGAAGAGGAGGGAGCGTCGGGGCGATATAAAAAAAAACTAATGGCGACGGCTTTCTAGCCGTCGCCAATGGTGCATTAAGTTACATTGGCGACGGCTTAGCAGCCGTCGCCAATAACTTTCGACCGTTGAAGGTATTGGCGACGGCTCCAAGCCGTCGCCATTAGTTCCCGACCATTGAACGATCAAAAGAGGATCCGTAAACCCTTTAGCGATGGCTAGAGCCGTCGCTTAAAAGATTTTTAGCGACGGCTTTTAAAGCCGTCGCTAGTTTACCTCATATTGGCGACGGCTTGATTGTAGCCGTCGCAAATAACGGTTTAGGCGACGGCTCTTTAAAGCCGTCGCCAATAACCCTTTTTCCTGTAGTGATAGGAACATGTACTCGGAATTGGGTCAATTGGAAAACTCATTTTCCAATTATTCTATCTACCCTGGCCAAGGATTTACAGTACTATCCTATAGGACATTCACTCTCACTTACTGAGAGTGGACGATCTCTTGTTGTCTACTCAATTGCCTCCATTGGGTTTTCTTTATACCCGATCCATCGCTATACTAGACCATCTATACGGTGATCCATAAGATAATGGTCAAAGCACAAGTTCCACCCAACAAGGCATCTTTGGCGACTCAGGTCAAAGGTCCAATCATGCAACCATGAGGATAAAAAAATCATCATTGACAGTTCGGTAAGATATCATTCAGGGATTTAATTCGGTCAGTTCAGTGAACTCATTCAACTAATGAGCACCTGTATGTGTATCTCAGTGTCTCCACACTAATAACCAATGAGATCGGTCATCCTCATCACATAAGAAGACATCACATGCACTAGTCTATCTGGATCCTTGATGTTCCGTCTCAAGTATCATATGACTAAGAAAATTTAGATCACATACATCTAGATAATCAATCACATTATCATGATCTCACCATGATTTAATCATCATTTCATATGATCAAAGATTTCATTACAGTATTCACATATATTAAGAGTTAGTAATGAATATTTGCCTAATTATTTGAATGAAATATTTCTAGAAATGTTGAATCATATTATATATGATTGACTTATAGAGCATACATTTCTATCATCATGTGCATATGTTTAATGATCATACTTATGCATTTAATGTTGTCTTTAGCAAAAAATCAGTCAGACTCTTCTTACAAGACCATATTATGATTAACATGTCACCCATACAAGGGCACGCTCTCATTAGTGGTCAATACGAATGTGTTCGCCATAGAGAACATTTCTCTAGGATGAGTGCAGCCAACGAAGCCCTTTGGCATCACGGAAGTCAAACCCAGATCCTATGAGGAATGGGCTAAATCTCAAGACTTCTCCTATAAAAAGAGGAGGCCCCTGATATCGTAAAAGTTTGGATGTTGGCCTAGAGTTCCTAAACACACCAATCAAACCTTCCAAGCCCCTCTCTTACACTTCCATCCTCTTACCACCCACAAGAGAGAAGGATAGTCCCCATCGACCCTACAAGGAGTCATTGCCACCTCGCCGCAACTTCTCCACATTGAGGCAATTCCAGAGTCACTACCAACCCATTGCCACATTGCAACCCAGGAGCTCAATGCCCAAGATTACTGCCCGAGACTTAGAAATGCCTTATCTCCAAGATGCACATATAACTTGTCTAGAATGCTTCTATCCCTAGGGAGTACACCATATCGATTATTATTTTTATCTATGCTATTCATTCATAGTCAAGTCCGTTGCATCCATTTCATTTGGTCATACAAAAATGTCAAAAGGGGGTTGGGGTTCTTTCTCATTTATGTCCCTTTTCTTTCATCATCATCCATCTTTGGGACTATGATCACATTCCACCTTCTTGAATTGGGCCTTTGTGTCCCACTTCCTTCAATCGGGCCCCACATGCTTGACTCTTGCAACTAGGCACCGTGTGCCCTTCATTTTATTTTCATCGGGCTTCCAAGCCCATTTCATCTCATTTCTTTTAACCTAGACAAGCAACTTTTTATTCCAATAAAGAAGGAAATTCCACGATGATATCTTAAACTCTTGCTTGATGCTATCGTCAATACCAAAACCCTTTGAAATCCTCTACATCTTCCTATCATCACATCAATTCAAGTCGAATGAGAAGGAGCGAAAGCAAGGCAGGTCAAGACATGAACAAGCTCAAACAATGCCAACATAAAAATGCCATCACCGAAAATGGACTTCATCTCCTCTTAGGTATTGCATGCATATATTCATCATGATCTTATCCTCAAGGCAATGATTTTCAAAAAATTAATTTATGAGTCTAACATCAAAATGGACTCGGATTTTCTTATTTAGAAAAGTTAACTAAGAGAATTCATTTTGATGTTGTTTGAACATGATTTCAACCAAGATAAAAACATCAAAAAAATAATGAGTAGTGCAAGGCAAGGAAGAGTGAATCGTCCATGGAATAGCTTCTATTTGAAAATGCTTTTCTTCAAAATTAACAAAAAAATCACAAAAAAAATTGAGAGGGTGACCAACGTAGCCCAAATCTCACTTGTTCTTGGTTGTCTTAACTTATTATTTATAAATTAAGAGTAAGCACCATATTTCACACACCACATACTTAAATTTCAAAATCCGGATTGCAAACACGCCAATTTGGCTTTATTTAGGACTTAAACCCTTATTCCATTGACAATACTCTTTATCTAACCATTATCTGATCTGGATCACCATGTGGAAATGAGCCAAGGACGTCAGTGGAGAACTGCGTGAGTTGAGAATGGACCGAAATTTTTTAGAGCAACACCATAACCTTCAAGTGAGAGCCGCGCGTTAACCATGGAAACACGAAGCCTGCTCAATGACCGACCCTAAATGATCCATAGTTTAAGGTCTCGGAAGTCCCACATGAATTCTGAAACATTTGAGTTTCCGACAAGTCATTTCAGCAGTCACGGGTCTATAACGGCTTTTATTGCGGCTTTCTGATTCGTACCGTTACAGCTATCCCGGACCACGTGTTATATCTTTTCGGTCATCACCGGGCCTTTCCGGGTCCTCCGAGTCAACCCTAGCCATATATTGTCACCAACCGGTGTCGTACCGTCGTTTCGATTGATTTTAGGGTTTCCTGATTATTCTCGGCTTTTTCAAGGTTCGTTTCGTGTTTACCGTGTTATTCTTGGCTTTTTAGATGATTCCGAGTATTCCGATCATACCGGACTTGTTTGATCATTGTTTTAGTCATCCCCTAGGCTCCTTGATCGATATTGTGTCTTTTCGGATCACCACTCCGGCTTTTGGCATCCTCGGAATCGTAAACTTGAGGTTAAAATCCTGTACAAAAGTTTAGAGATGTGTGCCAGCTGGTTTACCCATTTGGGGAGCTATATTTGCAAGTCCTCTTTCATACGCAACAAATGGGAGTTGAAACAGACATCTAGTTTGCATGTCATGGCTCGCGGATGTAGACGTGCAGGAGAGATAACTAAATGTGCCCCAGAATCGGGGGCGGTCAGGATGCCCTCACAGTGAGGGTGCGGTCCGCGCGCCCTTAGACCAAGGGCGTGGTCAAGACGCCCCCGGTCTGATGGCGTGGTCAGTTCCAGAAACCGGAAACCTACCCCGGTTTGGACTTTTCAAACCGATTTTTGGGAGGTTTCCTTTCTTAAAAAGGTTTCTTTTGACCGTGCCCTCGCGTAGGGGGTGCGTTCATTTTGTCAACCCCTTTTTTAAGCAACTTTCTAGAGTTTTCTTGAAACTTTAAAAAATAATGTGCCGAACGTGCCCCTGAAGTGGGGGCGCACTCACCGCACCCTCAACCTGAGGGCACGGCCTACGCACCCCAACCCAGGGGCGCGGTCGTTTTCTTTCCTTAGTTTGCACTGGTCTTGCTTCTCCTATAAATCGAGGGCCATTCTCAACAACTGGGGTTACCACACACGCTATAGCACATCCAAAGGTCATCCAAACTCTTCACTAAGCTCTCTTTCACGTTCTACTCCAATCCGTTGGTGAGAGATTGACTCCGATGTAAAGAAGGAGGCCCGATTCGTGCTCTCTACATCACATTTTTCATCGGCATCAAAAAAGTTATCAAGATGCGTACTGCCAAAGTGATCAACAGAAGAAATATGAATCTCTACATCCTCTTTCATTTTCAACTGATGGCACTTGATTCTAACGTGTCGTTTGTCTGTGGTGATTGTTGCATCAAGGGCACGCAACCAAGTTCTGTTTTTACATCCATTCACTTCCAGAAATTCTACAGGTCTGTACGACCACATTCTAGAGAAGTCATTAGCATACGATCTCTTTCTCTCCTAGTTCTCTGTCCATAAAAACAAACAGCACTTGATTCCAACATTAGGGTCGACCGTAGAAGCCTCTGCACTGAAGTCATGCCGGTAGGATACTACACTCACCCAAGAGCAGGCCATCCGAACCGGCTTCTTTTGCTCGTTCCAGCTCTGATCCGAGCCATCCTACTCCCTAAGTCTTTTCTATTTCATTTATAACATCTTTAGATCATTTTAATTCAATTTTTTATTATTTTTATCATCAAAAAATATAAAAAAGGGGTTAGGGCTCACCCCAATCCTCTTAAGTTCAAATCCAATTGCTCTTTTTCTTATCTTTCTTCTTACAGTTTCTACACTTCACCTAGTTCTAATCATCTTTCTTCACTTGGTTCATTGTTCTAGTTGCACAAGTTTATCAAGCTAGCATCAGTTGGAGACTTTTCTTCATCGGCTGGTCGAAAAAGAAAAAGGTTGAACCCGCACACACTCTCTCATGTGCTAAGGTACACACGGCCAATTCTCTCTTTTATTTTCGTTACATAAAGCGGAGCCCGCGGTTCCTGGCGACCACATCTTCTAATTTCCTTCCGTCCTCACCCTCCTCCCACACAACCCGAACTATCTCTCCGGTGCTCGAGTGACGCCGAGAGATGAAAGTTTAGGGATCAATGTGAGTGTGGGACCGAGGTGAGAGTTTTTCCATATTTTCCTCCTTCTTTCTCATCCCTTTCTTGAGGTATCGATCCGGAATACGACAAACCCATTTTCGGAGTTGACACTGATGACCAAAAACAAAAAAGAAGCTATGGTAAAGCTTAGAGAAAGAAGGTCCACTCTATCCTATTCTCTTCTCATTTTCAGTCCAAAAAGGATGAAGGAGACTAGAAGAGGGAATATTGAAAGTGTCCACCCCCTAGTAGGGGGCCATATCAAAAGGTCCAACTTCTTAAAATAAAATATGCTAAAAGATGCACAATGACCTCTCAAGTCAACAAAAGGAAAGACCTATCTAAATTAGTATAAAAAATAGCTTGAGAAAAAAAATACAAAAGACTCCAAAAGATGGGCAATAAACCCCTCATGTCAAATCAAAAAAAGAAAAGAAATGATCTATCTAAATGTGGATCACCAAAAATGTGGGCAAATCAATAAAAGAAGGAAGTACCCGAAGAGGCCGAACTTAATAGGTAACTAGACATTAGTAGAGAAACTGATTTGACATCCCCGAAGACTACCAAAGATTTACCCCAACTTTCTTCTTTCTTTAAACCACCATAGATAGGGTAGACCAATCGGATTCATGCATAATCTAGCTGATTAAAGGTCAAAAGTCCAAGGGATTCCAAATGAAGGGTCTCTCTCTTCTTGCACATTGTGCATGCTCTTTCTCCCCATAGAACAATTAGGCACATTCAACCTGAATGGATCAAGCAATGACAAACATTCTCGTTACAAAAAACAAACAAACAACAAACTTGAAAATCTTCAAAACAAAACACTTTTAATTACTTGCTTTCACGCATTTATCAAAATTTCCAACATCCAAACAAATTTTGAAATTTTAAAAAAGAAAGAGACATTTTCAAGTACGCTTTGCTTATGTATGCACATTTAATTTCAGTCTTGCATGTCTCCTTTATGCAACACATTTCCTTGTTATCAACTTATCTTTTAAGGTTTATATCCCTTGGCAAAGGATCAAGGCACCTTCAACCCCCCCCTAATGTATGGGATTAAGCCACAATAAATCTCTAATCATCCTTTCAAGTGAATGTAAAAATTAGGAAGGACTCCGCATAAGCAAGGAAATGAGCACATTGACTCTCCTTAATTGGACACTTGAAGGGCACAAAACAACAAAAAAATTAAAAAATGAAAAGCCAAAAGGGGCTACTCCTAACCTTACATTGTGTCTTGCATTTTATCAAAATAAAATAGTACATTAGAAGTTGAAGACCACATGTCTAGAAAAGATGAGTTTGATAACCCTTTCAACAAAATCAATGATGACTCATCTAATTTCTAAACTTGCGGATAGGCCAAAATTGTGCGTGTGGGGATGATGGTTCCCTCTAAGGTGTCCTAACCCATCACGTACAACCTATATCTTCAACTAGTTTCGAATGCTAATTTGTGTTTCCTTAAACCTTGCATACATGCATCATTCTTATATATCTCATATCATTGAGTTTTAACCCATCATGTCAAGTTTGTCCCACCATTTATGTGTTCCACCATGGTTTGGGCATGGCATCCCCTCGTAAAGTCTTTCCATTTTCTAATTATCCAACCATGGCCTCATTGTTTGGCTTGGCATCCCATCATAAAGTCTTGCCATTGTCATCTTCCTATTGTGGCATTCTCTTCGCCCCACTATGACATTGTCATCATCCCACTGTGGCTAACTGATTGCCACACCACCAAAGTATTATTCCTCACCCCACTGCAATACTATTTCTTATCCCACCATGTGTCCAGTACACCATAGTCCTACCATTTATCCAATCCACTACAATTCCAATAAGTATTCCACACCCCACTGTGTGATTTCATGTCACCATCTCGTCCTACTGCAGACACTCTTGCCTTATTAAGTTTAAACTCATTGCATCTATATTCGCATCCCATTGTGTTTGCATCCCACCTTGTTTACATATTTGCATTGCATCCCATAGCATGCACTATCCATCATTTCTTGACCTCAAATCCGGATCCCCCATGGACCTTCATACATTTTCGTCCCTGCAAAGATGACCTCATTTCTAATCCCCATGTGGACATCCACCTTTTCTATCCTCACATGGGTAACCCACCCAATTCCCACCGTGGTAACTTCCATTTTCAATACTCACACAGACCATCTTATAATTCTTGGCCCCCATGCGAACCATCAAGCTTCTTTTAGATCCTACCATGGTACACTTCTACCCCACATGGGCAACTTCATTCCAGCTCCCACGTGGCACTTTTCACATTTGGCTCACATGAACCATTACAACTTTAACTCCTGCTATGGTGCTTTCCATTCTCAGTCCCCAACGAGGACCTTCTACAATCACGGTCTCTTCACCCTACTTTTAGTCCCATACAGACCACCCCTGCTTTCACCACCTCTATTTCTCTCGAATGTTGTCTTGGATTTTCTGGATAATCAATTTCTCATCAAGCTTTAACAATGATTTCATTGAAATGAGAGGATATTTCATTAAAAATGTGGTCATTTACGGTTTGACATTCATGTGTGTGATGCATATAGCATTTTAATTGAGAAAATTGCATATGATTGTCTATAGTTGTCTCATATATATATGGATTACATTTTACATGTTTGGTACAGCAAGTTAGAGGATGTCTGAGTACTATATACTTTCAGTTTGTGAGATGTAATTGATACAATGTGTTATATATATTCTAGTAATATAATTGCACTTCACCAGACTGTGATGATGACCCATAGGCAATGATAAGTTAGAATAGTCCAAAGCATACTTTGACCCTAGATACTATACCTTATCCTAAGTGCACCGCTACCTAAATACACTATGGATCTAGTTTAGTCTATATTACTACTATATGTATTTAGATCTAGTGTAAGTCTTAAAACACAGCAATAATATTCAATTGAAATATATATTCTAGTTAGACAGTTGGTATAGTTTTGTATCATGGTATGTAACGTAGAGAAACGTTAAATGTGGTCATTCATTACATGTTAAACTTCATATGTTTTTTTTTGTATGTAGAGATATGCATGTTAAATCATATTATGATTAGAGTAGATTGCATTTGTTTCAAGTTGGTTTATTATAAAGGGAAAAATCATCTCCTTTGATTAAGTATCGATAATGAGTATTATTTATACTTATTATAATCTGATTTTTTGGGTTCATTATACTTATTAGCAATTATGAATTCTTTGTCTAGTAAAATAGTGCGGATGTATGTCATGTTGAGTCAAGTGTGACTTATCCCAATCTTTAATAATTTTAAGTAATCAAGTTTAGCACAAAAAATATAGTAATATTTTGGAATCCAAGAATCTTCATACTTAATTGTTCTATATTATAGATTATGTAACCGTTGAGGAAACAAATAAATAAAATAAAATAAATTGCAATGCTCCCCCCGTCTTCCTCGTCGTTACGCTCTTTGTCACTCCCACATTGCTCCCTCTCTCTTTCTCTCTCGTGTGTCTGCCCAGACCCGCCTCCCTAGCCATCCTCTCTCTATCTCCTCACACTCACCACCTCCCCTTCCCGCTCTCCTACCTTCTCTCTCTCACGCCCGTGCGCACGCCACCGACACGGAGTCATTACGTTGCCCAACTAGTCTCCTGCCTTCCTCCTCGTCGCCTCTCCACCGTCACCCTCTCCTCATTGTCGTCTCCTTCTCGTTGTTGTCTTTCCCACGTCTCTCTCTCTCTCTCTCTCCCTCCCTCCTCGCCATTGTCATCGCACCATGCAACCCGGCTATGGCTCCCGCGCGTGCCTGCGCCACTGCGTATGCCTATGCACACCCCATGCCCCGTGCACTTGTAGAACCCCATTTTTGAAGAAATTTTATAAATTAAGTTCAATAAAATTTATATGGATTAATGCTATAATAGATACTGTTGACTAGGTGAAGAGGCTTGAGCTGGAGCTCTAGATGTTTCACCTTGTTCTATTGTAGGGGGTTTTCCATTATTTCTTCTGCAGTATTTATATTGACTTTGTCAAAATTTAATTCATCTATTGAGTCTCTAGAAGATTGTGATTGTATTTCAAAGTCTGGTGCGAAATTATATTGTTTAAATGTATCATAATTTTGTTCATAATATTCTTGAATTTCACTTAATTTATTAAGTTCTAGATTCATTGTATAATTATTTATTTTAGTTTTTAAATTTTCTTTATATTGTAGAAATTGTTCAAATTCGGATTCAAGACAAACATTTATTGATTCTTGTGTGTTATATGATTTAAACAAGTCTTTATAATTAAATATAAAAGTTGGAGTTTGATTATGATTATATTTATGATGAAGACTATGCTGAATAATAGAACTTTCTCTAGGTGTATTAAACTTATTTTCTAGTGTTTTAAATATTTTATATGAATTGATTCCATAATCAATTATGGTATTTTGTTGATTAAATATATTTTGGAAGTTTTGTTTAACGTCAAGAGAGCAAATAAATAATTTAAATTTTCCTATGATAGTAAAAACTATAGTTGGATGGGTTCCCCTTCTTATCCAAGTATTCGAAATAGATATTACTGCTACATTTCAAGAAATAACAATTGGAAATACATACCCTTCAATACAAATATGGAGGTTTAAACCTCAATATTCTTATGAAATAAATTATATAGAATTCAATAGTCTCTTTAATGAAGAACAAGAACAACAAATAAATTGTAGAGGAATGAAAAATGAAAGAGGATGGCCAATAACTGTTCCCAGTTGGACAGATGGACGAATAATGATTTAATTTATTTCTGGTTTAGAGAATTTTCCAGAGTTATAACCTACAACATCTTCTTTTTCTACAGTTAAAACTACTTATGCTAGCCAATTTTATTGGGCAGGCATTTTAACTGTAGAAAAAGAAGATGTTGTAGGTTATAACTCTGGAAAATTCTCTAAACTAGCATCTAGAGTAAAAATGTCCGCTGAACGTAACGATGATTATCTCTTAGATAGTAATTTCTGTACTAATAATTAGAATACTTTAATAAATTTCCATCTCCTTGGGATAAAGTTGGCTAGCATCAGTAGAGACTACTAAATTACCTGGGAGGGCACAGGATCGCCGTTCGCTCACGAGAGTGAAACCCTTGCCCAACTGTAAAAGATAAACAAGACAAGAGGATGAAATGAATGGCCAACCGACAGCGTACACCAGCGCGATCCTGTGCCCTCCCAAGTTGACTTTTCATTGATTTTGATACCAATCGGCTTGAGCGTCGTCTCGTTGTGGCGTTGTGGCGTGATTATGAAAGTGTTGTGGCGTTGTGGCGTGATTATGAAAGTGTTGATATGCGCGCTTGGAGAAGAAGCGTTGCGTTGATGAAAGAAGAGAGACACTCAGAGAGACACTCAAAGGGATCGAGATTTCTAGTATTTCACCCAAGGTGCCATTACACAAGGTATACATGCTCTTATATAGTCGAGCTTTCATACTATTCTGGACTTCAGTGGATTTGAAATCCGGAATACTATTCTTACAATACCATGGGCTCAATACCAGGGGCGCCCGTGGTTTTACAACAGTAGTAGATATTATTCTCGATCGGCTCCCCGAGGCTCAGATCGAATCTCTCAGATCGAATCTTTATACAGTATTCTGATTGTGATCTTCCATGTTCTCATCTATTTCATCAGCCCATCTCGCATTTGTATTTTGCCAAAGTTCCTTTGTTTTTGGTCCTAGAATGTTTATGTCCAGCCTTTGTTGATAGCTGGGTCCTCCATGATGACTTTTGTGTACCAATTTTCCTTCGTCTCGAATCATTATTCATCCATCTGTCCAACTGGGAACAGTTATTGGCCATCCTCTTTCATTTTTCATTCCTCTACAATTTATTTGTTGTTCTTGTTCTTCATTAAAGAGACTATTGAATTCTATATAATTTATTTCATAAGAATATTGAGGTTTAAACCTCCATATTTGTATTGAAGGGTATGTATTTCCAATTGTTATTTCTTGAAATGTAGCAGTAATATCTATTTCGAATACTTGGATAAGAAGGGGAACCCATCCAACTATAGTTTTTACTATCATAGGAAAATTTAAATTATTTATTTGCTCTCTTGTAACAATTATTTTATTTACTAATCTTTTTTCAATAACATGAATACTCTGATCGTCTATTTCATGGTGTACCAGAGTTATTCTTCTTTTTTCATTATATTCAGTTAAGCAATCTGCATATTCTATCATAAGTCTCATTAGATGAGAATCCCATATTTTTTATTTATTATTTGCATTATTTCTGGAGGAAATATTTCATTTATATGGTTATGAAGAGCTATTCTTTTTGCCTTTTCTAATATTTTGGAGAACATAGAAGTTTTTTCTAAGTCATTTATAATATTGAGCTGTTTTTCTGATTCTTCTTGATAAATGTATTTTTCAAGAAGCGGTAGCATATGATGGTAACAAATTTCAAGATAGTTATTTCTTTCAGCTGCATTTTGTTGTGAAAGGTTTATTATTTGGTTTTGTAGATGGAAAATTGTATTTTGGTTGCTTATTATATTTGCTTCTAGAGCTATTAGATATTCTTCCATATTCCTTATAGCGGAAATATATTCTGGATTACTTTGCAGTCCTCCAGTACTCTTCCATATTTTATTGAGATTTTCATAAATATTCGTACTTAGACTCTTATTGCTTCTATAAGAGCTTCTGGCTTGGGCTAATTGATGTATTATTTTCTGGTTTTGTACCTTTGCCATATCTATAATAATATTTCCTTCTACAAAATTAATATTGATTTTTGGTTCTCCTTTATTAATAGGAGTAATGTAAGTTGGCATATTGATCCGTGGCACTGTATTTGCTGTATTTGAAGAAGAGGCTATTGCTTTATTTGTCATGGCTGCTTGAAGGAAGTTATTCTGCATGCTGAAAAGGTCGAGACAAGTAGTCAGCAACTATATTTTGATATCCAGGTAAAAAATGTATTGAATAACTATATTTTTCTAATTGCATTAGCCAACGTACTCTTCTACTATTTTGATCTTCTTTTCGATTTTTTATATAATGATATAAACCTTTATTATCAGTATTGATTTTAAAGGTAGTTGGTAACAACCAATATTTAAAGCTTTTGATGGTTTTTAGTATGGCTAAAAACTCTTTTTCATATGTAGAATAATTTATTTCTGGCTTAGAGAATTTTCCAGAGTTATAACCTACAACATCTTCTTTTTCTACAGTTAAAATGCCTGCCCAATAAAGTTGGCTAGCATCAGTAGAGACTACTAAATTATCAGTTTCTTTTGGTATTATAGTTTTCGGTATTTTTGTTATTATAGATTTGATATATTTAATTTCTTTTTCTGCTTCTGGGGAGAGTTTTATTTTAATCTTATCGGTTTCCCATCTTGTTATGATTTTATCATTTTCTTTTTTATATTTTTTATTTTCGGAATTAATTATTCCTTGTAATTCTTTTATTAATTCACTTAATCGAGGAATATATTTTCTTCCATAATTTAAAATTCCCAAAAAACTTTGTAGTTGTTTAAGTGTTGTAAATGTATCTGAGAATTCTTTTATTTTACTTATAATGTGATTTTGAAGTTCAATAGAACCTTGATCAATAATTTTTCCTAAATATTCTATTTTTTGTTTGCAAAGTTCAATTTTTTTAGGTGATAAGATTATACCATTTTTAATAAGAATTTCTTTTATTATTTGTAGGTGATGTTTATGTTCATTATAATCATTAGAAAAGACTAATATATCATCTATATAGACTACAATAAAGTCATTATAATCTTTAAATATGGAATTCATCCATTTTTGAAATATTTGTGGTGCATTTTTTATTCCGAATGGCATTACATTCCATTCTAAGTGTTCATATGGTGTAGAAAATGAACTTAATTCTCTAGATTCTTGGTCTTCTAATTTTATTTGCCAAAATCCTGATTTAGCATCAAATTTGCTAAACCATTTTTTATCTTGTAATTTTTTTAAAATACTATCACAACTAGGTATATGAAATCCATCAAATTTTGTATGTTTATTTATTTTTTTATAGTTTATTACCATTCTTGCTTTACCTCTTTTTTGTTCTGAATGATTTCTTACCATAAAACGCGGTGATATATGTGGACTTCTACTGGTTTGTATTAAATTTAATTTTTTTAATTCATTAATTTGTGTTTGAAATTCTGTTACATCTTCTTTTGAATAGACTAAGGGTTTTGTCCTTAAATTTTTTCCTTTATGTTCTGGTAGAAGTTCTATTTTACAATATCTTGGACTTTTATCCCATAATTTTAAAGGATTTTCTTAAAATAGTTCATTTCAACTATTTAAATAGAAATCTTGATAACTTTCTTTGGATATATTTATTGGTAGCTTAAAAATTTTTGGTACAATAAAATATCGTGGTATAATAATTTTTTTATCGTTTTTTGTAAACGTATTAAACATCTTATCAATTATAATAGGTGAATATTTTTTTATGAAATTATTACCAAGGATCATATTACTCAATCCTTCTTTTATTATATATATTTCAGGAATAATGAATTCTTCTTCTATTTCATTTTTATCTAAAATGTATATGGAGATATTTCTAGATATTTTAGTTGAATTAGTATTTCCTGCTAATCCACTAAATAATTGTGGTTTCTTAAGATCTTCAGTTAAATTTATAGGCCAAAATTTTTCTTCTATAATACTCTTAGTTGCTCCTGAATCTAAGATAGGGAAAATATTATAATTTTGTCCATTTTCTAATTTAATTTTAATACATATTCTGTTTATCTGTCTTGTTATTACTTCCATTAAATAAAATTATAAATTTTATTTATAATAAGATCTGCTAACTTGTTTTTCTTTTTAATTCTAATAATTGATGATTTTTCAAAACTTTTTATTATAATAGTTACCTCTCCACTATATGTAGATTTTATAGTTCCTTCGGTAATTTGCAAATCTACATTTTTTAACCAACCGTTTTTTCCTTTTATTATACCATAAAATTCATCTGGTATTATAAAACCTATTCCTGTATATAAAATTTTTCTTTCAGTAGGTTGTAAATTTACATTTTCATTAGATAATAAAGTAAAACCTATTTCTGATATTTCTGGCCAATCTACAGTTCTATCATACTTAATAACATATATATTTATAATTTTTGAATAAATATTGTTTAACATCTTTATTTAGAGGTCTTTCCATTCTTATCATATTTGATGAATCTGTTAAGATTTTTTCAACTGTTATTTGTTTAGTTTCAACGGTAAAGGTAATGGTATAAGGGTTTATTGTAATTGGATTATATTGGTTTAAAATATCATTACCAATTATTAATGTGACAGCATCAGGAGAAGTATAAAGAGTTTTAAATTTTAGATTATGAAGTTCTTTATTAACATCTTCAATTCTTAATTCATTAATAATAGCAATATTTTCAAATGTCACTATGTTTCCATCAAATGTAATATATTGTTCTATATGATTACTTTTTTAAATGTTTCCCTCTATAATTTTACTATTTATGTGTGATATAGAAGCTCCAGTATCTATTATAGCATTAATCCATATAAATTTTATTGAACTTAATTTAACTTGAACTTTAATCATTGTTAATTTAGGATATACCTTTTTGGCTATTGTCATTATTTCATTCTGGTCGTTTCTTAAGTATTTATCTATACAATAAGAATATCTAGGTTGTTCTATATCTTCTTCATCAAATATAACATAAAAATTGAACTTTCAGTTAACTCTTCAAAAATTGATTCACTATATTTCTTCTGTACTAACATTGAATATTTAAAATTTTTTTAAAATAATTAGAATAAGTCACATCAGACTTAATAAATGATAATCTTTTACTGGACATTAAAGTTAAAATTTAAAATTAAATTAAATGATTTTAAATTAAATTATTTTAATATATTTTAAAATTAATATCTAACTTATATTTATCATATCTATAAATAATGTTTATAAAATATATTTTAAACAATATAATTTCGCACCAGACTTTGACATGCTAAACCGCATACACTAGATAATATATTTTAAAAGATCTCAAAACTTGATATATCATGACACTAACGTATCAACATCACATATCAATAAGTATGTTTCATGACTTACATGTCATATTAATAAACATTATTCATTGTCTTCAAATATAAACCATACAAAAAGAAATTTGTCATTTTATTTTCACACGTCACATGTATAAATTATACATAAATTATTATATTTAATTAAGTAAATATAATATTTTATGGTATTATATGCTATAAATATTAACTTTAAATTTTAATAAAATATGTTAAAATTTAAAATTAAATTAAATAATTTTAAATTAAATTATTTTAATATATTTTAAAATTAATATCTAACTTATATTTATCATATCTATAAATAATGTTTATAAAATATTATTTAAACAATATAATTTTGCACCAGACTTTGAAATACAATCACAATCTTTTAGAGACTCAATAGATGAATTAAATTTTGACAAACTCAATATAAATACTGCAGAAGAAATAATGGAAAACCCCCCTACAATAGAACAAGGTGAAACATCTAGAGCTCCAGCTCAAGCCTCTTCACCTAGTCAACCGTATCTATTATAGCATTAATCCATATAAATTTTATTGAACTTAATTTAACTTGAACTTTAATCATTGTTAATTTAGGATATACCTTTTTGGCTATTGTCATTATTTCATTCTGGTCGTTTCTTAAGTATTTATCTATACAATAAGAATATCTAGGTTGTTCTATATCTTCTTCATCAATATCTTTTATTGTTAATCGACTTGAAGGATATTCTAGATTTTTCAACTTAATCATTTTATTATCTATTATTAACTCTTTACTAATTTGAGGTTTGTTTTTTTGTTTTAAATCTTCTAAGGCTATATGCCATTCTTTAGGAAGACTTATTTTATCAATTTTAGGTTCAATTATTTCAGAGTAGGATTGTTGATCTTCTAACATTATTATGTTTTGATCTATTGGTTTTGTTGGCATATCATTATGTTCTGATAAGCTTGCTAATAATTTAGTTATTATTGTTAATGGTTTACTACCGGGAGTCATTTCTATATTTCTTAGTTCATGGTATATTTCTTAGTATTTATCTATACAATAAGAATATCTAGGTTGTTCTATATCTTTAACATCAAATACACTTATACATTGAACTTTCAGTTAACTCTTCAAAAATTGATTCACTATATTTCTTCTGTACTAACTTTGAATATTTAAATTTTTTTAAAATAATTAGAATAAGTCACATCAGACTTAATAAATGATAATCTTTTACTGGACAACTGGATAACTAGATAATCAAATATAACATAAAAATACAAGCAAATGTTTTTTATAATTATCCCACTAATTCACAGCAAATCAAAAATTGTCTTCGTGTAGAGATTACATCAAAATCACACACTATTGACATGCTAAACCGCATACACTAGATAATATATTTTAAAAGATCTCAAAACTTGATATATCATGACACTAACGTATCTACATCACATATCAATAAGTATGTTTCATGACTTACATGTCATATTAATAAACATTATTCATTGTCTTCAAATATAAACCATACAAAAAGAAATTTGTCATTTTATTTTCACACGTCACATGTATAAATTATTTTTATCAGCTCTAATATATAATAATAACATATACCTTTTTTGGTTAGAATAGTAACGTATACTAAACTATACCTATAATACACTTAGGTAGTGGCATGGTTGGTCGGGTCGGGGCCGGTCAGTTTTGCCCCCGACCGGCCCGGTCACAACCCAGTCAGGTCGAGGCGGGTCACAGAGTCACGCGATCTACGACCGGGTCGTGCCACTCTGGCCGGGTCTCGCTACCCGGCCAGATGACTGTTGGCAACGGTCATCAGACCGTTGCCAATGGTAGGGGGGCCTCTAGCCCCCCCCTTTCAGCCCCTTGGATATGGCAACGACGTGGGTGAAGTCGCTACCCTTGACTTCTAATTTATATATATTTTTTACATTAGGGTGAAGTCGCTTGTTGACATTATTTATATATATATAATATATTTTATAAACATTATTTATAGATATGATAAATATAAGTTAGATATTATTTTTAAATATATTAAAATAATTTAATTTAAAATCATTTAATTTAATTTTAAATTTTAACTTATTATATTTACTTAATTAAATATAATAATTTATGTATAATTTATACATGTGACGTGTGAAAATAAAATGACAAATTTCTTTTTGTATGGTTTATATTTGAAGACAATGAATAATGTTTATTAATATGACATGTAAGTCATGAAACATACTTACTGATATGTGATGTAGATACGTTAGTGTCATGATATATCAAGTTTTGAGATCTTTTAAAATATATTATCTAGTGTATGCGGTTTAGCATGTCAACAGTGTGTGATTTTGATGTAATCTCTACACGAAGACAATTTTTGATTTGCTGTGAATTAGTGGGATAATTATAAAAAACATTTGCTTGTATTTTTATGTTATATTTGATTATCTAGTTATCCAGTTGTCCAGTAAAAGATTATCATTTATTAAGTCTGATGTGACTTATTCTAATTATTTTAAAAAAATTTAAATATTCAAAGTTAGTACAGAAGAAATATAGTGAATCAATTTTTGAAGAGTTAACTGAAAGTTCAATGTATCAGTGTATTCTTAAATTAGTTGTATCTTTTATGTTTTGGAATTCTTTTGCTGCCAGTACGTGACAGTCATGTTATCATTTTCAGAGCTCTTTCATTCCATCTGTGTTCGTGCCTAACAATATGGTATATGTATGTAACTTCTATACTTTATATTACAAAGTGTACTAACTTTACATATGTATACCGTTTTGTTTCTTGCTCTGGTTCACCCTTGTTTTCTTTCGTTCAACGTTCTTCTCAGTTGGAGACGGAACTCCTACCATAATCGTACTCTTAGGGGGTGTTTAGTTACATGATAATTTTTTATATATTTTTATGATAAAAAATATATTAAAATAAAAAGTGAATGACATAAAATAGAAATATGATACTAAAAAGACTAATTATCATACATGCCTAAACAAAATAAAATCCACAAGAAAAAAAGAAAAAGTGATTCTTTTTTATTTAAGAAAAAAAATATTTTCAAAACATAAATTTGTTATGTTTGTCGAATATTTTTTTAACAATTTTT
Organism: Cryptocoryne crispatula var. balansae; assembly: GCA_036172225.1. Lineage (NCBI taxonomy): Eukaryota > Viridiplantae > Streptophyta > Magnoliopsida > Alismatales > Araceae > Cryptocoryne > Cryptocoryne crispatula. Next base: position 44,794,601 of record CM069919.1, on the reverse strand, counting down.
TTTAAAATTTAAAATAAAAACTTTCGTTATCGTGTAACCAAAAACCTCTATTATAATTTGCTATTATATATCTGATGCCGCCAAAGTCATCATCGGGTCCCACCTCCCGCCCACCACCTCCGGAAATTTCTAACTAAAACATTAATAATAATAATCACAATAACGATAGTGTAATGAATATCAACCACAAAGCTTCCCCTTTTCTTTGACGTTTCCTGCTTTACGGAACAATTTTCAGTTAATTTCCCGGGAAGAACTCGTCCCTCAGCGGATCGGATAGATCTCTTCTAAACTGGAGTCCAGATCTCCGACATGCTTCGAAGTACGATGCTCGGAGAGATCTCGTCCCGACCTTGCGAACAGACATGGCCGTCGTCGTTGATGAGATCTTCGCGGAAGATCGCGATGGTACTGTTCTTTCATTGTTAAAGGAAGAAGGCAGAGGAGCGGCGGCGGCGGCGGCGGCGGAGGAGTCAAGGGGAGGAGAAGGCGTCCTCGCCCATCCACCCTCCGAGCCACTGCTCTCCCCCGGCCATCCGGAGGGAGGTGGTCTGGGCGGCGTCCCGAGCCTGGGACGCCCGCCTGTGGTGGCGGATGCGGCGGAGGACGAGGTCCCTGTCCAGCACCCGGCGCCCCGGCCGGTCCTCCTCGTCGTCGGCGTGTGGGGAGGAGGCCCTCAGCTGGAGGCAGGTTGTAACATTTTTTGAAAAAAAAAAGAGAAAAAAAATATTCTGTAACGCCCCCTCCCCCCCCTCTGTCGCCGTTACACCCGCGCCCCCTTCTCTCGCCAGTTTCACCGCCCCGCTCTCTCTCTCTCTCTCGCGCCGGTTACGCCCGCCCCGCCCTCTCTCTCTCTAGCCGGTTACGCACGCTCCCCTCCCGATCTATCTCCCTCAATCTCTCGCCCCTCCCCCCGGGACACTGCCGCCCCGTTCTCCCTCTCTCCCTCTCTTCCAACCGGAACCGCCGAGGGAATGTTCTCTCGCCATCGTCATCGGCCTTCCCTCTCGCTACCCCCACCGTCGCCGCGACCTTCCCCTGCTCCGCCGGAAACCACCTGCCGCACCTCCCTCCTATGAGCGCCGCCATCCACGCGCTCGGTCGTGACCCCCGTCGCCGTGTCACCCAGCCCCTCCACCGTCCCGCCTGCACCTGCGCCCACGGCGTCGCCCCGCCGCCCCGGCCCCGCGCACTCCGTCGCGGCCGCCGCCCAGAACCCCCCCTCTTCTTGTCGTCGACGGGCCATATTACTCCCCCATGGATTCCCCCCCCCCTCTTCTGCCTACGCGCGCGAGTGCGCAAGCCGCGCCGCGTGAAGTGCCGCCCGGCCGCCTCTGCCTTCGTGGCCAGCCGCAGCGCGGACCCGCGGCGGCCGCCGCCGTTGTTGCAACCCACCCCCCTCGCGCGTTGACGCAGTGCGTACCCGCGGCCGCCGCCTCCGCCCAGCCGCCTCCCTGCTGCCACCTTGTCCGCGCGACCCACCACCGGTCAGCCGGTCTCGTGCGCCAGCGTCGTGCCCCATCTTCCCGTGTGTCCGCGCGACCAACCACCGCTGTGCCTCCTTCCCCTTAGCCGTCGGTACCCCCCTCCTTCCTCCTCACCCTCGCCATCGCCGTTCGGCCTCTGTCCAGCCGCCTGCCATCGACGTGAGCCCTCCGTCGCCGTCGATCGCCTCGCCGGACCTCCCCTGTTCCGGCCGGAACCGCCGCGAGTCTCCCTCGCCATTGCCGGCCTCCGCCCTATCTCACCGCCGCCAAGTGCCTGCAACCTTCTTCTGCCCCCCTGGTTGCCTTCGAACGCCGCCGCGGCCGTGCCCCTGCAGCTCCGATCGCCGTCGCCGGTGAGTGTCGTCGCCGGTGAGTGTCGTTGCCGCTGCCGCGAACGTTGCCGCCGCGAATGTCGCGAGCCACCGGTCGAGCCTGCCCAGCACCACGGTCCAGCCGCCGGTCCAGCATCTTCGAGCCGCCCGGTCCAGCCGGTCGAACCGCCCGGTTCGGCGCCGGTTCAACATTTTCTGATTTTCGTAATTATTAAATTTGAAAATTAGAGTTAAGGCCATAGAAATCAGAAGAAAATCCATAAAATTTGCAGAAACTTCCAGGCAGGTTTCTCAAGCTTGTCTATATATTTGACCTCATTTGGATAAGAAAATATGCATGATTTAACCTATGGACCTTGATTTGACTAGTTTAAAATTTGGACTTAAGACTAGTGATTTTTTTCTCAAAAATTCTTGAAACTAGAACCTTGAAATTGATATTTTGAATATTATGAAACATGTTTAGCATGATTCTGGATGGGTAGAAATATTTTTCATGAGATTTGACCATATGTTATTTATGTATATGATTATGTGCTAGAATGGACCTAGAATTGAAATACAATTGTGTAGATTTGGAAAAATCATGGGTCATCAAATCACATACCATTTAGAACTTGTTTAGGTCAGATTGTGGTTGATTTATCTCATAACTTAATTTGTTTAGTTTTTGCCAAGCTTGATTTTGGTTAATTGTCTTGTATATGCAATTAAGTATGTCTAGTTCGGTTTGTCATTTCATGTATGTAAATCAAGTAAATTTTGGTTAGTTTGGTTTCAGATTATGTATTATGTCATGCATGATATGATTATGTTCATATAGTCAGGTGTGGTATATGTTTGATTCAGAATATGTTAACCAAGTCGATTAGTACAAGTCTTGTCTAGTTATGGTAAAATATGTTTAATTTGGTTTCAGATCATGGGTTATGCTATGCATAGTTAGTCATGTCAATTTGGTCATGATTAGTACGAGTTGTCATTGAGAACAAGTTCAATTATGTTGGGTTCAATTCGTTGTGGATGTTATGCCATGCATGAAGGGCTATGAAATTGGATGGTTATGTCATGTATGCATAGTATGGTCAAGTATGTCATGATTTGAAATTATGTTATGAACTCTTGATATGACATGCTATGAAGGCTTCACCAGCCTATGTTAGTAAATTACCCCGTGGGCAGCGGGTAACTTAGATGAATCCAGCCCTCCCACAGATCCCGGATTACCGCGATTTTCCCTTAGTGTCACCACTGCCTAGGTGCACTTTGGGCTAGCTTATTATATGTTACTGCTATATATATTAGAGTTGGTGAAAGTATTTATACATGTGATGCAAGACGACCAATTCCTTGCTCTTTGGCTTTGTGTTTTGGAAAAGATATGAAATGTGTTACTTGTGTGTCATGTATGGAGGTTAAACCATGTCATGTTAGAAAAATCAGATTTGTATTGTTTTAATTTGGTCATGTTAAGTTAAGTCTTGAGGTCATTTAGATGATATTTGTCTAACTTGTATGGTCTTGTGTGCATTGGTCTAGAATTGAGTAGCATTGGCATAATCTTTTCCCTTAAAGATAATCATGGTTTGGTTGTGGGTTATGGATAAATATAGAAGACATGTTATTATCATTTGTATTATATCTCAATTTAGATATGTTATCTATCATTGCATGTTTATATGTTAGTATCCGATTGGCGAGAAATGGGTGTAAATCCTACGGAGTCCCCGGACTCACCCCGTTGTGGGATAAATTTTTCAGCAAGTTTTTTTTGAAGATTTAGGAGCTTGAAGATGAAGTTCAGGTGGAACCAGAGGAGTCAGAGTCATTTGCACTTGGAGATTCTTGGTACTCTCTACTTAGGTAGATGATCTTGATTGTTTTTGAGCAAGAGTGTTGTGAGACTTAGTAGTATGGTTCTATTATCTTGTTTTGATTGATCTTATGAAAATATTTAAGTTTGGGTTATGGAATTTAAGTGTTGGGTTGCATTCCATTGTCACGACGTTATGTATTTCCGCTGCATATGTTGAGGTTATGTTATTTAAATTCTGGGTCGTGACACAGGTGGTCACGGGGCCGCCGCAGGAGTCCTCGGCGGGGTGCCGCGTCCGGTGGGCGTCGGCAGAGACGTCGGAGGAGGGAGACGGGGGCATCTTGGTGGCAAGAAACTCCATGCCCGCTTCTTCGACACCGTGAACCGCACCGGCCGGCCCCTGCACCACACAACTTGGCGGTCACCAAGACAAGACGGCAGCTTTACCCGAAGCGAAAGAGGCGGCGGCGGCGGCGGCGGTTGGAGTAGGCGAGATGCATAGCCGGGGGGTCCCTTTTATAGACGGAAGCGGAGGAGAAGGGGAGGGAGGCGGCAGCAAGTAGGAAGGAGAAAGCATGGTCCTACCTCTTTATGTGGATTACCGGGAGCTTGGTGGGCGCATCATGGAGGGGGGGGAAGCCGACGAGGAGGTCCCATGTTTAGGTAGCAGCATAGTGGACGACCCCAAAAGCCGAAGCAGATTTGTCTTATATGCCGTACATGGTTCCGTCCAATAGAAAGACGACACGTCAAGAAGACAAAGAATTAGCTTATTTCTTTGTGAGTTGGCGCACTGAGCCGGCGTCCTGTGGCCAAGATGCGACCGGTCGGTGCTCGGACCGGCCCTCGGACCGGTGCGGTACCTGTGGGCGCCCGGAACTCTGGTCTCCGCGGAACTCCGAGGGGATGGTCTGCGGTTCCTTTTGGATCTTGATCTTATCAGGCGAAGAATCGGGAATTGGATCCCAGGGCAGGTGGAGCCGCGGGGGTTACACGACACTACACAACTAACACCCTTTGGCAACCGAAATCCTTCTTTAATTCCCTTTTACACAGAAGTACCTCGTGAAACCTGTAATTGTTTGGGGCACTCTGAAGTCAACTAATTATTCTGTGAAAAAAGAGAGAAACTTTTTACTTCACAAACAGAAAAAACATATCTGACATTTTTTAGTTAATAACATGATATAACATTAAATGATTATGCATACTGTTGAATATTCAAATAAAAATAATATAATTTAAATATATTTATTACGTAGCTTTTAAATATTATATAATATTTAAGTGAGTTTTATTCATTTACGGGAGAAGTATCTTTATTTTTTATTAAAATCTAATATCGAATAGCTTCTGGTAATTTTTTTAACAGAGAATTAAACTGCACTTCTCTATACACATAATGACTTCTCTATTATAAGACCTTGTTATTTTGTTTTTTTATCCATATTTATATGCCAAATTGATCATATATATGACTTCACTCTCTTAGGTGACATTTGATTAGACTTAATCTGAAAATTTAAATTCTAAATTTCATATCTAACGTCTCAATGAGTGGTAAAAAAGTGCTTACTTTAATTTAGACATAAGTGCTTTATATTGTTTGATAAAAAATCTAAATCAACCACTTAATCTTTCTCAAATCATAATTAAGATATAAGTGATTTTTTTGTTTGACAAAAATATTAATAAAAAATTATTTGTAATAATCATCAATAAAATATTTTATTAATTTTATTTTAAACACATGAATATATAATCGAATTTTATTTTTTCATATAATTAAATATTTTACTAAAATAAAATTAAATTTATTTATAAATTAAAAAATTGTCAAAGTGTAAAAAATGAATTTTATGATTTAACATTTAAATAAAAATTGTAATACAAATATTACCAACATACAACCAAATTAACTATATACCAAATATAAAAATATTGATATGTATAATATTTTAGTTAATATGTATAAAATATTTAAAAACTATTTTAAAAATAAAGATAAATGTTGAAATAAACATTTTATTCAAAAAACTTGTAATGGGGAGGAGAAGAAATGTGATAGCAGCGAAGCCAAGCAATGAACTTCTCATCTTAAATAATAGAAAAGATTGTAATAAGGCATAAACACCTGCCTGATACGTGCCATGTCTGAAGCTAAAAAAGTTATATCTGGCATCTTAAATTTTCAGAGATTTTTTAGAGCTTAGAGCTCCAATCAGACGTTCATTAAGTGAACATATCAAACATACTTAAATGTCTGAGCTCTTACCGAATCAAAGCTCAGACATCCGTTCAGCTCAATCAAACGCAACCTTAGTTTTTTGTCTCGACAATTGATGTTATTTCTACGAACATGTGACTTGCTCTAATATTTTGTTATTTTCGAGTCCAATTATGTTTGAAAATTAATCAGGATATAATTTATATCCACTCTAGATTCATATTCATATATATATATATATATTAATCTTATTTGTTTATGTGAAATTTGAATAGAGATATTATCTAATTGTTGAATCGGGAAAGACACGAAAATGTTAACTCCATAACATTTAAAACATTTAAGATCCACACTACATATAATTCTATAGTATATAAGTGATGTGCATAATTATATATATATATTATTTTTTGTTGAAAATAGAGCTAAATATTATTTAATACACATCAATAAACTTAGTTGACATCTTACATAGAACGTTTTATATTTTAAAATTTATTTTTACACATTTATATACTATTAAAATCTTTAATTAAAAATAGTTTAACTAGAAATTTTGAACCACATAATATTTGAATCCATGTCCATTTCGAAAAGTATATGAACTATGATATTTTATTCGTATATAAATGAGATCAAATATAGATCATCTATTTAGTTGAATGGAGCAAATAAGAAACTACAATATTGGCCCCCTTTATAACGCTAACTCCAATGTTTTGTGGACGATGTGGTACACTAAAGAGAGAGGTGAACTTGGTTTGTCCTCAATTTTAAAGTTTGATCAAATCTACAACAATAATTACACAAGTTGAATCAATATTAAGTTGCCACACACAATACCTAAAAAGCTTATGGGGTGTTTGGTTGTATGATAATTGAGGTTTTTATTTTAATTTTTAAAAATTGTAAGAAAACTTGTTAAAAGAGGTGTTTGACAACCATGACAATTTTATGTTTTGAAAGTGATTTTCTTCTTAAACAAAAAAAGAGGGTCTCACCTCTTTCTTTTTTCTTGTGGTCCCCACTTTATTTGGTCATGTGCGGTGGTTACTCTTTTTTGTAATCACATCCCTCCAAACATGATAATTTTATGTCATGAGTTGGTTCACTTTTTATTTTAATACAATTTTTTATCATGAAAGTGTACAAAAAATTATCATGCAACCAAACACCCCATTAGGGTTTGTTTGGCACCAAAATTTTTTGGGGATAAGTCAAATTTATGGGGTGTTTGGTTGCATGATAATTTTTTGTACACTTTCATGATAAAAATTTGTATTAAAATAAAAAGTAAACCAACTCATGACATAAAATTATCATGTTTGGAGGGATGTGATTACAAAAAAGAGTAACCACCGCACATGACCAAATAAAGTGGGGGACCACAAGAAAAAAGAAAGAGGTGAGACTCTCTTTTTTTGTTTAAGAAGAAAATCACTTTCAAAACATAAAATTGTCATGGTTGTCAAACACCTCTTTTAACAAGTTTTCTTACAATTTTTAAAAATTAAAACAAAAACCTCAATTATCATGCAACCAAACACCCCATTATCCTCAAATTTTTGGGAATAAACTTGGTTTATCCCCAAGTTATCCCCGTACCAAATAACAACTTAGGACATGTTTGATATGAGGATAACTTGAGGATAAACCAGATTTATCCCCAAAATTTAGGAGATAAACTTGGTTTATCCCCAAAAAATTTGGGTGCCAAACAGGCCATTAGTGAATAGAGGTAGAATAAATAGATCAAATTACATAAAAAACATGATATCTATGGTGATTCAATCTCAAATGGATAACTCCTTGATAGAACTATCATCTCATTTGCACTAGCGTGAGGATTTATTAACCACACTAAGGTGACGTTTGAGTAGTCTTAACCTATCTCTAATCTTTGATTCGGTGAAAGATTAGGAGATGTAGATCATTTGTTTTGATGTCTTAATTAAGCTCTAGTTGCATCTTATATCTTAATAAATCTCTTAAAAATAAATTGCATGGTTTAATCTTTTATTTTGACATAATTTTTTATAAGACATAGTAATAACATAAATGATATAGTTTAAGTAAATACTAAACCGATTAACATAAGAAAAACTTTAATCTAATTAAGTACTTAATTCTATCACAAACTAAGAGAACAGACGTAAAATTAAGAGTTTAAATTATTTAGATTAAGTCAATATAAATGCCACCTAAATCGATTTATTAATCACATATACTTAAAGTCTAGTAAACAATCTTCACACTACATTAGATTACAACCACGAGTGTAATCCTCTACACGCATGTGCAACAAAAAAGTTTCTCCACAACTTGACCTTCTCAAAGAAATAACTTCAACAATGATAGAGATTTAAGAAGTGTAAACAAAATATGGGCATGTTGTACTCTTTTTTACCGTCTTTAGTTGACAGAGAGCCTTGTATGGTTGATCTCCGAGATACAAGCTTCTCTTCACCTTATTCTTGTACTTTGGAGGCTTGAGTTTAGGGGGGAAAACCACCATTAAATATTGGAAAATTTGATTTCTAGATCGTTTTATAAAATCACTATAACTTTTAATCCATTGATCGAATTTGTATATGGTCTAGTCAATTAATATCAACTTTTAATACATGCAGTCAAATTCTATGATGGTCCATTTCCTGCTGTTTATTTCACTTTTTTATTCTCACTTTACCCCCAACTGCCCTATCATGCCATCATGAAACTCCCTTGCAAAATCTCTATGACAGCACACCCCCAGCAGGTTCCTACGAAATCCTATGCTGCACCCTTTTGAAATCATAGTCGTCATTGAGGTGGAGAACGTTGCTGCACCAAGGTCTTCTTCTCCGCCTCCTTCAAGCAGTTGCAGGAGATGTGCATTCTAGTATGCCTAGGACACCACATGCGAAAGTGTTGCGGGGGAATAGTACGTTCTCTCTGTCTTCATGTCCCTCGATCTTTCCATCTCCAAGCAAGCAAGGGGATGACTTGAATGAAATATGGAATAGAATTATGGTGGTTTTGTTGCTACTTTGTGTTGATGAATTACTTAATGGCAAAGTCGCTTCAGACACCGGAGTGAAGAAGGTAGCTACAGTTGCCAATCTAAGTACTTCCCTATGCCAAAATTAAGATGAGAAGTTCTATTACTCTTAATAAAATTTGGGCAAGCAGCTGATGGGCTCCTTGACTCAAACAAGAATTAGAATTTGAGTACTCCCCTGCAATATTTTCTTCTTCAATTTATACCACAGCAACGACACATAGCTCTTTAAAATGCATACTTATTTATGTATGCATTGCATATGGGAACAAGGCTTCCCTCTTCGTTTGGCTTTTTGCTAGCAACATCCCAACATTTGCCAACAAGCGTGAATAAGGATCTTGTTGCATACGTGCAACACATTGGCTTATATCATGTTCTTTTAGGTCTAGGGTCAAATGGGTCATATCCTGCCTTGGTTAACTCTCTTAACAGATTCAACCAAAATTGGAGCAGTTATTTTACAATTTTGAAAAATTAGACTGTACATTACAAAAATCAAGAGGTGGACTATCTGTTAAAATGAAATGTGAAAAATGGATCAAAAGTCAATTTTCTCTTAAATATTTGAGCATGAAAATCTTCTTAATATTTTCTATAACATTTACTTTTATAAAGTCAATTATCTGTAACTTCTATTTCAAATGAGCTAAAACTTCCCAAGACCATATTTTACAATATCCCTAAGAGGATCTAAATAATCTTTTTAAAAATAGCAAATATGATAGGCTCTATGCCTTTATCAGTTTCAAATGCCTGATATATTGGTCGACCACTACACATCTCAAAAACAATAGTTAAGTTTTGGAAATTTTTGTCGACCACGAAACTTGGATTAATCAGCTACTATACCTAGATCAAGTGATCACTGTCTTTACTCAAATACACATGTTCCAAGAATTTTGATCTATCACAACCTAGAAATTTAACAACACAACTACGCAGCGGAAAACTCAATGTCGTGACAATGTAATGAAATACATCTTTCGAATTCCACAACCTAACCAAACATACTATAAAACTGACATTAAAGTTCAATGTTTTATAATACTTCATACTCAAATTTATAGCAAACCTATTACAAAATCCATCAATGTAAAGGGATAACAACCAACTAAGTCCAACAACATATTTATTCAAAAACCAACATAGACCACCTAAGTAGATATTAGCACTCCTCTCCAAGTCCACAAGACTCTAGTTTCTCTTGCACCACTTGAGTCTCAACCTCAATCTTTGGACCCTTAAAACCTACTAAAAGATTTTAACAACCAAGGGGTGAGTCCAAAGACTCCATAGGATACACCATTTTCTTGTCAATCAGATAACTAAGTAAACAAGCAATGATACATATCATAACCAACTTGAAATATAACATAAAAGTATAACATGTCTTCTAATATTTAACCTCACCAACCCATGACCAAACAAAGATTATCTTTATGAAAAGACGGTCAAAACTAGAGATCCCAAACCAATGCATACTAGACCACACAACTAGACAAATGTCTTTTAAATGACCTCAAAACTTGACCTAATATGACCATAACATAACTAGAAAGGTTTAAATTGTTTTAGACATACCATGGCACTAACATACCTACATGTCATACAATCGTATTTTATTTCTTTTAAACACAAAGCCAAGTAGCAATGAATATGTCATCTTGCTTTTTCACATCACATGTACTGATACTTGCACTAGCTTTAATATATATAGCAGTAGCATATATTAATCTAGACTCATAGTGTGCCTAGGTAGTGGTGGCACTTGGCGTAAACTGTCATATCCGAGATCAACGAACGCACTGGACTCATCTAAGTTACCCACAGGCCAATGACTAGCATAGGCTGGTGAAAATTGCAAAACATGCTATGACAAGAGTTCATAACAATCATATTCATACCATGTATGTAAGACAACCATCTAATTTCAAGGCCCCTTCATGCAAAACAAAGTCATCAACATGATCCAGGCAAAACTATGACAAGATAATTCAAGTAACATAATCCAAACCATACATGATAGAGATGAACATAAATTAAACCATAAAAGACATTCTATGATATGAAACTATACCAAACAAGACTTTCATACATCATACACAAGCAATGACAATGAAAGTGAACTAGACATGTCTTAGACCATACAAGTCAAATAGCTTAACACATGCTTGACACAAACCAACTAATTAGGTTTTGATTTATTATAACAATAATCTGACCTAAACAGGTTTCTAAAGATGTATTTTGGTGATTTAAGGTTTACCACACTTTAACATATCAAATTCTCAATTCTAGGTCCAAACTAGTGCATACTCATGTAAGTATCAAGTCATAAGATCAAAACCAAAGGGAAAAGTTTCTACCCAAGGCATAAGTATACTAAACATGTTCAATAATGTTCAAAATAACATTTTCATAGTTCTATTCTACAAATTTTAAGCATACCATTATTTTTAAGTCCAAAACCTTAATTAAGCCAAACTAGGATCATTATGTCAGTTTATGCATTTTTCTCGTCATTATAGGGTCAAATAATTAAACAAGCTTGAGAAACCTAATTGGAACCTTCTAGATTTTTTCCTATTTTTTCTTATTTTTTTCTATTTTTTTATATTTTCCTAACTTTTCTTTTTGTCTTCAATTAAATAAATCCTTGAAAATCAATTTCATGAACTGGGCGGTCAGATCAAGGCTAGACTAATGGTCAGGCTGGCTGAATTGGTAGGCGGGCCTGCTATGCTGGGTTGGGTAGCTTGCAGTTGGGCAACTGATCGCATCAAAGAAAGGGAGTGGAATCGGTGGCAGGACAGTGGACCCAGAAAGGAGCTCCAACAATGGTGGGAAAGGCGCCAATGATGGCTAATGAGTAGTGATGAGGAGGGTGATTAGAGCGGCGGCAAGGGGACATCCTTGAGAAGGTAAAGTAGGAGAGGCGACAGTGGGGAGGTGATGGCGATTGCGGTGGTAGCGATGGATCATGGAGGCACCGGCGCCGACAGACAATGGTTGGATAACCAAGAGGAGAAGGGATGGCACAACTGGGGGGTTGGGGACCCTTACATGGCGAGGTGGCAGGAGAGGATGACAGCCACACCTCTTGCGACAGTTGTGAATCCTCAACAAAGAGGAGGGAGAGATCCTTGCGATGGTGAGGTGTGGAGGGAGAAGATTGGAACCGGGGGGTTTGTTGTGTCTACAAAAAGAGAGGATGAGAGAGGGAGATAGCGATCAAGAAGGGGGTATCGTGAGGAGAGGGAGACAGTAGGACAGGGGGCTATTATGACTCTCCCAATCCAATTTTTTTTAGAAAACCAAGATATTACATTATCAACCTACAATTTAGAATGATCGACCGATATACTAATCCGCACAAGACAACTTTATGCAATGCATCAAATTTTAGACTGAACTTCATTTGAACTTGATATTTTGGCAACATTACTTAATAAGTCATTATTTGAACCACAAAACATTAATTTTTGTCCTTATTCAAAACCACAAGAGATATCCCAACAATCTCTCTAATGATGATAATAACCAGTAATGATATAATTTAAAAGTTCATATAAATGGCAAATATTAGGAAGATATAAATTAGTAAAACTTTTACAAACAACTTAATACATCTAATTGACATAGAAGATCATAATGTACATATTCAAAATAAAATATTAGATAAGAATGCCAATTGTAAGTAATCTAAGAATATGTTTAATACAAATATCTGTAAGGAATTGTCCATAAAATATTGGTACAGTGGAAGCAATGATTCTTATGAGTTTCTTTAGAATTTGTCTCAATCAAAATCGAAAGATGAAAATCGAAAACCTATCTAATCAGGTTTGAATATACCTGATAGGGATTCATATAATCTCATAGAGAGAAAGGAGATGATCTTATCAAGCTTTTCAAACCATTCAAATGTCCGGTCTCCAGCAGTATCCACACGAACTTCATCCACAGCAAGTTCTCCCTTCACGTCGACCTCAAGAACTGTTCTCGAAAGGAGCTCCATTACCCATGGACGCCTTCTAGAGAGAGGAGGTAGGGAGGAGACTAGGGATATGGTTTTCACCCTTGACTTGATTGGGTTTAACTGAAACCATTAGTATTTATAGAGAATTTTAGAATTTTTCATAATAATCTAAAATCTCCATAAATTATGCCTTTGCCCCTGTACATGTGGATAAGTCCTTTTGTGTGTGAACCACTAGGCCCAATAGCCTATGTGGTTGAGGCCTAAATAAAATAGAACAATTCTATTTAATTAAATTAAATTCGTTATTCGATAACAGATTAATCAGCCTATCGATCATGATGGGTATAAGCCACATCCCATGATCCCAAATGGCTATGGGATAATCTCATCTCCATTGAGCCTTTCCATCATCAGTTACTGCATGGATATAAACCCTCATCTATTCAATATCCCGGTCGGAAAGGAGTACGGCATCGACTGTCAACTCCTTAATGTACCGACTCTATAGGATCTTGTACTCGGAATTGGATCAATTGGAAAACTCCTTTTCCAATTATCCTATCTACCCTGGGCAAGGATTTAGAGTACTATCCCATAGGACATTCACTCTCACTTACCAAGAGTGGACGATCCTTTGTTATCCGCTCAATTATCTCCATCGGGTTTTCCTTGTAACCGATCCATCGCTATACTAGACCATCTAAATGGTGATCCATAAGTCAGTGGTCAAAGCACAAGTTCCACCCAACAAGGTATCTTTGGTGACTCAGGTCAAAGGTCCAACCATGCAACCGTGATGATAGAAAACCTTGAATGACAGTTCAGTAAGATACCATTCAGGATTTCCAATTTGGTCAGTTCAATGAACTCATTCAACTAATAAGCACCTGTATGTGTATCTCAGTGCCTCCACTCTAATGACCAATGAGATCGGTCATCCTCATCACATGAGAAGATATCATATATATTAGTCTATCCGGATCTTTGATGTCCCGTCTCAAGTATCCAATGACTAGGAACATTTAGATCAAATATTTCTATATGACCAATCTCATTATCATGATCTCATCATGATTTAATCATCATTGCATTTGATTAAGGACTTCATTATGATATTCGCATCTAATAAGAGCTTATAATAAAAATTTGCCTAATTAATTGAATAAGATATTTCTAGAAATGTCGAATCATATCATATATGATTAGTTTGTAAAGTATACATTTCTATCAATATCTCTATAAAGATACAAAATCACTTATCAATAATTCTTTTCGTGTTTTGACATCTGAAAGGAAATATTCATGCAAATTAGATGACCAAAAAAGATTATAAATTTTTTTAATTAAATAAAATATAACTTAATGCATTGTCTTCTATAATTTACTTACATATTTCAAGCTCTCTCGTCTTTATCTACTTAATGATTTAAGGACAATATCAACTATTTATTTCATGGCATCAATAAACATTAACCTTAAATTTTGTTTTTTTACTTAAAAAGACAATGTCAAATTTCAATATGCTCTGAATAGGATTGAATGTGACAAGTAGATAAACAAATCAATAACCCCCCAATCTTTAGAGTGTAAAATTGACTTACCAACTTCGTAAATTGACTTGATCTTTGACCTCTTTTCTTTCTTTCTTTTTGGGAGGGGGGCATTCATGCCGCAACAGACACGGCTAAGCCCTAACAATGAACTACCCTAGGATCGAATCCCAAGACCTCCCAGTGGAGGATTTCAGTCTACAGCAAATATCGAGGATGGCACATATGCTCATGCAGGCCGAACACTAAACCTGTGACCAGGTGGAGGGGAATATGTCCACTACGTCATAACACAAGGTCTCTTTTCTTATCACTATAGATAAATATATCTTCATCATGTGTCATGAGCATCATTTTTCATATAACAATTTGTTCTTCATATTTTTTAAGACATAACAAAGCTTGATACTCAGTACTCATACTATTTTATGTCCATTCATGTTAGCATAACTTTAGAATAATATATTTTCTAATATTGATGATTTTGATGTAAGAAATAGTTTTCCTTTACTAACAATTCATAGAGAAATGTTCTTTCTTACCACAGTAATTACAAGTCACACAATGACCAACTTTCTTATGTGTATTGACAATATAAATGAAACATGCATATAAACATGTCCATAAGAAGCATAAATGAGTGAGGGGTGCAATGTGCTGATGTTGTTTCTTATTTATAAGAGAATAGCCTAAACTTTCTTTGAAAATTGACTCTAGTTCCACACACATGACATCTAAGTTATTCTTCTCTTTGGAAATCTAATAAGTGCATCATTTATATCTTAAATAGTCTTGGTCAAGTTACCCAAATTTTAATCGTTTTTGTAATTTCTTTTTCAAGTGATTTGTTTTTTCTTAATACATAAGTTTTTATGTTCTAGGGATTTATTTAGCATATGCAAGGAGCTTATTTCCTCCTCATTTACATCATAGTCATTCATACATTCAAGCTTCTCTCTAAAACTCTTATTTCATTTTTGTTATTTTTATAATTGTTATAAGTACTCTCAAAGGCAATGTAGAACTTTCAAGTCTAATGGTAGAATATTTATAATTATATCAATATTATCTTATTTATGAGCCTTTAAACAATTGTTGGAGAGACTTTTCCCTGTCACAAGTATCTTTCTCATCCTCACTCCATATAGCAACTATTCTTTGGGTTCTTTTACAATTTTCTCTAGCTTGATTTGTATCTTCATTTATCATTTTGAAACTATTCAACATTTTTGACACTACTACACGTAGAAATATGAGAATATTCATCAAGATGTAAAACATACCGTATAAATTTATAGTTTGAAAATTAATCATAATTTGTTATTTGTTTGATATTTCATTTGTCTTCAGCTTTAGAAAAATATAAAGATAATGTGCAATCCCTTTCCAAACATCATATTCTTGAGATCAAAATAAAAAACAACTCATTCATTCAATAAGAGTAATTTGAATCTTTAAAAGTTAGGGATTATTGTCAAAAACATATTGCTAGGTGTGTCATAATTTGGATCGAGCACACGGTAATCAAACAAATTAAAATTGAGTCGTAAACTTGAATATCAATTGTAGAACCCATTATGAAAAATTCAAGAGGGATGGGAATTGGGTCCGCGCTTAAATTTAAAATTTTGATCAGAATTAAACTAATAATCACACAAAATGATTAAAATTAACTCACCACACGTAATATTTAATAAGGATGGTAAATTAAGATAAAAGATATAACTCAAACAATATAAAAGACATGAAATTTTTAATGATTCGGTTCTGATTGGATAACCCACTAATAACTATTTAATTATGTTAGATCAATATATTATTCACACATCACACAAGATTATAATCATAGTGTAATCCTCCACACTACATGTAGAAAATTTTCCACACCGATCTTCCCGAAGAACCAATTTCAATATCTATGAATTCCATTTCACCCAAATGTTGGAAGAAATTTTTTTTGTTCACTATCTTAGTAGGTTGATTATTCCTCTTTTTCACTTTTCATAAGAATTTTTTTTTCTAAGAGTTGTTTCATAAATACTGAGGATGGCACATATGCTCATGTAGGCCAAACACTCAAACCCGTAACTAGGTGAAGGGAAATATGTCCACTACGTCGTAGCACAGGACCTCTTTTCTTATTACTATAAACAAATATATCTTCATCATGTGTCATGAGCATCATTTTTCATATAACAATTTGTTCTTCATAATTTTTAAGACACAACGAAACTCGATACTTAATACTCATATTATTTTAAGTCCATTCATGTCAACATAAGTTTAGAATAATATATTTTCTAATATTGATGATTTTGATGTAAGAAATATTTTTCCTTTACTAACAATTCATAGATAAATGTTCTTTCTTACCATAGTAATTACAAGTCACACAATGACCAACTTTCTTATGTGTATTAACAATAGAAATGAAACATGTAAATATACATGTCCATAAGAAGCATAAATGAGTGAGGGGTGCAATATGTGTTGATGTTGTTTCTTATTTATAAGAGAATAGCCTAAACTTTCTTTGAAAATTGACTCTAGTTCCACACATGACATCTAAGTTATTCTTCTCTTTGGCAATTCTATTAAGTGCATCATTTATATCTTGAATAGTCTTGGTCAAGTTACCCAAATTTTAATCATTTTTGTAATTTATTTTTCAAGTGATTTGTTCTTTCTTAATACATAAGTTTTTATGTTCTAGGGATTTATTTAGCATATGTAAGAAGCTTATTTCCCCCTCATTTAAATCATAGTCATTCATACATTCAAGCTTCTCTCTAAAACTCTTATTTTCTTTTTGTTATTTTTATATTTTTATAAATACTCTCAAAGGTAATGTAGAACTTTCAAGTGTAATGGTTGAAGATTTATAATTATATCAATATTATCTTATTTATGAGCCTTTAAACAAATGTTGGAGAGACTTTCCCTGTCACAAGTATCTTTCTCATCCTCACTCCATATAGCAACTATTCTTTGGGTTCTTTTACATTTTTTCTCTAGCTTGATTTCTATCTTCATATATCATTTTAAAACTATCCAACATTTTTGACACTACTACACGTAGAAACATGAGAATATTCATCAAGATGTAAAACACACCGTATAAATTTATAATTTAAAAATTAATCATAATTTGTTATTTGTTTATCATTTCATTTGTCTTCATCTTTAAGCAAAATATAAAGATAATGTGCAATCACTTTCCAAACATCATATTCTTTAGATCAAAATAAAAAACAACTCATATATTCAATAAGAGTAATTTTAATCTTTAAAAGTTAGAGATCACTGTCAAAAAATATTGCTAGGTGTGTCAAAATTTGGATCGAGCACACGGTAATCAAACAAATTAAAATTGAGTCATAAACTCGAATATCAATTGCAGAACCCATTATGGAAAATTCAAGAGGGATGGGAATTGGGTTTTCACTTAAATTTAAAATTATGATCAGAATTAAAATAATAATCACACAAATTGATTAAAATTAACTCACCACACATAATATTTAATAAGGACGCTAAATTGAGATAAAAGGTATAGCTCAAACCATATAAAAGACATGAAATTTTTAGTGATTGGCCGGGTTCTGATTGGATAACCATCTATTAACTATTTAATTATGTTAGATCAATATATTACTCACACATCACACAAGATTCCAATCATAGTGTAATCCACCACATGTACATGGAGAAAACTTTCCACACCGATCTTCCCGATGAACCAATTTCAATATCTATGAATTCCATTGCACCCAAATGTTGGAAGAAATTTTTTGTCCATTATCAATAGGTTGATTATTCCTCTTTTTCATTTTTCATAAGTGAAAAAAATTTCTAAGAGTTGTTTCATAGATCTACACTTGAGCACTTAATTAGGTTCTCCTAATAAATTAAAAGTGTACCATGATTTGTTTTTCTCTTCACAAAGATCAAGATCGAATAAATATCCATTCCTTTTCTCTCCTAAAAAAACGTATCTCCTGTCTATCGGTGACTGATACATACATTGTTTAGTGTACATTCTTCAATTAAGAAAAGAGGAGTACTCATTGTTCCAAGACATGATTAAAGCATATCCAAACATCAATGGAATTTAAAATATATTTCTATTCTTTTTTGAAAATTCTGATTTTTTTGGCAACGAGGCAAAGAAATATATTATCCAATCAACGCAGAGAGACTTGAAAAGAGTAAGCAAGCGTAGGCTTGTGATGCCCCTCTTCTTATGGTCGTCTTGAGTTGCTGAAATGATCAATTCTCTTGAGGCACGGGCTTCTCTTCGGTTTATTCTTTTGTTTTGGAGGGTGGAACTTAAGTAGAACCAGTTCTCGCTGTTACCGACATTCACTCCTCGTAAATATGCTGTAAATTTAAGATATTTTCAATATCACGACGCCATATTTTTATGCTTTATTTTTTTTTCCGATTAGTAATGCAGTAACCTTATTATGAAAAACAAGGCCATCCTTAGCCGGGTTAAAACCAACAATACATGCAGTATGAGTCTGGTAGAATTGTGAGCTAAAATCTTTATCTTTCCCTCTCTAACCAACAACACAAGTTCATGTTTGCTGGCCCCCACCGTCTGACACTCGATGTATGTAATTTCCTGGACGACGAGTTTGAAGGTTATCTTACTGAGTTTTGACGACGAAAGTAATTAGTGGTTAAACCGTAGAAGGTCATATATGGCTGCTACACACAAACACTGCTTATCCATGGCTTAAACTGGTTTGGGTCAAAAGATAGCGTGACGTGCATGAACACCTTTGATTTCCTTCGGGTTTTTATACGTACTCTGTCAAGTGTCACGTCTACCCGTTCTTTTCCTCTCTCCTTTTTTTTTTTTTAAAGAAAAGATCACGTTACAACTAAGAGAGATACGTACTTGAAACAACGATAAACATAAAATAGAAAAACACTTGACACACAACTAACATAGATATCTTGACCAACGCACGTAAGTGTAAACCGGTCGAATGACGGAAGTGGAGACTCTTTCAAAAGAGTTTGACAATTATTTCGAGATCAAACAATCACTCTAAATGAGAGTGGATAAAACCCATGCTAATGATCTCAAGAAAGAGTTATGGGGTGTTTGGTTATGTGATAATGGTTCCTTTTTTTTAATTTTTAAAAATTGTAATGAAAGTGTCTTTGAAATTTTGTTTGGCTCATTCTATCGTTTTTTATCTTAAAAACGTTTTTCACCGAAGGGACTTCGTAAAAAACAAGTGGTCGAGACCAATTTTCTTTTTGAAAGTGAAACTCAGCGTCTCGCGAAACCCTCATGAAGCCCTCTCTTCCTGGCGCTTACCAACGGCGGCCTCAGCTTCTCGCGAAGCCTCTCCTCCCGGCACTTCCTAGCGGCGGCCTCAGTGCCTCCTAGTCCCAGCGCCAGCGGCGGCCTCAGCGCCTCCCAGTCCCAGCGGCGGCCTCAGCTCCTCACGAAGCCTCTCCTCCCAGCGCTTCCCAGCGGCGGCCTCAGCGCCTCCCAGTCCCAGCGGCGGCCTCAGCTCCTCGCGAAGCCTCTCCTCCCGGCGCTTCCTAGTCGATATCCCCCTCCGCTGCAGGGTAAGCAGCTGTCCGTAGCTTCCGAGCTAAATCTGCGGTAGAAGGTGATCCCAACAGGATCCCAATCTTCGATCTCCCCACCACCCCTTCCTCTCTTTACTGCATCATTTTAGGCCTTTTAGGATTTGAATGTGCAGATGCCGTTGCCATCGAATAAATGTTTCGTTAATTGATCTAGACCAGAATGGGGAAGAAGATTCAGAGGTCCTTATGCAGATTGTGCGTTGCAATCCTTTTGATTGACCCAGCAGCACTTAGATTGAGTAAGGTGGGAGTGGAAAGAGGATAGGAAGTTCAACTTGTGTTCGACCTTGGCTCATTAAGAGCTCAGTATGTTTGAGCTCTGCTGATCGAAAAGAGTTTGAGCTCAAACTTGGATCGAAGCCTGACTCAAACACAATCAAACTCGAGTTCAATTTCAATCTGATTCGTTTATGAAGCTCAAACTTGAGATTGGTCTAAACTCAATTTTAAAGCTTAAATTGAACTCTCAAACTCGAGCTCAATTTAAGCTCCAGTTTAATCTCAGATTAAGTTCAATTTCAGACAAATTAATATGTTTGTTTAGTTGAACACTATAACTATTGAATGTTCCTAATTAATTTTTGTGAAGAAATATTTAATTGAATACTTGATTGAGCTGCTCATGGGGTTGTGTCCATTCAAGCGGATTGTTGAGCTACTTGTCCAGTGTAGCTCGCACCCCTGATGGTGGGTCATGTGGGGCATTTCGCATGCTTACCTTTCTGTTCTTTGTGGATGGAGAATATAAGGATCTTTTAAGCGTTGAAGTCCCAGTCTACCAAACACTCCACACATATCTTTCATGAATGTTTTGTCTGGTTAGGACCCTTTTTTATACATATATTTCAAATCAGGCAAAGAGTGGAAGAAAAAGCTTTCCTAGTTTCCTCCATTTTATATATATGTACGCTTTTATAATGAATAAAAAAATATTGTCCTAGCGCAAGCAGCTGACACTCTCATCTCCTGTAGCTCTCATCTCCTGTAAAATGAACCGATCATGAAGTGCAAAACTGTTAAGAATACTAGCAGGAAAACAAACAATTGCATGAATTTCTAAAATCGATCTTGTCCAATCTGTATGAAATGAGAAACAATATGTTCTGAACTTTTATGCTATGTAATTATCCAATCTTTGAATGAGAACCTATAATGGATTATTTGACTGAGACTCTCTTAGTCTGGTTCTACGAAGGAGGGCACTGAAGAACTTGTTCAAGGAATGTATCTTAAGGGCAGAAAAATTGATAAATGTCTTCCCGCTGGCTGTCTGTATGGGTGGGTGGGTTGTCCCTTGCTGTGGAGGTTCTGTTAGCCGCTATGGATGACATAAATTGAGTGGTTGACTTGGGACAGCAGGCGGGTTACACGGTCCAATGTGCCAAGATGTGAGGTGCAGGGTGGTGATGTGAGGTGCAGGGAGGTGCAGAAACATGCAATCAGGGTCCAAGAGAGTGAAAATGGACCACCCGGGCCTGCACGGTGCAAAACAAGCAATGAGAACAAATATTCGTTGGTGAAATTCTATTCTTGGCTTCTTCTCTTGGCTTCTTCCTTTTAAAAAGTAATGCTCATGGGCAAAATTCTGAAATCAACGGGGCATTCAGAATTTCTGTTGTTTCTTAAACTAGACGATACCTCCAATTGCACTTCCTATGCTGCATATAAGTGTCTTTTCCTTTGTTAGTTTATGAACTGCTCTTGATAATGACCAGTTTTTGCCAAAATACCGAGATGAGAACACATTTTGTGCATTTTGTTTATTTTCTACAAGCTAGATCTAAGGTACAGTACCTATAATTAGCTCATGAGCAAACCTGAGAAACCTTCTTTTCTTCTAATTTGTAATTCATACTGTACTTGATGCAAGTGTTTATTTTTATTCGATGTGTGATGGACCTGGCCTCTTGCGTGGTCCTTATCTTGGAACAGCAATGTTATGCTCTTTTGCTTCAATCATCACCTCAACAGTGAAGACTTGTGTGTTTTCTCTTATTATGGAAATGGAACCTGAAGATACATCTCCATCGGTAAAAAACCTATACTTAAAGAAATCATGGGGATTGCATGTTTTGTTTCTGTTTTCTTTGGTGTTTGCACTTGCTCATGTTATGATTGCTTACCGCACAAGCAGTTGAGGGTGTTGTGGATGATTGGTTTCTCACTTCTTTTGTAGTGTTTATTTGCCTAGAATGTACGATATAGATGTATAGTTTAGATATGCATGCAAAACTTCATTAACCTTGTTTTTTTATTATAATTTTTATATTTATTTTTAATACATATAATTGTACATAGATGTCTCAGATTGAGTCATTTTCTGCGGGTCGTCTGCAATGGGATAAATCACATCAAGAATATTTTACCAAGTTATTACTTGAGCAACAACATGCTGGCAAAAAGACAGATAATGGATGGAAACCAGAAGCATGGTCATCTATGCTTAATGCATTTCAAATAAAATTTAAGTTAACTACTTCTATCGATCAACTTAAAGCACGAGTTCAAGTGATGAAGAGAGAGTATGGAGTTCTTAAGGACATATTGAAATAAAGTGGGTTTGGTTGGAATTCAGTAACAAATATGGTGGAAACGACAGATGATATTTGGGATACTTATATCAAGGTGATATCCTTTATTTCATTGTAATTATTTGATTATCTAATTTGATATCTATTTTCAACATTTTTTTCTTGGATCAGCACAACAAGGAAGCAAAAAAGTGGAGAAATAAACCAGCTCCACTATACAACCAATGGTTTGAACTCTTTGATGGTAAGCTATATTAATTTTTTTATTAAAAATATTTGAATTAAATATATTATTTAGTCACTTTTATTTATTTTAGGTTTAAAGGCAGATAGAAGATGACAAATAACCACACTCTCTTGACCTGATTCATCAAGTAAAAGTAAAGAGGTTCATTCTAGTCCTCCACATTCTATGCAATTAATTTCAGATGAAGAAGATAGTGCAGCATCTAGTCCTCCTGCTCTTAAAAGAAGTTCAAGCAAAGAAAAAGGCAAGTCACGGAGCAAGAAGAGTAGGACAACTGATGAGACTAGCATTGTTGAGGCCATCCATGCTGCTAGAGAGGAATATAAGAAAATGCATGTTCCAGCTAGTATTGCTATGATACAAGAAGCTATGGAAATTGTTATGATAATGCCACAATTATCTGCTGCTGAGAAAGCAAAAGTTAGCAATATTATTAGGAATGGATCAGCATTTGCAACATTTTTAAAGATAGATGAGGAGACACGACTTGAGTGGATTAAGTTAAAATTAGGAAAATAGTATTATAGTACTTGTAACTTTTTTTAATTGACTTGTTTTTCTTAAATGATGTTGTAAACTCTATGTCTTTGGTTACTTATGTTGGTACATTTTAAACTCTATGTTCCTCTATGTTACTCTATGTCTTTTTTTAATGGACTTGGTTTTCTTAAATGATGTTGTAAACTCTATGTTACTCTATGTCTTGTATTGATGACATTGTGTTTTAGATAGCATGGACAACGAGTCATTTGATCACGATGATTTTGAAAAATTGGATCATGAAGAAGAATATTGCATTACACGTAGAAGTGTATTATATAACTCAACCTTAAATTTGGTTGAATCATATGTGGAAAGAAGATTTGAGACTCCACAAGGACGGATCAGAAATTCAGTTCTCACAGGAAAAGAATTCATCAAAGAGTTGATAAATAGTTCTCCAGTTGTTTTTCGACAATATTGTCGAATGGATCAAAATATTTTTAAAGAGTTATGCAATCATCTAAGAGAAGCAAATTTACTTAAAGAAAGTATGAATGTTTATGTTGAGGAGATTGTTATCACATGCTTATATATTATCGGCACAGGAGCTTCTAATCGAATTGTGCAAGGTAGATTTCAACATTCAGGAGAAACAATCAGTCGATATTTTAACAAAGTTCTTGATGCATTTACTATGATGGCACCTCATTATGTGTGTTTACCTCCTTTAGAAACTCCAAGTTACATTGTTCATCGACGTTGTTTTCGATTTTTCAAGGTAAAAGTGATATCTTGTTAATTTATAGTTAAGTTTTATTTATTCTATTGTTAACATAATTTTTAATATTTTAGGATTGTATTGGAGCTATAGATGGATCTCATATAAATGTGGAAGTGCCTAATGAAGACAAACCTCGTTATAGAAATCGCAAAGGCAATTTATCTCAAAATATCATGGTTATATGCTCTTTTGATATGAAATTTCTTTATGTAAATGCCGGTTGGAAAGGATTTGCACCTGATTTTATTGTTTTGATGAATGCAATGTACGAAGGATTTTGTCCCAGAAGGTATAAATTTTTTTACACTATCATTGTTTATTAATTTTTGTTTCATGCATTAATATTTATTTATTTATGCTAGGAAAATATTATCTTGTGGATGCTGGCTATGCAAATACAAATCAATTTTTTGTCTCCTTATCATGGAGTACGGTATCATCTTAAAGAATTTGGGCCAAACCATATTGTTCCACAAGATTATAAAGAATTATTCAATTTACATCATTCATCACTTAGAAATGTTATCGAGCGAATGTTTGGTGTTCTAAAAGAGCGCTTCAGAATTTTTCAAAGTCCCTTGTAATATCCATTAGATGTACAACCAAAATTAGTTGTTGCTGCTTGCATGTTACATAATTTTATTAGAGATTTTACAGGTGGAAAAGACACATTGTGGATTGATATTGAGAATGAGCAAGGGATTACAATTAATTGAGATATAGAACAAAGAAGACAAGAAAGAATCAGAAATGAAGATAATGTTAGAAGCAATTCAAGCACAAATGAGCAAAGACGTATTGGAAAGCTTCTTCGAGATAATATAGCAAAAGAAATGTGGAAAGATTATGTTAGACGTCATAGATTGTAATTATATAATTTTAGATGATTGAATTCTTGTATGACATGAATATTTTGTCATTTCTTTGATCCTGTGAATTTCTAAATTTGGATGGCATGAAATGCTTAATTTTCGATGTTTATGAAGTTGATGAAAATTGAATTTAAAATGCTACCAAACACCTTATTATCATTTTTAAAAATTAAAATATTTTTGCCAAACACATTCATTGTCACGTTTTTTTCTTTTAAAAATTATCCTGTTTGGTATCATATTTTAAATTTTTATCATAAAACCTTTTTAAAAATTAAACAGCAACCAAACACCCCATTAGCGTTTACGATGTTAAAAGAAACAGGCTATAAGTTATAACTCGGCCAATGAGTTACAAACAAGGACAAAAGGAAAACTAGACAAGATGGACGTAAGTAACTTGCATTTTCACTGCGACAAAAAGAGATAAAATGTCTAAAAACATGTTTAGACAAAATACCGAAAAGGAAGGTTGGGAGGGAGGAGCAACTCTCACTCTCGCCACGAAACCAACTTCAAAATGACAACAATTTTCTCTCACCACAAAATTCCAAACGACAAACTAAAGAGCAAAGACTTCTGCTTACGATCACGCTTGGTCTTTCACGTCTACCCGCTCTCCATCACCATATACCATGCATGCATCCATGGTAGTCTATTCCCCCCCCCCCCCTCTCTTGGACCACTTATCAAGCGGACATGGGCCAGATTAGTTGACTATCAGTATTGGGCCCAGTGTTGTATGGACGTTCTTGGGTACATCGATCTATGTATAGGTAAGGATTCTTGTCTTCGCATTAATTTAAGAAAATAATTCATCTAACTAACAACAGTAAGGTTTGGCTTAAGCGAACACCACAGAGATTTGACCGGGTGTTTGGTTGCACGATAATTCTTATAGATTTTTTATGATAAAAGTTTATGTTAAAAATAAAATCGAAGACCCACAAAGACATAAAATCATCCTGTTTGGTGAGATAAGGTGACTAAAAAAAAGTGAAATTGAAAAGTTGAAAAATGCCATGGCTTTTTTGATAAATAAGGAGAAGCCATGAACACCTTTTTAATAAATTTATCATAAAATTATTTTTTATAAAAACTAATTTATGGCGCAACCAAGCACCCCCATTATCTTTGCTATCTATCTTACGGAACGATGAGTTTGAACCATAACGCTGTTGAAGTCTACTAAGGTGTTTGGTTGAAAAAATAAGTTTTATATACTTTTGTTGTCACGACCCGGAATTTAAACAACATAAAACCACAACTATGCAGCGGAAAACATAACATCGTGACAGTGAGAGAAATTCATCATTCGGATTTCATAACCCATACAAGCAAGTAAATCAACAAAAACAATCAAGTCTACAAAATTCAACACGATTTCCAAAACCTAGAGTCAACTTAAAAACCAAACCAACTTCTACTAGTCCAACTCCAACCAAAACTTAAACATTCAAAACAACTAAATTCCAAACCAAGTTCATTCATATGCTCCATCTTTAAAGAAAAACCACTAGATTGCTTATGATCACAACATCCCAAGAGTCCAACACAAGCAACCTGATGAAAATAAAATATATCACTCTGCTCCAACTCCAGGAGATTCTGGTTCTTCCACGACCTCTACTTGAGCCTCCAAGCCAATCTCCTGATCCTCAAAACCTGCTGAAAAATATTAACCCACAACGGGGTGAGTCCGGGGACTCCGTAGGATTTACACCTTTCACTCATCAATCGGGTAATTAACATATAATCAAGCAATGATATGTAACATATAAAAATTGAGATGTAATACAAAAATATAGAATGTCTTCTATATTAATCTCACAACCCATATCCAAACATAATTATCTTCAAAAGAAAAGGTTATGCCAAATGTCAATTAATTCTAGACCAATGCATACAAGACTATAAAACTAAACAAAAATCAACTAGATGACCTCCAAACTTAACTTAACATGACCAATCTAAAATGGGACATATCTGATTTTTTCTAACTTATCATGCTTTAATATCTAAACATAACATGCAATGAACATAATTTCATGTTCTTTCTAAACCCATAGTCATATAGCAAGGAATTGGTCGTCTTGCCTTTTCACATCACATATACAAATCACTTTCACCAGCTCTAAAATTATATAGTAATAGCATATACTAAGCTAGCCCATAGTGCACCTAGGCAGTGGTGACACTTAGAGAAAAACCGCGGTAATTCGGGTTCGGTGGGAAGGCCGAATTTATCTAAGATACCCATTGCTCACGGGCAATTTGACTAGAATAGGCTGGTGAAGCCTTCATAACATGTGGTACAACAGTTCATAATAATTTTCCAGATCATGACACACCTGCTTACCATGTACATAAGACATAAACATCTCATTCTAATGTCATCCATGCAAAACATACTGTTTTTATCATAAACTAGACAAGACTTGTGCTAACCGACTTGGTTAATATTTTCTAAACAAAACTCATATCAAACATGACAATATGAACCTAACCATATCATGCAAGACATATTAATAATTTGGAACCAAACCAAACAAATTTTACATGATTTATACACATGAAATATCAAACTAAACTAGACATGCTTAATTTCACATACAAGACAATTAATCTAAATCAAGCTTGGCATAACCAAAACAAACTAAGTTCTGATGTCAACACCCATAATCTGACCTAAACAGGTTTCAAAAAGTGTAATTTGATGACTTATGATTTTTCCAAGCCTCCACTTAACTATATTTCAATTCTAGGTCCATTCTAGCACATAATCATATACATAAATAACATATGGTCAAATCTCATGTAAAATACTTCTACCCATCCAGAATCATGACAAACATGTTCCATAATATTCAAAATATCATTTTCAAAGTTCTGGTTTCAAGGATTTTTGAGAAAAATCACAAATCTTATGTCCAAAGTCTAAACTAGTCAAATCAAGGTCCATAAGTTAAATCATGCATATTTTCTAATCAAAATGGAGTCAAATACATAGACAAGCTTGAGAAACCTACTTGGAATATTTTGTGAAATTTCCTGATTTTTATGGATTTTATGCTATTTTTCTTGGCCTTATATCTAATATCCGGATTTAATAAATCCGAAAATCAGAAAATGTTGAACCGGCGCCGAACCGGGCGGTTCGACCGGCTGAACCGGGGAGGTTCAGAGGCGCTGGACCGCGGCTGGACCGGCGTGCTGGGCCGGCTCGACCGGCGGCTCGCGACGGCGGGGCATGGCGGCGCTCGCGACGGCGGAGGCGGCGCTCGCGACGGCGGAGGCAACCGGCGGCGCTCGACGGAGACGGCTCCGGTGACGGCGACGGGCAGGGGAGGGGCTGACCACGACGGCGATGGCGAGAGGAAGGCGAAGGCCGGCGACGACGGTGGCGAGAGGATCTCCCGCGGCACTTCCGGTTGGAACAGGGGAGGTGACGGCGGCGGTTTCCGGCGACGGCGACGGGCGGTGCGGGAAGGGGCTGGACGGCGACGATCTCGATGGCAAGGGAGGTGCCGGAGGCTAGAGATAGCGACGAGGTGAGGGGCCGGAGGCTACAGCGGCAAGGGGGGGCTCGGCGGCGCTGGCTTCCGGTGGCGACGGTGGTCGCGACCGGCGACGGCAACGGAGGAGGAGGGAGGGCTCGCGGCGGGGAGACGGCACGAGCGAGAGAGAGAGAGAGAGAGAGAGAGAGAGAGAGAGAGAGAGAGAGAGAGAGAGAGAGAGATCCAGCGGGGGGGGTGTAACCGGCGAGGGGGGGGCGCAACGGCGTTACGGCGGGGACGGCGTTACGGCGGGGACGACGGTGAGGAATCCGGAAAGGGGAGGGAAAGGGGGGGTTACTATTTTTTTTTAAATGTCAGATATTACATTTGTGGTAAAATTATTTATAAAATAACTTCATAAATAAATTTTCGTGAACATCAATGATTTATGATAAAAGAACAGTTTTCCAATTTTAGGGCATTTGATTCTACACGAAAATCGAATGGAATATGTGGCATCGATTTGGTCAGATCTTAACGGTGTTTAAAATAAAAAAAATAAACAAAACCAGCTAGCGGACTTTAATATAGTGCTTCTAAATAAAATTATATGTTCTCAACATAAACGTCTGAGTATGTATTTAATATAAAAATGATATGTATGGAACTTGTTAAATTGAATTGGCCATCCAACTCAAAACTGAGATACTGACAAGGAGGGAAGCAGACAACTTAAATATATATATATATATTTTGGAGACAACTTAATTACTCTCTAACACATAATCACACGAGTCAACTTCTTTAATGAACTCTATCACGAAGATATGTATAATAAATAATTATATAATTAATGATTGAAATTTTGAACTAAATATTATTCGTGTCGATCCCAGAAAAATTGACTTATAATATTATATAAGTTGACTTATAATATCATTATTATATTCATATTCGACTCTGTCTTTTTTTTTCTTCGGCTGATGTTTGTCGAGTCCGTGTCAACCGCTGCATTCCGGTCAGTTATTTTTTCTTTTTTTATTTTGACAAAAAAGAATTACAACTCTACTCCCGGCTCCAAGACTTCCTATCTGCACAGGGCACTGCCCGTAATTATCGTATCCCCGTCGTCGCCGGCCGTGTTTCTCGCGCCGCACAAGGCACCAACGATACGGACCCAGCGACCGCCGCGACACGTGGGCGGGCCCGGGATGGGTCCACTGGATCGGGCGGTCCCAACAACTCGACCGAAGAATCGGACGGCTGCGGTTCCGCTGGGCCCGGGGTCCCCCCGGGAGACGAAGGCGAGGGTAGCAAGCGAGGGGACAGTGCCGGCCAGCGTGCGAAGATTCCGAAACCAGAGACTTGCAGGAGGACGGGAAGACCGGGCGCGCGTGGGCCCCTCGGTCAACTTGTTGCCACGTCAACTCGACGGTCCGCACGCTGCTTCCTCCGCCTGCCGGTCGCCGAATAATACCAAAAAGCAGGGTTTAAAAAAAAAAGAAGAGCGCAGAGGGTAGGGGGGGGGGGAAGGGTCGCACGCTGGGCGGAGGGGGGGGGATCACAAATCACCCCAGAAAGAAAAAGACGCCCCCCTCGTCTTTCTTCACCCCCCGCGCTCTGCGCTCTGCTGCGGTCGCCTTCCACCTTCGTGCTCCCGAAGGCTGCTGCTGCGGGCTGCCGTTGCGTGCTCGTCCTCCTACACCCAAGGGTTCCGTGTACCTCAGGCTTGGGGTTTCTTGGCGATGATGGCGGGGAGGATGCCGTGATGCGACAGCGAGGTGGAGCTCCCCTGGAGCGGAGGGCTCCCCCTGCGATCCTAGGGTTTTTACGCCGAGATTTTCCGGTCCCAAACCGGGGTTAGGGGGGGGAGGGGAAGGATGGCGAGAAGGTTGCTGCCGGTGGATGTGCCGATCCCGGAGGCGGAGGCTGTGGAATACTCCTTCGCGGTGGAGTACGATGGCCCGCCCGTGCCGTATGAGATCCCCCGGGCTATACCGATCGAGATTGACCGCATTCCAGTCGCATCTGTGGCGTCCACGCCGAAGACGCCAGCCGTGTGCGTTCCCGTGGTCCAGCCGTTGCCGTCGCCAGATCCGCTGAAGGGAACCTTGGCTGGCCTGGATTTCTGCCCGGCCGTGGAGGCATCGGTTTCGCCTACGTCTGTGATCGCGTTCGAGCATGCGGTGGTGGACGGGCTCGACCGGGGGTTGTCCGGGGAGATCGGAAACTCCTCCTCGGGAGCACTAGGTTGCTCATCGAACTGCCCGGATCGGTCGCTAGAGCTGTCGGATGGCGGCTTGGAGGTAGCAGGCTTCTCGAGCGAGTTCAAGGAGAGCGTCGACTTCTCCAACGAGACGAACACGCCGGCGGACCTGGTGACTACTGAGTCTGTCCTTAGTTCCGAGGACTTCAACTTTCGTTCCTCCGCGTCCGATGTCGACGACGATGAGGAGGAGGAAGAGGCGGATGAAAGGATGGAGGTTATTCCGGCGGCAAACACCAGGCGTGTACCTCAAGTGTCTTTCCAGGAAGGCGAGGGGACGAGTGAGGCAAGTCATACGGAGACAGATAGCATCCCGCTTGAGCGTACGGAAGAATTTGCAACAAGGGCGAGGAAGGGATCTTGCTACCGCTGCCATAGGGGAAGCAGATTCACGGATAAAGAATCTTGCTTAGTATGCGACGCTAAGTACTGCAGTAGATGTGTTCTTAGGGCGATGGGTTCGATGCCGGAAGGAAGGAAATGCGTGACTTGTATCGGTATTCCTATTCATGAGACAAAAAGAGAGAGCTTGGGTAAGTGCTCGCGGATGCTAAAGAGGTTGTTGAGCTCGTTAGAAATTCAGCAGGTTATGAAGGCAGAGAAATCTTGTGAGGCAAATCAGCTGAGACCAGAACACGTAATTGTGAATGGAAAGCAACTTTGCCAGGAGGAATTGGTCTTGCTGCAGAGCTGTCCAAACCCGCCAAGTAAGCTGAAGCCTGGACACTACTGGTATGACAAGGTGTCCGGATTCTGGGGAAAGGTGAATAGTGGACTTATTTTCTTAGTGAATGAAAAGTTCAAGCATAATGATTATGCGTTCCTTAAGCCATATTACATTTTCTCTATTATACTCTCCGATCAAAAGTTTGTACAAGTGTACTTTTATGATAGAAATTCTACATTCACTATAGTGTTATCTCATTCCATTTTTTTTACATTGCCCTTCCTTTTTTCTTTGTGTCGTAGAATCCAAACCTTGATCTTATCATATCAGATAAATGCTTGTTAAACTGGATGTCAAGTTCCATCTAATAAGTGCATAATTTTTAGCATCTTCTATCAGGGTTTGTGGTCACAAGAAATTTATCGTCCACCCCCA
Organism: Cryptocoryne crispatula var. balansae; assembly: GCA_036172225.1. Taxonomy (NCBI): domain Eukaryota; kingdom Viridiplantae; phylum Streptophyta; class Magnoliopsida; order Alismatales; family Araceae; genus Cryptocoryne; species Cryptocoryne crispatula. The sequence continues at coordinate 44,762,769 of CM069919.1, read as the reverse complement.
CTTTACATTCAAAGACAAACCAAGCTTATTTATTGTTTTTGTGTTTATCATGGTGAAAATTATAACAGCAAGGGCACAAACCGCACAAGATTATAAGTCCACATCTGAATGTTGGGGGCATTCTTTTGCCAGATGCTAGCAATGGGAACACTGGAATCTTTATAAACAATCGAGAAATTACAAAGGCTGAGCTACGTATGCTTCATGTATGTGCTCTTAGCCATTTTTACATTGGATTAGTTTTGTATTTGAAGATGAATGTATGAACATGGCAACTTTGTGTATGATAGTTGGCTGGCGTTCATTGTGCTGGGTGTCCTCATTTATGGGTCAATGCTGATGGTACATACCAAGAAGAGGGTCAGAAGAACATAAAAGGACACTTATGGGGCAAGGTGGGTGCATTTAAACTTATTCATTTAAAGACTTCACCGTTGACACATTTCATTATGTCATTCACACATCTTGACAGGCGGGTGTGAAGCTAATTTGTTCTATTCTGTCCCTACCATTTCCACCAAATGGAACTGCAATATATGGAGATGATGTAAATAACATTAACAGCAGATCTGTACCAGAATACTATGAGAGAAGAACACTGCAGAAGCTGCTTTTGATTGGATATCAAGGATCGGGTACAAGTACCATATTTAAACAGGTACCGTTTGGATGATTTTTTTTCCTATCTATAAAAGGCTAAAAAGGTTCAATTTAAGCTTTGATTCGTGCATATCTGTATGCCTAATGCCATTTAAACCCAAGCTTTCTGTTAAGTTTCTGTAATATAAGACGGGCAACCCGCCGTTGTTGGCAGTTTAAAAGAAGTTACTAACTTTCACATGCTTGCCAAGGGTTATGATTCAATGCAATTAGCTGCTTTTAACTGCATCATACAACATATTATATACTTCAAATGTATCTGATTATTTGATGTATTTAGGCAAAGTTTTTGTATAAGCCTGTCCCATTCTCGGAGGAGGAACTTGAAAGTGTCAAACTGATGATCCAGACCAATATATATAGATACCTGGGAATACTTCTCGAGGGGCGTGAGCGCTTTGAAGAAGAATGTTTGGTTCAACAATCTGCAGGTGCCTATTTTGTTCCTCAAGTAGGATATACTTTTTTTATCTCTCTTGTACTCCTATTGTCAGTTTGGTCAGAGATGATGATCCACTAGTTTTTTTGTTTGAGCAATTTTATTTTTCTATTCTTCCTGTTTTTGAGAACTTAAATCGAAGGGCCTGATTGCAGTCTTTTTTGTAAACAACCATTTGTATGTCTGTAATAACATTTTGTCAATCACATAAGCTTCAAACCATAGTTGTCAAGGTGACAAGGCGCCCAAGGCGTTGAAGGGTACCGATTCCGCTTAGGCGACAAGGCGGCCACTTAGGTGTCGCCTAGGCGGTCAAGGCGGTATTCAAGGAAGGCTGAGTCGGGAGGTTGTTATATATAAAAATAAGTATAAATATAATTATATTTTTTATGTTATAATTGAATATGAGTGTTTTATCAATGCACATAAGTAAATATGGTGTGTGTGTGAAAGAGAAGAAAGTTAAATAATTTTTTGTAAAATTTAAGTATATAACTCATTTATGATTATAAAATTTATATTTGTGCAATAGTATAAGTGATGGTAAAATATTGTTATAATATTATTAAATGGGGGGAGCGTAGAGTAGTCGCGGGGGTCAAGGGGGAAGCGCCCTTTGTGGGGGGTTGTCAGGGGGGCGAAGCCTCCTAAACCCAAAAAAGTATGTAATAATATAAGTGAGACAGAGAGAAAGTGAAGAAAGAGCTGAAAAGAAACTTAATTAAGTATATAATATATGTTTATAATCATAAATCTTAAATATGTATGATAGTATAAGTGATAGTGCAATATATTAATATATTCAAACTATCATTAAATAAGTGTCCCTTGTGAGGGGTATCAAGGGAGAAAAACTCCAGGGTATCAAGGGAGAAAAACTCCTCAAAATTATTTTTTTAATGATGTAAAAATATCCAAGGCGCCTTGCCTGGGCGCCTAGGCTGGTGCCTTGGACACCTAGGCGGGTGCCTTGAGCGCCTTTTTGGCCCCAGACAAGGCGCCCTGGTAAGGTGCCCTTGGAAAAGCGCCTTGCCGCCTAGGCGTCGCCTAGGTGGGCGCCTTGACAACTATGCTTCAAACATTGCTCTTCATTGTACTTCTTTTTAGTGATAAAGTGGTTCACAACCTACTCTTTTGTTGAAGAAAAAGTATGCACCCAAATTGGAAATTTATCGTGGACATCACTTGTTAAGTGTTTTTTAGCTTTATTTTATTACACAAAATGCTATATACTAGCACATGGTTACACATAATTCAACCGATCAAATTTGTACCAATGGGGTGGCTGCTACTCTTTAAACGGGGACTCTATATAGGGAATTGGTTGTTACATGGGTGTTCATGTGCTTGAGTATTAGGTGTATTTTTTTTTCTATTAGAATTGGTCATCAATTGTACCATTTATGTTATACCCAAATTCAATTAATGCTTTTATTGTGTTCTAAGGTATAGATGCATACATTTGTGAGCCACGCCTTCAGGCGTTTAGTGGTCTCCTGCAAAGATATTGACTCGTTTAGGTGTTTAAGATGGTTTGTACATATTAAACGTAAACCTAAGAAAAATATGATTAGAAAAGTAGAAAATATTAAAATGCTAAAAATGAAGAAGGGATGTGGTAGACCCAAGTTAATCTAGAGGAGGGTAATTCAATATGATTTAGATGATTTAAATATATCAAAGAAATAACTCAAATCAATGTGAGTGAAGAAGAGAATCCATATAACCCACCTCAATTATTTTGGGATTAAGGCTTGAGTTGAGTTAAGTTGTATTTTTTAGAAGCTTAAAAGTGCTTTAGACTGATGGAGATGACTAAGAGGAAGTAACGCCTATCTGAAGCAGATTGATCTGGTTCTGATTGATACATCTAAGCCAATTTGGCCTATCTGATCTTAGATGGTTCATTTTTATGCAAAAAACAAAAAACATACAAATAATAAAACAATTAATCACTTTAAAACAATTTTTTTATTAAAAATGATATAATTTGTGTGCTTTCTATATGTTGTGGAGAGAAAAAACCACTCAATTAATTTAATTGGATATAGAAGCGAAAAGGACAGAGGGAAATATGCTTTGATTTCAGGACTTCTACATGATAGTTTTTTGTTTGTATTCTTAAACGTCTCCCATAAAATATAAAATCTTTAAAAACATGAAATCTTATGTTTATTAAAAATACATACCTCCATCTATGAAGATCTCAAGATCCCAAAATGTCAGTTAGTCAAGTATTTTTTTTAAATTTCTTGACAGATGAAGAGGATGCAGAAGATACCTAGTTGGTGAGGACCTCAGCCAAGGTGTCTTTATGGTGAAGAACAACCTGCATAGGGGTGGCTTAATGCAGCCGGTGGCAGTGGATTTTTGGTTTATGGCACTGGCGGTGGGAAATGCAATATCCTTGTCTGGCCGTGGCTGGATCCTGTTTCTTCTAAGGTGGTGCAATGGAAGACGATGGCAACAAGTTTGAAGGTTTGGGGGACTCCCTGCTTTTGTCTGGCTGGTCGGAGTCTTCTCTTGCAAGGATTTTGCATCTTTTCAGGTGTCTTATTGATGTTGATCGGAAGAGCTTGTGGTGGCTGATATCTGGGGAATTGGAAGTTAGTGTGGAAAGCTTGTTGTCTTTTAGTCGGAGTTGTTATTTTCCTATCTTCATTAATGGGTTGCAATTTCTGGTTGAGTTGATCCCAGTGGATGGGTGAGGGTGATTGCGAGCTTCTCCATCATGTTGCAGTGTTGGGCAACAATGGCAGGCTTTTTTATTCGAAGTTCTCTTTTTTAAAAAATCGGGTTGTTGATGGGTAGTTCTGTGGCTGTGGCGATTCAAGGCAAGGGAGGCCTGTTTCAAAGGGCAGTGGTCCATTGGAGATATTGGACCAATAAGACAGTGCTTTGGGCGGCTTCTCGGGTCTCGCGGACCTGTTAATGGCTTGCTCACCAGAGGATCCGATTGACTTACTCCTCAACCTGGCTCAGGGACCAATTCTCCCCTTGCTTTTGCCCTGTTCTTCAGGGGATGAGGTCCATCTCCCCTTGTTGGTCTGCTTTCTGGTTCTGTAGGCGCAGGTTGACGCACTCTCTTCCCCAGTCGGTCAGCTTTCAGACCTGATGGTTGTCGTATAGTCAATGCTGGGTCTGGGTCCATCGTACCCTTGCAGTGGGAATCTGAGCCTTGGTCCTTAGCAGGTGCCAGAGATGATTGCCTTGCCATTGCTTCAGGGCCTCTCCCCTGTTGGTTGTCGGACTATTTCTACGGGGCTTATGCCTCAGGCTAAGGGCCTCTAAGAACTGTGGCAGAGTTTGCAGTGGTTGATGATCCTCAGGTTGAAGAAGTTGCTGGAGGTTTTAGCAGCTTGGGGGAGGAATTGAATATTATCAACCATTCGGCTTTGGGTGATCTTGGGAAGAATGAAGGTAGTCTTGTTTCGGCCCTAGTGATTTTGGGAAGAATGACTCTCATGGACTAAGGAATCTGACATTTCTTGGAATGTCTCAAATGCTCATTTTCAATCTGTGGGACTGTCTATGTTATCCGAGGTGTAATGTGCCCGAGGCATGGAGGGGCTCGCTTTGCTTCAAATGCTAGAGGTGAAGTATATTTTTTAATATATATTTATACTTGATTAATTATCTATGTATATATGAGTTATTAATAAATCATAAATTCAAATTTTAAGTATTAAATAAAAATACAACTAACATAAAAGAATGACAACAATTAAGTCAATCAATTTAAAATAAAATAGATCAACAACATCAATAATTAAACATCTATGAATGACTAAATAGGATCAACAAAGTAAAAAAATTATAGAAATGATGAACAAAATAATAATAAAAGTAAAAATTTTAAGATTACGGGAATTAACATCATATAAAGATTACAAAAATTTAAAATAAAGAGAGTAATGACATCAAGTTAAAAATGAAAAATATATAAACTTAATTGAATTTATTTTAACATGTTAATAACAACAAAATTTTAAAATTACAGAAGCCCATGATGGTCTAAGTCCCAAGTCATGTGGCAAGTGAGGTGGACATAGTGGGCGAGGCACATGGGGCGAGGCACATGGGGCAGTTTTCTGGGGCAAAATTGGCCAAGATGAGGTGGTAAACCACTGCCTCGCCCTGCCTCATTGCCTAGGTGACCGAGGTGATCGCCTTTGATAACATAGGGTATGGTTGGTCTGAGTTTTTTGGGCAGAGAATGGGAGGTTAGAGCTTGTTTCGACAAGCTCAGGTGGAAAATTCTTAATCCTAAATGTGTTGGTGGGGATAATAAATGTTTTTGACAAAGAGTTGGTTCCAGGGAGATGAATTTTTATCTTAAATAATGAGGTTTTGAGAGGAGATGAAGGAGCAAGAAATTAGGACCTGCCGAGGGATAGTGGGGAAGGAGAAAACTAGATAACTGAATAACATGGTGACCTTTCGAAAATCAGATGTTCTTTTTGTTGCAAGAGACCAAGCTTGAATTTTCCAATCAACAAGATATGGATATGCTTATATGTGGCAGATTGGAGGGTTTCTCATGTGTACCTTCAACTGAGGGAAGTGGGTAGCATGGCTACATTGTGGGACTGAAACAAATTCACAGTTGAAGACTTGCATAAGAAAAGACCCTATCAGGTTCTTAAATTTAAAGATGTAAGATCTGGCATTATCTAGATCGTGTGCAATGTTTATAATCCAATGCAAGACAGTGACAAATCAAGTTTTTTTTTGTTTGAAGCAAGTGTTGAGTAATCATAATGACGTGTCTTGGTGTGTTTGTGGAGACTTTAATGCAGTCTTAACACCAGGTGAAAGATGGGGCCAAGTAGACTGGGTTCCTGAGATGCATACTTTCGATGACTGGGTAAGCGCCTGTGGTTTGATTGAGGTTCTCATGCCTTTTTTGAGTTATACTTGGTCCAATAGCAGGTCCAAGTCTAAGTTGATAGGCTCTTTTTATGTTAAGTGGGTGGAGAGGTTTGGCGGTGTGTTTTCATATTTCTAGAGTTGTGTCAGATGACTTGTTGTGGGCATATTTATGGGGGGGGGGGTTCTAAGCAACCCAACCTATTTAGGAAATCCATATTTGAACTTGCATGATGTAGAGATTAGAACCTTAAGAAGTTTGTCAAGAGATGGTGGGATGAGCATGCAATGACTTTTTCTTCAGCTACTGGGAGATTCATTAGCTTAAATGGATAAATGTCATTTGAATAGGTGGGCAAGAGATAATTTTGATACATCTGCATCAACTATGGAAGCATGGATTTCGAAGTTTGATCATTTTGAAAATCTTAATGATAATGGCTAGATAAGTGAAAGTCAAATGGAACAGTGGAACAAAAGAAAGGAGGACTACAAAGAATGATGTTACAGTGGTTTACAAAATCAGTCGTATCAGATCAGAATCTATCGATTCTGCCGGTCTCCATCTGATTACTACCCGGAGGACTGATCCAGCATCGATTCCTGATGAAATCAGTCTGGGTCAGTAGAATCAGTCAAGAATCTGCCAATTTCATGAATATATTGCTTGAATAAGTTGCCTACTTGATAACGATTCGCCTTATGCTTTGTATGATTTTTTTCTCTGTTTGTCTTGTTATGATCCCCGGATTTCATATCTCAACATTTTTTTCCGACATTCTTTTGTTAGCTTTCATCTTGGTTCCTTCTATGGTTTCATTTTGGTGGCTGTTGAAACCAAAAAATTTCAAAAAAAAGGGGGGATGATTTGAATCAGCAGCTGGAGCTCTACGGTTAAGGCCATTATAAAGTTCAATTTATTGATTAAGATGGGCTAAGTTTATTTATGGAGCATAAACCTACCTGTTTTTGGTTTTAAAAAAAGGGAGATGCAATACGGAATGTGATCTACAAGTGGGCATATGGCCCATCCTTCATAAGTTCATTGGGCTTGATTTTGATTTAAATCAAGAATCTCATATCAAGCAGTCCACGTCAAGCAGCTAGCCCGAGCTCAACAACCCTGCGTAAGGCAAGGCAGCCAAGGAATTCGATATCCTGTAGATGACCATCAAAGGAGACAGTCTCCCATTCGGACTCTCCCACGGTGGACTTCCCTATACGTTTCCTCCAGAGCTGTGACTGTGAGCGGAGTGGGATAGGATCCCGAATATCATGGACCTCTTGGAGTCTTTCTCAAAGCCGAACTCTCCCTGTTCGGCAGGTTTCCCATCGGACGAGGGGAAGTCGAGGGGATTATAAAACCCACCAGGACCTGTCGTGCGATGGAAGGGAGAAGAAAAAAAGGGAAGGGCCGGAGGCCCGGAAGAGAGATTGGAAGAAAAGCGACAAGCAGAGGAGGGAGGCGAGATCGGGGTTACCGGGGCCTGCTTCTCTCCTGAACGGAACAACCGAGCGCGTCTTCTCCACCCGTCGAAGCCGGCTTCTCCTTCCGGTCGTGCCGATGCTTCTGCTCCTTCTCCCAGTCACGCCGGAGTACCCGGAGATGCCAAGTGCCTTTGTCGCGAGACGGCGTTGAAGTTCCCTCCATAACCGGATGCATTGTCGGCCGGTTCCAAATCCATCGCCGCCGTGCCCTCCTCTGAATCCCTTGAGCGACTGCCGCGAGCAAGGGAAGCCTTCGCAAGGGTTTGCGGGTGCCGTCGGGAGCACCCGGAAGCGGGGTCGAGGCCGACAAGGAGTGGCTGCGGGGCTTCAGCTGCCGTCGCTGTTTCCACCGCGTCCGGGAAGTGGCCGAAAGAGCAGTGCCGTCCGGCGTCCGGGGATGAAGCTGCGCGCGGGGGGAAGACGCCCCCCCCGGACTGTGGTCCACGGTGGAAAAAGGGGTGCGGCCCACTTAAGAAAAAAAGAAGAAGAAGACGTGCGGTCGACCGCGAGAGAGGCCGCACGCGCGCGAGCAGCCAGCCGCGAGGAGGCTTCCGCGCGAAGGAGGTTGACCCGCGGGTCAACAAGACGGTGGGGCCCACCAGTTGAGATGGTTAAAAAAACAAATTTATTTTTAAAACATACCCTTCAATTTAAGTTAAATAAAAATACACTAATTAATTCAACAAACCGAGGCAAGCATAAGGCCGGTTCTAAACCCACCTCATGGCTTCGGCTTAACTTAAAAGAATTCAAAACAATTGGGAAACCAGGAGGCCGGTTCTAAACCCACCTCCTGACCCGTGATTAATTCCAAAAATAATGAATAAAATAAACAATCAATTTAAATTAAATAAAAATTCATTTAATTCAAACAAACCGAGGCAAGCATAAGGCCGGTTCTAAACCCACCTCATGGTTTCGGCTCAACTTAAAAGAATTCAAAACAAAGGGAAACCAGGAGGCCGGTTCTAAACCCACCTCCTGACCCTCTTCTTAAGGTAGACATCCAAAGGTCTATAAAAACAGACCCCAATGTCTTACTGGTGCAGCAAGCAGTTCATCAACTCATGAAGGAGCCATGAAGATCGACATGAGCTAATTTCCCACAAGTCTATGAAAGACCGGGATATGCTCAGTCTCAATGAGATGAGTCCCCACAAGCTTATCAAAAGCCGGGTGTATTCAATCTCAAAACAGTGGGGGATGCCCATAAGTCTGTCAAGACCGGGTACATGCCGCCCATGAATTGACAAATCCATCAAGGATTCAAAGGACCCAGAGAGATCTGATTTCAGGTCATTCAGGTTGTAAATCATGTCTCATGTTGAGAGGAAACAAATGAAAATTCATGTTCGGTGCACATGTTTATACTACAAGAAGAGGACAGCTGCACGAGGTTTTGGAAGGCAAGACAACAAAAAAAAAGAAAAATCTGAAAACAAATTTTTTTTGAAACGTATACAAATCTGAAATTTAAATCTGCAAATGTACACAAAATCCAGAAACTGTAAAATCAGAAAAGTCCATAAAATTGTCATCCATAAAATCTGCGAAGTACAGAATCTGGGCTCCGGAGACTGAAATCTAACAATACACTCAACTCTGAAATTGGAATCTGAAACAAACCTGAAAAATCAGAAGTCAGAACATAAAATCCAGAATTTGAAATCTTCCAACAAAATCTGTAGATCAAAATTGTGAAGTTCATAAATCTACAACTAAGCTTGAAAAGCCGAAGTGTGAAAAAAAAACTCTAAAAAAATTTGGGATCTGCAGTCTTTAAATCTGAATTTCAGGAGATTCAAAACAAAAATCCGAACTACATATTTAAAACAAGGAACCTAAGAACGTAGAGAAAATCTGGAGCAGGGGTTGATTTAAAAAAATCTGAGAATTGAAGGTTTAAGATCTGAACATTCCAAAGTTGAATAAAATTGCAACTAACTCACTATAATCTGTCAAAGCCAAATCAATTTCAACCAAAACAAACTTAAATCAAACCAACAAACCGATTCATATTTCCTGGACCGAAATCAAATAGACCAACAAATTAAAGATCTGAAACATAATTTGAAATTGAAATCTGCAGTTTCTAATTCAAAAATCTGAACTCCAAGGATTTAAATCTGAATGACATATCCGAAGATAAAAAATCCGGAATCTAAGCAAACTTGTAAATCTAGAAAACTGTAAATTCCAGAATCTGTAAAACCCAGAATCTGAACTAAGTCATAAAACAAATCAAATCCAGCAAATCTCAAAATCAGAAGTTTGAATTGAACTCATGACAACTAAAAGTCACCTGAACAAAAAATAAAAAAATGCACATCAAAACAAGTCTCAACAACCCGGCCATCCATCCAATCCAAAACATAACTTAATCAAAACTAAAACAGAAATCTGCATCAAATTAAAACAGTTTTGAAATTAACTCAAATAAAAAGAACGGAAATCATAACTCACAAACAAACAAAAAAACAACTTAGAGTTTCTAAACCAAATCCAATCCAATTTCTTAAATTAAACCCAAACCAATCCTAATCAACAGATTTAAATCTCCCAAATAATTTCAACTCAAATCAAACACAAATCTGAAAACAATCCACCAAACACTTGCCCAAATTAAACCCACCAGATTCAACACAAATTAAGTTAAAACTTATTAACAAATCCAAATTAATCAAACAAGCCAAAATTCAAATTCCAAACAAATTCAAATTGAACCAAACTTAAATCAATAAACAACTCAAATAAATTGATTCAATTAAGATGAATAGATCTAACTTCAACCCAAACCAAAAGCAATTAAATTCAACCAATCAAATTCAAGTCAAATTTAATAAAACAGATCCAAATTAATCAAGCAATCAACAAATTAAATTCAACCCAAACAGTTCCAAATTAACCAAACAAATTCAAATTAGTCAAACCAAAATTCAAATCAATTCAACTTAAGTCAATTCAACTCAAATTAAATTCAAAGTAAATCAAATGCTTGTATTCCATCAAGTTCATGGGCTGTTTTCTCCTATGTGTGAATGTTTATTGTGGATGCATTGTCTTCTGTTCCAATGGATTGCTATGACGCTTAATCTAGGGTTTTCGAGAAATCTCGATGTAATTAACGTCGGATGTTCGCATCATCCGACGGGGAGAGGTCAAAATTAATTTCAAAGAACCTAACAATCTCAAATGTATAATTTTATACATATCATTGACCCTAGTTAGTACTTTTATGAAATATCATCTATTTTCTTACAAAGTCAATACTGAGGTCAAATCTAATTCAAATTCAAATGGAAAACGAATTTCCAAAACCTAAAATCTTTAATTCTTTTATTTTTTGAGGTTACATCAGTGGCTCATGTTCTTTTCCTTTCTTTCTTTCTTTCTGCCTACTATTTTTTTTGTACTATCTATCTTTCTATTGGTTCTTATGTTTTCAATAAATTGTTAGTGTTTTTGTCACCTTCAAGAAGTTGAGGTCATTTCTGCCATCTTCTGCTGCATGTATTTTGTCACCTCCCCACCCACCCACACATGTGCGCACGTGAGAAGGTTTGAATCGTGTCTTCATACACCTACCAGCCCACTTTCATAGTTTGTCTTGAGTAGTATGTGTGTGTGTGTGTGTGTGAGAGAGAGAGAGAGAGAGAGAGAGAGAGAGAGAGAGAGAGAGAGAGAGAGAGAGAGAGAGAGAGAGAGAGAGAAACTCCCATGGCTGCCAATGCATATCAAACATTGTTTGATGTTGAATTAACTCTAATATTTGAGTTGATTGAGATAACAAGCTTATTTATTCCAGGTCAAGATCAGGATCGGGTCGCTGGCCCACTATTGGGAGCCATGTTCCCACCTGTATCGGCTCCTGATTGGTCTGGATTCGGAAGATCCAGTCCAGGCCGATCTGGTCGTATCTAGCCCAAGCTTGATGTAAGTTGGCTCTTATCACACTCCCCCTGAACTGTGTCGGTGCCTACTGATCCCAGTCCAGGTCAGCCCATCCCGCAAACCATGATCTGGGGTAATTTTGTTTTATCCACCTTATCACAGTTAACAGATCCTGGAATGGAATTAGGTTAGTTGTCCAGGAATCTAATTGCTTGATCCAACCAACCAGATTTTGAGGACTTGTCTATGTTCATAGCTACCGAGGCTTAATTGATGCTTTGCAGGTGTTAAGAATGAAAATCCTTGAGTTCGCTGTCATATTCATTTTTGTATAATCTGTCTAATATTGCCTAAGTGAAGGTTCTCACATGTGAATATCATAATAAATTACCATATTAGAAAATCTTCTTCGTACATGGCTACTTTCCTCTTTCCTTTCTTTTGTGCATAATCAAAACCTGACAGGCTATATTATTAACAGGAAATGGGTTCAACGGGAGCAATACCCCGATATCCTATTCTATTGGCCCAAGGTTGAAAGCATTCTCTGAATGGCTTTTGAAAGTTATGGAGTCAGGGAAGCTTGAGGCTATTTTTCCGGCTGCTACGCGTGAATATGCTTCTTTAGTCGAGCAATTATGGAATGATACTGCCATCCAGGCCACATACAAGCGAAGAAGTGAACTGCACTCACTTCCTCAGAATGCTAGTTACTTTTTAGAGCGGGTAAAGTCATTTTGCCTGTATGTTTTTCATTTTCTTACCAATTGAATGTGGTGATTGCATAAAAGGATTCTAAATGTACTGGACTCTGGATTCTAAATTTAGAATGTACCGCGTTGGACTCTTCAAGGAGATATTTACAGAATAAGCCACAAAGAAAATTTCTCATTTCAATACCATGATGTCATCTTTCTCCCTTTTCATTGACAACATACAATTGTAATTGTTTTGTTATTTATATACGTGATCTATACATAATATCATGTTAATTTACTGAACTGTTAACTCAGAAGTTGTTGACATTGGCACTTGAAATTTCTTCCTTTACTATGCATCCATACAGCTAATTGCAGAACATTTTTTTAGATGTTTTCCATACAATATTTTAGCTAGAGCAAAGAATGTGGCCCCATAGTTGTCAAGGCGACAAGGTGCCCAAGGCATTGAAGGGTACCAATTCCGCTTAGGCGACAAGGCGGCCGCTTAGGCATCGCCTAAGCAGTCAAGTCAAGGCAGTATTATTAGATGTGTATATATATGTATATACATATCTATGAATATATACAATCATATATTTAATTATATGTATTTATGCAAACATACAAACATATATACAAAATTATAATTATATTTATAAGTTATAATTGAATGTAGAATCTATATGGTTATGTGTACATACATATAAATGTGATTTTATATATGTAATTATGAAAGTGTGGGTATTTATTTTTAGATAAGGAGTTAATATTGATAAATTAAGTGTGAGAGAGAGAGATGAAGAAGAGAGAGCTAAAAGGGAATTTTATAAATTTTAAATATATAATATATATTTATAATCATAAATTTTAAATATGTACGATAGCATAAGTCATGGTGAAATATATTAATATTTTTAAACTATCATTAAATAAGTGTCTCTTGTGGGGGTATCAAGGGGAAAAATATCCCAAAAATATTTTTTAAATCATGTAAAAATGCCTAGGGCGCCTTGCCTGGGTGCCTAGGCGGGCACCTTGGATGCCTTGGGAGCCTAGGCGGGCACCTTTTTGGGCTCCCCAAAAGCCTGAGCAAAAGGTGCCTAGGTGTCCACCTTGACAACTGTGTGGCCCCGATAAAATTCCTAATAAGGTGTGAAAATGTCTAGAAGATGTTGGGTGAAATTGTTAACTTGATTGTATGATAAAATCTTAATTAATAGAAATGTGGAACAAATGGAAAAAGAGCATCCAAGAGCATCATTATACCTTACAAGCACAAAGCGGACATGCAAAATTTCTTAAATAATTGAGAAATTAAGATTACGAGCCATACTATGAAATTGTGTGCGATAGAGTTACAGAGCACTGATTTCAGGATATTGTAGCTCAACTAAAACCTTGATCTCAAATTATTTGGGGTTGGCCAAAATTTTTGATGTGAGACTGCCTCTAAGACTGGACCAGGGGTGGCAACTAAGCGGTATAAATCATGTGTCGAGTTAATGATTAATACCATGTCCAACTAGATGACTGGACCAACAGAAGGCATAGCAGCCCTTGAATGGGGCAGGACGATGCTATCTTGGACACCATCCAAGTAAAGGATGTTCACGGTTTTACGTAACCCATCTGGAGGCTCAATTGGACCTCACCCTATAAACAACAATGATATGATCAGGCAGGAAATTCCTAACTTATGGTGCAACACAACAGATAAGCAAATTATAAACAAGCAGGTGAATAACACCATAAGTAGGAGAGTGGGTAGGATCATATCTCTATGCTGAGGTGTGGGTGATGAACACCGCGTTGCTTGCCCTTCAGCCAATTAATAGAACACAAGCCTTAACAATCGATTAAGCCCGCACCTTGTAGGGAGGTAAAGTACTATAACACAAGGACTACAACAAGTGATGAGAGCACTGGTCAGATGGTGGGTTGGTTGATGGGCCAGTTAATTGGACCTGATTTGATCCTTGCAGCAGACCAAGTTGGCTGCTTGATTAGGTGAGTTAAACGTTTGGTGCAGCGAACCTTCTTCTAGGTAGGTGTTGAGCCCTGTGGACCTGCTAGGCAGGTGGTGGCCACGCCAGCAGTGGACCTGGTCCACACTTGAGGCATGCTGGCAGGCTGGTTGGGCAGCTTGGGCTGGCATGCTGTTGGTCTGGTGATGTGGGCTTGATCCATGCTGGTAACGGGTTGGCAGCAATCAATCAGGTGGATTGACATGCCATTGCAGGCGTTAGGCTGACAAGTTATACAAGAAGCCGTTGGGTCTTTGGGGGCAGACTGGTGTGGTGTTTGGGTGCCCAGTCGATCACCTCGTTTGTCCTGTCTGGCACCCACGCATTGCAGGAGATGCCAGATGATGATGACTACTGGATAAGGTGGGATCACCGGCACTGGTATCCTTGGTAGTGGTCAGGGGTGGAGGGAAACAAGCTTGTCAGAAGGTACATAGAGGGGCACCACGGCGATAAGCAGACCAGAGGTGGGGGGAGGGGAGGCCTGGGTGCAGGGAATTGTATGCTGAAGAAGTCAGGGGTTGTTGGAGGCTCATTATCTGGCCTCAATGGGCAGGAGCAGAGGTGTGGTGGCAGGCACGAGGGATGGGGACAACCGTCCAGAGGGGTGGACTTACCAGGCATCCGAAAGGAGGTGACTTTTGCATTGACGAGCTAGTGTAGATGCTGATGTTTTTTTGGGCTTCATGGGATAGGATGGTGGGCAGTTGGTTTGGAGGTGCTCACAGTTCGGGAACATCTGCGGGGCCAATGGCAGGTAATGGAAGGCCTAGTCTCTGCCTTGGCACATTTGCTAGGGCACTGGCAGCATCAAGGGATTCCCGTAAGTCAGCTTCAGGTGGTGCTTGTGCAGGTTGTCACAGCTCTCGTGAGGTCGGTGGTGTGGTGTGCATTGATTGTAAAGATTGACTGGTCGGCAGTATTGGCACTGGCAGGTTGGTGGGTTGACGTAGAAGGGGGACTGGGGAGAATGTGGTTTGAGATAATAGGAGAATGGAAGAACTAGGAAGAGGGGATACTACGAAGAAAGAGAAGATCCGGGACTTGTCTGAGTCTTAGGGAAGAAATATAATGAGTGAAGCCCTAGAGAAGAAATCAAATGGAAAGAAAGGTCGAAAGAGTTGTGATTAAAGGAAGACGACAAGAATTCCAAGTTTTTTCATACACAAGCATTTATCAGGAATAGAAGGAAGAAGGAACATAATTTACATTCTGAGTGTAGAAGGTTGCCCAAAGAAAGTTACAGATCAAATAGACTAGGCAGTGGCCAATTTTCACAAGAACTTGCTTAGGGATGATGGTTGTTGGATCCCTATCGAACTAGGAAATTGTTTGAAGAAGTTGCTTCTTCTCTTACTAGTGTATTCTCAAAAGAGGAGTTTCTTACACCATTCAATCTATGACCCGTTTAATGCTATTTGCCCCGATGACTTTTCTGTGGGTTTTGCCAGAAATGTTGGCAGTTTATGTAAGCTGACATCATGGTAATGGTCAAGAAGTTTGAGGATTTTCCAGGTTATATTAAATTGTGGAACTCTTGTTTTTTAGTATTTCTCTCTATGAAAGTGTTATTGGTATTAAAGACCTCTGGGCCATCAATTTTCTTAGTTGTAGTAACTTTATTGTTATATTTTTGGTAAATAGATTAAGTACGCACAATGAGAAGTTGGTAAGTATAGCACAATCAACTTTCATTCTTGGTAGGCATATTCTTGTTCATTTTTTGGTTACTTATGAGTCTATTCATGACTAGAAGTCTAGAAAGAGAGTGCTTGTTACATTAGTTGGATTTTAAGAAAGCATACGAGCAAATTGGAATTATCTTACTATAGTATCGAAATTGATGGGCTTCAAGCACAAATGGATTGAATTGGTAAAATGTTGCATTAGTACGACAGAGTTCTTAGTGGATATTAATAGCAGTTTATTTGGCTTCTTTGGGACTTCCAGTGGACTTATGATGATTCTGTTTCATCTCTCTTCTTTGTCCCGGTGGGTCAAGTTCTGAGTTTTATGTGGGATAATGCCAAACTGGAAGGGTCAGTTGAAGAAGTTATGGTTGGTGCCAATAAGGAGCATATCATGCATTTTCAATTTGCAGATGCTACATTGTTGTTGTCCTCTTTAAACTTGAAAAAATACTTCAACTTGAGAATCTTGTAGCATATGATGGAAGCTGTAACATATTTGAAGATAATTTGGGAGAAATGTGAACTGATTGGGACCAATTTCAATGAATATCAAAGGGAATGTTTGCAACTGATTTTTTAAATGTGGTGGAGTTTCTTGTCAATGAAATACTTGGGCTTGTCACCATGGATTGCAGAATCGGCGGAATCGGTCCGATTCCGACCGATTCTGGAATCGGATCGGTGGATTCCGATCCGATTCCTGGCGGAAGGACCGATTCCGGGAAGAATTCCGCGGAATCGGTATGAATCGCCTGGAATTGGTCGACCGATTCCTTCGGAAGACCGGGTCAACCGGCCCGGTTCGATTCCCGGTTCGATTCTGGACCGGGAATCGAACCGATTCCAGCCCTAAAAGGGCCGGAATCGACCCGCGGGGGTCGATTCTGTCGATCCAGCGGCAGCAGAAGCTGGATTCGGCGATTCCGACGCGATTCCGATGCGATTCCGGCCTCGATCCCAGCTGCCAGCGTCGATTCCGGCCGATTCCGTCGATCCAAGCATCGATTCCGGCCCGATCCACCGATTCCGGCGATTTCGGCGGCGATTCCGGCGATTCCAAGCAACGTCTTCAAGGGATTCCGCCGATTCAAGCTCGGACCGGCCTCAAATCAATCTCTTCTTCGATCTTTGTAAGGTTTTTGGTAAGATTTCTTCGCCGAAAACTTCGTACGTCTATTCTTACGTGTTTCCGACGAGTCCGAGCGTCGTTAAACGTTGTGATTTCCGACCGAACAAGTCCGTCCAAGTTTTGAACTATCCGTTTAAGTCCATTTTTTGTGCATTGTACGTTAATTCCGGATATCCCGTACGTTAATTTACGACCATTTCCGGCAAATACGTAACCCTTTAAACATACCGAATGGTGTGTTACTTAGGTTGTCTGCTTCCTGAACAGCGTCTAAATCAATTTTTATGTTATCTAATCATTTTTATTGCATTGTTTACAATTTTTGCAGATATAAGCAATGGCCGATCACGTGATACAAAGACCAAAGACGTGCTTCCGACGTGGTCGAGAACACGGGCGGATGGTAGACCCGGGCCGAAGAGGGTACAAGGCAAATGGTGCGGGAAGGAGATGAACGGGGGGTGTTCCGCCGAAACAACATATTGTCGAACAAACGGGAATGTCAAGAAATGTGACAAGGTGCCCGTGGAGAAGAGCGCGAGGAGATGAGAGGCTACACGACGGGCAGAGCTCTCAACGGGCCGTTAGGATCGAGGCAGGAGGGAGGAGTCGCACGAAGAGCTACCTCCAGGAGGAGGGACCGCGATTTGCCTACCTCGAAAGTGGAAAGGCAAGGGAAGGCACCACCGAGCCGAGGCAGAGCGAGGACGAGTCCCTCGGACTCCGAGCTTAGACGTGCTAGGCACGATAGCAAGCGTGTATTTCGCCGAGGAGGAGGACAGAGGAGGGGAGCAGGAGGGTCCGGGTCCGTAGTTGACCCAGCTTCGGGCCGATCAAGATCGGCTCGCCCGACCTCGGCCGGCCGGGACCGAGAGACCGACCCTGCGAGACAGGAGCCACACCGCCGTTCTATTTCTACCAAGACTCGATTTACACCGAGTGACGAGTATTTATTTAAAGGAAACAGAGGTTGCGTACGGGGATTAAACAGCAATGAAAGGGGTGAAGGCAACAGAACGGCCGCAAAGAGAGCCGTTCGCCACATCGTGAAATGGTTTTTTGCTACGCAGGTATCATTTTTTAAATTAAAATTGACATTATGTGTGTTTTATTTACTTAAACTTAATTTTAGCCTGATCCCAATTTTTTTAACTTGATGTAGGTATCCCAGCACATGCAGCCACCAGCCCCTACTTCCAGACGATGGTGGATGCCGTGGGTGAGGGCCGTGCACGGTTTGCAAGCCCCCGGCACGTACACATATACGGCGCCGGCTCCGAGGAGGTCCAGGAGTCAAGGAGTGGATGGATGGATTTAAGTTGGTGTGGAAGGAGAGGGGTTGCACAATTATGTGCGATGGGTGGACAGGTATCACCGAGAGGAGTATGATAAACTTCTTGGTGTACTGTTATGAGGGGACAACATTCTTGAAGTCGGTAGATACTTCTGGGAAAAATGAAGTCGACATTTTTTATCTGATGGATGGGGTGGTGGAGGAGATCGGGGAGGACAATGTGGTTCAGGTTGTCACTGACAACGAACCATTATATAAGGCGGCTGGGAGGAAGTTGATGGAGAAGAGGAAGCACATCTTCGGGTGCCCCGTGCGACATTCCATAGATCTCATATTAGAGGATATAGGCAAGGAGGAGGGTGTATCCACACTCGAGCGCGTTGCACAATCACATCTTTTATTTATTCGCATCCCCCGCCTCGCTACATATCAGCGAGATCACACACAGGAGGGCACGATCTTGTTAGGCCCGTCCGACTCGGGATGCTACAAATTTCATTGCGTGGAGAGTTTACACCGGCACGGGCATGCATTTGGTTAGGTTCACACAAACCCGAGGAGAGTATTACAACTATACGGTGGACAACCCGCATTGACAAGAAAGATCAAGGAGATTCTTGTCAAGTCCGAGAAGCGTATCACCGACAAGAGGTTTGGGAGAGGATTGTCTACTACTTGGCAATCATCGGAGGCCACCTGGTTGTCTTCGAGGCTGGTAGACTCAGATGACAGGGACCAGATGGGCACGTTGTATGATGCCATGGACCGGGCAAAGCTGAAAATAAAAGAAAAAATCCCAGAGGTTACAAAAAGTGGTGGAAGATCATATATAACCGATGGGACAAGACCTTGCACCACGATGTCCATGCTGCAGGTAACTTGGTTAAAAAATTATTTTTTTTGAATAATTGTCTTATATGAACAGTGTTAACTAATAAAATCTTGCAGGATATTTTTTGAACCCCCGCATCTAATATGGAGGACAGGTGGTGAACGACAACGAGGTGATGCGGGGTACACTTGCTGTTATTCAGCGTCTGTGCCGATCTCAGCAGGACAGGATAGAGGCTGAGATAGAAGTAAGTTAGAGTTCATTCAATACCTTGGAGTAGCCTTACCAGGCAACTAATGTTTTTTTTTATAAAATTTTCAGATGCAGAAGTATAAGTTGAGGGTCGGCGTATACTCAGATGCTGATCTAAAATATTTGGTTGACAAAGTGTCACTTGGTATAGTTATAGCTTGATGAAAATTTTATTTTATTTTCATAAGTTATGGTAGATGATGGGCTAATTGTTTACCTTCTCTCTTCTTGTTTTTTTCTTGCAGCTGAGTGGTGGGTTCAGGTGAACACTAGGAGTGGATGGAATCCACTTGCTGCCATCGGTATCAGGATACTCAGCCAGAGCACCAGTTCCTCCCATTGTGAGAGGAACTGGAGTGCATTCAACCTGATACATACGAAAAGGAGGAACAAGTTGACCTCAGACCGGCTGGAGAAGCTGGTCTTCTGTCATTACAAATACGAGGATGCGCATAAAGAACATCAAGGATCGACGAAGATCGGCGAGGCACGATTTGCACGATTCGCGGGTGGTCCGTACGAGCGAGAGGCATTCCTCCGCCACACCACCACCCGAGAAGGTGGACACGGATTCGATATTCCAGAGGAGCATGCACTTGCCTCCCGGATAGAGGAGAGGAAGCCGGGGATCACGTACCGAGTTTGATCCCGATGACCGTGCGTGGGCCGAAGGAGAGTTGGATGATGTTGAAGCCGAGGAGGATGTTCCAGCTCCACCTCCATCTACTTCTCAGGCTCAGGCAGGGCCTTCTTCTCGCCCAAAGAACTATGGAGCGACCACTGCCGGCTTTAGTCCCGGCTCAGCTCCAGCTCCAGTCCCAGCAGCCGCTACCCAGCCCATTCGCAGTCCGGGGAAAACGAAAACAAAAGCCACTTCACGGAAAATGGGAGGATTTGCAAAGTTGAAAAAAACTTTGGGTTCCGGACCTTCTGGTACTTCAGAGATGGCTGAAGAGGTGAAGAGAAGGAAGCTAGAGGTCAGGCGTCCTGTCAGCCCAGATGACAGCACGCAGGCTCCTTCTCACTCCTCAGGTGATGATGACGAGGAGTGCATACCAGCGACGCAGCCATCAGCAGCAGCTGAGTCTCCTGATTCACGGCTTCCAAAGTCGTATTACACGCTGGATTCGGATACACATGATTCTTATATACAGGAGCCACAGTATCCAGCATTTGGCCAGGTTGACCAGCAGTGGATTACACCACCAGCTCCACCATCCTCTGCTTACGTCCCGGTCGTCCCGCAGTCCGATCCATACGACCTTGATGGCAGGGCATCGACATTATTTTCATATGGATATGGTCCCGGACAGTATACAATACTAAGCACGAGGGAGGAGCGTGAAGCGCAGCAGGGAGAGGAGGAAGACCCATATTTATATCCTAGATTTTGGTAGTAGATTGATATGATGTAATTTTTTTTTAATGATGTATCATCTCTTTGATTTTTGAATCAATGGAATTGGAATATATACTTAACTTCGAGTCTTCAATTGGAGTTCATTAGTATTTATTCGATGTGAATATGTGGATGAATGCATTGGTTATTTTTAAAAATTTTCTAACTCATTTCCTATTTTTTTAGAATTTTTTCTGAATTTTTTGAATTTTTTTGACGAAAAAAAAATTAAAAAAAAACTGATTTCGGACCGATCCGGAATCGGCCGGAATCCGGAATTGATTATCTTCTGGCCGATTCCTGGAATCGGAATCCTTGCTTGTCACTGTCTCATATGGCTTCCAAACTTGGTGACCGGAAACATTTGATTGAAGGTGAGGAGATTGCAGGGTTTAAAGGAAAAATATTCTCAGTTTTAAAAGTTTATCAAAATTATAGGGGCATATTTGGAATATTAAATAATTATAGGATTCGATATGTAAAAATTCCTAGATTAAAATAGTTAGTCTTAATTTTCTTTTCTGCTTTACGCACTGTTTGGTAACATTATTAGGTATCTCTATCACTATTAATTTTAAAATTGATTTTGATAGAAACTATTAAGAGGTGTTTGGTTAATTATATCAATTTTAAAATTTATAGTAGAAACAAAGCATATTATGTAATACAAGTGTCAACTTGTATTACTTTTGATATTGATACTCCAACATTTGAAAATATTAATATCAATATTGATATAGTACCAAAAATGAAATTCTAACCAAACAGGGCATTAGTTTCTCATTTCGCCACCTTATGGATATGTTTCATTTTGCTCCTTCCAATATCATTGCTAGTATGCAAAGCCAATCTCTTCGCTTTTAATTGTTACCCGGTGCTTGCTACACTTCTTTACTTTTTGCTGTTAATGATGTATTGTATTACCATCTACTCAGCAATTTTTGTGATATTTATTCTGAAATTTAGGCTGTTATCCTCCACTTCTCAGGTTGTCGATATATCAAGAGCAGAATATGAGCCCTCAAAAATGGATATTTTGAATGCCGATGGGATCACCTCATCCAATGGATTGGCATGTATGGATTTTGTGTTTCCGCAGACAGCCCCCTGTACGAGTGGCTTTGACAGTGAGGAGCCATGTGAGGCTGTCATAAGGTATTGTCAAGTGGAATATTTATATAGAGAACATAATTAACCCTTTCGTTTTGAGATTCTGTTACACTACAAGTTTCACGATGGTGGATTTCCATGTCATTCTCATTTGCATTTTCTCCAAGGACTAGGTGAAAAAGGAAATTTCTTCTCACCTCTGGCAGAAAATTTAGTTTTAGTTTGTCCTTGTGATTGTGCTTTGCTTGGAATTATGTCTACAGCTATTACGAAGCTTGTCACTTTGTTTCTTACTGCATATGGTG
The DNA here is from genome assembly GCA_036172225.1 of Cryptocoryne crispatula var. balansae. Taxonomy (NCBI): domain Eukaryota; kingdom Viridiplantae; phylum Streptophyta; class Magnoliopsida; order Alismatales; family Araceae; genus Cryptocoryne; species Cryptocoryne crispatula. The sequence goes on along the minus strand of CM069919.1, from coordinate 44,740,685 downwards.
ATGCATCTAGTGATGATCGCTGATAGGTTACTGGGTACTGGCCCCATTAAGCGACAGTAGTTTTAGGCAACGACTGACTGTTACATCATTGTTTTAGATTAAGGCTGTCTATACATTTAGGCAGTCTATATAGGAAGTTCGGCCGGTTCAACAGCCTAGAATGTTATTGGTTATTTTAATTACTCAGCTTTTCCTTTCGATTGAATATAGTGGTCCCTAGATGTCCTTGCAAATACTTTTTTGTTGTGCATTCACATGAAGGTAGAAACTGAAGGGCTTAATAACATTCCAAGGATGTTAGTTTAGGCAGCTGTTTATCCTTACTACCAGTCTACTTAACAAGGATGGTCGGTTGTGGCCGGGTTTGGGTTGGCCTGGCCCAAAACCGACCCGGTCCGACGATCCTTATTTTTAATATTAAAAAATATAAAAAGTTGGAAAAGTAGGGAATATGGTTATGAAAAATGCTATTCATTTCTATTTAAATCTTGCATTTTGTTGTTCTTTTACATGATGAATATAGTCTTCCCAAGATATTTGGGAAGAGTGGTTATAAGTCATAGTTGTCAAGGCGACATGGCGCCTAACGTGTTGAAGGGTACCGATTCCGCTTCAGCGACAAGGCGGCCGCCTAGGCGTCGCCTAGACAGTCAAGGCGGTATTCAAGAAAGGCTAAGTCGGGAGATTGTTATACATAAAAATAAGCATAAATATAATTATATTTTTATGTTAAATTGAATATGAGTGTTTTATCTATGCACATAAGTAAATATAATGTGTGAAAGAGAAGAGAGTTAAATAGATTTTTATAAAATTTAAGCATATAACATATTTATGATTATAAAATTTATATATGTGCGATAGTATAAGTGATGGTGAAATCTTGTTTTAATCTTATTAAATGGGGGAGCACAGAGTAGTCGTGGATCGACCTGTGCAGTCAGGTCGCGGGGATCAAGGGGGCAACACCCCTTGTGAGGGGTTGTCAGGGGGCGATGCCTCCCGAATCCCAAAAAATATGTAATAGTATAAGTGATCTTATATATATAATTATAAAAGTGTGGGTATTTGAGTTAATCTTGGTAATTAAGTGAGACAGACAGAGAGAGAAGGAAGAGCTGAAAAAGAACTTAATTAAATATATAATATATGTTTATAATCATAATTTTAAATATGTATGATAGTATAAATGATAGTGAAATAATTTAATATATTCAAACTATCATTAAATAAGTGTCCTCTGTGAGGGGTATCAAGGGGGCAAAATCCCTCAATTATTTTTTTAATCATGTAAAAATACCCAGGACGTCTTGCTTGGGCGCCCAAGGCGCCCAGGCTGACGCCTTGGACGCCTTGGGCACCTTTTTGGCCCCAAACAAGGCGTCCTGGCAAGGCGTTGTTGGAAAAACGCCTTGCCGCCTAGGCAGGCACCTTGACAACTATGTTATAAGTGCATATATGGTTATACCATTCTCCACTCCAATAATCCAATTTATAATCATCGTAGGATGAGATCTCCAGGATCCACCACAATTGCCACAGGTGGAATTCTTGGGTATATCGGATAATGTTCTATAAGTTGGTTGAGTCATCTCATAACTCTTGATGATAAGTAAGAAATTAAAATTTTTGAGTTGACTCATCCTCCCCTTATGACATTGTGTTGTGTTGACATCCACCTTGTAGCATGTCTTTTTCTTGTGTTCATACATCATGATCTTCATTTTGGGTGGCTTGGGCATATTGTTCTTCTCCGATGAATCATGGAATGCGGGGTTGCAACCCAAGCCTGACCCGGTCGGTTTTCGGGCCGACCAACCCGGTCCCGACCCCGCGACCCCAACCCTGCGTATGTTTTAAAATTTTTATTTTTTTGTTTTTTTATTGCGACCCCGGCTGTCTGTGACCCGACCCGAGTCTCGACCCTGGCCAACCTAGGTCAGTTTGGGTCCAACCAACCCGGTCTCGACTCCCGACCCCACCTACCTTGCAATGAACTACATTAGTTGAGGTTGTAATTCTTTCTTAATTCTATACGTGTTTGGGACCATTGCTCTATCCCGATGAAAGTCATTTAAGTAAGAGGATGTCTCTGTTACATTAAACTCTATAAGGAAATATAATGAGAGGTGAACCTAGTTGCATCATTGTATACTCTCTTATTAAGTTCAATATATGGTTATGGTACTTATTGATGAAAGATGATACGTATTGGACTGTCTTATCTACCTGATCAATTTAGGGATTCTTATATATGTCTTTTAGTATCAAATTCGAAGAATAGACAGAGCATGGTGCCCAATACGAATGTGGTCTTTTGATCATCAACATTGCCCCAGTTGCTTTATATATAGTTGCGTTGTCCATTACTATTTGGACAACTCGATCTTCTTTTATCTCTTCGACTACTTGCTCTATTAATTCTAACAAATAATGTGCATTCTTTACCTATACTGATGCTTTCACGAACATCCCGAAGATAGTCTTGGCTTACGGTATATTAGGAAGTTGATTATTTTCTTCTAGTTATATTGATTAAGTATGTCATTTATAAGTTTAAAATTGAAGTTAAAAAAATTATGTAATAAGTTTTAAAATTGAAGGTTACTAATATGTCCAACCATTTGTCATAAGGTGCATATTTCTTTTTAAATACGTTCGAACAAATGGGCATTTTTTAATATTCTCCACCTCCATAGGAAGATAAGTATTGTATACTTTCTTCGAAGTCGGTCTAGGCACTCCCCTATCAATGTCAATTATGGTGTCGATCATGGACTCGTAATACAGTCCATTTGCAGCGTTCGGTGATATGCTATTATGGAAGAACCATGTTGATGTAGCCTGCTTGATTTTCTCAATATATCCACAAATTTGTCATTGTTATTGTGACAGTGATTTGTATTTGTTGTTGGTGCATGATGATATCCACAAGATCTACTCTCAAGTCATTATCTCTTGTAAAATTATGAATCTCTTTTTCTTAGTTGTTTGATCCTCGTCCACATCGGCATGCACTCACTTATGGAATCTTGGCCTATGAAATGGCTGGTACATTGACACATATCTTCATCTACCGATAACTTGTGGTTTACTTCTGTCACCCATATCATGCCATATGTATTTAACAATAATGATTAAATATTAATGTCATAGAGATATTGGTATGATTTAGTTTACATTAATGGCAACATACTATAATTAAAACTTCTTTCCTAGGAGCAGTCAATTGTTCCTACTTAGTTTCGTATATGTGAATTGAATGTCTTGCAGGTTTGAAAATCTCTTTTTGGATGATCTCTTTATATCACTTTGAAGCTCCATTTACTTGTTCCAATACTTGTAAATGTCTACGGAATTGATGCGGGACAAACCGGCTAATTCGGCTAAACCGAACGAAAACGACTTAAACCGGCGCTAATCGCCGCTAATTGACATAAAACGAACCCAAAATAGGACAAACCAACCTCGACAGGTCGAAACAGGCCTGAACCGGGACAAACCCAAGCTGAACCGGTCTAAACCGGCTCAAAATGGCCTGAACCGGCCTGAACCGGGCGGTTCAGGCGCTGAACCGGCCTGAACCGGGCCAGAACCCGGTCGAACCGGCTGAACCGCCGGTTTGGGCCTTCGACCGACGACCGCGAGCCGTTCGCGGCCGGCCGCTTGCGAGTGAGCACGGGGGGATTGCGGCTGGGGGTCGTGGCCGCGCGTGGGGGAAGGTCGCCCGGGGTGGCGTGGCTGAGCGTCGACCGTTGGCTGGAGACATCGTGGCTGCATCGTCTGCGTCCGCGCGCGCGAGGGGCTCGCGTCCGGACAAAGACCGATGGGGCTCGTGACGGAGGCGCGCGAGGCATCGGGGGGGGGGTCGCGACAAAAGGGAGAGAGCGGGCGATGCCCGCGTCGTCGTCGCCGTTCGTCCGGGTGGAGGTAACCGAGCACGACGCCATCGCCGTCCGGTTGCTGCCGCAGAGTGGTCACGACACCACCAACGACCTCGCGGAGGCGAGGGCATCGCCGCCGTCGCGAACGAGGGCCAGATCGGAGTCGCCTCCCAGACGAAGCCGCGTGCAGACGGCGGAGCAGGGCAGGGCGATGGCGGAAGGACCCGATGCCTTGGCGTTGTCCGGCCAGCGCAGGAGGATGCTGCGGAGCGGAGGGAGTCCAAGGGAGGGGATCGACGTCGGGAGGAAGCCGCAGGAGAGGGAGGAATCCGGGGATCGCCGGACCGCCTCCTCCCGCAGCTCCATCTTCTTCTCCCGCTCCTTCTTCTGCTCTCATCTATCTCGTGCCACTGATCCGGTGGAAACCGGACCCAATCCGCCTTGACTGGGAAAGGGGGTGCCGAAGGGGATGCGGGAGCAGAGTGCTAGGGGGGGGGAGAAGCCGCGCAGGAGAGCCGGTGCTCTTGGGTGTTAATGTCGGACGAAGGTGCTCCCGTCGACGATGCAGATCCGTGAAGGAGAAGAAGAGGTGAACAGCACGGAGGCCGGAGGATGAGGAGGGAGAAGAAGACGGCGCACCTCGCCGGAACCGGAGGATGGAAAGGGAGGAGGCCGGCCACCTGCCGGAGGTGAAGGAGAAGACGGCCCTCACTGGCCGGGGTGGGAGAGGAAATGGGGCCGCAGCCCCTACGCGGGAGAGAACCAGCCGCGGAGGCTCCAAAAATTCCACTATTACTTTTTCAATATGTACATCGGACCCCTCTTTATATAGAGGATGGAGACATCTAATTAAAGAAAAGACCATCTAATTTTTTCTATTTACAAACTTGTCCTCGTAAGGACACAAGTAAAAGAAAGCCCAAAATATGTCCCCATCAGGAATTGGGCTCATTTCTCGGGTGAAATCTGTGTGCACCTGACAACGTTGATTTTCATTCTAGTGAGGTGATGCTTCAATTGGAAAATCCGTTGTGCATTACTTTTTCATAATACTTAAAATGAACTTTTCTTTTCATCATGGATATCAAAGATTGATGTAGATTAGTCAGATTATTTTGGGTTGCGTCCGAAGTTTAAGTACAAAGCTTGGAGAAGATATGTTGAAGAAAATTTTTTAAAAAATAAATCTAACACTTTAAAAAGTGGTTTAGTAACACAATTAAAAAAATAATCTCTAAGAAGACTTGAAACGAATCGAAAAAAATGAGCAATGTTAAAACGCATTAGAAAGAGACATTACACTAATTGAACAATTGAGAGAAAGTGTTTTTAGAGTGAGAAGAGAGTTGAAAGAGAGAGGCAGGATTTTAGAATCGGAATCGGTCTCTACCGATCCGATTCAAATCTAATCGGATCAGCTGATTCCGGAGAAGAAAAATTGATTTCAACTGATTTCGAAATTATTTTTTTAATTTTTTTCTTCAAAACATTTTTTAAAAAATTAAGAAAAATTTAGAAAAATAGGAAATGGTTTAGAAAATTTTGAAAAAAAAATAAAATGTAACATTTAGCATGTATCTACATGCCATGGTTCACAGAATCGGCTGAATTGGATCAGAATCAACCAATTCTGAAATCATGTGGGGAGGTTTTTGCCATGTTTCTTAGATTAGAATAAGATATAACATGATAACAATAAAATGCTGATGATTGTAACATTATACAAGACAACATATTAATAAACATGAGAAGATGTTAGTAACATGAGAAGATGTAAAAAGTATAATAAGATGTAACATGATCACATGAAAAGATGATAGCAAAAATATACATTTTATGACATGTTCACTAATATCCATGATATTGACCTTCATCTTCTTTTTGTTGCTCTTGCCACCAATGAGTTGTTCTTAGTCTTTTTTGTCAATACTCGTGTATATCTATATGAAAACAATGAATCCATCATCTCACTCATATCATAGGCTTCGGACTGTGGTACGTAGGTAGGCTCAAGTTGAGGAAACCATGGTCTCTAGGGATCATCAAATTCTGAATACTGTGGCTCCATATAATGATACTGCAGTGGCTGCTCCTCCATACTGAAATATGGCTTTGATCGTCGTGAACTAGGTAAGTCTAGAGCTGCTGCACTTGTATCTGGTCCATGCACCTCTCCCCCTCATGTTGGCTGCATGGCCGGTATGCACTCCTCGTCATCATCAATTGAGGAGTGAGTAGCTTCCGTCTCTTAACCTCTTTCACTACGTCTGATGTCCCACAACCCAAAGATTTCAACTGTGAAAATTGTCCCATTTTTCGTGATGTCACTTTTGTTTTAGTTTTCTCTGTCCCTGGACTGCAAATGGGTTGGGTAGTTAGGGTTGAGGCTAAGGCTAGAGTTGGATGCAGCTGCTGTACGATTGTTAGGGTAGAAGATGGGCCTGTCTGAGTATAAGGAATAGGAGAAACATTCTCAGTCTCTACACTATCCAACTCTCCTTTTGCCTATGCATGATAATCAGGAACAAACTCAACTGGATGATTGCTAATTGCCCTCTGATCTATTCAAGAAGCAAGTGAATGCTCCTCCTAAAATATCTGGTTCATATCAACCTTCTTTGGCGGTGATGTCTGTGCTCTGTCTCTGTTCATATGAACCACCTACAAACTGTGTAAATCTCTCTTTTGAGATCTTTTGTCGGTCTTGTATGCTCTTAATACGCAACCTCATATTGTAATGACAAAAGACAAGCTTCTCTAGCCTATCAGAGGTTAACTTGTTCTTCTTTTTTGTATGTATTAGGTTGAATGTACTCTGTGAGAGGAACTAGTGCTCTGACTCATTATCCTGATAACCACTGTAGCTAAAGGATTCCATCTACTCCCAGTGTTGACCGTACCCATCACTCAACTGAAAAAAAGAGTAAACAATTAGCCTTTTATAAGCAATTAATGGACTTATAAGTTATAGAAGATGGTAATAAATACATGTTCTTAAAATGTAAATAAATATATCAGGAGAGACTGTCACAAGAATATCTTAAATCAGCATCTGAGTATACCTCAACTCTTATCTTACAGTGATGCATATGAAAATTGGTAGATACAAAATTATTAGTTGGTTTGAAATATTTACTAACTAAACATGATTAATACAACTTTTTCTTACTTCTAACTCAATTTCTATTCCATCCTGTTGAGATCGGTACAACTGTTGAATAACTGAAAGTGTACCCCACAACACCTCATTATCGTTGGACATCTGCCCTCCATATTAGATGCAGTGCTTCAAAAAATATAATGCAGTCATTTAAGCATATTACATTAGGAACAAACTAAATGTTGATTAAGTATAAAATAAATAAGCACAATAATAAAGATATTCACTAACTAATCTGCAGTGTGCACATCATGATGCAATATCTTATCCCACCAGTGGCTCAATGATTGTCAGGTAGTAGACAATCCTCTTCCAAAATCTCTTGTCCGTGATTTATCTTTCAGTTTTGACAAGAATCTCCAACTAGTCCTCCTTGTTATGTAGGTGGTCCACCATATACTGATAGTACTCTTCAGACTGGGTGAATTTGGTGGGTGAACTTGTTTAGTGCATGCATGTGTCGATGCACTCTCTAGTGTAATAAAGTTTGTGGCAAACTTAATAGGGCCTGACCTAACAAAATCATGCCGTCCAGTGTACTCTCTTATGATGTGTAGTAGACGGGGATGTGAATAAATGAAATAAAAAATAGTCTATGCTTGCCTAACAAGTGTGGAAATTATTTTCTTCTTGCCTATATCCTCTAACATGAGGTCAATGAAGTACGTCACACAAGGCACCTAGAAGAGTTGTTGCCTTTTCTTCGTCAATTTCTTTCCTGTCGTCTTGTAGGAGAGTTCATTGTTAGTCACAAATTGAATCCAATTGTCCTCTCCAACCTCTTCCACTACGACATTCATCAATGAAAAAATATAGTCGGCGTTCTTGATCTGACCCGAAGCATCAACTGACTTCAAAAATGTTGTGCCCTCTGAACGATACATCAAGAAGTTTATCATACTCCTCTTAGTGATACTTGTCCACCCGTCACACATAACTATACAACATCTTATTCTATACCAATTTGAAACCCTCTATTCACTATCTCAACTCCTACACCTCCTTATTTAGCCCACCAACATATATATGTTTGTTGGTCGGGACTTGCATTTCCGATTTAATCTCAGCAATAGTATCAATCATCGTTTAGAAATAAGGGTTGGTGGCTACATGTGCTGAGATGCCTACATTAAAGTAAAAAAAATGTATCAGCCATAAATAATGTGAAGTAAACGGAACATACATACATCACATTTTAAAACTTATACCTGCATGTAAAAATTATTTTTTAATGTTCCACTACTTTTTTTGCAGTTGTTCCTGTTACCTTCACCTCTTTCATAATTTGTTTAATGTTCAATTGGGAGGCACTCTGCTTCCTAAAAAACATCATCTATCGGTGTAAATCTCGTACTACCAGACCGACGAAGTGGCTTTTGTCTCCCTCCCTCAGTGTGGTAGGTAGGTCGAGTCAATGTTGATCGACTAAAAACAGGGTCAACTTTGGACTCTCCTACTCCCCTCCTCTCTTCCTCTATTGTTGCTGCACTTTTGTTTGCATACCTGTCTCTCCTGAACTCGGAGTTTGTAGATAAGTCCTTACTCTCCGGCTCTAGTTTGGCTCTTGTCTTGTCCCTGTCTTTTTCTTTGTGGGTTGGCACCTGTTCCCTTCTCTTCTCAAGGAGCTCATCATGCAATTCTTCCATTTGTTCAATCCTAATCTCACATTGAGATGTTTTTCCTATAAGGTAGCCTCTCATCTCTTCGTTCATCTCCCTAGGTACTTTATCACATTTCTTGACATTGCCGCCTACTCTAACAATGGGCTGTTTCAACCGAAATACACCCTCGTTTATTTTCTTTCCACACCACTTACATTTAACTCTCTTTTTGGACAAATCTACCATATGTCTGTGATCCCAACTGATATTAGATGGATGTGCTAGCACTACATCATCGTCGTGATCGACCATTCCTTATACTTGTAACATACATAAACAATTTATCATGGCTGTTAGACATGCATACAATTTGTTTAGGAGCTTTTAGGAAGAGAATAGTTCGTTAGACGGAATTTTCGGTATGTTAAAACTATTTCGGAGTTATCAAAAATTTGTAAAAATAAACGTATAGGCATTTCGGTGCTGAAATCTTATCAATAAGATGCTAATGTTTAAGAAACAGCATGATCGGAGCAATTCGGGAAGAGAATAGCTTGTCTAACGGGCTGTTCGGTATGTTTAAAGGGTTACGGAGTTGCTAAAAACACATAGAAATCTGTGAATGGGGATTCCGACAAATAAATCTAACCAGAAGATTCAAAGGATAAAAGAACGGTTTGAACGGAGTTGGAATGGAAGGTTGGATCGTTGGAATCCGCCTTGGATCGCCGAAATCGACTTGGAATTGCCGGAATCGGGGCTTGGAATCAACGGGATCACCACTGCAGCCGCCGATCTCTACCGATTCCTCCCTGGATCGTCGCGGAATCGCTAGACACCTTCAGCCCTAGCACGTTCTGGGGTGAAGGAGTCCGATTCCAGCCCTAAATGGCCGGAATCGGATCGATACTGGACCCGAGTACTGATCCTGATGCGGGACGAACCGGCAAGACCGGGCTAAACCGAACGAAAACGAAGTGAACCGGCGCTAATCGCCCTAAACAGACCTAAACGAACCCAAAATGGCCTAAACCGGCCCGAAACGCTCAAGACAGGACCGAACAGGGCCCACAATACCCTGAACCGGCCTGAACCGGGCGCTTCAGGCGCTGAACCGGCCTTGAATCCGGTTGGACTGGGTCTGGCGACCGGTCTGGCCGCGGACCGGCCGGCCGCGAGCCGCGCGGCCGCGCACGAGCGGAACCGGGCGGGATGGGTGTCGTGGCCGCGGCGCAGGAAGCCGCGTACCCCGTGGGTGGTCTCCTCGACGTCGCAGCAGGGGGAAAACGTGGCGTTGATCCGGCCGTCGTTGTCTTGACGCCGTGGCGTCATCGCGGCCGTCCGCGAGGTCGCAAACCGCGACAAAACCCACGCAGTGCGTTTCGCCCGCCCGCATCGTTCTCGCCCCGTTCGGACGACGCCGCGCGCAGACGGCGGAGCAGGGCGATGGCGGACGGTCCCGACGCCTTGGCTTTGTCCGATTGCAGGCGGACGCGGCGGAGCAGGGAGGCAGAGCAGGGGGCAATCGTGAGGAGGATCCGGAGCCGTCAATAGCACCGGCGGCAAGCGAGGCACTAGCAGGCGACGGCGGAGCCGGGACCGACAGGAGAGGGGGCTGCGGAGCTCGCCGTCGCCGTGAGAGGAGGCCGCAGAGCAGGGGGAGGGCTCCGGGGATCGCCGGACTCTCCTCCCGCCTAGCCGCCTTCTCCTTCTACAGCTTCTTCTCCTCTCGTCGGCTTTGTGCGGACGAACCGAGCCGACGCCAGAGACCGCAGTGCGCAGGCTTAGCAGAAGGAGGGGGAATGGCGATGTCGTCGATGGGGAACCGAGAAGGAGAAGATGAGGAGAACGGCACGGAGGCCGGAGGATGAGGAGGGGGAGAAGATCGGCGCACCTCGCCGGATCCGAAGGATGGAAGGGAATAACCGGCCTTACGCCGGGGAAGGAGGGGAACGCCGGCCTCACTGCCGGAGGTGAAGGAGAAGTGCGGCGCTCCATCGCCGGGGTGGGAAAGAAAGGGGCCGCAGCCCCCTACGCGGGAGGAACCAGGCCCGAAGGGCTTCCAAAAATTACTTCAAATTACTTAATTGTTTGCGTACAGGGCATCTCCATTTATAAGGAGAAGATCACTGCCAAATTACAAAGAGGACCCCCCTATTTTGACTATTTACATAAATGGCAAATAAAAGAAATGGATAAAGGACTATTTACAGACTTACCTAATCTCCTACGAGATGTCCCCATCAGATCCCTTATCAAAAGTTTAAGTCTTCTGGAGAATCGGTCGGAAACGGATCGATTCTGACTGATCCCACCGATTCGGGCCGATTCCGCCAGAATTTCCTGGGGAATTGGTCATTCAGCAAAGAATTGGATCGGAATCGATGGATCCGATTTTGGAATCGGCCGATTCCGTAATCAATGGAGAGAGGGGGGTGGGGGTGAAAGGAGGCTCGTTGGTAGGTCTCCAAGGGGTCTTATATAGGCCCCCAAGAGGCCTTGGGGGGTTTTGCCTGACCCAGTCGGGCAGAGTTCTAAACCAGTCGCGATCAATCATTCCAGGCTACTAACAATAAATGAGATATGAAGAGGTTAACTTTCATGTCTGCACTTTCTATTCTTGGGTTTCAGTTTCAAGTTTTCTTGTGTACGTAAGATTCACAGCATTCCATCTACAAAAAATAGATTCACAGCTTCGTAGTAGAAGGGTAGATTGCCTGAATATGTGTTTTACTCATAATTTCAGTAAGCAAAAGCTATTTTTTATATTTAACTATAGAAAAAAAGAGTACCTAGTTCAAGTTTGACAATAAAATATGTTTATCATCAGTTTCAAATCTGAACTGACCACTGCCTCAAACTTAGAGCAGGAATTTCCACCTAGGCAGTTCACCTAGTCAATAACGAGTTCTGCAGATTCAGGCTGCCTGCTGGTTTTAAGACATTGCTTACGATTTGTTTTTTCTGCACGTCGAGGTACATTTCTTATCATTGAGGCCTTGTTTTGCAGGTACCAACTCATAAGGGTGCACTCCAAAGGATTGGGGGAGAACTGCAAGTGGCTCGAAATGTTTGAAGATGTTCGGATGGTTGTGTATTGCGTAGCCATGAGTGACTATGATGAGTACTGTGTAGACGCTACTGGGTTGACCGTGAACAAAATGCTTTCCAGTAAGAATATATTTGAGAGCATGATCACCCACCCAAGCTTTGAGCAAATGGACTTCCTGCTGATACTAAACAAGTACGATCTTCTAGAGCAAAAGATAGAGCAAGCCCCCCTTACACTATGTGAGTGGTTCAGTGACTTCAGTCCAGTTGTCAGTAAAAATCGAAACGGTAACAAGAATCGCAGCTCCAGCCATGCTGCTTCATTGCCACAGCAGGCTTTTCACTACATTGCCGTTAAATTTAAGAAGCTCTTTGCTTCTCTTACTGGGAGGAAATTATATGTCACGATGACCAGTGGCCTAGACCCTGACTCAATTGATAATGCCCTCCGCTATGCCAGGGAGATTATCAAGTGGGATGAGGAGCGTGTTGTGTTTGGCAGCAGTGAGTTGGAAGTATATAGCACGGAACCAAGCTCCTTTTCCCCATGAAAGCTTTAAAATAAGTTCCCATTATTTTTCATTTCTTGTATTTTTACCTTGTTTCCTTCCTCATGTATCATATTATTTTAGTAGTCGATTCAGAGGTGTCAGAAAGATTGCTTCGTGTATATTTGTCATGCTAGTGCTCACACGTATTTGGAGGGGCTTCTCTCCCTCTCTCTCTCTCTGTATGTGTTATAGCACAGATAAATCATTAACTGTTTGAATTCTGTATTTATTCTAGCTTCTTGATCACTTCCGTTGTTTCAGAGTTCCATTCCCAGACTCTGTAGTTAAATCCACACACTACTAGCAAGCATTATGCTCCAAGACTTTTCAACACCCTCTTCAATGTCATAATGTCATACACCAACCAACATAGCCCTTTTAGTGCCAGCGAAGCTTGCCACATGTTTCCACCGCTTTCATTTCTGCAAATTAAGGAGGTTCCCCGGTGATACCAAAAAAATCTCGGTTTTCGGCTTTTCAGCTTGGATAAACTTTTCGGGGACCTTGAAAAGTTATTCGAACTTGGTGTTCAATTTACACAATCCAGACGGCCTCGAGTTGAACCAACAGAGTAGAAGAATATATATATATATATACACAAGCGTGGTCCGAGCAAATGGTTCGTGAATGGGATGCGCGTCCTCGTCTGAATCGTGGGTGGCAGCCTCTCGTGATCGACGGTTCAACACATCCGGCTTCGATTCTTCTCCTCGTACAAGACCCTGGCAACAGCTTCGCGCGAGATCCTGTGCGAGATGCTCCCCTTCAATCCTCCGCCGCCGCACCCGTTCACCACTGGTACCTGGTTGCCGAATCTCCCGCTTCCCGCGTCTTTGTGGTGCCGGTGCGTTCTGAAGCCGGGATCCAAGACAGCCTGGTCTCCTTCGAGCATCCGGAGCACCTGAATCATAACATTGCAGAAGGTGCGATCTGTAAGTTGTGATGACCCTCCAACCAACACACATATCAGTCTTTGCCTACAAGGTAGGCGCGGTTGGGATTGGGTAGGTGGTGTCTAAAATTGACCCGAGTCTGCTCAAGTTGGGACTCAAGTAGAGATTGCGTCAGCTAAAAGTCAGAATAAAAATAGCAAAAAGTTAATTAAAAAAAACCACCTAGTAAGTCAGTCCACAAATCGACCGAGTTAACTAACACGGTCTGATCAAGTGATAACCCAGTGAACTATGTTTGTCTACAGAGAGCGACTCTCCTCAGATGAATATTTGAGAAAAATTACTTAATTTTTTTCACAAAGAGATTGAAATGATCTAAATGTGACGATGATATCAAATTAGTATCTCTTCAATCTCTTTGCGAGAGAGACTGTTTTAGATGTCCACACGAGGTGAGTCGCGTTCTAGCCTGTGTATCGGCGTGTATGTGTGGTATGGGGGGAGACGACGCCGCACACCTTGGACATGCTCGGTCTGGCGTGCGGCTCCCGGCGGAGGCAGAGAGACGCGGCGCGGACCATGGCGCTCGGCTGGTGGGAGAAGCGGCCGGCCGGTACTTGGCCGGCGTCGAGGCGTGGGTCCAGCAGCCGGCCGGCGGCGATGGCCGCCGCCTCCCCTTGGGCCGCCGCCAGCGCCAGCATCGGACGCGCCCACTCGGTGAGGAACTGCTCCCCCTTGGGCCGCCCCACGTCCATCGCCTTCCGCCCCGTCACGAGCTCCAGCAGCACCACGCCGAACGCGTACACGTCCGCCTTCTCCGTTATCAGCCCGCACTCCACGTACTCCGGCGCAAGGTAGCTGCGTGATCAGACGAGCAGATATGTGTCTCGTGTGAGGGAGACACAAGGGTCAACAAGAAAGAGTGGGGGAGTCATACACGACCAAAGGAAAATGAAAGATCACAGGATAAGAAAAGGTCGTCTCACCAATATTTTTGTCCAAAAATTAATTTTTCTTTGAAATATAAATTTGTAATAGTTGTCCGATATCGTTTTAAAAAGTTTTTGTTACAAGGAACACAAATTTGTAGCGAAAACTCGTAACTTAGAGATTATTTTCTAAAATAAAAAATAATTTTAAAACTAACATATTTTCTTAAATGTCTAATCTTTTAAATTCAACTTTCCAGGAAAAATGGAATCAGAGTTAATTAATCCGACTTTATTCTTATATATAAGTCAGAACTTCAGAATTTGGCTTCATTTTTAGAAAAGAAGTTGAATGGGTTAAATACCACTTCATATGTTCTCCAGAAAGTCTGGATCTTTATCTGTTAGAAAGTGTAACGTTAATTTTGAAAATAAAATTTTATGTGTGTTAATTTTGAAAGTCTTGCAGGCCCCCTTACCCAAACGTGCCGATGATCCTTGTGTCGATGCTGTTCCCCTCCTCGGACATCTGCCATCTAGCGAGTCCGAAATCCGCAACCTGCAGCTTGCTTGCAATATTTACATTAAAATTTTATCGTCCCACATAAATGTAAATATAAATATATATATAACACACGTGCACGCATGAACTCATATATACACATACATACCAGTGGCTCGAAGTCGTGGGTGAGGAGGATGTTACCGGGTCTGACGTCCCGGTGGATGAACCCCACCCTGCAGTCTTCGTGGAGATATCTGAGACCCCTCGCCGCCCCCACCGCGATCCTGCAGCGGGCATGCCAGTCCAGCGGCTGCCCCTGCTTGCTCCGTCCTGTCACGCCGCCAAACCAAAAAGCTCAATCGGTCATGTTCCCAGCTCCCCGTGTAGCAGGAGATACATTAATATTTTATTTATAAGATGACATCGAGTCCGGCACCCCCATTTGAGCGGAGTCCCTTGAGAAATTCCAAAAATGCACGTCCGAGACCCAGGTCCAGACTATGATAAAGACATTAGACTATCTTCCGGTGGCCAATATGAGATAATAGCTCTCAACACTTTCCCTCTCGGCCAAATACCCCTCAACACTCCCCCTCTCGGCCAGTCACCACCGTCAGAGCCACGGTAGGAATACACGGGGCATGTCCGAGCGAAAATAGGAGCAAATCCACCGGAAGACAGAGCCTACAGTCTGACCAACTCTGATACCATGTGAAATTCCAAAATCGCACGTGCGCTGAGGAGACCCAAGTCCCGACTATGATAAATGCATTAGACTATCCTCCGGTGGCCAATATGAGATAATACCCCTCAACATCCCTCACAAGGGATTGATGTGACAATGATTTGACAGATGTCAAATCAATCTGGATCATCTCAACTCTCTTGCGAGAGAGTTGAGAAACTCCCCTCAAATAAGTACACGAGAAGAGGCAGACTCTTTTCTTAAATGAATTGCAGATCAATTTTCCCTTCGAGACTTTGCTCACCGTAGAGATGAAGGGCCAAGGAACCGTTGCAGATGTACTCGTAGACCAGCGCACGCTTCGTCCCCTCCGCGCAGAATCCCACCAGCATCACAACATTCCGGTGCTGCGCCCTGCTCAGCACCTCCACTTCCGTCCGGAAATCCTCCTCGCCGCCGGTCGCCGCCGATTTCAGCCTCTTCACGGCCACCGCCTGCCCGTCGCGCAGCACCCCCCGGTGCACCCGCCCGAAGCCCCCCTCGGCCAGGAAGTTTGCCTCCGCGAAGCCGCCCGTCGCCTCCTCCAGCTCCCCGTAGCTGAACCAACGCGGCGGCTTCCCGAATACCGGGGCCTTGTTCCGGCAGATGGAGCACAGCGGCGGCGGCAGGGAGGGCGAGCTCCCGGACAGCGAGACGGCGTTCCTCACGTCGGATGTAATACCACCGTACATGAGTAACTCCCTCGCCGGCTCTGCGTGCTGAGCGCCGCCGATCCGTCCGGCCGAGACGTCGGACTCCACAAGAAGGGACTTCATGGCATCGAAGGGAAGAGGATGACATTCTTCGTGGATGCCATAGACATGTCTATGAGTGTTCGACGCCTGCAGCGGCCAGTATGAAGAGAAGTTGAGCTGTTCCGCTTTATCATCCAGATCGGCGGAGGAAGAATCTCGATAATGCTCTGATAAGTAGTCATGAAGATAGATATTCAAGAGTAAGAGCTCTGGCATATATATATATATATATATATATATATATATATATATATGAAGAATTGAGTGAGCACTCACAAGTTATTACTATGCTCACCTTCTGTTTGGCAATATTCCAGCCATGGATTAATGGTACTGCGGGCGGAGTACAGCGGAGAGCCGAAGCTCTCAAATGCGCCTTCTTCTTCTTCCTTGGTCGATTTCAACACTGCACCGCGGAGACCCTCGAACAGCGGGTTCTGTTCGCACACCAGGAAGGAGGAGCTGCCGCCGGTGGCCGTGCTGGAACTGGAAGAAGAAGCCCTGTCGTCCCGCAGGAACGTGGAGATCGGCTCATCGGAATCGTCAAGGCTGCTGCTCGTAATCATGTGCTGGAGCCGCCGCTGCACCTGCGTCATCTTCTCCTCCTCCTCCTCCCGCTGCTGCTGCCAGCGGTTCTTTTCGATGCTCCGTTCCCGCTTACCGGGAACAACCGGAGACGGGGCGGCGACGGTGAAGGAGGGCACGGAGGGATGGAGCCTCTGGATTGGGGCGGCGCCGCCGAGGTTGAGGCGGAGGACCTTGGCGTGGGAGCGCTTCATCAGCACGACACTGCAGTGCGGGAGCTCCTGCATGCAGCGCTTGGCCTCCTGCTTCAGCTGCCTGCACGCGTGTGGTTCCTCGAGAGCGTCAGACAGCCCCGAAATGTCTTGTCCGACGGGTAGGCACATCCGGACGTGTTCACCACTGTCCGAACAACCAGAGAAGACCAAAAAGTTGAATTGTAGTTTTACGAGACGGGATCCCCTCAGGAGGCCTCGGTCAGGACAGGTGCACACCCATATGGGTGATGTGACCGTTATCACATTCCATTTAATGCCCCATCACATCGCCGGTCACATCACCCATATGGGTGTGGCCTGACCGGATCCCCTCAGGAGGCCTCCTGAGGGGATCCAGTCTCTAGTTTTATCCATTTGCTTCCTTTCAACCCCTCTCTGAACCGAATCATAAGAACCGTTTGATTAGTTATTTTAATTTAATTTTATATTATATTATTTTTATGAACAAATAACCCGATAAACTGAAGGACTGATCTTGATTGACACTGATGTGTTTGACACTGTTCATAGTCCAATGGAACACTAATGGGGTGTTAGGTTGCATGATAATGAGCATTTTTATTTTAATTTTTAAAAACTGTAGTAAAAATTTATTTTAAAAGTGTTTGGCATGTGTTATAATTTTTTATCTTAAATTTTTTTTCACCCTCCTCCACGTGATGGAGAAAAAAAAGAGGTATTGAGCATTTTTTTTTTCAAAAGGGCACAACCAATGCACATGGTCCACAAGCCTAACCCATGTGCTACATAAGTGACTTTTCATTTATGTACCAAACACTTTACCATCATTTCTAAAAATGATAATGTTTTTGCTAAACATTATATTTTTATAGTTTTTAATTTTAAAATTTGTCAAGTTTCAATGTGTGATATCATTTTTTATCATGAAACCATATAAAAAAATAAAATGCAACCAAACACCGCATAACATTTTTCAGTTTTCATCCGGAAGCAGCCGACGACAGAGACTTCAATGGAGGCAGCTGTTGCGGCTAGGGGTGGGCACAAAACGGTTCAAACCGAGAAACCAAATCAAACCAGCTCATTCGATTTGGTTCGGTTCGGTTTGGACTCCCTTTCAGTTTGGTTCGATTTGAAAAATCTTCAAATCGATTTAAATCAAACCAAACCATTTAAACCTATTTAATCAAAAAATATAAAAAGCTATTATAGTAGTAATAAAAATGATATTTTTATAAGTTTTATAATAAAATAATATTTATTTTCATTATTTTTAACATAAAAATTAGTATGCATATGTAAAAAATAATTAATTTAAATATTTTATTTATTTTCGGTTTAAACTGAACCAAACCGAACCAAACCGAATTGATTCAGTTTGGTTCGGTTCGGTTTGGAAGGTGATTCGGCTTGGTTCGATTTGAGAAAAAAATGGTTCAAACCGAACCAAATCGAACTATGCCCACCCCTAGTTACGCCCCGGAAGGACAACACTCTAGCTGCAGTATAGAACACTCTCTCTCTCTCTCTCTATATATATATATATATATACACATACATCTCTAGTGTAACACACCCATCTAGCTAAGTGTGATTGATTTAATTGTATATATTTCGACATTCCCACAGCTCTTTCGAAAATTGGCTCGACCCCATCGAAACTCTGCCGGCTGAGCAGTTACGAGCCCTTCTTACCGATCGGCTGAGCAGTCACTCGGTTCCCTTAATCGAGTGACTAAGAAAACTCTCGTTATTGTAGTTACAAACAAGGAAAGAATAGTCGGGGGTCGGCCCCGGGTCGGTCGGCCCCAAAACCGACCCGGGTCGGTTGGGGTCGCGACCCGGGTCGGGTCGGGGTCGGGTCGGGGTCGGGAAAAAATATAATAAAAAATTCAATTTAAAATAATAACCGGGTCGGGGGGTCGGGGCCGGGTCGGGGTCGGTCGGCCCAAAAAGCGACCGGGTCGGGCGACCCGGCCGACCGGGTCGCCGACCCGGCGAACCATGGTTACAAACACTCGTGTAAGATCCACCTCGTTATCAATCAAATCATGAGTTTCACAAAAATATTTGTACCTACGATAAAGAAAATTCTCTCAATTGTCCGTCTCAGAGAACTCAGACTTCATTTCAGGGTCTTTGAAACTTGAACCCCCCCGGAGGGTGTGGAATCATACAGATACAAAATAAGTAAGATCCACGGCACATTAAAATTTATGTACAACCACCAAAAAAAGTAGAGTTACGAGCGATGTGGGTACTTCATTTAATTTGGGTCTTGAAATGAGCTCTGCTCGCAGGAAAAGTGGAGGTGACCTGACCCGCATCGAAGAAAACAAGGCAAGAGAGGGGGACAAGCCAATAATCCTACCCAACACGGCAATGGATCTATGTACGTATTTATTCTATACACAAAAGTCTTCTTCTCTATGTCACTTGTTCTTTTTGTTCAACTCAAAATTTTAATTGAGTAGGTACGCATATATATATGCTCATGAGATCTACATTATTGGGACATGAACTCTAATCTAAAACACACAATGAAAAAAAGTGGGCACCTCCTAGCTAGCTAGTAATATTTCGACACATCTTTTATTTTTTTTCCAAATAAAATAGTATCCTAACACAAACGAACAAAGTAGAACCGTGCCGGTCGACCCCCCACAAGGTAATTGATTAACCTCGTGGTCCTACATTGCATTTTGCAGGCGGAGGTTTTATTATCCTCATCAATGACGACCTCTATCTTCACAAGCCAAACATGTATGTACGTAAGAGAGACGATATGATCCATAGTACATCATCGTCTAGCAATCTTCGATCACACGAGATACTTCGTCAGCATGCATGCCCGTCATCAGGGGCTGTTCATTTATGTGTTATGGGTCCGTCGGCGCCGATGCTGTGGCATGCATGTGTACCCACTGTTCATACACAGGACTCTTCTACTAACTCAATGACGACCAGCACCCGGGTTATTGTGTTCCAGTCAATTCCTCGATGGCATATACAAGACAGCCAGCTGCCTTAGTTTAGGATTTCTAAGACATTTCTACGTCTACCCGCGCGATAGTTGGGCATACTCTCTCTCTTTCTCTCTCTCTCTATCCTTGAGCATTCCATAGATTAGAGTAAATGTAGGATGGTGGCAGGAGCAGGAACATGATGAACAGGAAGGATTACCTGTCGAGCACGATCCAGTTGGCTCCAACACGCCTTGATTCCGCCACCACCGCGCCATCGGCTCCCTTGCCGCCGCCGGTGGCCGCCTGATCCTCCGCGGACACCACCACCTTGATCCTCATGTTGACCTGCAACAGAGATAACGGCGCGCGCGCCTCACATTTAATTATTTTCCAGGCGGCGCCCAATCGGCCGGAGCCGGGGACGGCGGCGAACCTCGTTTCGGTCCTGGAAGCCGTGAAATTGCAGCGCCATCTGGGAGCACGACGCCGACACCTCGCACCTGCGGCGGTCCTCCGCCGACGACTCACCCGACATCAGTTTCGGGAAGCCCCAGAACCGCCTTCTTCCTGATACAGAAGAGAGAGAGAGGAAACGGGTGAAGAACCACAGCAAGGGCGGCGACTGAGAGCAGGAGGGTTTGAGTATCTGGAGCCTAATTGCCATGGAGAAGGGAGATCCAATTCAGCCCCCCCTCCCCCCCCGGCCGGTGAGAGATCCGCGGAGTTGAGTATCATCAGTATATGTATGTGTGCGTATTACCCTTGTCATGATGGGTGGAGGAGATGACGGAGAGGAGGGTGACGAAGTCGCCGGGCCGAACGACGTGCGTGAGCGCCCAAGCCAGCGCCGTCTTCGATATCTCCCTCTCTGCCCTCACCGCCACCACCACGGCGTTCTCCGGCGGCGCGTCCCCCTCCCCGGCCGCTGCCATCGCCTCCCCCCCCCTCTCTCTACCCCTCTCTGCTTATAGCAGGGACCGTACCGCTTGTCTTGTATTTCCTCCTACTTCCTCCAGTTTTGTCCGCACACTGCGTTCCGGGGGGGCTTCCGCCATTAAAGCCACATGCAGCAGCCGAGGCCAGAACAGTCAGATCGAGACTCTTATTAGATGCGCCTTGTCAGCCTACTTGCCTTATTATTGAAGAGAGAGAGGGGGGGAGGGGGACGAGGGTGGACCGGGTCGAACTGGCCGGTCCCCGGCGCCGATCCGCTGGCACTGCTGTCGTCGGGAAGAGGTCAACAAAAAAAACGAGCCGTGGGTCCCGGTCGAGTCCACGTCCGCGGCCCCGAGCTTCCTCGCAGGCCGAAGAGATATCATTTCGGAGAAGGTCGCTGCGCATCGCCGGATGGGATACAAGCGGGTACGGTTCCAACACGTGAGACGAAATATTTTTAAAAAAAAAGAAAAAAGAAAAGAGAGAACGCGTTATTACGTTGAAAATGTCTGTGTTTGATTAAAAATTAAAACGTTGATTTAGATAAAATTATTTTCTCCTGTGTGAGACATCAATTGACTGCGTATACAGCGATTTTGGAATCGCTTGGGACGTGGTTGATATGCGACTTCCCGGTGGCAACTACCAGGATCTGGGAAGGGGGGGGGGGGGGGGAGAGAGCCTTAGACACTGGAGGGAGTTGCAGTCTCTCTCTCTCTCTCTCTCTCTCTCTCTCTCTCTCTCTCTCCGCTGGTGCCGGTGGCGCGGAGGATACCCAAAATTAAGCTTTCGATTCGACTAGACGGATGGTAGTGAGGGGACATTACGTTGTACGTTCAAAGGCTATTTTGCAAGAATGTAATATTTCTATTTTTTTAACACTGGTTATATTATTATCGTGATGATTTATTTATTTATTTATTTATTGTGCTTATTTTATTGTTAATGGTGTCTACGTAGATAAATAAATTTTTTTAAATTATTTATATTGTGTCTTTTTAGTTAAATGTGTTGTTGTGTTTTATTAATATTAAAAATTTAATTTTATGTTAATAAATGTGTTAATTTCAATTATTTATTATATTTTAACATTTTCTTTATTTGACCACTATTATTCTAATTAACCCCCTTACTCTTACTATTTTCTTCCCCCCCTCTCTGGCACCAAGTTCCCCCGGTGCCTATCTCTTTTCCCTCCATTGATTTCTTTTTTCTCCTATTCTCTCTCCTCTGATTACTCCCTTTCTTCTTTTTAACGGATAACACATCAAGAGTGACTTGGGGCATTCAACTGCACCGTGGAAATCTCTTAGTTTCTCCGAGAAACATCGGTGACTTTCAGACAACGATGCTATCGTCCTCCCCAGCACGAGATGTCGCTGGTGATTTCTTTGAGCTCGAGGGGCCCTCCTCACCCCCACGCTCGACTTCGAGTTGCTATGCCATTGGCATTTTCTTTGAGCACAAGGGACCCTTCTAGTCAACATGCTCAGCTTCAAGTTGCTGTGACATCGGTGTTATCTTTAAACACGAGGGCCCCTCCTCGTCCCCATGATCGACTTTGAGATGTTGTGTCGCGGGTGATTTCTTTGAGGTCAGTTCCCCCTCTTTTCTTCCACCACTTCCTGCTGCTTTATAGACCACAAAGATACCAACCACACTTCTCAGGAAGAGCAACACATTCTCCCAAACTTCAAACCCTCCTCATTCACATGCCAGAACCTCCTCCGGCCTTACTTGATCCTCTACTACCCACCCAAAGAGACAAATGGAAAAGGAATGTCGTCCTTAGAGTTTTATCTCCCCATTACACCCGACTTGCTGGGCTAAAGGAATGGATGCATAAGATGTGGAATCCACAAGCCCCCTAGAATTCACTCGACTATCCCAATAGTAACTTCCTCTTCGCTCTAAGCAAGGAAGATGAGGTTGAGAAAATCACCAGCAGAGCACCTTGGTTCTTTAATGGCAACCTAGTCATCATTGAAAAAGGTAAGGCAAATACAAAGCCTTCAGAATACTCTCTCTCAAAGGTTGATCTATAGACCATAATAGTTGATCTTCCTGTCAAACTACTAGATAGAAGCATTGTTTACAAGCTTGCCCAATAGATTGGAGAACCACTAGAACCTCTAGTTGAGATCAGTGAAAATTGGAGCATGTTCGTAAGAATCAATATTAGAATAGATGTTAACAAGCCCTTGCTTACTCAAGTCTTCGTCCAATGGTTGGGAAGTACTGTGAAAAGGTTCGACATTGTTTATGAGAGGATTTCTAAGTTTTGCCATTACTGCGAGATGCTCACTCATGAGCACACAGACTATCAGGAGCTTGCCACAATTTACACTCGCATTGATCAAGAGCACTGTCCCCAGTTGAAGTTGAAGATGAAGGCGCTCATCCCTTTCCACTATGGTGATTGGCTCACCCCATCAGGGAGAGCGAGCCTTGAAACCGGGGGCTCGTCACCTCCGCAACTGGATGTTCAGTCCCCCGACAACCAATGAAACCCTCCTAATAGCTCTGGCAACAGCTTCCCATTGTCACCATCACAACTTTTCACCCACCATTTGCTTCCGCCAACTTCTACTACCCATACCCTTGAGCTTGCCCCTGACAACTGTCGAGCCCCACAACTCACCCACCACCAATCCTTTACAAGTTATCTCGTTGACCTTAAACACACCTTTTCACCAACCAAATCCCCTAGGGATGGCCAATACCCTACTCATTTACACCTCGAGTCATTTGCTGGTCAACTCTAAAGAATATCAGGCCTCCCACACTACACAGCACCTCCAACCATCCTATCTGTCACCTCTACCCAATCCCCACCCCACACAACCACCCCGACCCAATAAGCCCAACAAAGCCCACCAAGACCTTATCTTTGTAGAAATCTAGCTTTATTGACAAATCCAAGGGGAAAAACCACCTGAAGATAATTGACAGTACCCATCTATGTCAACAACTCCTCAAGAAATTTGATCAGGTACAAAAGAACTATGAAGAAAGGGCTATGGAGGCTGGCCTTCAAGAGTCGCAAGAAGATAAATGAGGATTTTGGTTTGGAATTGTAGGGGCGGGAATGGGGTCCTGACAATTTCCTACTTAGATAGAATAGCTCAATCCACCTCCCTTAGCATATGTTTTGTCTCTAAAACCAAGCTCATCCTTTCTTCCTCTAGGCGCTTCTTCCTCACCAGATCCATTACAAATCACCACATTGTTGCTTTCCAGGGCAAAGGTGGAGGACTATGGCTGTAGTGGAAAGATGATGTCAAACTCAACATTCTCCAATCCAAACAATACCAGATTGGCACTTCTATATAGAACTAGCTTAATGGGAGGCACTGGTTACTTATCGCCATCTATGCACCTACCAACCACAACGATAGAATGCACATGTGGATGGAGCTCTCCTAGCTCATGGCAGACACCAAGCTCCCGACCTATCTTCTTGGTGATTGAAACTACCTCACCAAAATCTCCGACAAGTGGGGTGCCAAAGGCATTAACAAAGTACATACTAGAGCATTTCAATCTTTCTTGTCTGATGGTGGGCTCGTGGAGATTCAAAACATCGAATCGGCATATGGAACAACAAGAGGTAGTACCCATTTTATATTAAGGAGATGCTAGATCGTGCCTTTGCCACAATTGACTAGTATGATTTCTTTGAGGCTACAACCACTTCTACCCTGTCATCTAGACCCAGTGATCACTTGCCTATTCTTCTCACACGTTCACCTCCGATTTGAAGACAAAAATCCAATTTTAAGATAGAATCTGCTCGGTTGCACCAACCTTCCTTCAAGCATATGGTTAGCTCTTCTAGACCAACTCCCCCAACTTGTTGGACAACTACCATCTGAAGATGGGTCTTCTCAAAAAGCATTGCCTACTATGGAAGCGGCAGAATTTTGGCAACATAAAAACTGCTATCAACGATCTAGAAGGGAAAGTACAAGCGACTTAGCAGGAGGTACGATATGAAGATAGCATCAACAAAGAAAGATACTTGGCTTCTCAGCTACAAGACTTGTATGATTTTGAGCACAGCTATTGGAAGCAACGATCGAAGCAACATTGGCTTAATTCAGGTGATTAATGTAGTAAATTCTTTCATAGTTATGCCAACATGAGAAGGAGACTAAACCAGATTACTAGGATCTGCAAATCGGACGTGAACTGTGCCACTGAACTGTTGGATATCAAACACACCCTTGTTTCTTTCTTCAATCATCTCTTATCAGCCAATCCACACACCACTGGGCACTTCCCCCCTTAGCCCCAACCCAGGTTTCTCCTTCTTCAGCTCTCTAGTCCCCCAACCTTGGAAGAAATTCACACTAGTCTTTTCACTATGGGGGCTGATAAATCTTCGGGGCCTAATGACATTCCCTATTCCTTCTACCAATCCCTTTGGGACACATGCAAAGCTGATCTTCTAAACACTGACCAGTTAGCCTTTAGAAATGCTACCCTCCCCGATGGGATCAACCACACCCTCATCACCCTTATTCCTAAATCTGAGACCCCTACCTTGCCATTGCACTTCCGACCCATAAGTCTCTGCAATACTTCTCTCAAAATCATCATAAAAACTCTTGCTCTCCAGATAAAGAACTCAATGCCTAATCTCATCTCCTCCAACCAATGAGCCTCCCACAAGATAAATAACTCTTATTTATATAGTTATTTCATGTTATTTACTTTATGAATAATTCGATAAGCATGCAATTGAGAATTTCAAAATATATGATGTATATTTTTATGATATAATAGTTATTACCACGTATTCGCACTATATTCATGTGATGATATGTATGTGTGAATGCTTGGATGATAATGGACTTAGATTATATGTCATGAGATGATGTTTATTATATGTTAGCTTGTAATTAAGGGCCTGCATACCTAATCTCCTCTCTTATCAATTCTGATTGTATATTCTACCTCCCTCTAAAATGTACTCCCCTTGATTAAGATCAATGTTTCTTATTTAATTAATGTACATTTATGTGTTTCGTACCCTTAATACTCGTGTAATGAAAAGAAGACCGATCGAGATGGAGGAGAGAGTGGGATGCTTGGAGAAGAGTTCTTCAAGACTTGGTGACGGGTCAACATCGGCATAGGATGCTGAATCCGCATACCGATCTGGCTTTGTTCATGCATTAATGAGATGAAAGTCCATGATCATTTATTTAAATTTTACATATATATGAAGCATACACTATGATGAGACTCAAATAAAAACCCTTCATTTAAATTCTGTTGATAAGCGTGGGACATTAAGAATGACCCACGTAGCCTTCCGTTGTTATGGTCTTGATGAGTCAATCTTAGATTGGGTGTGTTTATTGTGTTTCCCACAAGGCTCACTCAGCAAGGGATTGGTGATCGTGGCCAAGACTTAAAGCTAAATCTTGGGGTGGACCATTGGCATGGCCTTGTTGTGTTTTCCACAAGGGTTATGTTGAGAATCCATACTCATAATATAACAAGTGGATTTGACCTAACTAGAGTATATGACTTATTGTGTTTCCCACAAGGTTATGACTCTAGAGGCTAAATGACTAAGAAGTTGCAAGTGGCAAAAGTTGCCTATCTATTAAGTATAGAATGACTTGTTGTATTTTTACAAAGTCGTCATCATAAGGTTAATAGGATCTTAGTCCCCAGTAGGATGTCATCGTGATATCCCGTCTTTGCATGATGAAAGTTATGCAAATTCACCGAAATCAGTGGGAGTATAAATTAGGATAAAAGACTATATCTTAATTTACTTTGAATGTCTATAATATTTCCAAATAGAATTATATCTCCGTTATAGAATTAGATTCTTAACCACCAGTTATCTTACATACTAAAAGTCATTAGGCTCATTAACATTAACTTCCTTGACTAGTTTAGAACAATGAGAAGTGTTCTCATGATTAACCACGTAACTAACCTACTTGGGAGGTGGGTGTCTACTAATCATCTAATGTAGTAAGAGAAGATAATATCTTCATCTCATTAGAAAGAAGTATTGTTTGCCTTGCACTAAATGTTAGTCTCTATATGAAGTCTAGAGGCAACATGGATAGAAGGATATGAAATCTATCATGGCTCATGATGATGAGCAAATTTAAGGCAAAAATTAAATAACAATACATCTTGAATTCTTTTTGTTGGTGAGACCAATGAAAAGAAGTGGGATATTAGATGAGAAAATGAAGGCATAGTTAATAGTCAAGAAGTTGGTAAAGAATTTTAAGTCCAAATAAGACATAAGATTGCTCTTCTAATATCATGATGATGATTGGTGGAAATGATGCAAAGTATATTGAATATATAGCAAGAGAGAAGCTTAAGAAGCTACTAGTATCTTAGTTATTGACTTGCTTGTCATACACATTTACACATCAAGTATGAGATACTATTTGTGTATATCATAATATAAGATACTAAACATATATCTTATGATATTAGATACCAAATGTGTATATCTTGTATGAGATATTAAATATACATATTTTCTATAAGATGTTATATATGCATCTCTTGGTATGAGGTACTGGATATGCATCTTATATTAGCAAAAGTTACTGATAATGACAAGTAAATGAAGACATGATATATAAAGATTAACCTACATATACAAATGATACAAGAGTTGTATCATTGATAGTGGGAGGTACAAATCTTTAATAGTGGGAGGTACAAATCTTTAATAGCCTTTTGGGGAGTCCTTATTTTGAAGATTGTTAGTTTTATCCTTCTATATGAACATTATCAATATTTTTTACTTGAATAAATATTGATTTATTTTGAGTTATAGAAATGATAATTGTTCTAAGATTATGAATGGAAAAATGTTTGCCAGTGGGAACTTAGTAAATAATTTACTCATATGAGATTTGGAAGCTCTCATAGTATGTGTGAATGCTCCCTTAGGAGGAAGTGGGTTGATATAGACCAGTCTATTTCTTTAGTTTAATATAGACATAGTCATATCAATGACAAAAGATTTAAGGAGTTCCATATGGATGGAAACATGAAGGCAAATAATTTTGAATCATTTACCAAGTATGATTCTTATCTCATTGAGAAGTGACTAACTCTCTATTTACTGGAAATGGAGGGTGGACAAAGGAGTTATTAGAACTCGTACATTTGGATGTATGTTAGTTTATATCTATTAAGGCTAAAGATGGATATTCTTACTTCATATTTAATAGATAATTTCTCTAGGCATAGATATGTGTGCTTGTGAAGTACAAATATGAGACTTTGAGAAATTTTCTAAGGTTAAAAAATGAAGTAAAAAATAAATGAAAAGAGTATTAGAGCTCTTTGATTAGATCAAGGAGTGAAGTACTCAAATACTAGATTCACATATCATTTGAAGGACAATTCAACTTCGTCTTAGTGGACATTTCCCTTTAACCCTTAGCTTACTTGAGTAGTAGAAACAAGGGTGATTATGTTATGTGTGACATGACACAAGTAATGATAATCTTTGCAAAATCTTCATTGTCTATTTAGGGATAAGCACTCAATATAACCACTCTTTATTGGTACCTTCTAAAAGTATTCTGATTATTCCATATATGATATGGAAAAGGGGGTTAACGTTTGATCTTAAGCTAGTTAAGATTTCAGAATGTCCTACCATGATGAAGATGCATAACTTATAATAATTAGAATATAAGATAGGAAGTGTAGACTTATGCGATGTCGTAAAGAAACTTAAGGATATTTAAATATACCACTTTATGAGATAAAGAGTATGTGTTACTCAGCTTATTGTATTCTTAGATGAAGAGTTCCTCCTTGGGGAAAACAGTGGGCTAAGCAAAATCTTTCTTGTCTATTTAGGGCTAAGTACTCAATATAACCACTTTTTACTGGTATCTTCTAAAAGTATTCTGATTATTCCATATATGATATGGAAAAAGGGGTTAACGCTTGATCTTAAATCAGTTAAGATTTCGGAATGTCCGACCATGATGAAGATGTATAACCCATAATAATTAGAATATAAGATAGGAAGTGTAGACTTGTGGGATATCATAAGGAAGCTTAAAGATATTTAAATATACCACTTTATAAGATAAATGGTATGTGTTGCTTAGCTTACTGTATTCTTAGAGGAAGAGTTCCTCTTTGAGGAAAACAGTGGGAGCAAGGAATTTCTGTAAGGGGTTCCAGACCACAATTAAAGACACTTCTATTAAGGTACTAATTGATAATAGCACACATCATAGGTCTTCAATTGTGTTTATTCAACCTTGTAGATATGTGAGACATATCTTTGATGGAAGAAGATAAGCACAATAAAGTAAAGATGTTGATCCAAAGACCTATGAAAGACAATATAAGATATTGATTCCAAAATGGGAGGAGACAATAAAATCTATAATAGTATCCATCTATTTTAGCCAAGTTCGGAACTTGGTAGATTCACCTGAGGGTAAAGTACCCATTAGGTGTAAAGTAAAATGAAAGGATGGATGAGAGTGAATTTGAAGGTGAGACCTTCAAGACAATGATGATTGAAAAGACAACATCTAAGTTAAGGAATTAACTATGATGACATCTTTTAACCATTGTCATAACTCAATCCATTTAGATTTTATCGGTGCACACTTTGACTATGAGATTGTCAATAAGGATGTTAAGGTAATATTTCTCTAATGGTGAAATTGGAGGTGTATATGATACAACCACTATTGTATATGATATAACTTGAGAGATGTGAGTTTCAAAACATCTGAAGAAAGTGTACAAGTTGTTAATATCCATTTATAGACTAAACCAATATTCACAACATTGGAATATAAGATTTGATAAGATTGAATCTTATGATTTCATTTGGCATGAAGAAGAACTGTGTATATAAAAATGCTAGTGGGAGTGCCATTGTATTCTACACATTTTACATAGATGGCGTACTACTCATTATGAATGATGTAGATATGTTATCATCCATAAAGCCTAGCTATAAAATAAATCATCCATAAATATTATGGGAGAAGCTTCCTATGGTTTTAGGTCTATGGAGATAAATCTTAAAAGGATGCTTGACTTGACTCATTTGTTGTACATAGACACCATAGTCAAAGGGTTTGACATGGAAACTCTTATATATGTGTCTTGCCTATGAGATAAGGAGTTTATCTTTTTAAAAACAGTTGAAATACATAAGTATAGTCTCTTATGTCTCATTCATAGAGTCTATCATGTATAATATGTACATGGCCCGATGTGACTTATGCTCTAAGTGTTATGAGTAGTCATCAAGCAAATCCAAGTGAAAGTCATTGGATAATTGAAAAGTACATCCTTAAGTACTTGAGTACTTAAGTTTTGAGTTATACTTAAGCTTCTAGTTTCCATATGACTGGTAGCTAGATAACTTTAGCATACATGTTTACCTAGATGGTGGTTCAGTGAGCTGGAAAAGTTTCATGCTATAGACTGTAAATTTTACAAATTATAATTGCTGCCAACTACTTATGAAGTAGTCTAGATGAAGAAATTTATCTTATATTAGGGAGTTGTCCCTAATATCTCTGTACCATTATTTTGTGAAAATGATGGATCATCACTTTTGTAGTGGAGCCTTTGTTTCATCAGAAGTTTAAATACTTTTGAGGTAATAATACTTGATCAGAGTGACTACAACTTAAGGAGATATGATTAAAGATAGAATATCTTAAACTATAAACATTGCAGATCCACTAACTAAGACCCTGACTCAAAGTGTGTTTGAGGGTCATCTTGGGCTAATGAAGATCAGACTTATGGGTGATTGGCTTTAGTGTAAATGAGAGATTGATAGAAATGTATGCCCTATAAGACAATCATATGTGATATGATTTTACATTTCTTGTAATATCTTATTCAATATTAATGGCATTTTCATCATTACTTGCACTATCTAGATGCGTCTATCGTAATGAAGTCCAAGGTTGGATGCAATGATGATTGAATCATGATGAGATCATGATAATGAGATAAATCATCTAGAAGTATGCACTCTAAATATTCCTATTTGTATGATCCTCGAGACGAGATATCAAAAATCCAATAAGACTAGTGTATATGATATCTTCTCATATGATGAGGATGACCGATCTCATTGGTCATGAGGACACTAAGATACATGTACATGTGCTCATTAGAGGAATGAGTTCACTGAACTAATCAGTATAGAATCCCTGAATGATATCTTACTATCGATCAAGATATTCTATCATCACGATTACACGGTTGGATCTTTGACCTAAGTCACCAAAGATGTCTTGCCGGGGGTATCATGTACTTTGACTATTGACTTATGAATCACTCAGTAAAGATTGGATAAGATATTACAAGAAATGCCATTAATATTGAATGAGATATTAAGGAGAGAATGTCCTATGAATAGCACCCCCTTGCCATTTTCCAATTGATCCAATTACGAGTACAATATTCCATAGTGTCAGTATATTTAGGAGTTGACAGTAAATGCCGTACTCCTATTCAACCCAGACATTGAATGGACGAAGATTTATATCCGTGTGGTAATCGATGATGGAAAGGCTCTTTAAAGAGGAGTTCATCCTCAAAGCTGTTTGGGATCATAGGATGTGGCTTGTACCCTTTATGATCGGTAGGCCATTAAATTTATTATGAGATAATAGCTTTAATTTGAAAAAGTTGTTATTTTAATTAGGCCTCAACAAAATGGGCTCTTGAGCCTAGAAGGTTACACACATAAGGACTAATTTGTAAGTTTGAGAGCTTGAGTTAATTTATAGAACAAGGAAGATTTTTTATGAAAAACTCCGAATTCTATAAATAATAACGATGAGAGCACAAACCCTATCAAGCCAAGGGAGCTCTCTATGCCCCAGCCACCTTCCTTCGTCGTCTCCCAGCACAACAACCGCCATTTGATGGTGGAGTTTCGTTCGGGATGAGTGGTCGATGCCGATGCGAAGGAGAACCCAACTTGAGCGGCTTGGAGAGCATGAGAACGCTCGATGTTCTCCGATATATAAGAATTTTTTGAATCCCACAAGGGTATGTGTTCGAAATCAATTTAAATGATATTCGAGACCAAGACAATGATACACAAGGAATAGAAAATTTTTCACTGCCCCAATATGATTGGACCAATTCCTAACACAACCACCTAGACTCTTTGCCCCTCTGTGCACCACTATGCCAATCCAATCAGAATAAAATCGAAATAAAAATGAAATACAGCATCTCTTGGAAGGTCACCTGATGGCTAGTTTCCATCCACAGTCACGGCTGTTTCCGGCATAAGTCCTTCAAAAAGACCCCATCGGGGCACGGCATCAAGTGCTTTAACCCGGTTTGAAAAGTTCATTATGGGTCAGGTAAACGGATCCATAGATCTACCCTTGACCCTTGTTGCCCTTGTAGGAATCGGGATATTCCACCAAAACTCCAATACTCCTGACTTTGTATAAAGAAAAATGAAAAAACCGTGTCTTCGAAAGCACAACTGTAAGCTGCTCGAGGGGTGTCTGAGGGCGACGAAATTTGGTGTGATTAAAAAAAATCAAACCAAGAACAGTCACGTCCCTGCATATACGGGTGAGGATATCAGTCTCAGGCACGGAGCGTTGTTTGCACGGCAAGCATCTCCTCCTCCTCGAGGCAAGCATCTCCTCTCATCATATTGATGGAGTAAAGAAGTCCCCCGCCCTCGACCGAGTCCCGTGTCCTGCCCGTCCTTGACCATTTTAGGTGCCACTTCACCCAACTACTCTGAGCCACCAACACTTTTGCCCATATTGCAATTAAAGGTGATATAGCATTACATGAAATACATTCAATCTTCCTATTAACGATGCACATCCGTATGTTTTTCTCCGATCACTTTGATGCAAGTGTAAGTTGATAACAAACTTTGAGATTGTGATGATGGCAAAATCTGAGAGTCTAGATTAGACATATGGAAGAAATTTGCGTACGTTTGAAATTGGCAACTTGTTAGGACATAAGAATAGCTTTAACAGGTTATTTTCCATCTATGTATTATAGAGGTGAAAATATAATAATTTATATTTTGATGACTTACAACTAAAGCATAAAAATATAGTAAATGATTAGTCACTTAAACTATCTAATTAATTTTCAATCTCAAACTTGAGTTCAATTTGATTTGTGGTTTGAAAAATAATCTCAAACGGAACCAAGCACACCCTCAAAAAGGGATCAGGCTTACTATCCTCTATGAAACAGACAAACAGAGAGGATATCAAGGCTATTTTGCTACCAAACGAGACTAGAAATAGAGCAAGTTTTGGCGAATGATTGGTGATGAAGGCACTAAAGGACATCGTTAGTCGTTAAAAAAGCTGGCATAATGTGGTGAGATGTTTTCGAATAAGGTAATCGGATGGTCATCAAACGCACCTGAGATGAGTGAAGCAAGCATAGAAAGCACAACTTCATCGATTTTGCTCATTTGTAAAGAGGAGTATATGGTTATATCCAAGGTGTCCATCCTTCATACATGTTACACAAATTATCTATACTTGTAGCCTGCTTGAGCAGGTAATCCACCTGATCTGAGATATCCATGGGCCTGCAAGACAAATAGGGATCCACATCAATGGGCTAATTAACTGTCGTACGGTGGCAAAAACTGTTTCCGTAATATATATATATATAAGAGAGAGAGAGAGAGAGAGAGAGAGAGAGAGAGAGAGAGAGAGAGAGAGAGAGAGAGTTCATACCTCTTATGGTCAATTTCTCTGCCATCTAGCTTCATCTCGACTTGCCTCAACACGGAAAGAGCATATGAGTTCTTGCCTACAAGAGAAGGAATGAGCACGAGAATTAATACCAATCATGATAATAACAATAGAAGGGACAAAGACAACATTTTCTCGTTCGTAAGGGCCTAGTGCTTGAACTGAATTAAGGTAAAATTTCAGACTTGGAAACTGGAAAAGTATGCATGGCTCGCACTTGCACTTGATATGAAAAGGAACAGGATGTTATGCATCGTGAAGATAGCAGTCGGTAGAGTTCAAGGATTCACAA
Organism: Cryptocoryne crispatula var. balansae; assembly: GCA_036172225.1. Taxonomy (NCBI): domain Eukaryota; kingdom Viridiplantae; phylum Streptophyta; class Magnoliopsida; order Alismatales; family Araceae; genus Cryptocoryne; species Cryptocoryne crispatula. Next base: position 44,706,907 of record CM069919.1, on the reverse strand, counting down.
AATAAACAGAAAAGTGAGCACAAGCGACTACAGTTTCTAATAGTTCAAATGGCACCATTACTCTTAAACAAGGATTCCGAAATCTAAGTCGGAATCAGTTCCTTGGGCTAGAATCAGTTTTCATTCTAAGGAAAATCGATGCCAGCCAATCTAGAATTGATTTATTTATTTTATTTTTTCTTCAACAAAATAGAAAAATCAGAAAAATCCAGAAAATAAGAAATATACTACAAAAATTTTTAAAAATTGAAATGTAACATTTAACATCCTTAAAGTGTTATCCATCCATAGTTGCCTACATGATAAGAATAAGATGTTAATAATTGTAACATGAAAACATGATAATATGTTAATAACATCATAAGATGACAATAAAAATATACATTTCATAACTCATGTTCACCATTATCTATGATATTGGCCTTCATCCTATTTCTTCTTGTCAATACATGCGCATATCCATAAGAAAAGAATGCATATGCTAAGTCAATCAAGTCATAGACATCGGACCATGGTACGTAAGTAGGCTCAGTAAGAGGAATCCACAACTGTTAAAGCTCATCCAACATTGGAGGATTTGGCTATGCAAAATACTGTGGTGGCTGCTTATCATAGAAATATGGCTTTGGTTGCCAGAACAAGATGAGTCTAGAGCTGTCGCACTTGCATCTGCTCCACGTACATCTCTCTCTCCTCCTCTTGGTTGGATGGTCGGTATGCATTCCACGTCCTCATCAGCTGAGGTGTGTGAAAAAGCTAGTGTGTTGTCATCTGGGTTGACAGGCCTGATATCCAGCTTTCTTCTCTTCGCTTCTTTTGCTATGTCATGTGACCTACAACCACAGTTTTTTCAGCTGTGCAAACTATTCCATTTTTTTGATGCCACTTTTGTTTTTGTCCTCTCTGGTTTGCAAATGAGCTACATAGCTGGGACTAGGGTTGGGGCTGAAGCTAGGTCTAAGACTAGAGGCAACAGCTGTATGACTGTTGGAATAAAAGATGGGCCTGTTTGAACTTGAGGAGTAGGTGGAACATCCTTAGCACCAACATCATCTAATTCTCCTTTTACCCATGCACTATCATTATGATCAAACTCTACTGAATGATCCTTAGTTTTTCTCTCCTATATCCAAGAAATAAGTGAATACTTTTCTTGAAAGATTTGGTCAATGTCAACCCTCTCAGGTGGTGTCTGTGCTCTCTGTCATTGCTCATATAGACCACCTGCAAACCATGCAAATCTCTCATTCGAGATCTTTTGTCGGTTTTTGATATTTTTTAGACGTAGACTCATGTTAAAATGGCAAAAGACAAGCTTATCCAGTCTATCTGATGTTAACTTGTTCCTCCTCTTTATGTGTATCAGGTTGAATGTACTCCAGTTCCACTCACAATGAGAAGTTAGCTTAATATCCTAATAGCAACTGTAGCTAATAGATTTCATCCACTCCTCACATTAACCTGCACCCACCACTTAGTTATAAAAAATAGCAATCAACCCTCTCTGGCAATCAATGAACTTATAAAAGAAAGTAACAAAAACATTATATTAAATAAACATATTGAGAAAAACTTTGTCACATGAATATCTCAAATCAACATTTAAGTATACCTCAAGCCTCATCTTATGACACTGCATCTGAAAATAATAAATACACAATGATTAGTGTTCACTTGTAATTATTAATACATCTTTCATTTACTTCTAACTCAGCTTCTATCCTATCCTGTTGAGATCGACACAGACGTTGAATGATCAAAAGAGTAACCCTCAACATCTCATTATCATTGGACACTTGTCTCTATATTGGATGCGGGGGTTAAAAAAATATCCTGTAATCATCCAAGTAAACTTCATTATCAATGAACTAAATACAAACTAAGTAGAAAGTAAATAAGCACAAAAGATTTACTGATCTGCAACATGTACAACATGATGTAATGTCCTATCCCATCCGTCATCAATGATCTTCCACCATTTCAACATACTAGGAAAATTTTTGTCACATGAATATCTCAAATCAACATTTAAGTATACCTCAACCCTCATCTTATGACGCTGCATCTAAAAATAATAAATACAAAATGATTAGTGTTCACTCATAATTATTAATACAACTTTCACTTACTTCTAACTCCGCTTCTATCCTATCCTGTTGAGATCGACACCTATGTGATGCGGGACAAACCGGTTAGACCGGTCTACACGGAATGAAAAGACGACTTAAACTACTTAAACGAACCCAAAGTAGGGCAAACCGGCCTCGAACCGGTCAAAATAGGCCCGAAAACGACCACGAACCGCATTGAACCATCCTGAACCGGTTTAAACCGGCATAAAATGCCATGAAACGGCCTGAACCAGCCGGTTCAGGTGCTGAACCGGGTCTAAACCCGGTCGAACAGGTATGGCCGCCGGTCTGGGCCGCAGACCGGCCTGGCGCGAGCCGCGCGGGCCGCGGGCGCTTGCACGCAGAATGGGGGCGGGTCGTGGCGTCGTCCGGCTCCTCGCAAGGGGGGGGGGTCGTGTCCGCCTTCCCGCCGACGATGTCGGTGTCGTGGCAACATCTCCGGGCGCCCACGCAGGCGAGGGCCGCGACAAAAAGGGGGGCGAGAGCAGCGCCGCACTCGCCCTCCCGCTCGCGTCGTCGTCTTCGTCCAGACTAGTCCCCGCGGGGGAGTAGATGGCGTCGTCCTCGCGGAGGCGTTGTCCGGCCGGCTGTCGTGCGTACGACCGGCATAATGGAAAGCATGCGCCGGTAATCTCGCGCGCCCGCAGCGAACCTCCCGTCGACAGCGTCGGCGGCTGAGGAAGGAGATCGTCCAGGAGGAGGGACACAGATCCGGGGATCGCCGGATCTGGCCCTCCGACAGCTCCTTCGCCTTCTTCTCCTTCTGCTTCTTCTTCCTTCGCCGTCTTCGCGCGAACGAAGCAGGGGGGAGTTGGATCCGGCCCGCTGTGGCCGTGGAGGGAGAAGCCGGAATGATTCCGCGAAGGCGCCTCTGACGGAGGAGCTGCGGAAACAGGGGAACCGGAGGGCTTCCGGGTATCGCCGGAGGGTCCTCCACAGAGGGCGGGGTGAACGACGAGAGCTCCGTTCTCACCCGACGAGAACCTGTGAAGGGGAAGAGGGAAGAATGGCGCGGAGGCCGGAGGGTGAGGAGGAGGAAGGGGGATCGGCTACCTACCGGTTCTGGAAGATGGAATGGACTACTGGCCTTACGCCGGAGGTGGGAGAGGGGCGGCCCTCAATGGCCGGGATTGGAGGAGAAGACGGGGGCCGCAGCCCCCCCTATGCGGGAGACACAGCCGAAGGCTCCAAAAATTCAATGTATTCCACTTTTTAATATGTACATCGGTCCTTCTTTTATAGAAGGGAAGGAGGAAATCAAACAAAAGACCCTCTAAGAAACCTATTTACAAACTTGTCCATTTAAGGACTCAATTTTAAAAGATACTTAAAAATGTCCCCATCACTATGTAGTCAGAGGCGAGAGGCGACCGAGGCGAGGGAGGGCTCGCCTCGCCTCAGGCGCTTGAGGCGGGCGCCTCAGGCACCCGAGGCGACATTTTTTTATTGAAGAACTTCTAAAAAAATATACATATAACATTGAAAGCATTGGGGGTTTCGGGGTGGGGAAGGAGGATTTAAGTTACCAAATTTGACTTTCACAGGGTCCTCACCGGGACGAGGCAAGATCTGCCGAGGCGAGGTCGCCTCGCCTCGCCTCAGCACCTAGGCGCCAGAGGTGAGCGCCTCAGGTAACATAGATCGACACAGATGTTGAATGATCAAAAGAGTAACCCTCAACATCTCATTATCATTGGCCACTTGCCTTTATATTGGATGCGGGGTTAAAAAAATATCCCGTAATCATTCAAGTAAACTTCATTATCAACGAACTAAATATAAACTAAGTAGAAAGTAAATAAGCACAGCAGATTTACTGATCTGCAACATGTACAACATGATGTAATGTCCTATCCCATCTGTCATCAATAATCTTCCACCATTTCTTGCACCCACTGAGAATTTTCTCTTTGATTTTCAATTTGACAAGACCCATTGCATCATACAATGTGTTTATCTAGTTCTTGCCATCTAAGTCAACCAACCTCAAGACAACTATCAGTAGCTCAATGATTGTCAAAAAATAGGCAATTCTCTCCCAAAATCTCTTATATGTGATTTGTCTTTTAGCCTTGACAAGAATTTAAAATTGGTCCTCCTTGTTACACAGGTGGTCCACCATATACTGATAGTACTCCTTAAACTGGGTGAACCTGACCAGTGCATATCTGTGCTGATGCAAACTTTCTAGTACAATGAAGTTCATGGCAAACCTAGGAAGGTCGAGCCTCACAAGATCATGTCTTGCAGTGTACTCCCTCATGATGTATAGTAGACGAGGATGTAAATAAATGAAAGAAGTGATAACCTGTGTCACCTGACAAGTGTGAAAACTGTAACCTCCTTGCCTATATCCTCTAACATGGCGTCAATAGAGTGCGCTACACATGGTACCCAGAAGAGATGCAACCTTTTCTCTATCAATTTCTTCTTTGCTTCCTTGTAGGAAGCATCATTGTCAGTCACAAACTAAACCGCATTGTCCTCCTCAATCTCCTCCACTACAACATCCATCAATGAAAAATATAGTTGGCATTCTTTATCATACTCGAAGCATCAACTGACTTCAGAAAGGTGGTACCCCCTAAGTAATACACTAGGAAGTTGATCATACTTCTCTTGGTGATGCTTGTCCACCCATCACACAAGTGTGCAACCCCTTTCCTTCCATACCAACATAAAATCTTTTATCCATTGTTTTAACTCCTGAAGCTCCTCATCCAGTTCACCAGCATAGATATGCCCGCTAGTGGGGACTTACATTCTTGGTCCAACCTCAGCAACGACATCAATCATAGTTTGAAAGTATAAGTTGGTGGCTGCATATGCTGAGATGCCTACATCAAGGTAAAACAATCTATCAACCATAAACAATATTAATTAAATAAAACATACATACATCACTTATTAACACTTATATGTATATGCAAGGTTTGCCATCTCGGATCTCGGCTTTGTCTCGGGAGGGTGAAAAAGAAGAGATCTCGGAGAGATCTCGGAAAAATTTCGGGAGATCGTATTTCAGATTCTCGGATCAAAATGTATATTGTATGAAACATAACATAATATCTTATAAAGATAGGAGTACATCAATGAATTTACATGAATATATATAACACATTTATACATCAATTGTGTGAATGAACAATTACAAAATACTCTCATTACCAAAAAAATGATCTTTGTGTTTCTAAAAGATTTAATCTTGTATACAATCTTATTTTAAATACTAATATGTTATTAAACTTGTAGCACATTTTTATTCGTGATAGTATAAGTGATAGTGAGATACATTAATATGTTTACACTATCATAAATGGGGGGCGCAGAGTAGTCGCGGATCGACCTGCGCGGTCAGGTCGCGGAGGTCAAGGGGGCAGCACCCCTTTGTGGGGGGTTGTCAGGGGGGCAAAGCCCCCGAAGAAATTTTTTTTCAAACTAGGTTACTTGGGGCGAGATCTCGACAATCTCGTTTCTCGGCCCCCTTGGCGAGACCGAGATCTCGCGAGATCTCGGCGAGATCTCGCGAGATGGCATTCCATGTGTATATGTAAAAATCACTTCACAATGTGCCTCACTACTCTTTTTACAACTGTTCCCGTTGCCTTCACCCCTTTCATTTCTTGTTTAATGTTCATCTGCGAGGCACTCTACTTCTTAAAAAGATACTCATTTGTCGGTGTAGATATCATGCTACCATATCGACGAAATGGCTCCTCTCTTCCTCCCTTAATGTGGCTAAATCAAGCCGATATTGATCGGCCAAAAATAGGGTCAGCTCTAGACCCTCCTGCTCCCTACTATTCCCCTGCTCCCCTCCTGCTCCATTACTGTTGCATGCTTGCTTTCATACCTAGATTTCTTGAGTTCAAAATCTGTGGATGAGTCCTCACTCTCTGGCTTCAATTCCACTGTTGCCTTGTCTTTCCCTTTCCATTTCTGCAACCCTGTCCCATCCTCCTCTCATGCAATTGCTCCTATTGTTCAATCCTAATCTCTCATTGTGAGGCTCTTCATGTGAGATAGCCTCTCATCTCTTCGCTCATCTCCCTAGGTACCTTGTCACATTTATTAACGTTACCACCTACACCGACAATGTGTTGTTTCAAGCAAAAAACACTCCCATTTATTTCCTAACTATACCACTTGCATTTAATTTGCTTTTTAGACAAGTCTACTATATGTCCATAATCTCAACTGACATTTGATGGATGTGCTAGCACATCACCTTCATCGTGGTTGGCTATTGTTTATACGTAAACATACATAGATAATTTATTACGATTGTTAGACATCAATAAAATTAGTTTAGTAGATGTTCGAAAAAAGAACAACCCGTTGTTCGGTATGTTTAAAACATTACAGAATCGTCGGAAAGCGTAAAAATGAGCGTATGAAAATTTCGGTGAAGAAATGTTCCCAAGAAGATGACAAGGAGGAACGAACGGCCTATTCAGAGCTAGAATCGAGGGTTGGATCACCGGAATTCAAATTTGATACTGGAATCACTTTCTGGATCATCGGAATCGCCATGGAATCGTCAGAATCATTTGAATTGCCATCGGAATCGACCGATTCTCACAGGAATTGCCGAGATCAATGCTGCCACTGCCGATATCACCGAAATTGCCAATGGAATCGCTGTGGTTCTTGCTTGAATCGACCGAGGTCTCCTATTAGGGCAGTAAACTGCCGGAATGGGTCGATCTGGCCTTAAATTGGCCGGAATCGGATTGATACTGGGTTTACATCGGGCCTGGTATCAATTTGCCATCAGGATTTAAGTTGTCTCAATGAAATCAGTTGGATCAACTGATTCTAGGTCAAAATCGGTGGAATCGGATCGATCCTCCGGAATTCCTAGAGTAATTGGTCCTTCAGCCTGTAATTGAATCGAAATTGACCAATCCGATTAAGGAATCGGCCAATTCCGATTTGATTCCACCGATTCTTCAATCCATGCTCTTAAGAATTTCAAATGTCATAAAACAGTGCATTTCTTATTTTTTACCACATCTAGGATACTCAATATAGGAAAAGAATGTGAAAACCAATAGAGTGAGAAAAGAAGAAAGTGGAAGCATCTCCTTGTGACTGGTATTCACATGTTCAGAATTCGTTAAAGAAAACCATTTAAAAATCCACATGGTTTCCCTTTTGGATTAGATAATAACTAGTGAAAACTAAAAATATCCCCCCCGAGTCCAGAGGTGCTAATTCATCAGCATTTGTGTCACATTCATGCAAACAGAATTACATTACTTTGAAATCACAGAAAAATCTTGGTTATGACTAGCAGAATAAATTTGGTCTTAAGGTGAGAAAAGAAGCCCGTAATCTTTCTACCTCCTTTTGCTGTACATTCAACTATGCATCTGGGAATAGAATGCAACAAGCCCTCGTGATACACAGACCAAAACATGTTTTTTGACAACTATACAGAACACATTAAATACTGTATACTAACTCATCATGGAACTTAACTATATCTGAATGCACTGTCCAAAAAAATGCACTACATCAAGATGTCAGGTATATTCCGGTAGCCAAGTAAATGAAATGATTACTTCCTTACCCCTCGTGGTGATTCTGCCTCCAAACTCTACGCCAAAATCATGATTACTGTGATTTTCACCTTGTTCCTTCAGCTGGGGCATATCTTCACTTTTACTGCTCACAGGCTTTATGTCCTTGAGTGTTTCTTTCTCTAAATGAAAGAGAGGGACAGCATGACCAGAATCAGCTTCATTTGACAAATGGAGGGCTTGAAAATGCTCACTTGGATCCAAGGCTAAAGCAAGAGCAGAGTTAGCACTGCACTTTGCATCTTCAATAAGATGTGATGCTGGATCCTTATATGCATTTTCTTGGGTCTTGGAGCCAGTAAGAGAGAAGGAAGAACTGCCTTCAGCATCCTCTGAATTAAGAATGGATAACTGCTCTGACATAGTGTTTTCCGGAAGACTTGATCCGCTGGAGGTAATGCCTGACGATGGACTGCTACTGTATATGCTATCCGGAGGTGAAATCCATTCATCATCTTGTAAAGAAGATCCATTATCGCCAACAATCTTGTCAAAATCACTTCCACAGCTTCCTTGTGTTAAGTTGTCCTTGTCAAACAAAGCATCTGTTAGCTCTGACCTTGATAAGGAAAGTTCCTGAGATCGTTCCATCTGACTTTCTCCAAGGCCTTCAAATGCCTAAAGCAAAAAGTTTGAATCACTTAATTATAAAAAAATGTCCATATAGGAGAATTCGCTGTATGAGAAAAATATGTAATAATCTTTGATTTCTATCATACATACTTGTCGGACAATATCAGGGGCCTAATCAGACAGATATGATTGATTAAAAACAAATTGAACAAAACACAATCATGCTAGGGTGGTTTACAAATAGAGAAAACAGAATAAACAGAAACAATCTGGGGACAACACTGGTTTATCGAAAACACTTGGTTTTGGATAAAGTTTGAAGGAATAGGTGTCCAGTTAACTTACATTTACAGGGTTAGAGAGAAAAGACCAAGTTGACTGTGTGAACCTTGTTTTTCTGTTTTTAGAAAAAAACAAAACCTTTTGTATGTTTTAGGAAATGTGGATGTCCCGAACCTATCTAACAAAATAAGTTAGATTCAGATTCTTTGAAAATTTGATTTTTGACCCCTCTCCGCTGGATGGTGCAAATATCCGGCATTAACTTAAATTGAGCAACGACTCGAATACCCTTGATTAAACGTCGTAGCAACCTATTTTGGGAAACATGCACATAATGACCCAGTAAAGGGGGCAGCAACCTTTTGGGCCCGGTTGGGCGTGAACCTTAGCCATTAGCTTACATTTTGTTTAGCTTGGATTATCTTCTCTCAGATGTGTTTTTTTTTGTTTTTGTTTTTGATTAGGTTTAATTGGGTTTTGCTTGGATTTAGTTGGTTCAAAAAGTTTCAGTTTCAGTTTTGATGAAGTTAGGGGCATTTTTGATTAGGTCAATTTTAAGATTCAGATTGGTTTATGAATCTAGTTTTTAGTTTTTAGGTTGGTTTTGATGTGTTTTAAAGGTTGAAATGCTGTTGGTTTCGTTCTTTTTTAAGTTTAATCTTTTATTACTTGATTTAGGTTTTAACTTGATAAGGTTTATTCATTTTTTACATGTTAATAGTTTTGATGAAATCTGATTTTTGTATTGGCAGATCCCGATAGGTCTGATTTTTTTGCTTGATGTTGCAACTTCGGGTTTTATTGGTGTTGCTTAAAGTTCGGTTCGTTTGTGATTTGTTTAAGAATTTTATTGTACTTGACCGAACATCTTTTAATTGAATTTCCAAATTTGTGACAATTTGATTTTTTTATGTTTCGGTTACGTTTTGGTGTCAAGCCAACCAACCTTGGTCATCTTGGGTTTGCACCTTATCAGGCTCATTGGGCCACCAACCAATGACCAATTTCATGCAATCATGAGATCATTTGAATGATGTTTCACTTTATTGATTGAAAGTACAATGGCATGAGATAAAAAAATGAACATTCCTCAAGAAAATGAACACTCCTTCCCCCAAAGTAAACATTTTCCACCAAGTTAGGAAAATTTCGGCATTATGACAATATGCCGGTCATTTCTAGACTTGGTAAAGTTTACCCATTCAAAAAGGCAAGTGTTAGTTTGCCATATTAGAGGAAGGATCACCGACATGTCCGCACCGCCGTCCGGATCGACATCCCGGGGTGGACCCGGGGGAGCTGTCCAAAAGATGGAGTACCCATGAAAGGGTGTTTCACTCCATATTTTAGTTTGGCTTTCGTATTCTGATTTTTTTTATTTTTGTTTTTTTTCTTATCAAGGCCATTTAGGCCTGGTTCAAGTTCCATCGGCATTCTTAGCTGGCCTTCGGTCTTCATGGGTTCAATGGGCCTGTCTTGAACATTCTTGGGCCGGAAGGGCCTGTTTAGAGGCTGGCACCCTGCTGGAAAATTTTTGTTTGGACCGACTTTGAAGGTAACCCGGCTATTATGCCCTTGGCCTGTCGGATGGTTTCCAAGGGGTGCTAGACCATCACCTTCAAGCCGGCCCACGTAAAAGCTACTGTTCTTCTCCCTCTTTTGCTTCTACAGAACCTGTTTTGAGGTGCTTTTTTTTTGCTGTGGTAACATGATGTGTAGGCCAAGCAGGGGCCAAAAGTGACCTGTTTTAAGGCCTGGAATGGGAACAGCGCAAAGGGCAATCTGGTGGCCAGTTTAAGAATGCATAAGGGGCATTTTCAGACCTGTTTGGGACTGCTCAAGGGGCAATGAAACAGAGGGTATAAGGGATGCTGCAAAGGGGCTGTGTATTTTTTTTGAGAGTCACAAGGGGGCTGATTGAGCAGGAGTTTTGAGAGGCTGCCAAAAGTAGACTTGGCCTGTCAGATAGATTCCAAGAATCTCTGGGTCATCACTCTCACCTAGGGCTTTAAGGCATGCTGCCATGAGGCTGTTTGGGATTTTTCTTTTTTAGGAGCCACATGGGGGCTGATTGGTGGTCTAAAATGGGACTTTTGCTGAGGTCCGATTGGGGGTCTTTTTGGTGCCCGGAAGGGACCTGATTTGGGATATTTGAAGTGGGCCTGTTTTGGGGGTCTAGACAAGGGGTCGAACAGACCTGTTTTAAGAACCCAAAAAAAGGGCGTCATTGGGCTGTTTTAAAGATCAGGACAGAGGCCTATATGTGGGGTTTGTTTAGGGATCCTAACAGGGCCGAATAGGGGACTGATGTAGTTTGATCCAGGGCCTGCTTAGGGGGTCTCGAATGTAGACCAAACAGGTGATAGAATGGGGACTTGCATAGGGTCTGATTGGGCTCGGTTCAAGGTCTAAAATAGGACCTGATTGAGATCAGTTTAGGGACAAAAGTGACTGTATGTGGGCTACTCAGGTGGGCCGAGTAGATCCTATTCAAGGCATTATTAGGGAGGCTGAATAGGGGATTGTCTGATGGGCTTTTGGGGAGCTGTTTTTAGGGGGTCCTTCTGGTCGGCCAGCAGGGGGGGCTAATCAGGGGGAAACATGGCCTGTTAAACGGGGCTGCACAGGGGCCAAAACAGGTGCTGTTTGGAGATTTTTAAGGAGCTGGACAAGTGGCTGCTTGATGGGTTAGAAAGTGAGCTGTTTAGGGGGGTTTGGTTTGGGCTGACTGGACCTCAAAGAGCCTCCTTTGGGTTGCCGATGTCGATGAAGGCTGGCTTAGATTATGAGAGGGATTGAAAAGAGAAGTTGGAAGGGGTAAGAAGGTGCCCTTAGAGGGCTACATAGCTAATATTGGTACCCTCCTACCTTTTTTTTTTGGTTGCAAAGAAAATGAAGAATGGAGCTGAAAATTCCCCTCTCCAAGAGAGATTGGTGCCAAGAGGAAGCCGCAAGGGGATCTCCTTGCTCTCCTCTTTCTTCCTTTTCTTCTCTTCTTCTTCTTCCCTTCATCTCTTGGCCGCGAGCAGAGGGCTGGAGCAGGCGTGCAACAACAGCAGTAGACAGGGGTAGCTTGTCGGCATCTTCCAATATTATCTGGTGGCCTTGGCGCACCATTCTTCGGGCAGCAATGGAGTGAACGTAAGATGGTTGTTGGCTTTCCCATGCTGTTTAATTAACCAAACTCCTTGAATTACTCCAGATTTCTAATGTTTGACTAGTTTTTTGATCTCTCCCATGTTGACCTGCTCTTTGGCTTTTCTCACACCATAAATGGGTCAAAGATGAGGCGTCAGCTGAGGTGGACAAGGCGGTGGGGTCTGCTGAGTTGCAGGCTGATGTGGCCAGGTCGGCTGGGCCCTGGCTGACCGCAGCCCATTTTCTCCCCCTCCTAGTGGGCTATGCGCAATCAGGCTATGGAGAAAGCTAAGATTTATTTAATTAAATAAGAACCTGGGCTGGGCCAACTAAATACATGTTAATGGGTCTGTTAGGGGCCTGATTTGACCCAATTAAGGGTCGGTCCAGCCTGATTTGGATCCAGCCCTCCTTTCAATTTGCTGTTTTTCTCTTAAAACAGACGCCAACAAATGCCCCCACGGATGGTTTCTTAGAGACAGAGGTCGATAAGGAATCGTCTGTGTAGTTAGCGGTTTATCCATTTCTTCTAATGCTGATTGGCCATCCTATCATATCTTTGACTTCTTTGGACCGAGAAGGGCTTGGGCCCTAAGCTTTTTGGTCTGCCATGGCTTTGACAATTTCTTTTTGCATTTATCGGGAATTTTTCGGTATTTGGATCGATCCCGGCCCTTGATTTGGCATGAGAGCCTTCCTTAACTTTCAAAGAAGGTTGGAACATGAATAAACCTTCTTTTTCTTTTCTTTTGAATGGGCCTGACCGTTCTCGTTTTATTCTTTTCTCTTTTTGGGGAGACCAGCTCTTGAGTACATCTCCTTTTTTTCTAAGTACACCAAGCTTTCTCCGAGTTTCACTTGTTGGAATGGTTGGCTCAAATTCTTTCTTGTCCCCTTTTCTTTTGCCTTCTTTGTTTTCCTTTTAATTGAACCGGGTTTTATCGAAGTGTGAATCCCGAGTTTTTTTATCGGGCTAATCGGCTTCAATTTCTACTTTTTTTCCTTTTCTTTACAGGCTCAACTCAATCAAGCCAGTTCGTGTTTAAAACTTGACCCGGGCCAATATCGCTTGGTTTAACTTGGACCGGTCAAGTGAACGGACCGGTTTAATTTTTTTTATTTTGTTTCTAGTTTCTTGCGCGCACAGTTCTCCCGTCGGTTCCACCATGGTCTCCGTGAAGGCCTTCTGCTGTTGTGGCTGGATTCTACAGGCATCAGTCTTGGGCTGGTCTTGTTGAGGCCTTTGTAGGGCTGTCTTCCGCTACTACCGCACCCACAAGGGGTTGCCATCAGGCCTTCTTGACCCAGTTACTCCTGCCGCAACACTTGATTGATTCTAGGCAGCTTTGCCATGTCTTTGGGCCGCGTGAGCTTGTGTACAGAGGAGACCGTCGTCAGATTGTGATCAGGTCTGTCTTACTTTCTTCTCTTTGTTGTCGATTTTACACCGTATGCTTTCTCTGAACATTTTGCTCTATTTCGTTTTTTTCAACATGACTTATTAAAAAAATGGTTGCTTTTTGCATCTTTGTTTGTTGGTTCTTTTTTTCAGATTGACCAATGTCTGGCCGGGTATATTGACTCGCCGCCTAGGCGGGGCCCAGTTCCCGTCCCAAGCACTCTTTCTAGGTCTTGTTCTGGATGTCACCAGCTTGACGTGGCTGCAGCTGAGCCACTTAAAGTCCGCCATTGTTGGCCCGGTTGTGATCAAGCGGATTTGCCTCGTTGACGGTTGTTTTCATTATGATCGGTCGGGTGACTATCCAGTCAACTTTCCATCAGATTAGATACTTCTAGATTTCATTCGGCTCCCTTGCCCTATTCTAGGGCTAGCCTCCAAGTAGCTTTCTACATAAGAAAGGCACTTCCTGGAGTGCGCAATACTTCACGGACGTGACTCGCTGCGGGGCATGGTTGAGTTGTCCTATCCCTCCTTTCCGATGGGGTTGGAGTACTCCCATCCGCAGTTTCATGTTCGGCGTTCCATGGGGCCAATCGCTGACCTACTGGATGCACACTGCACAGTCTGGGATTTTCGTCCAAGGATTTGGAGGCTAGATCGGCAATGTGACTCAATTGCTGGTTCTGATCGGTTGGGCCCGTTTTTATTGCCAGGAAATCCTCGTTACAGCGGTGAGGGATTTGACGAGAGCTACCTTCTTGATGATTTCTTGACTCCGGAGACTGATAGTTGGTATAGGCGATTGTCAGTGCGGATCCCTCATCAGGCTAGAATCGGTGCCTGTGAATGGCTAGAATATGTTTTAGCTAACCTTTTTGCTTGTCTGGAGTGTTGGCTTACGGGTTGCTGTCGAGGCTACTTTATATGATTACCCATGTCGTGAGGGGTATATTCTGGCTCTGGCTGAGCAATTCAATCGACGGTGAAATATTTTTGTGACTGCCTAGGGCGAGCTTTCTCGACTTGTGGAGCTTTCATATAATCATAGGACTGTCAATACATGGAGCCACATACGAGGAGCTAGTTCTTGATGATTTGCACTGTTGTCAGACTAACGTCTCGGAGAATTATATTCTATCATATTGTTACCGCTTTCTGTTGAAGGTATGACGTGATTTAGCACAGGTTGGCAGAACAGAGGCTTCAGAGGAGCCTTATATACTGTTCATTCGTGACCACATTTATTTTATGGTGGTCCGCATTGTTACAAGCACTCCTTCGTTCAGCCAAACAAGGGATGCTCCGGACTTCTGCTTCAGCCCAGGCCTCCTCCAGTGGCTCACCTTGCTGGGCTTGAAGCTCCCTTGAGACAGAGGATCCTTGGGACCTCGGAGAGGTCACCCACCTAGCAGCTTACCTCATATACTGGCTTGCTACTTTCGCTATTCTTTTTAGGGATGACGACAGCATTCAGGTCGATGTTATCTATCCAACTGGTCAGTTGGCATGTGGTAAGCAGTTGGTGATTGCTCTAGTTGCATTGGCTGCTATTTATCATTCATTCGATGCATTGGTGACTCACCCCTCTCTCCAAGACTAGATTGTGATGATGGTGACCTATTATTTTTGTGCTTGGGCGACTTCTCTCTTTGACGGAGTGCCCTCTTCTTCCGATGATTCTTCTTCTGGACATGCTCTGATGCATGCTCAGGCTAGTTGACAAGCTTGGTTTGCGTCTACAGAAGGATCTGACCAAGGGGAGGCATGTTTTCCATTTATTGCCGAAGGTTGTTGCTTCAGCTTTACCTTTTGATCACTATTCTAGGGGCTACCACCCTCACACTGCAGTTGAGCAAAGGAAGAGCCTTCAATAGATCGACCCTCTTTTTGATTGATACTCAGAGCGAGTTGGATGGGAGTGTGTTTGAGTACATGGGCTGGTGTACTTTGTTTCAATAGGGCCGACAGGTCCTTTTGGAGCCATACTTTCCTCGAGAGGTGCTTTGGCTATGACCAAAGTGTGCCTCTAAATGTGGATTTCGACATTCCTAGTTGGCTTTACATAGGTCTAGACTGCCACTTTATTGCTGCAGAGTGGTGGAACTTCCTTTCCAGGGGTCACCAGGACAGTGCTATGACTATTCCTCCTTTGGGGGCTGTAGGAGAGTTTGACACCACTTATAGTAATTGATGGGTTCATCATAGCAGTAATTACGGAAGACCACCAATAGCTTTAGTTGAGGCAAAATTGAAGCGACTTTCATTGAAGGACCATGCATCGCCTGATGTCAGTTTTACTTTTCTAGACACTCACTACATGGATATGAGAGATCGGGTCCTTGCACGGCAACAGAGATGGGCCCAAGAAGGCCTGTCTCCAATTCCTCCTCCAGAGCCCTATAATGGGACTGTTGATCTTTTTACTGAGCTATTCCGTGCTTCATATCGAGCTAGGCAGCCGACTCCTTCTCGTCCATTGGACTGGTATAAGGAGATGCTGATGGATTGCACCGGCCGTTCGTCTGTCCCTACAGAGGAGCTATTGCAATTACATGATCGCTCATCCTTCTGGCGGCGGTGACGACTTTCCTGCTTAGTGTTTGCTTGGGGCCTGTTGAAGGCACACTACTTTAGCAATATTTGGCTGGCCGTGACGCAGGCGGCTCAGGATGCCGACCTTCTGATTCCCTCTTTACCTTATACTTCTTTTACAGGTATGCTAAATGTCACTCAACCCTTCGTTCTCTTTTTTATATATATTCAACTATGCTTGTGTATACCTCTGACCCAAATACTTTTTTTTGTAGAGGTTGGCCCATCTGCCAGGTCGGGCAGCGGCCCTAGGCTATCAGAGCTTTTCCCAGGTATCTCTCGCTCCCGAAAGAGAGTTCGAGTGGAAGAGGATCCTCCTATTTCTATGCCTAGTTTGTGGCTTGTTCTTGTCTACACCATTCCTTTTATTGATTGTCTAGTGTGTTAACTTACAATGCCTCTTTATCTTGCAGGTTCCCCAGTGCAAATGATGGACGAGGTAGTGGCTGACCTCGCTGGGGAAGGGGCATCTTGTCCATTTATTGGGCCAACGGCCTGAAGGATACCGAGGAGCCATAGTCTAATGTGGCTGCCCCAGGAGGGACTGATGAGTCCCCAGTTTGTGTAGCGAGTTCGATAGGGATTAGGCTCCATGCCGAGTACCGCCCTCCTACGGTCGCCTTCCTCGATGCTGGACGATGTCGATAAATCTTCGGATTATGGTAAGTCTTTCAAAGCATTTGAATTTGCTATTCATTTATATAGTGCTTACACCCTGAGTTCTCATGCATCATTTTTCATTTTCTGGTTTCTAGGGGCTCATCCCTGGTGGGGACTGGTTCTATAGCCTTATTTGGGTGGCTGATCATGTAGGCACTGCTGGCTGCGCCTCCCAGGTCGATTGCTGCTGAGTTGACAACCTCAATACCACTTTTAGGGGGGGCAATCTAGCATTTTGTTGTAGGGTTGGTGGGGCAGGAACTCGGGTCAGATTTGGGGACTGCTCCCTTAGCTATGGAATTCTTTCTTCACAGAGCCTCTTACCCATTTCATACTAGCTCTTAACTTTGTTTAGTACCAACCTCGTGCCATTGTCTCTTTTCAAGTTCTTTTCATGGGGAAGCACGAGGACACTTCTTCTTCAGTAGTCCCTTAAGTGGCCCCCTCCCCACCTTTTGAGGCGACAGATCTAGGGAGTGACATTCCCCTAACAGAGTTAGGGCTAGTTTGGCTCGACCATCTGGAGGGAGGGTTACGGGTCTCTCATGTCTTTGAGAAGAGTTTCCTTTCTTCACTGGAGACCTTGCTAGACCTGTTCTCCTCTCCCGAGAGTCTTCGAGATGAGCTGAGATCCGTGACCTTCCACTATCATCAAATTGGAGGTTCTATGACTCATTGGACTGTGGCTGTAGAGACTAGAGAGTCTATGGAGTGAGGAATAATGGCATGTACGGTGGACGATCATCTTCCTTCCACAAGTTGAGGCTGCATCGTCTGAGCTCTAGGTGGTTACCGAGGCTTCACAGTCCACCTCAGGCCTAGATCAACTTTGGGGTGACATTTCTACAGCTTGGGATCGCATTGCTCGTTTGGAGGGTAAGCTAGCCGAGGTTGTTTTTGCTCGCGAATGCCTGATAGGACAACTAAGCTCTTTAGAAGAGAGGCATGTTGCCCTTGTGCAAGAAGGACAGGAGCTTTGAGCTCGTTAAGCAGTTCTGGATCGGGAGTGCCCAACTGGGCATCCTAGTTGCCTTTCCTAGTTGCAGGGCCTGTCTTGAAGAGTCTCGCTATTGTTGTGTAGGCGATCTTTGCTTGCAATAAAATGATATTCCTATCTTTGTCATCTGTTCACAATGTTGGCATGTTACCTTATGTGGATGTACAAAGGTTGTGGTACCAGAATGACCCATTGCATATGTTTTAAAGGAGTTGAAAAGAAAAAGAATGAAAGGAGTAGTTGTTTGGGGGGGAGGGGGGACTTTAGGTTCGGTACGGGGGCTGAGCAAGGGTTCACAAAACTAAAAATACCAACCATAGGGGGCTGATTTCAAGTTTCGCATAGGGGGCAAAATAAAAAGACTTAGTGAGTTAAAGAAGCAACCATAGAGGGTTGGTTTTAGATTTCACACAAAGGGCAAGATAGGGGCACAATGGGTCGCAAGGACAGCCATAGGGGGCTAGTTTCGTCGTTTTTTTTAAACAAGTCCGAGTGTAGAAGGCGACTCGGTACGAGGGTTTGAGTGGAAGTGGGAACATTCCAAATGCGAAGTGTGACTTGGAATAGAATGGCTCATCAAAGTGTGCAACCATCAAGGTCGGAACAACCAAGGTGTGGAACTTTATAAGAGGAGGGGCCCTTTTGTTCCTTTCATAACGGAGTGTGAGAACTTCTCTCAACCGTATGGGTGGCAGGTAGTCTTCCTCGTTACCTCAGATATGGTCTCCCCATCATATTTCTACTATCAAGTAGATAGGTTTTATGAGAGCCATTTCGTCATTAGCTACTCAGACCTCCTCTCTTAATAAGATTAGGGAGAAGAACCCATCCGTCCTATTAGGTTGGAGGGCTCACCCTGTTAAAGGTGATCATTGTTGTTTTTTTTTGGTTTGTTTTTGTTTTGTTGTTTTTCAATTGGCCCGACTGCTCTTTTGAGAGTTTTCACCATAGGTATCTCTTAGCAGACCAATTGAATGAAAATATGATCAAATGAATAAGGCTCAGTAATTATCATAGCCAGGAATCAGTCGAGCCTGATTTCAGCAATCAATGGAGCACCACTATTAAAAGTATTAAAAGTGGTCTGATACATTATAGATCAACGGCATCTTGACAAATTAAGTCGCCAGGAAGATCAGTTCAGGCCCGTCATCATATTCTTCCAATAAACCGCCAACAGCCAACAGAAATGTCACAACCGAAGTCAGATCTTGAGTAAACAAATAGATCTGGTTATCAAACAACCAGATATTCACAAGATCATCATAGTTTGAAAGAAATCCAGCATATCGGGACAATTGGTCGTAAGTCGACAAACTCGAGACGAGCTGGGGGTTCCGTGATGACCTCGGAGTCATCGTCCGCTCTGTCTGTTGAGTATTTGTCTCCTTGGCTGGCTGCTCTGTCAAAGGTTGGACTTGTGCTTTCTTGTACATCCACCGTGTTCACTGCATAATGGACTGGCGCTTCGTAATCTGAATCATAGGCCACGCCGGGGTGCTTGCTGGTAGACTTTCGATCCTCTTGTGGGTAACACATGTTATGGAAGGCGCGAGCCTTCTTCCAGGATTGCTTCTAGGGCATGTCCATCTTCTTGTACATTTGGATGATTCCGGGGGCCAGCCCTGGAGAGTGTTGAATGGTGACCGAATAGGAGTCGGAATGCTCGTGCCAGCTGAGCTCATCCCGGGCTCGCTTCTGGGTGGGCTTGACCCCATGGAAAATGATATCGGGCCTATTGGGGTAACGCACCCTGAAGATGGAGAGGTCTTCGACAGTCTGGAGCTCCTGTCCTCTCGTCAACCACAACAGGTCACGAGGCATGTTGATGCTCTCTTCGATTTCTCGCGTGATAGAGTTGGCATTGTAGGTGACCGGTCCAGTCCCCTTCTGGTATGTCTGTGTCCTTGGACCCCGTGACTTCAAGGATAGCTTGAACATCTGGGCTCTAACTTGGTCAATTTGGATTTCTTCCTTCGTGGTGCTTTCTTCTCCCACCTTCTCCTTTCCTTTGCTCGCCAGAGGCTTTGACGGCATGGTCTGGAAGTACGGTATGGCGTCGGCTAGATGGCATTCGGCAATTTCAAATGGCACTTGATCGGCTTCAACTTTGTACTGCTCCCCATTCTTGGAATACTTGACACATTGGTGTAAGGTTGACGGGACAACCCTGTTGGCATGGATCCACGGGCGCCCTAATAATGCCTTGTAGGTGGTCTCAGTGTCAATAATGTAGAAGGTGGTCTTGGCGACCAACCCTCCTACATCGAGTTCTACCTCCACTCGCCCAAGCGCCTCCTCAGAATCTTGGTTAAATCCGGAGATAGTGACTCCTGGGGCCTTCTGCAGATACAGTGCCAAGAAGAGGGCTCCGAACGTCTTTATCGGCATAAGGTTGCAGGCGGAACCGGCATCGATCATGATGCGGTTCTTCTCGTGTCCATTGATGGACCCTTTCATAAATAGCGCCCGGTTGTGGAACGGGGCTGGAAAAACCATATCATCTTCTGTGAAGGTTACAGGGGGGATCTGAGTGTGCTGAATTTCGGCGACCTGCGCCTCGTACACTTCAGGCTGCTTCATGACAGCAATTAATGCTTCTCGAAGCTCTTTACTTAGAGAAAGAGCCTCCCAAACACTAATGCATACCGGGAGTCTTCTTACTTTTGCTAACAATTTGTCGTCCACTTTCTGTGTGGCCTCCGGGAGTGACGGTAGCGGGGTGGAGTAAGGCATATCCGCGGTGACAAAGAGCTGCGAAGGGCTTGGGCCCCTGTCTTCGTCCTGGAGCTGCATCGGCTGCGGTTGACTTGACTGGGCCTCCGCCTAAGCTTGAGCACCTTCCTGGATGTCGTCCGACGCAACAGAGGGCGCTGTACTGGTGCTAGGGAGATCCTGGATGTTTACCTGGCTATTGCTGGCGCGGGGGCTGCCTGACAATGGGGGCTGGTACGGGTCCAGGCACCTCGTCCCCGAGGTAGATCACTCGGTCGGGGTTCAAAACTCGCCCTGGCCGTTGGCGCTGGTTCTTGTCGCTTTCCCTCCTCCGGTACACAAGTTCAGCTTGTGGGCTTGGCCTCGAAAGGCGCCGATTGCTGCGGAAGCCCGAAGGAGAGGAGTTTACTGTGTTGCAGGAGAACACTTGGAAGTGGTTTCTAAGTGCCTCCATGTCTGGCCCATGCTCCTCTTTTCCCCATAAGTTGTCCACCTGGGCAGCTGCAGCCCTGTCACCCTGGATGACCATTCGTTCGAGCACGTTAATGCGATGGGTGAGATCGTGATATCTAATCCACTCTGCCCAAGAGATGAATTCTCTCGATGTTGGGAGGCCAGCAGGCTACTCTGGAGCACATGCCCCCAGCTGGCTCCTCATCCTCTGAAGCTTCTGGCACGGGATAGGCTTCTGGGCCCCTGACGCCACGGCCATCCTTCGCCCTTGCCGTCGAAACCGAGCCTCCGCTTCAATGTTCACCTGAATCAGCTCCTGCGGGAGTTTCTTATAACAAGCGAAATATCCGGCTTTAGGAGGTTTGGGAGGAGCACCTCCGATCCCTGCATTCATTGTGACTCTGTCCTTTGGGGTGATGTTGACGACACAGGCAGAACCGGATGGCCCTATCTTGATATGAGGCCGTGGTGGGCAAATCAGGTAGCGACCAATTCTTAAGACTTCACCCCTGATCAAATCTTCCAGGTTCTTCTTCGCCGCTCGGCAATTCTCGATGGCGTGTGAGTAGGAGTGATGGTACCCACATCCTTCTCTTGGGAAGGACATGATATGGTATTCTTTCCCCGGGCATGGCTCAATCAAACCCTCCCTGGCAGCCCTCTCGAACAATTGCCGAGTCATTGACTGGGGGAAGGAGTAGCGCCTGTAAATGTGATACCTTCTGCGCTTCCTCTGGGGCGGTCCTGGCGGACGCCTCTCCAACACTGCATGGGAGTGATTGGAAGTGGCTTCAGGCTCGGTTCCCTAGCTGCTGTCGTAGCCCCGGTCGTTGAATAGGACCGCGGGCTACTCGACTGTTGGCTGCGACCCTGCTACTGAAGGTTCAGAAGGCCGCGGCTGTTGCTGTAGTCGGCAAACTTCCTTGAATGTAACCTCGCCGGTCATGATTTCGGTGAGGTTGGCCAGAGTTGCCGTAATGTCAGCCTCCAGACGGGCGCACCTGGTCCGGAAGCTCTCTAGTATGGCCGAAACATTGGAAGTGACCTGAAATACAGTGGGATGTGCTACCGGCTCGCGTCGTGAACGCGGCCTACGAGGGCATGGCTGCCGTCCGAGCAGCTGCTGAGGCCGCACTGGCCGAGAGTGCGGAGACTGAGCTCGCGCGGGCTGGCGATGTACCGACTGGGGGTGCGAAGGCCCAGAGGCCGGATGATTGGCTCGATACTGCACCACATTAACGGAGAAGTTCGCCTGCTATCGAAGGCTTTGGTGCGGCTACGGAGGCTGGACCAATCGATTACCCAGATTGAAGATCTTATCCTGGATCATCCTTTCTGCTAAATCTTTAAATTGATAGCAGTCTTCTATGACATGCCCCACCAGCCTGTGGTAAGGGCAATAGTTGGCTTCGTGACTCCTTTTGACGTTGTCGGGGTGCCGGGTGACAGGCAAGCTGATGAGGTCATTTTGCATGCAGACTTCAAATAGCTTGCGCGTGTAGTCGCGCACGAAGGAGTATGGCTTCTGAGTGCGCTCCTCCCACGTTGGTCTTGAAGGTGCGTTGGCAGGCTTCCGGGGTACCGGGGGCGCCGTGGCTACCCTTTCACCTCCCCTGTTGACATTCTTAGAAGAAGAAGCCACGTCAATAGTATTTACCTCTTTTGAGATTGGTTGCTTATCTTTTGAGGGCCTCGGGCGAGGGCCGATAGTTGAAGGGTGACTGTAGTAGAAGTGTTCGATGTCGGCCACCGTGATATTCAAATCATCAAATGTTTGGATCCTGGTGCCTAGGACCTTCTTCTGGATGTCCGGCCGCAGCCCTCTCTTGCAGAGAGCCACTGCTTCTTCATTGAGGGGTGGATTGGCACATTTCATGCAAATGTCGCGCCATCGGCGGATGTAGTCGACCGCCGTCTCATTCCGCCCCCGCGTCATTGTTGCCAGCTCGACCAGCATGTGTGGTCGCTCGGAAAAATTGAATCGCTCGACGAACTTTCGTTGCATATCTGCCCAGTCGGTGACAGAGTTTGGTTTGAGCTTCGAGTACCACTCAAAAGTAGTCCCAGTAAGTGTGGTGGCGAAGTACTTCAGTAGATATGACTCGTTGTAAGCCAAATCTCCCATGTGAGCGAAGTACAGCGCCAAATGTTCCCTCGGGGATCCTCGCCCATCAAACTTTGAGCACTTCGGGACCTTGGAGATATCCTGAGGAAGTCTAACATATTGGTGGTGCGGAGGGTAGGGGACCTGGTAGAGGCCCATGACGTTATGCCCTTCATTATGCTGAGCGAGCCGCGTAGCTATCAGCTGTTCAATGACGGCCCGTTGAGCAGGGTCTATCATCTCCTGTGGAGGCGGTGGTGGAGGCTGATAGTGTCGTCCTTCCAGAATATCATCATCGGCAGGCGGTCTTGGGACCGGCGGTTGGCGCATCATGGGCCGTGGCGGGAGTGGTGATAGTTCCATCGGAGCGAAATGGGCCCCCCTAGAGGCCTCATCGTCCTCCAGCTCATACACCTGCTGAGGGCGTAGAAATCCGGCGTTAGCTATGAGGGCTCTCAGCCGCTGATTTTCTCTCTGCAGGTCTTCTATTGTAGGCGCGGGGGGCGCGACCTCCTGTGGCTCCTGGTGACCCTGGTCATTGTCGCTCTTTTGAGCCCTCTCGGCAACTGCGGCCGGTTCCTGCGCCGTATCAGCGCGAGTCTTAGGCTTGGCTCGGACTGCGGTTCAAGAAGCCTCTGGCGCGTCTTCGGGCAAATTGCCCCTTGATGTGGTGTGGCAAGCGAAGCTCCGTTGCGTTGGTAACCTGTTAACATAGTGATGCCCTACCTGAGGTCGGGCCTTTGGTGCTGCACCGACCTGCTGTCGACAGTTATTGATGGGCCTCCTGGATGGATGCCCCCATTTCCTTTCTGGTATACCGCACACCCTCCGCGCGAGGGGCAGGGGGAGAGGTCCATCATGGATGCCATTTGGGTGAACCTCTTTTTTTCTGCGTCTGTTCTTTAGAAAGAAAGACATCTCCAGGCTTTCCTAGGAAAATAGGTGATATCCTAAAATATTAGTAGTCCGGTGATAGCTTAAAAAAAACATCAGAACCGAGGTTCGGGTTCTTTGAAAATTTCATTTTTTGACCCTTCTCCGCCGGATGGTGCGAGCATCCGGCGTTAACTTACATCGAGCAACGACTCGAATGCCTTTGATTAAACGTCGTGGCAACCTGTTCTCGGAGACATGCACATCCACAAAATAAAGTAAAAAACTCAAAAGGGCAGCGGCCTTTTGGGTCCGATCAGATGCAAACAGATTTGTTTGGGTTTGTTGATTTGTGATTTTTTTTTGGGGCCGACTTTTGGATCGACTTGAAAGCCGGTTTTGAGAGTTTGATTTATTTGGACAGGTTTCTGTGAATTTTAAATGAGTTTCCAAATTGTCAAAACCTGATTTTTGATGTGTTAACGGATTTGTCTTAAACCTGAAATCTCTATGCTTTAGATGTAACCGAGATCTGATTTTCACTTAAGGACTGATTTGGGATTCCACCGAGCCACAAAGGGGCTGGAGTGAATGGATTAAGGTGGGCCGAAATGGGCCTGTTTGTGGGCTGATTTGGGATCGGTTCTAGGACCTGAACGTGGGCTGAGCAAGGGCAGCTTCGGTCCTGCTAAAGGGGTCTGTTCAGGTGGCTTTGAATGGACCGATTGGGGCCTGTGTAGGGGTGTTCTGGATGAGTCTGCAGAGGGGTTGTTTGCTGCAGGTTTTAGAAGCAGGTTATGGGTCTGCTTGGCAGGCCTGCAGGTGGGTCGAATTGGACTGGGCAAGGGCCAGACTTTTGGGCCTGAGGTGGGGTCCTTGCAGGTGATTTAAACCGGGTCAGACAGAGACTGGATGTGGGCTTAACCTGGGCCGGCAGGTGGGCGGCTATGGGCCTGGTGGTAGGTCTGGAAATGGGCCTGGTTGCGGGCTGAATGCAGACCGGTTGTAGTATGTCTGCAGGAGGACCGATCGGACCTGTTTTAGGACCTGAGCAGGGGATGTTTGATACCTGCGGGTGGGCCTACTCAGGTGGCTGGATGTGAGCTGACCAGACTTAGATCGATTGCCGGTTGTGGGCACCTGTAGGTGGGCTAGATAGGGACTAGGGAGTAAGAGAAAGGCCTGCGTGAGGGTCTGTAAGCGCGGCAGGGGAATCCCATCTCAGCATCTGTTTTACTTTGCTTATTTCCAGATTGCTTGGAAAAACGGTTTTGCTGTTTGGATTACAGATTTCTGATTTTTTTGTTTTAGTTTTCATTATTCTCGGTTTGGCGGTTTGCATCGCCTCCGACCCATCGGGCCACCTTTGAATGCCCAGCTTCATGCATCGATATGAACATCAAGGCCTTATTCATTGAAAGTCGGAGTGCATGGAGTACAACAAGTGGTGATCCTTCCCCCAACTTAGATTCTTCACTGGTTTAGAAAAATTTCGGCATTACGACGGCATGCCGGCAAGTTTCTAACTTGGTGAAGTTTACCCGTCCAATAAGGTTAGTCGGTGACTTAGCCAAAATTGGGGGAAGGATCGACGGCTACGGGAGCTTGCCCGCGCCCTCGTCCGGATCGACGGCTACGGTAACATGCCCGCGCCCTCGTCCAAGGTGGAGTGCCTTAGTTTAGGTATTACTTTCGCGTTCTGATTTTTTTATTTATATTTTTTTGAAGGCCACTTTGGGCCGGTCCATTCTATCGGCGTTCAAAGCCGGGCTTCATTCTTTGCTTAAGCTTGAGAGGACAGCCTTCTAGGAGGCCGAGTCGGACCCGTGGAGGGGCCGTTGAGGCTCAGCCCTCCCCTTGGTGAGTTGAGGGGGAACCGGACCCGTGGAAGGGCCATTGAGGTTCATCCCCCGCTTCTGCTGGATCAGGAGGAGAACCGGACCCGTAGAAGGGCCGTTGAGGTCCATCCTCCGCTTCTGCTTCAGCCACAAGGAGGCTTCTGCGGACTCATCCTTCCTCACCTTTTGCACTGCTGCAGGGGAGCTGCCATCGGGGCTTCTTGGAGGGTTTGCTGGACCCGTGAAAGGGCCGCTGGGTTTAGCCTCAATGGGGCTGGAACCTGATCACAAAGGGACCGGGTATGGGCTGTATATGGGCCTGTTTGGAGGTCTGTTGGATGGGCTGCAAGGGGCCGAAAATAGGCTGCCTAAAGACCTGTTTTGGGCCAGCTTTGTGTAAGCTACAAATGGATGGAATTTAGCCACGTGAAAGCTGTCAGACTTGGGCTTAATTGGGGACAGTTCAAGGCCTGGGTAAGGACCAGGAAATGGGCCAATTGTGGACCGGCCTGGGGTCTGCTGGATAGGCTGAACGGGTCCTGAATTAAGGGGCCGGACAGGGTCCAGTTTAAGCTCTGATTTGGGGCCGAACAGGGTCTGACTTGGGGACCTGCTGGAGCTTATGTAGAGTTCTGATTTGGGGCCGAGCAGGGTTTGATTTGGAGACCGGTTGGGGCCTGTGCAGAGGTCTGATGTGGAGACCGAACATGGACAACTTAGGATATGGTTAGGAGGTCAGCTCGGGTGGCCGGAATAAGGCCTGGTTTGGGGTTTAAATTGGGGCTGAACAGGGCCTGATATGGGGTCCGGCTGAGGCCTGATTGGGTGTCTCTGGATGAGCCGAGATGAAGTTGGCAAAGGGATTTGCTTTAGGCCATGGGTTGCCGATGACGATGAAGACCGATTTAGGCCATAAGAGGGGTTGAGAAGAGAATTTGGAAGGAGGTGGGGAGGTGTCCATAAGGACTACATAACTATATTCTTGCTTGTACCCACCTGTGTTTTTTTTGATCCTTGGATGGAATGGAAGAGAAGGTGCAACCGAGGGGGGGGGGCCCTTCCACCAGGAGGAGATGGCAGCAGATGAGCTTCCTCTTCCTTCTTCTCCTTCTCTTCTTCTGGCCGCGGGCAGGGGCCTGGAGCAGGTGCGCTAGGGGGCGGCAGCAGCAGCAGGCAGCAGATGCACAAGGGCAGTTGGAGCTCCAGCAACCTGTCGGCGTCCTGTTCCCCTCTTCCCTTCAACCTGGCGCGCCCTCCCTTCTTATAGGGACAGATGGCACTCCAAGAGTCATGTTCTCTTCAATGTAGGGTGACTTTTGGCTTTCCCATCTCCTTGAATTCCCATCAGTCTTCAATACTGGACTGACCCTTGGTGTCCCCCACGTAGGCTGGCCACATTGGCTTCTTCACCTCATAAATGGGTCAAGGATGAGGTGGCTAGACAGGTGGCTTGGGCGGTCAGCCCTGCTGAGGTGGCAGGCCAGTGCGGCCTGTTCCCATTGGCCTGGGTTTGGGCCTGGTCGCGGCTAGCAGCCTGGCAGGCTGGGCCTGTTCCTCTTTGGGCCTCGGGTGGGCCTGCAGGTAAGCTGGATTGGCCGCGGCCCGAACTCCTCCATGGGCTGGTGCGCAGGCCTCTTATATGGGCTAATTTACCCAATTATGGGTTGGCCGTCCAGAACACATGCTGGGGTGGCCGATTGGGCCTGACTTGACTTAATCATGGACTATCCATCTCACTCTTAAGTCCATTTCTTCTTTAGCCCAATTGTCCCTTCCTCTTTTTTTAAAAAAATCTTAACGCCAACAAATATGTGTCTTGCGTCGCATGTATGTACCATTCTTCTCCAATGAACTTCATCGTTGTAGAGTATATCTTTAGATCTATTGAGCTTCTTGAACTAACAATATGTTCTTCCACTTCCAATGCTCCATCATTGTTGCTCTTTGATGTCGAATCATCTAACATCTAGTATTGATCTCAGATGTTTGACATTGGCATGCCTTCTTGTCATTCATTGATAGTTTCTTCATCTACAATATCCAATGAATCAGTTACAACATGTTTACATTTACCCTTTGATATCTTATCTTGATAAGAAGATTCTCCGATCTTCTGTCTCTTTGCCACCGAATAAGAGATCTAGAACTCCTCGCCGGAGATACATCGTCGAGTTCTTCTTGAGCTCATTCTCAATCTTCTGAGTTAAACTCAGGTTCGTTTATTCTTTCTTAATCATTTACCCAAGTTTGTAATAGATTTTGCTCATCGAAGATCTCCAAATCAATATCAGCTTCTTGCATAGTCACTGGCTCACTTTGCCATCTAGATGCTTCCTATTTCCACCTATGTTCCTCCTTCTAATTTTCCCTCATCATCTTCAAATTCTTTAGCTTCAACCCCATGTTGTAATAACAATACATTAACTGCTCCAATATTCTTGACATCAGCCTATTCCTCTGCTTTATATAAATTATATTAAATTCTTTCACGTCTAGAAACCGATGCAATTTGACTCAAGACTCTTATTACAACATCCGCCAAGTTCTTGTATCGCATGCCCTGCCATGATCTATCCACTAGTCAATTGTGTGATATCATTGTATGTTAGAAAAAAATTAAAATAAATTTATCACCTAAATTGCTAACAAAATATTAAATGGTACGCATTAGGACTTAAGAATATAACAACTCGTTGAACTTTGAATGTCTCAAAGTGGAATACCCTCATTCAGTAGTCATACATCTTTGTTAACCTATTTTACACTATTTAGAAACTCATTATTTGGCTTGAATATTGGACTATGACAATATCTATAATTAATAAAGTGAATTGGAAAGTGGCAACATTGATCCTATCGACAATTGATAATATCTCACCATTTGCTAAAATTTGAGACCATCTTTACGATTTCATATGTCACCCGCTTAAGTACATCATACAGATAACTTGTGTCTACACCTTTATTCATATCTACTATTCTGATAACATTGACTAAGGTTTTCACTATATGAACCATCTCCTTTACAACTCGCCGAAAGTCTCCTCAACCTATATGATAGCTCAACGAGACTTACTGTTGAGCTATCATCTCGTATGAGATCGTGGATTTCCTCTTCATCCCGGTTGTTTGATCCTCTCCCACTACCACGTTCACTCTCACTTTTTGAACGTTGACCCATCAATCAGTTGATACGTCGATACATGTCTTCATTCCCAAATGGCATGTGCTTTGCTTCCATAGCCTATATCAATTCATCTGTTTGTAAAAATAATAATTAAATATTAAACTTGTAAAGACATTACTATGATTTCGTAAACATCAATGGCAAATACTATTATTGAAACTTTTATCCCGAGTATTTTTTAAATGCTCTTATCATGTCTCGTAATTGTGGACCAAACACATTGTGGGTTCGAAAATTTTTTCCCAACCGGTTTCCTTGTGCCGCTTTGAAGCTCCATATGCATGTTTCAATGCTTATAAATGCATATAGAATTGAGCTCTTACCTACAATGGAATCCGCGTGCATAGTGCAACACTATCTTTCATCCTAGTGATGTGATACTTCAAGTGGAAAGTTATTCTGTACATAATCTTTTTACAATTACATTGAACTTTTCTCTCCGTCATAGATATCAAGTTGCAATGAAGTTGAGTCGGATCCTTCCGAGTCACGTCGGAAGTTTGAATGTCATGGTTTAAAGAAGACATTAAAGAAAACATAAAAAAAATAAAGACAACACTTAGAAAAGAGGTTAGTAACACAATTAAACAAAAAATGATTTCTATGAAGTCTTGAAAAGAATCAAGATGCTTGAAAGAGAAAATTAGCACTAATTAAACAGAAAGAGAGTTTTAGAGTGAGAAAGAGCTTAAGCCTGGATTGCAGAATCAAAGGAATCGGTCCGGAATCGGATCGGTGGATTCCATGCGGAAGGACCGATTCCAGCAGAAATTCCGCGGAATCAGTCGGAATCGGTCTGAATCGATCCAATTCTGGCGATTCCGTGTGGAATCGGTCGATCTTGACCGATTCGACGGAAGACCGGTCTGCCGGTCCGGTTCGATTCCCGGCTCGATTCTGGACTGGTAATCGAACCGATTCCGGCCCTTTTAGGGTTCGATTCCACGGTCGATTCCGGCGATCTAGGCGGCGGCAGAGCTCGATTCCGGCGATTCCACGGCGATCTAAACCTCGGAATCAAGGATTCCAACGATTCCATCGTCGATCCCAGCTGTATGCGCCAATTCCAGGGCGATTCCAGCGCTTCCAGCGGCGATTCCGGCGGCGATTCCAGCGATTCCGGCTATTCCAAGCTACTTCTTCAAGGGATTCCGCCGATCCAAGCTCCGATCGGCCTCGATTCAACCTCTTCTTCGATCTTTATAAGGTTATTGGAAAGATTTCTTCGCCGAAAACTTGGTACGTCCATTCTTATGCGTTTCCAACGAGTCCGAGCGTCGTTAAACTTGGTGATTTCCGACCAAACAAGTCCGTTTAAGTTCTGAACTATTCGATTGAATGTTCTTTGTACGGAAAAAATTCCGGATACCCCGTACGCCTATTTTTACGCGTTTCCGACGACTCCGAGCATGGTTAAACTCGGTGATTTTTGATCGAACAACTCCGCTCAAGTTGTTTGAACATCGATTGGATGTTCTTTATACGGAAAAAATTCCGGATACCCTATACGTTGATTTACAAACATTTTCGACAAATACGTAACCCTTAAAACATACCGACTAGTGTGTCTGATGGGCTGTCTGCTTCCCGAACAGCGCTTAAAGAAATTTTTATGTTACCTAATAATTTTTAGTGCATTGTTTACAATTTTTGCAGGTCTAAGCAATGGCTGATCAAGGTGATGCAGCACCAGCACGTCTTTCTGACGTGGGTTGGGAACACGGGCACATGGTAGACCCGATCAGAAAGAGAGTACAATGCAAATGATGTGGGAAGGAGATGAATGGGGGGGGTGTTCCAGCTGAAACAACATATTGCCAGAACAGGTGGAAATGTAAAGAAATGTAATAAGGTGCCGAGGGAGAAGAGTGAGGAGATGAGAGACTACATGACAGGTAGAGCCTCTCAACGGACTGTTAGGATTGAGCAGAAGGAGGAGTTGCACGACGAGCTACTCCAGAGGAGGGACCGCGATTTGCCTACCTGGAAAGGGAAAGGCAAGGGGAAGACACCAGCCGAGCCGGAGTCAGAGAGCGAGGAGTCCACAGACTCCGAGCTTAGACGTGCTAGGCACGCTAGCAAGCGTGCATTTGCTGAGGAGGAGGACAGGAGGAGGGGAGCAGGAGGGTCAGGGTCCAGAGTTGACCCAACTCTTGACCGATCAACATCGGCTCGCCCTTCCCGGGATCGAGAGACTGACTCCAGGAGACAGGAGCCATACCGTCATTTTACTTCTACCAGTACTCGATTTACGCCGAGTGATGAATATTTATTTAGGAAACAGAGTGCTGGGCAGATAGAGATTAAACAAGCTATGAAAGGGGTGAAGGCAACAGGAGCAGCTGCAAAGAGAGTCGTTCGCCACATTGTGCAGTGGTTTTTGCATGCAGGTATCACTTTTAAATTGGCATTTGTGTTTTATTTACTTAAACTTAAGTTTTGCCTGATCCAAATTTTTTTTAACTTGATGTAGGCATCCCAGCACATGCAGCCACCAGCCCCTACTTCTAGACGATGGTGGATGCCGTGGGTGAGGCTGGACCGGGTTTGCAAGCCCCGGGCAACAGACATATATACGACGCTGGCCTGGATGAGGAGGTCCGTCCAGGAGTTGAAGGAGTGGATGGATGGATTTAAATTGGTGTGGAAGGAGAGGGGTTGCACAATTATGTGCGACGGATGGACAGGTATCACCAAGAGAAGTATGATAAACTTCTTGGTGTATTGTTCTGAGGGGACCACGTTCTTGAAGTCGGTAGACGCTTCTGGGAAAATTAAAAATGCCGACTTCCTTTTTTCTTTGATGGATGTGGTGGTGGAGGAGATCGGGGAGGACAGTGTGGTTCAGGTTGTCACTGACAACGAACCTTCATATAAGGCGGCTGGGAGAAAGTTGATGAAGAAGAGGAAGCACATGTTCTAAGTGCCCTGTGCGGCACATTCTATTGATCTCGTATTAGAGGATATAGGCAAGGAGGAGAGTGTATCCACCCTTGTCAGGCAGGCGCAGACGATCACGTCATTTATTTATTCGCATCCCCGTCTGCTACATTTTATGAGATCACACACAGGAGGGATGATCTTGTTAGGCCTGGTCCGACTCGTTTTGTTACGAATTTCATTGCATTGGAGAGTTTACACCGGCACAGGCATGCATTGGTTAGGTTCACACAGTCCGAGGAGTATTATAACTATATGGCGGACAACCTGCATGACAAGAAAGATCAGCTGGAAATTCTTTTTAGGTCTGAGAAGCATATCACTGACAAAAGATTTTGGGAGAGGATTGCCTACTAGTTGGCAATCATTGAGCCACTGGTAGTTATCTTGAGGTTGGTAGACTCAGATGACAGGGACCAGATGGGCACGCTGTACGATGCCATAAACCGAGCAAAATTGAAAATAAAAGAGAAAAATCTCAGAGGTTCAAAAAATTATTTTTGCTCACTTACTTTAAGTTTATTCAATAATTGTCTTATTCATAATGTTAACTATTAAATTCTTGCAGGATATTTTTTGAACCCCTGCATCCAATATGGAGGACAGGTAGTGAACAACAACGAGGTGATGCGGGGTACACTAGCTGTTATTC
The DNA here is from genome assembly GCA_036172225.1 of Cryptocoryne crispatula var. balansae. Taxonomy (NCBI): domain Eukaryota; kingdom Viridiplantae; phylum Streptophyta; class Magnoliopsida; order Alismatales; family Araceae; genus Cryptocoryne; species Cryptocoryne crispatula. The sequence goes on along the minus strand of CM069919.1, from coordinate 44,674,784 downwards.
AACGTCTCTGCCGATCTCAGCAGGACAAGATAGAGACTGAGATAGAAGTAAGTTAGAGTTTATTCAATACTTTGGAGTAGCTAATTATTAGACAACTAATGATTTTTTTTTAAAATTTTTTCAGATGCAGAAGTACAAGTTGAGGGTTGGCGTATACTCAGATGTTGATCTGAAATATTCGTGCGACAAAGTGTCACCTGGTATACTAATAGCTTGATGAAGATTTTATTTTCTTTTCATATAAGTTACATCAAGATGATAGGCTAATTGTTTACATTTTCTCTTTTTTTTCTTGCAGCTCAGTGGTGGGTTCAGGTGAACACCGGGAGTGGATGGAATCCACTTGCTGCCATCAATATCAAGATACTCAGCCAGAGCACCAGTTCCTCCCATTGTGAGAGGAACTGGAGTACATTCAACCTGATACATACGAAAAGGAGGAACAGGTTGAACTCAGACCGGCTGGAGAAGCTGGTCTTCTGTCATTACAATATGAGGCTGCGCATCAAGAATATCAAGAATCGACAGAAGATCAGTGAGGAGCGATTTGCACGATTCGCAGATGGTCCATACGAGCAGAGGCATACCTCCGCCACACCACCACCTGAGGAGGTGGACATGGATCAGATATTCCAAGAGGAGCATGCACTTGCCTTCTGGATAGAGGAGAGGGCAGCCACAGATCATGCAGCTGAGTTTGATCCCGAAAACTGTGCATGGGTTGAAGGAGAGTTAGATGGTGTTGAAGCCGAGGAGGATGCTCCAGCTCCACCTCCACCTACTTCTCAGGCTCAGGCAGGGCCTTCTTCTACCCCAGCAACTATGGAGCAGCCACCTGCAGCTTCAACCCCAGCTTCAGTCCCAGCCACCGTTACTCAGCCCATTCATAGTTCAGAAAAAACGAAAACAAAAGTGACCGCACGAAAAATGGGCGGATTTGCAAAGTTAAAAAAATCTTTGGATTCTGGTACTTCAGAGATGACTGAAGAGGTGAAGAGAATGAAGCTAGAGGTCAGGCGTCCTGTGAGCCCATATGACAGCATGCAGGCTCCTTCTCACTCCTCAGTTGATGATGAGGAGTGCATACCAGTGATGCAGCCATCAGCAGCAGCCCAGTCACCTGATTCATGGCATCCAAAGCCGTATTACACGTTGGATGAGCAGGCACCGCAACATTATTTTATGGAGCCACATTATTCAGCATTTGGCGAGGCTCACCAGTAGTGGATTCCTCCACCACCACCACTAGCTCCACCAGAGTCTGCTTACGTCCCGATCGTCTCGTAGTCCGATCCATACGACCTTGATAGCATGGCATCAACATTATTTTCATATGGATATAGTCCCGAACAATATACAAGACTGACCACAAAGGAGGAGCGTCGACAGCAGCAGGGAGAGAAGGAAGACCAATATCTATATCTTAGATATTGGTAGTAGATTGATATGATGTAAATTCTTATTTTTTATATTTTCATGATGTATCAACTAATTGGTTTTTGAATCAATGAAATATGTGGAATATGTACTTAACTTCAAGTGGAGTTCATTAGTAATTATTCGATGTGATCCTATGGATGAATGCTAATCTTATTTTTAAAATTTTTTCTAACTCATTTCCTATTTTAAGAATTTTTTATGATTTTTTTGAATTTTTTTGATGAAAAAAAATTCAAAAAAAAATCGATCCAGGCCGATTCCTGGATCAATTCCCTTCCCAGGAATTGGCTGATTCCGGTCGATTCTGGGAATCGCAATCAGAATCGGTCCCAACCGATTCCGATTCCGGAATCCTTGAGCTTAAGAGAATGAGGGAGTTGTAATGGGTAGGAAAAGCCTCTTTGGGGCTTTATATAGGACTCTAAGAGGCCTTGGGGGGCCTTGAAAACCCCCTTAGTAACTCGGTCGGGTGGGGTCCTAACCAGATTGTACGGTCATGTGACCTGGCTGCCGACACCGGGTCAAAGACCCAGGGTCTCAACCCACGCTGTAAGTCTAAAATTCAACTAGGTCGAGCTGGATCTCACCACCCGACGAACCATAATTAGGTCCATGACCCTTATCGTCTTCAACGTGACCTCAACATGTCCCAGTCGACGCCTATTTGTTGATGCCAACCTCAATAAGTGGAGATGCATCGCTTTTGTGTGTCTCCAATTTTATATCTTTTATTTTAGAGTGATCAAATGCAAAATAGATGTACATCATGTAATCCATGACTTTTGGAAGTTAAAATTGTTCAATGAAGTCTTTGCATGATAATACACCATTAAACCACTTATATAAACAACGCCTCCCACGATCTTCTCATTAGAAAAAGAAGACAATGATTCTAAATAAACATTTGAATAAAGATAAGTAGTATATATTAAATGACATCGATATCTAAAAAATTAACACAAAGGAGACAGCAAAAAAATAATAAAAATCAATAAAAGAGCAATTAAATTGTAAGCTTAACACTTAATGGAATTCAACATAAATAAAACATACGTGAAACAAAGGCCAGTAAAAAAGTTAAAAAATAACAATTGAAAAGGAAAAATCTGGATCAACAAAATAAATCAATAAAAATTATGCATATCATAAAATAAATAATGCATTTTGAAATAACAATAAAACAAGATTTTAACCCAAAAAATAAGCAAGCAAGATACCTAATCCATAAAAAAGAAAGAAAAGGCAAACACCTAATCAAAAAATAAAAAAAATAAAAAATACCAGCACAAAAATGATGTTCAACTTCAATCAACAATAAATATCAATAAAATGATAATAAATAAAAGTTAATACAAATAAAAACAGACCGATCATAAAAATCACAAAACATTAATACTTCAAATAAATTAAAAAATAAACAAATAAAAATCCTTCCTTCCGAAATAGAAAGCGTATACTTTTTACAATGAAAAGGAGCAAATAAAAATTCCTTTCATAAATGATGATTCGAGGTTTCAACATGAAGACCTGAGGTAATTTGGGAATAAGGTAATTCAATATTATTTAGATAATATAAATATCTGAAAACATAACTACGTGAGTAGAGAAAAAGAATCTATCTGTTTGACCCCAAATAATTTTGGGATTAAGATTATATCTGAGTTGAGTTTAGAGGTGAATCAATATGCTCGACAAGTAGTTCGATACTTGACTCATTAAAAACTCAACTCGGATTGTTTATTAAGTTAAATAAACAAGTAGGAACAGGAAAAAAAAACTCGGCTCGGCTTATAAACGAGCCGAGTCTGAACAGAGACCTACTTGACTTGATAAGTTTGTGAATAACTCGATAAAATACTAGATTAAATATTTGATTAACTACTAGATTAACTGTTTTTTAAATAATTATATTATAATTAAATTATATTTATGATATATGTTTATTTTTTTAATATTATGTAAAATTTTATATTTATATGTCTAAATAGTTGATAAATTTTAAATATTAAATTTAAATAATGTTAGATTCGTATTGGTGCGTCAACGACCCGATCTCCTCTGTACAAGTCTATGTCAACTAGAAGTCCAAAGGTGCCAGTAGCCCTGCGTATTGGTTAAGATTCACCCTTCATGATTTAAGCCCTAGCCTCCACCATCTGCGTTGCGGCGTTGCGTTGCCCCTTTCCTTTCTCTCTTGCGACCAGACAACATCACTCGTTCGGTATTCGACAGCTTCCCTAGTCCGCGAACTAGCAGCCAAGGCAACAGATCGGCAGATCAGCAAGCTCCCTTTGTCTCCGATTCTCCGCCTCCCCCAGCCTCCGCAACCTGTAGGCATAGCAGGACGCCAGCCTGCACGGGCTGAAACCACAAGCTCCCTCCATCTCGGCCTCCCCCTCTGGGCTTTGGTCATCTATGCCTCCCCTTCTGGGCTTTGGTCTTCTCTGTAGCTGTGTCAGCGAGATTGTTCAAGATCAGAGTTTTTTGTAGTTTGCGGCGCCACACTGGATATGCATATTGTGCGGCGAAGACGGTTGGATCTGCGTGGTGCAGCCTACTAGGCTCCATCTCCTTCCTTTCTGCAGCTTTATCGGTGAGGTGTATCTCTCTTTCTCTATCTCACAGGTACACGCAACTCTCACCCCTCGGCTCGCTGCACCCAACAACTATCACCCCTTGGATCAATAGCAACGCCAACCGTCGATGGTCTGACCCCAAAGACTATTTGTTCCCATTCCCCCTTACATGCATCCTCCGAGAACAGCTACAATTGTGAAAGAGTTAGTACTTTTATTTTCCATAGTTTCTCTACTTAGAAATACGAAAAATGCCCGGATTGAAGCATCCCCAATGCTATCCCCACTCTGCTGGATGCGAGTGATGGCGATGCTCTTGTCCCATTTATGTCATTTCTTTGATTCTTCCTCTCTTGAGAAGAGAGAACACAACGCTTGCTTAATGGCATGGCATGATAATGCAAGAAAAAAATATGACGATCAGAAATTTTATCTGATCTGAAATTTCAGATGTGATGTGATCTGAAATTTCAGATCTCTCCCATGACAATTCTATATAGATGCAATAAATTTCAATATGATCGGATGATATAAAGGGCATAAAAATTTACTTTTATCTTGATTATATTGATTTGGTTGTGTCATCTATTATCTTCTTTTGTAGGTAGCACAGACATCATTACTTTTGCATCACCAATCATCGAGTTTAACGATATCATATTCTCAAGACCTCTTTTAGTGTGGTATACCATTTTTGTTTTTAGAGTTCATATAATAAATTTGTTAATAATATAGTTCTTACATTTATTAGTCATCTTTTAAATTTTTTATGTCAAGGTATGTCTTATAATATCTTAGAAGACGAGATCCAAGAAAACAACATTGCATCTTTAGAAATAATGCCATCTAGTGTTGTATCTTCTTCAAATACACTTATGGAACAAAGTGGAGAAGGGGTAAATGAGAGAAATGAGAAGATTGTGGTTGTCCATAAGGATGTTGAAGAAGAGAATAACCCTTATATAAAGAGAAAAAGAAAGAAGACATCGGATGTTTGGTAAAATTTTTCCATCGTAAAACTTCTTGATGGAAGTGAAAAAGTGTGATGTAATTTTTGTAAAACCAAACTCAACAAAAATGCAACTGGCCCTACCACCCAATATAAAAGACATTTGGATACTTGTCCACGGCATCAAATAAGTAAAGGGCAAAAACACATCAAGTTGGAACACTCACTCCAAGGCAAGTGCTATTCAAAAGGCCCATACTTGGAAATACAATCATCATAAGATTAGAGAAGTTCTTTCTCATATGATCATGGTGCATGAGTTGCTTTTCAATTTCATTGAATATGATTTAATCAATGTATTGATGAAGCATGTGAATCCTCTTTTTGAAAAGATCAGCAGAACCACCGTAAAGAATGATTGTTTTTCTACTTATGATCTCGAGAAAAAAAGATTGGAAGTCATGTTTAGAGTTATGAATAATGTTAGTATCACTACTAATTTATGGAAATCTGATCAAAAGGTGCAATACATAGTTATAACTTTGTCATTTTGTAAACAATTGGAAATTACAAAAGAGAGTGCTAAAATTTGTTTTTGTACCCCTCCTAATTCCGATGTAGCCATTCATGATGCGCTTTATAAATGCTTAGAAGAATGAGGCATTGAGAAGAAGTTGGCAACTATAACAGTGGATAATACATCTTACATTGATACAACTATAAGGATGTTGAAGGATAGCATTTAATTTCAAAGAAAACTGATTTGCAATGGAACTTTATTTCATATACGTTGCTATGCTCATATTTTAAATATTTTAGTACAAGATGGACTTTCTGAAATCCAAAATGTGATTGGAAGTGTTAAAGATAGCATAAAGCATATTTTTGCTTTCACACAACATCTAAACATATTTAGTGAAATTGCTAAACAATTATAACTTCCATCAAAAAAGTTAATCTTAGATTGTTGTACAATATGGAATGCAACATACAATATGTTAGCTTGTGCTATAGAATTTAGAAATGTTTTTCCCCAATATCAAGAAAGAGATCAAGCTTATATTCATCTACATTCTGAGAAGATTGGGACAAAGTTGAGGAAGTATGCTCTTTTCTAACAGTATTCAATGAAGTCACTAATATAATTTTAGGTAAAATTATTTAATTGTCGTATAATTGATTAAGAATCCTTTTATGTGATTTTCTAATTTGTTTCTTACTATTTAATGTTTTTAAAATTAGGTTCTGAGCATCCAACATCAAACTTGTTTCTTCCAAAGTTAGTGAGTATTAAAGAGTTGCTAGATTTAAGTGTGTATGGATCTAATTTTATACAAGACATGGCACAAAAGATGAATGAAAAATTTGACAAATATTGTGGTGAATGTAATTTATTAATATCCATTGTTGCTGTATTGGATCCAAGAAATAAAATGAAATTGATTAAATTTTGTTTTCGTTCTATATATCCTAAGGATGTAACTTTTGAACATATCTCTTCTATGCATGAAAATCTATGTACAATGTATAAAGAATATGTCGAAGCTTATACAAGTGCCAATGTTGATAAAGGTGCAGATGGTGGCTCTGATATTTTTGTGGCTAGTGGTTCTGGTAACAATTCTAGTTTTGGAAGAGGTAGGTGTCTAAGTGGAAGACAAATTTGATCAGTATATTAGAAATGTTGACACAATTGAGAACATGAAGTCTGACCTTGATATTTATTTGCAAGAAGGTGTTTTCCTTTGTGAAGAAGGATCAAGTGAAAATTTTGATTCACTAGAATGGTGAAAAGCAATAATTTAAAGTTTAGGATTTTATCAAAGATGGCATGTGATGTTTTGGTGATCCCCATAACAACAAATACATCTGAATCCGCATTTAGTGTTGGTGGAAGAGTGATTGACACATATCGTTCTACTATAGGAGTAGAAATAATTCAAGTTTTAATGTGTGGAGAACATTGATTCTGTAATTTTTACGGAATAAAAAGAAAGACAAAAGTAATGATTTTTATATAAAATGAGTGTAGTATGTTATTTTATTATATAATTCTCATGATTTATTTTTTTGTCTAGACCGCAGAATCGGTTAAAGAAATTACTCTTCCATGACGTACTGTTCAACATTATGTTTGTTATAACTATAAAGAGAAATACTCATTTTTTGTCATATTTTTTAATTGAATCATGTTCTAATGCATCTTAAATTGTTCTACAGGTTGATTCCAGGATGGGGCATAGGTTGATTCAAAGATGGGATGGGCAATGCTTGTCATGTTTAATTTGATATGATGTTGTGTATTTTCAGACAAGATGTGAAAGTGTTTTAATTTGTACTTTAAAAGTTTATGTCAAACATGTTGTTGAGGTTGTATGTTGTCTTAACTTTATTAGGTTAACATTATCATCCCTTGTTAATTCGTAGTTCTCACAATAGACAGATGTCACTGGATTTTGGAGAGCAAGTGGAAAAGGTGTTGATTTATGGCAGATTTAAGGAAACCTCTTCTCACTTATTACTGGAGCTGTTTTGTATATTCTTGACAGCCATTTGGGTGTGCTCTGTGAGGTTCTGGAAGACACGGTAAAGTTCCTGCAATCAAAAGACCAGCAAAGTACAACAGTGTCCTGAGATAGGTGCCCTTCTACTTCTAGCTTCCATGGGCTACATCTTCTAAGAGAATGGAGAACTGCAGATGCAAAACAAAATTGTTCTTTGAATTAGCTACTCAAAGACATTTTCTCTTAGTATGTTGGGAGAGTCCTCTTATCAACTCAATAGAGTTTTGTTTTGTCTGTTCTTTCTTATTCATTGCATCTTCCATTTTAACATAAAAGAATTATAGCTTGTCTTGCAGTTCACCTTCAAAAAAAAAATAGAAAAGGAAAAGGTTGGACTACTGCTTGTGACTTTCAAGACACGTTTTAGTCTAAGCTGCTCAAAATTTGGGGTCTTGAAGGTAATTCTCGGTGTAATTGTTGCTTCCCTTCTTGATCTTGTGTGTTCTTTTTTCTTTATTTGTTGCTGCTTACTCTGCGATTTATCTATATAACTGATAATAGTAGGTATTGCTTTCTCTTTTGCTAGCTTGGTTTTTATTTGTCCATTATAATTAACGAACTGAAGCGTAGTTACATGATGTCTTGAATAAAATTTTTTCAGAAGCTAATATAAAGAGAACGACATTGAATGAGTTCATTTTTAAATAGAGGCAAGCAAAATCAACTAGCTGCACTATTATGAGAATGGCATTGTCCAGGTCCTTTTGGTATATTTGGTTATTCTTACCAGTTTTGTTGGTTATTTTATGGGTCAATCTTTTGGTTGTTCTTACATTTTTATCAAAATATATTATGGAAGGGTGTAGTGCATGCTTTACTTCTCTGTGATATTACTTTTCTTAGATGAACTTATCAACCTATTCGGTATGCATCTGCAGTTAAGCTGTGGCTTCTGCAAATTATGAAGCTTGATGGACAGAAAACTTGAAGTATTGTTAGTTATTTTAAAGTTTTGCCTGGCATTCAATATTTTTTAAAGATTTTATCAGGTGTCTTAGCATATTTTAAAACTTCTTAAATCGAATCCGAGCTTGAACTCAAGTTTTAAGTGAACGAGCTCAGTTTCGAGCTTAAAAATGAGTTCGAACATGAATTTGATTCGAGTTCGAGTATAATAGTTATTCGAGTTCAAGTTAAGTTGGCTCATTTATATAAACGAGCAGCTCGATGAGTCGAGCTCGAATTCGTCGAACTTAAATCGAGACGAGTTCGAACAAGATCTTTGAAAGCTCGTTAAGTATCGAGCCAAATTCAAATGGTTAAATAATCGATCGAGTCGAGTTCGAACAGAGCTCTAGTCGGCTTGTATTGGCTTGATTGCACCCCTAGTTGAGTTGCTAGTTACTTCACCCGGCAAAAGAAGAAAATGTCCATATGAAGGTTATGATGGAGGAGATTGACCCCAATTTGCCACAACCACCACTCCTTTTGCTTTTCTATGGCTGAACATGTACACTATGGCCAGAAGGGGGGACACCAGATAGCTGATCCAGTTGGGAAAAGGGCAGGTGATGGCCAATCGGCCATCTCCACTGGTTCCCCTCCTTCCACTTCTTGTTATGTAGCCCATCAAGTCCTGGGGAATTGGACCCAATGAAATATGTACTCGGGGCCCCACCTCCATTGTGGCTGGATGGTGTCAACTACAGCTACTGTTTTGGGATCAAAGCATGGTCAATCAGCTAAGAAATACTTGATGAACTTCCTTGGCCATGTGAACCCCAGTAGATGCTGTACAAAGTTTTTTACGCAACCCAAGGATTTCCATATCAAGATCAGACCTTGGATAGCCAGGGCCAATCCTGATCTGGATCAAGATCAAATTGGCAGATTGGGCTATCTGCCGGAAGCCCAGTATCAACCTAGATGCTCAATTCAGCTAGCTTAGGTGAGTGTTGGCCTGAGTCTGACAGGAATTGTCCAATCCAGCTGATTCCAAGCTAGAATTTACAGATCCTAGCTCACTGTTGGCCAACCAGGGTGATTGCAGCTCAGCCGATCTGGTTAAACATATTGGCCTATCCTGGCTGACAATCAGACTAGGATCAGCCTTCCCTCAGGAGTTGAATGGGTGGCTTGGAATGGTTCAGATCCAGATTGGCCAATCCTGCAAACCATGCTCTACTCCTCCTTTCTCTTTCTTGCTGACAAGTGAGCCACCATGGAGAACCCACCAGGTTGAGTCTGTGAGGAATCTTTCTTCTTAGACCATGTGACCCCCACCAGTTGGTAATCTGGTAAGGGTGCACACTAGGTCTTCTACTCTTCTCCCTATGGAAAGGCTTTAAAAGTCTCTCTTTCACCATTGCAGCCTTTTCTTCTGTTCTTTTTCCCCTTTTGCAACCAATGCATGCTCAACAATCATGCAATATGAGCTTATTCTATTTAAAAAGATAAAACAATATTAAAGTTGACCTGCTGAAAATGAATTAACTGGCCAAGTAATTTGACAAGAAAAGAAAACAGGAGGCATAACAGTCCGACAATGCAATGTCAGTTTATCATATGTTCAAGCAAAAATCATCCAGTTCATGGGCAAAAAATTCATGTTCACCAACTATAAAGGTAATAAAGTTCTTAATTAATTGTAGGTATATTAGAAATCCCATTAAAAAACCCAGTATCAAGTGACAGAAGAAAATTACTTTGTGGAGATTGCCAGCGTGGAGACTTGCAGTTCTTGCAAGTTTTGTCAGCATAGCATGAAGTTCCTTCACAGAATACGTGAGTGAGGGTATCAGGGATCCTAATGATTGACATGATTCTCTAAGCATGAAGCAGTAAGATTTGTACAGTGCTTGTCCATGATGAGGAGAAATTTCTGTTCCTCTTTCTCCATCTCTAGACAAAGCATCAGACATAGAAGCTACATCAGTTGCTAGAGAAGCCTCAAGCGGGAGAAGGATTGAATTCACCTGCAAGAGCATCAAAATAACACAGACAATAAGATCAGCAATATGCATCTTTTATCTCTAATAAACAAAGAAAAAAAAATCATTTAAGCACATTTGAGAGATCTTCTGTTAGTGTACTGTGGAGGGCAGCAGCTTCCTTTCCCAAGCTGTAAACATCATGTAAACCTTCTGCGATTGCTAGAATCTGCAAGAAAGAATTAATTTTGGCTATCAAAAAAAGGAAAGACATTTAAGCAATAGAAAAAATAAAACACAAAAAATGAGAAACATGCATGTCTAACAACCCAAAACTAAATTCAGAGACATCACAGATGGCCACTAGGAAAGCTGACTCGTATCTCACCATTACCATCAACTATGCCAACCTAAAGAAGGAAGCTTCTACAAAACGTTATCCCTGCTTCTACAAGTGGCATAGAACGTTGATGTCTTCCATTGAGGGCAACATCTTTTTTATACCTTTATTTGGACACGAACACCATTCTGTGTGATTTTCTTTTTCCAGAAAATGTCCAATTCTTTCTGAATGACAGTTCTAGAAATTTTTGTACTAATTATTGCTTATTCCCACACCGCCACACATGGTATCCATAGGTAACTCACAATTTACTTCATTCATGGTGATCATGAGCTCAAGCTTCCATTTGTTTTCTTGGTTTATTGCATTCATATTACCTCCGTACACAATATAAAATCATGGAAACATAAATATAGGAGAAAAACCCACGATGTGTGTCAGTGACAAATGAGGCAAAACTGTCATCAATGAAATGAAATTGAAAACTGAAGCATGGCTATCATGATTAGAACCCTACATTATGCTTAACTCCTGATTGAAATTTGCACAAGCTACTGGGATGCAAGTGAAGGGAGATCCTTGTAGGACAATAAAATCACAAGGCTATACACAAGCCTAAGTGAAAAATGGATGAGTAACGGGATCAACCATGTGGAAATGCACAGCACAATACCACAGCTTGTAGCTGCCACATTCTAAGAAGAAAAAATAGATGGAAGTGGAAGAAGCTCCCCACAGGAGAGTGCAGCATAATGCCACAGGTTGGAGCACCCCATTTCCTAAAAAGAGAAATGGGCAAAAGAATTTATGGATCAGGATCAGCTCCTAGATTGGCCAGGCTGATCCCAATCGAGATTGGGATCGGATCAGCTCAGCTGATCCAAGGGTTCTTCCAAAAATTAAGAAACAAAACGAAAATATCAAGAAAAAAATGAAAAAGAATGTCCTGCCTAATGTTTGTAAAGTCTTGATGCAGTCTTGAGACGTTTTGCCAAAGCAGCGTGAGGCATAAGCCTTGAAACTTATTTAGGCATATACCTCAATTTTTAAAAAAAAATATAACGTAAAAATATTTAAATAAATAACCATACAATCCACAAAAGGCTACAATCAAAACAAAATATAATCAGCTATTAATTATTTAAATTTATACATTATATGAATAAAAAAGCAAGATCAATACTTTAGCGTATAGAAAGAGTGTGTCAATAACATTTAATTAAAAGTTTGTTTCAACAACATTTAATTCTAAATAATGCATTTAATACTTGTATTTTTGACACAGTTGACATTTTGTATTCATATAAACATATTACATTAAAATAAATTCAATAGATTCAACAAAACACACTCCGAGAAGAAAACATAAAAAAATGCTACAAAAGTTCACATGATGGAGAAAGAAAATACTCTCCTTGCATAATGGTTCATAACTCTCTCTCTCTCTCTCTCTCTCTCTCTCTCTCTCTCTCTCTCTCTCTCTCTCTCTCTTTAAATGCCTTTGACTGAGGCTTATACCTTGTCACTGCCTCAGCACCTCACAATGTCTCATCTAAAGAAAGAGGTAAACCTCGAGTTTTGCCAACAAGTCTCACTAAGGAGGTGAAATGCCTCGCCTTGAGACATATGCCTTAGCATCTCAAGGTGGCACCTTATCTTATACAATGATTCTCCCCAAATGATTTTGGATCAATTTAGCATGGATTGGGGTTAGAACACCGCCAAGAGGTGGTGGCAGACACCCCCACATTTTTTGCCTATCAGTCAAAAACTGGATGGACTTGATACATAGGTGAACTATCTCTTAAAAACTAGATCCCCAATATATCAGGTCCATCGGACATGATAAGCACCAGAGAAGGGAAAACACTTCACCTCCCAGCAATGAACTGCCACAAATCAGACATGGATCAATCAGAAATCTGCATACCTAGGCTGATGCATCCAAGGCTAACCAGATCCCAATGGAAGTCGGTCCCAAGATCAGGATCCTCCGGGAAGGATCCATTCTGCACCTGGGGATCTCAATCCAGAATCAGCCAATCCTGCAAACCATGAATGGCCAGGAGTGGAAGAAGCTCCCCTTGTTTAGAGCTACCACAGCCAAATTGAGAAAAAAATAAAAACACTAACCACCTATTTCAGGTGAAGATTTGTCTCGATAAAGTGGTAGCATTTGCTATAAAAGGGCTGTTAATTTGAACTGGAGAAATGAAATGAATCGACTTGTTCAGCTTGGTTTGGTAGATCAGTGGATCGGTTTCTTGAACTGAACTAAACCGTTATATCATAAATCCTTTGGTTCGGTTTAGCACCCATCTAACCTGAACCAAGCTGATTAAAAAGTTGACCTGTTTGTCAGTTTATCTTCTAAATTATAATGATTTTAAAAGTATATTATTATGGATCTATATAAAAATAGAGAAAAGATAGTTCTCTCTTACAAATAAAATACTAAACTTAGAGCTGATCCTAGTTAGTTATTTTATATTGATCTAATATTATTTTATCATTATATATATATTTTATATGCTGAACAGTGGAACCAAACCGTTCGGTTCAATTCACTAATGGTTAGGACTTTCAACAGGCGAGTGGGCTGTAGGCTATGTTCAGGGAGCCTCAGCACTGACTGTGCACTGACAGCAGGAGGGCACTCGCACCAGAAGGATGATGCGGTGCAACCAGGCGGGAGTAAGGAAGAGTGATAGGGAGGGGAGAGGAACCGAGGGGGGCATCATGACGAGGATGATTCCACCGGTCAGATTATGTCTGCAGTGCAGTCAACATGGGGGAAGGGACCCTGTCAGCAAGCATGAGGCTCTCGCAGCATGGTGAAGTTGCTGGCGACCCACTGACTCAGACTGGAAGCAGGACACTAAGAGGTGGCGAAGGTCTCCCAAAGTGGCAGCTGATGCTTGCGAGCCATTGGGTGTATCTCCAGCATTGTAGTGGTCATCCTAGCAATGCAGTCATTGATTGCAGAATCGGTGGGATCGGATTGAAATCGGCCAATCCTAGAATCGGATCGGTCGATTCCCTACGGAAGGACCGATTCCGGGAGAAATTCCCCAGGAATCGGATAGAATCTGCTGGATCGGATCAGATCCGATTCCAACCCGATTCCGACCGATTCACCTAGGAATCGGTCGATCCGACCAACGCCTGCAGGTCGATTCCCACGCAGGAACCCCACAGCAGCTAGCTCCCTTCACGATCCAACGATCCCAAAGCGATTCCGAGGGAGGAATTAATCGATCCGGCACAGGATCGCTCGATCCTAGCTGTCCGCGGCAATTCCGGGGCGATTTCGAGGATTCCAGTGGCAATTCCAGAGATGTTCGATTTCAGCGATCCCTTCAAGGAATTCCGCCAATTCAAGCTCCGATCCACCTCCATTCAATATGTTCTTCGATCTTTGGAAGATCAAAGATAAGATTTCTTCACCGAAAACTCCGTACGCCCATTTTTACGTGTTTTCGACGACTCTGAGCATGGTTAAACTCACTAATTTCCTACCGAATTTTACGCGTTTTTGACGACTCCGAGTATGGTTAAACCCATTGATTTCCTTCCAAACAACTCCATACAAATGGTAAGAATATCGATTGATTGTTCTTGGTATGGGAAAAATTTTGAAAATCCCATATGCTGATTTACGACCCTTTCTGGCATAGACGTAACCCTCTAAATATACTGAACAGTCCATTTGACGGGCGGTCTGCTTTCCAAACAGCCCCTAAAACAATTGTATCTATGTCTAACAATTAGCTATGAATTGTTTACAAATGTTATAGGTATAAGCAATGGCCAATCACGATGATGTAGCACCAGCACGTCCTTCTGACGTCGGTTGGGAACACGGCCACATGGTAAACGCAGCAAGAAAGAAGGCACAATACAAGTGGTGTGTGAAGGAGATGAACGAGGGTGTGTTCCGACTGAAACAACATATTGTCAGAATAGGTGGGAATATTAAAAAATATGATAAGGTGCTTAAGGAGAAGAGTGAAGAGATGACAGGTAGAGTCTCTCAACGGCAGATTAGGATTGAGCAGAGGGAAGAGTTGAATAATGAGTTACTTGAGAGGAGGGACTGAGATTTGCCTACAGACTGAGCTGAGCTGGAGAGTGAGGACACGACTCCACAGACTCCGAGCTCAGGAGAGCTAAGCATGCTACCAAACGTGTAGCTACTGCGGAGGAAGAGAGGAGGAGAGAAGTAGGAGGGTCTAGAGCTGACCTAGTTCTTAGTCGATCAACATCGACTCGCCCTACTCGAGATCGGAAGACTGAGAGAGAGAGACAGGAGCCACACCGCCATTCTGTCAGTACTCGGTTTACACCGAGTGATGAGTATCTATTTAGAAAACAAAGTGCTAGACAGATGAGGATTAAATAAGCCATGAAAGGGGTGAAGGCAACAAGAACAGCTGTAAAGAGAGCAGTTCGCCACATTGTGAAGTGATTTTTACATACATGTATCACTCTTAAAATATAATGTATGTATGTTTTATTTAGTTAACCTTATTTTTTGCTGATCCAAATTTTTTTAACTTAATGTATGCATCCTAGCACATGCAGCCACCAGCCCTTACTTCCAGACGATGGTAGATGCCGTGGGTGAGGCTGGGTCGAGAATGCAAGTCCCGACCAACAGTCATATATATGGTGGTGGGCTGGATGAGGAGGTTCAAGAGTTGAGGGAGTGGATAGATGACTTTAGATTGGTATGGAAGGAGAGGGGTTGCATGATTAAATGTGACAGGTGGACAAATATCACCAAAAGAAGCATGATAAACTTCTTGGTGTATTGTTCTAAGGACACGATATTTTTGAAGTCGGTGAATACTTCTGAGCAGATAAAAATGCCAACTATATGTTTTCCTTAATGGATGCTGTGGTGGAGAAGATTGGAGAGGAGAACGTGGTTTAGGTTGTCACTGATAACGAACCCTCATATAAGACGGTTGAGAAAAGATTGATAGAGAAGAGGCAACATCTATTATAGGTGCCTTGTGCGGCACATTCTATTGATCTCATACTGGAGGATATAAGCAAGGAGGAGAGTGTTTCTACAATTGTCAAGCAGACGCAGACCATCATTTCATTTATTTATTTGCATCCCCGTATACTACATATTATGAGATCATACATAAGAGGGCAGGATCTTGTTAAGCCTAGTTCGACTCGTTTTGCCACAAACTTCATTGCATTAGAGAGCTTACATCGGCACAGGCATACACTTGTCAAGTTCAACCATAGTTGTCAAGGCGTGCGCCTAAGCGGCGCCTAGGCGCCGCTTAGGCGCAAAGGCGTCTTTTGGATGAACGCCTGGGTTGAGCGCCATGCTCAACCCAAACAAGGCGTACGCCTTGACCGCCAAGGCGGCCAAGGCGTATGCCTTGGCCGCTTAGCCGCCCGGCTTAGTCGCCCGGGCCGGTTTTTTTTTCCCCCTTGAACCGGAGCCGGTTTGTTTTAAGTTGGGTGCGCCCCCACCCGATGCCCCACCCGATGCCCTCGGCCCCGCCTGGTGTTCGCCGTAAGCTGCTGCGCCTGGTGTTCGCCGTAAGCCGGAGGAGGACGACGTGCGGAGCCGAGGACCGCCTACCATCGCCGGAGCCGGAGGAGGCTTCAACCGGAGTCGCTGCCGCCGCCCTCAGTGGTCGCCGCCGCCGCCTGTAAGCACCCGTTCTAGGGTTATTTAGTTGTTCTCTCGGAAGCTTCCTCATTACGTACAGAGTTAGGTTTTTCATTTTTTTATTTTTTCATGAATATCTTCGCATTTCTTCCTTGAAGTTGAACCTTACAACATATATTACAATGTCTTTATACTTCGTCTACATCTCGGTTGTTTAAATATTGAAGATAATGATATTTTAACGTCTCCGGTTTGTCGACAACTTCCGAACTTGTCCAATATCATTTTTTTTTCTTCAAACAGTATTTTAGCTAATCAAATTAGTGGATATGTCATTTAAAATCTGTTTTGTATAGTTTAAATAACGTTTTGATGTTTATTTATGTTTATGTTTATGCCTCACTAGTGCATTGTGTTGTTGTAACTTGGATTGCTTAGTATTTGCATTTTGCATATATTTTGAATAATATTTTGCAGGTTTTTGTAGAAGAAAAGAAGTTCAAAAAATATTTATATTAATTGGTAAGTCTATTTACTACACTTTGTCTGAATTTCTTCAAAATTTGATATTAATCCATGTCATTTTTTCACTTAATGTATGTACATGTTATTAGATTTTATACATGTTATGGTCATTCAAATTTACCTTGCCTACATACCCCGCCTTACCGCCTAGGCGACGCCTAGGCGGACGCCTTGTCGCCTAAGCAGAATTGGCACTCTGCAACGCCTTGGACGCCTTGTCGCCTTGACAACTATGAGTTCAACCAGTCCGAAAGGTATTACAACTATATAGTGGACCACCTGCATAACAAGGAAGACCAACTGGATATTCTTGTTAGGTCTGAGAAACAGATCACTGACAAGAGATTTTGGGAGAGGATACTACCTGACAATTATAGAGTCCCTGGTTGTTATGCTAAGGGTGGTAGACTCCAATGATAGGAACCAGATGGGCACCCCATATAATGCAATGGATTGGACAAAACTAAAAATAAAAGAGAAGAATCTTAGAGGTTACAAAAAATAGTGGAAGATCATAAATGACCGATGGGACAAGACTTTGCAGCATGATGTACATGTTGCAAGTTAGTGGGTGAAAAAAAATATTTGTGCTTACCTATTTTCAGTTTAGGCAATAAGTGCCTTGCTCATAATGTAAAACTAATATTGATAAATTCTTGCAAGATATTTTTTGAACCCTCGCATCTAATATGGAGGACAGGTGGTGAACGACAATGAGGTGATGCGGGGTACACTTTGTTATTCAGCGTTTCTGTCGATCTCAGCAAGATAGGGCAGAAGCTGAGATAGAAATAAGTCAGAGTTTAGTTAATAATTTAAAGTCAATAATTATTTGACAACTAATAATTTTTTATTCTTGTCATTTTTCAGGTGCAGAGGTATAAGACAAAGGTCGGGGTATACTCAAATGTTGATATGATATATTCTTGCGACAAAGTGTCTTCTAGTATACTTATTTAAAATAAAGTTTTGATTTCCTTATCTTATAAGTTATTGAAGATGTTGGGCTGATTATTTGTCTTTTTTTGCAGCTGAGTGGTGGGTTCTATCCACTCCTAGTGTTCACCTGTGAGAGGAACTGGAGCACATGTAACCTGATACATACAAAGAGAAGGAACATGTTGACCTCAGATAGGTTGGAGAAGCTGGTCTTCTGTCATTACAACATAAGGCTGCGTATCAAGAATATCAAAGATCGACTAAAGATTTCAGATGAGAGATTTGCACGGTTCACAAGTGATCCATACGAGTAGAGGCATAACTTAGTCACATCACCACCTGAGAAGGCGAACATGGATCACATATTCCAGAAGGAGCATGCACTTGCTTCCTGGATAGAGAAGAGGACAACCAGGGATCATCCCGTTGAGTTTGATCCAGATGACCGTGCATAGGCAGAAGGAGAGTTGGATGGTGTAGAGGCCGAGGAGGATGCTCCACCTACTTCTCAGGCTTAGGTAGGCCCTTCTTCTGCCCCAGCAACTGTACAGCAGCCACCTCCAGCGTTAGCCCTAGCTCTAGCCCCAATCCCAGCTACCCAGCCCATTCATAGTCCAGGCAAAACTAAAACAAAAGTAGCACAAAAAATGGGCGGATTTTCAAAGTTAAAAAAATCTTTGGATTCTAGTGGGACATCAGAGATGGCTGAAGAAGTAAAGAGAAGGAAGCTGGAGATTATGCAACGTCTTGTGAGCCCAGATGACAGCATACAGGCTCCTTCTCACTCCTTAGTTGATGATGACGAGGAGTGCATACCAACCACGCAACCATCAACTCAGCAGTCACCTAATTCATAGTAACCAAAGCCGTATTTCATACTGGATGAGCAAACACCACAACGGTATTATATGGAGTCACAATATTCAGCATTTTATGATCCTCAGCAGCCATGGATTCCTCCACCTGAGCCTACCTACGTGCCACAGTCCGATGCCTACAATTTTGATGACATGGCATCGTCATTGTTTTCATATGGATATGCTCTCACACTGAATAGAAGACTACGCACAACTGAGGAGTTTCGAAAGCAGCCGGAAGAGGATGAAGACCAATATCCATATCATGGATATTGGTGAAGATGTGATAACATGTATACTTCTACTTTTAGGTTTTCATGGGATACAATTAAAATTTATTATAGTTTTTGCATCTCACCATGTACTTAACATCTTATGTTTTATTAACATGTTCTCTTGTTATGATGTTACAATTAATAAGTTCGTTACCATCTTCTTATCATACATTGTAATATTACACATGTAAGTATTAAGAAACAAGAAAAAAAACTTCATGTTCTTCGAACCGGCCGATTCCGATTCGACTTGGCCGATTCCATGCTTCAATCCATGTGGATGCATACTAATCTTGTTTTTGAAATTTTTTCTAAACCATTTCCTATTTTTCAGAATTTTTTCTGATTTTTTTAAATTTTTTGATGAAAAAATATTAAAAAGAAACCGAATTCGTCCGATTCCGACTGATTCTCGATCCCGATTCCAATTCCGGAATCCTTGAGTGCAGTAGATCTTTATCGGTGTGGGTGAAGCTAGTTTTCTGTTGAACGGCAAGGGACCAGCTGACATAAGGTGCTGTTGTTTCCATCATAGGCCGCTGCGGGGAGAAAATGGAGGAGGTGAAGGTGGTCCAAAGATCGGACAGGATTGAGAGGGAGAGGCAATGACAGCAGAAGACTGAAGAGAATAAAAGAGGGGGGCAGGTGAAGGAGAGAGAGAGGTAAGGAGGTCATCTGAGAGAAAAAAAAAGGTGTATGTAACTGTTTTTGGTTCCTTCTCAGCCTCCAAATCATAGATCGCGGAATCGGCCGATCCGGATCGGAATCGGCCGATTCCTGGATCGGATCGGCCATTGCCGATCCGATTCTTGGCTGAAGGACCGATCCTGAAAAAAGTTCCGGCAGAATCGGTCGGGATCGGCCGGATCGGTCGGGATCGGATCGGAATCGGATCGGAATCGGAATCGGATCGGCCGAATCGGTCGGGATCGGAATCGGAATCGGAATCGAATCGTTTTTTTTCATTTTTTGCTATTCCAGTCGGATCGGCCAGAATCGGTCCGAATCGGCCCGGATCGGTCTGGGATCAGATCGGATCGGAATCGGATCGTTTTTTTTTTTTTTTGCTTACCGATTCTGGATCGATTGTCTTCCATTGGATCGGTCGGAATCGGTCCGATCCGATCCGATCCGGATCGGATCGGTACCCACCGATCCCGATTCCGATTCCGATCCCGCGATCCTTGCTCCAAATACATATCTTTTATAGATCTCTCCTTTGTACATTTTAAAAGAACCCCAAAATTATCCCAAAGGTAAAAACACACCTAGCTTGGTAGTATTTAAAGCATGTTTTCTTGCAAGACTCAACAAAAGAAAACTAACAAAAATAAGGACCTACTGTGGCTGCCATGATGGCAGGACAAGTCACTAGTCGTCATCGATCCACAATGAACACAGTGTGACAGCGGCGGCAGTACATGTGAGATGGGGTTAACCGAACTCGAGCGTAAGTGTCTTCACCACCATACTACCCTCAGAGGTGTGCATCTGATTTCCCAGGCCAGGAGATGGCTGTTGGCTTCCGTTCTATCATTCCTTCCTAGTTCTGCCTAACACAGAACCCACATGCAGCCATAGTTCTGCCAACCCCCCTTGCCTCTTGGCAGCACTGAACACCAATGCAGTTGACCTGCCTCGTCCACCCACACCACATGTTACAACTCCCTAGCATCCTGTGAGCCACACTACCTGCACGGTGCTGCTCCCTCCACCTTCCCCATTGTACTTCAGGGTGGCAAGTCAGGCTCACCTGTGACCATCTCCCAAACCATAATCAGTCCTCACATCCCTTCCTCTTCTGCTGCATGGTGGTCACATGGCCAAACAGCACGGTGTGTGTTCCTCTTAAGCCCACCTCTTTCTCCCACCCCATACGGACCACTGTCCAACATTGCCATGCCACCCACCCCCAATCCTCCAGCCATCATTGAAGTCGTTTGCTTGCGACCTGAGCCCTACCTCAGTCATGCTGACCCATCTGCCTGCCCTGCTGTGTGCCAAGAACCCCAACGATGCATCACCATGTTTGATCCCTGCCCAAGTCCAGCTCCACATTCCAATCTGCACTAGCCTCTCTCTCCCCCTCACAACATGAGAACCTCCACCATCGGTGCACAGCCCTTCAGCCTTCATCACGCACCATGTCGCTACCTGCACCCACAGCTCCCCTCAGCAGCCACACCTTCATTGCACCATGATTTCCAGGGTCTGGCAGTATGGTTATAGTGGCTGACTACACCCGCATTAACCAACCCACGAGCCTACACCCTGCAGCCCACTCTGCCACCTCCTTCAGCACCAACGATGATGCTGCAGGTCTGTCCTCCAGAGAGCACCACTTGCACCAACACCTGTTCATCTTTGACACCACCTTCTTCATAACGTGGCAATGATCTGCTATCTCCACCAAACAAGGTTTACATACGGGTTGGCCTTTCAAGCAGCAATGTGCCCATTGTAGCATCTGAAAGCACAGTTGCTGTTCATGGACTATCTCAAACAAGAATAGCGCGGTTAGTTCCCAATGTTCCATCAACAAAGCTTCTGAACTTTGCCGCAACTCCTTGGGCCACTTATACTGAGAGGCTCTTCCTCACTCCAGCAAAGCAAGTTCCAACTACGGACTGAGATGCCTAGTTTTACTGCTGTGGTTGAGATCAAACTTAAAGGGAGCTTCCCAAAATTGAATGAAGCAATATAAACTATTGACCTGTTGCAGGAGTTGAGGCCCATTACTGTTTTATCAAAATGAAGCTAGCATAGTTCGCATGTCAGATAGAGGAATCAAATGGTAGCAACATCAGAAAATTCATATGCATCTAGCCTTTCCTCTTTGTTGCAACATGAGAAAATTCATATGCATCTGGCCCTTCCTCTACGTTCCACATCAATAATTCCAATTTGAGAGGCATCTTACAGGGATAGTTAAAATAACATCAATCATCAGTTTCTGCTAACAGTTTTTAACCAAACGTGTCATACCTTGCAGTGCACACCACTAAGCAAGAGACAACAGAGATCTTGTAAGCTTGCAACTACCCGGTAAAGAAAGAACTAACATTACATGCTTACTATTACAAGCATCATTTTGAAATTGATAGAAACTTAAGTGCAGAAGATGCAACATCCCCTACCACCGTAAAATCTCAGACGCAAAAATAAAAAGAAAGAAATGGTATGACAGAGAAATGATGTGCCCTGGTGCATAAAATTCTTTACCTCCTCGAACATATTTCCACATTCAGACGTTAATGCATTATGACCCTTTGAAACACGACTAAAAGCAGACAACGTAACACTGGCTTCATAAGCACAATCCCGCATAGCAGTGAGCGTATCCTGCAGATCACCTGCAAGATATGTAAGCTTTTCAGTCAAGCCCATCATCCAAAAGATACTAAATAGAGCACATGAAAACAAGGAAGGCCGGGTCGGGTGTCAGCCCCAAAACCGACCTAGTCGGACAGGGTCGCAGCCCCGGGTCGGGGTTGGATTTATTTATTTTATTATAAAAATATTAAAAATATATATATATAATTATATAAAAATAAGAAACAATAGAAACAATATTTTCCATATTATATATATTTATGTATACATAAAAATTTACAGAAATATAATTATATTTTTATGTTACAAATGAATATGAGTGTTTTATCTATGTATATAAGTAAATATGATGTGTGTGAAAGAGAAGAGAGTTAAAGTAGATTTTTATAAACTTTAAGTATATAACATATTTATTATTATAAAATTTATATGTGCGATAGTATAAGTGATAGTGATATATTGTTATAATATTATTAAACGGGGGGCGCAGAGTAGTCGTAGATCGAGTCGGGGTCGAGCGACCCGGCAACGACTTGGGCGACACCACACAGGGCCACTGTAAAGTCGTCCGGGCCGGGTCGTTTCCAGGCTGGTCGACCTGTAAACTGGCCGGGTCGGGCGACCCGGCCGACCAGGTTGCCAACCAGGCCTTCCATGCATGAAAATGCAAAATAACACCCAAGAAATATAGCTAATATGATAATTGTCAACTGAGTAAGCTTCAATCCAGTAGTAACTAGTTCAAACCTGAAGCTGACTTGGCTTTTACAGAGGCAATAGAAAGTTCATTTGTTGTGGTGAGCAATCCACTTGCTGCAATTTCCATGCTATTCTGTGCTAACTTCCACTCCAGTTCAGCACCTAGAAAAAGTATCAGCAATTAGAAACAAAGAACAATGAGACAGAACAAAACAATTTAATATGTGATGCAACAAAAAATGTTAGTTTCCACCCTTGCTTTAGCACATAAACACAAGTACTAGCAATCAGAAACTAAAAAATGCAATAGAAAACAAAGCAATTTAACATGCGATACAGCAAACATGCATGGGTAGTGAAAAGCTAACAAGTTAATGAACTCACGTGTAAAAGCATGATATGTAACATCTAATTTTGTTAACACATTCATGTAAGTTTTCTGCCATGATCTACTGTCACTAGAAGATGTGTCACCCGGTATCCTGAAGAGATCATCTCTAGATGCTTCAAATGCAATGACAGAAGCACAGATCTTAATGACATCTGATGCCTGCTCTTGAGTAGCCCATAGTAACTGTCTCCTCCTCAACAGATGATCATGAAATTCAGGTGGTATTCCAGAGGCTTTAACTGAGGAGCTGCCCACAGCTGAACTTGATCCGGCACAAGCCCAACTCATTGCTCTCTCAAGCTGTGCCTCAGCCTGCATAGAAGTCCTTTCACAAGCTTGCAAGCACTCCAATGATGTAGTGATGGATGACATAGCAGACTGCATGTTCTCAAGCAATTTACATCTGTTAAGATTTAGGATGGTTGGAGATAACTTGTCAACAGGAATAATAGTTTCTGATATTATCCTACTCTTATGCAGGTATGGCAGTGCATAATCATGCAACCATTCCATCTGAACAATTTCCAGTATTGTCTTGTGAAGAGACTCGGTGAGCTCAGTAACTTGCCCTCTCATTAGAGTAACTGCAGATCTAGCAGCCCTGGCAGTCTCATGTGCATTACAGTATTCCTCGAGCATATGCTGCACCCTCTTGACTGCATTAAGATCACGTTTTACATGATCAGGATTGACTTCTTTCTTCATTTCAAGTAATTGTTGTAAAACCTCATTTTCTTTCTCCAAGCCTACTACAAGAGCTGGAGCTAACCTCTCTCTCAAGTATTGACCAACTTGCTCTTGAAGCTGAATCTCCAGCTTCTTTTTAAGAATATTATACAGCTGATCAAAGCCCAAGTTATGACCAAGTGAAGAAGAGATGTCATGTATGCATGAATCAAAAAAAGTGTCCATTATACTGACCTTCCAAACAAAGAAAGAATGGCTTTTCAAAAGGCCAGCAAACCTCCATATTGATTCTGAAAGTGAGTAGCCGCCATTCAAAAAATCAGCTATAGTGGATTGGGAAACGACTGAATAAGATGGATGAAAACCAAATGAGGATAACATCTTATCAACTGCTTCCAAATCTGAGAAGGGCTTCACTAGCATGGCAAGCAGCATCCTGCTTCTTCCAACTTGAAGACCCCCCTCCTCTGTGGCTATTACAGATGACAAATGCCTTTCAGCAGAGAACAATGAATTCCTAATATTTGCTTCTTTCTTCATAAGAGAAGAACTGTGGGCATCTTTTTGATTCCATGTATGGTGAAGGTGATCCAACTGTGCTCTGCAGGCTTCTTCTTGAGATGCAATTTCTTCTGCTTCTTCCCAAGATAGATTATCACGGCCTTTCACAGCTGCTTCTTCAAGAGCCAGTTGTTGCTCTGTGATCAATCCGACCTTCACAAAGTAACTTTTCTCAAGTTCCAATAAAGATGCTCTTTCTAGTTCAACCTCGACAAGCTGTTCTAATGCAGTGTCAACAGAACCCCGGATTTGAGAAACAGATCCAAAAGCTTCCATAACATCTGTATTATATGAAATGATAAATCTGATTACTTCTGGAAGTACAACCTCGGCCATCTGTTCAATCAGGCCTTTACAACAATTCAGACTATACTGAAAAATTGAAACCCAATTTCCTTCATCAGGATAGTTAGGATCATCAGTTGATGCAATGTAGTCAGACAAGTTAAAGCCAACCAAGTGTTGAAGTTCATTGATGAATCCTACCGCAAGAGCACACTTCTCTATCTGTTCCTCAAGCTCATGAAAAGCTTTCCATGTGTTAAGTTTGAAGCCGTCCTCTACAGATCTCCATCCAGTTCTGTACCAGTCATCTAAGATGTCAGTTACTTTGTTTTTCACCTCCTTAAATAATTCATTTGATGCCAGACGCAAGACAATTAAAACTTTTGTTGTTTTTTCTTCACGTTCATCTGGCATTTTGGTTTCCTTTAGTCTATCATGTTTACATGGCCAACCCTCATCTTCCTTCCAATTTTGCCATCCCTCATCCTCTTTTCTAGGATAACCAGCAGATTGCATATACCTTGTGAAAGCAGACAGCAAACGGTCCTTAGATTTCACTTCGGTATCTGAGCCTATGGAGTTGACCAACTCAGAACACTCATTTCTGACCTTATCAATTTCCATTGCATATTGTTCCATTTGAAGAAAAAGATCGCCATGTCTCTTTTGGATGGAATCACAATCTCGACTTTGGGTCCTTGCAAGAAGATCAGCAGCTTGTCTTCTAGCAAGAGAGAAAATATCAGGAGAAAGATTACTCACTGATAGCTGTAAAATCTGCACCCAGCCATGCACTGGACTGGTTGTGATATAGTTCAATGGAAGGACTCTTTGCAAGGCCAGTGAGTACTCCTGAAGAGACTTGATTGCATGTGAAAGCCGATCATTCAATTCTTCAACAATCTGAGAAACATCTTTGTCCAAATCATAGCATTGAGCTTGAGTTGGCTCTGGCACGATTGTCAGAGGTATGCCGGCTGCTTGGACAGCGGATGTAATAGACAAGGCCTTTTCATTTCCAGAGAGTTTCATGAATGATTTAACTTCAGTAAAAGAACCATTTCGTAATAATTCAAGGTTTTTATTATGGTACTCCAACCACTTTGCAGACTCCTGGGCTTTCTCAGTTGCCATTGCCTTTGCTTGAGAAAACTCGCAAACCTGTACTTCAAAGGAGGCTCTAGCCTTCTCAGAGATATTTGTTGCTTCAGCAACAATTGACTTTGCAGATGTTTCATGCTGCATAAGACTGGATCTTTCTTGATCAACACTGAAGAAAATGGCTGAGACAATTTCATAACGGTTTAGCACATCCAAGAATTTCTGAAACATATTCACACAGTACACACAGTTAGTGATTAGATAATAAATCTTCAAAGCATTCACAGTGATATCAATCAGACAAGTTTTCATCATACCTCGAGAGCAGATTCAGCAGCTGGCAGAGTAGCAAGCAAGAGATCATGATGTTCCTATCCATCAGAAAAATGTAGTTTCATGTTAAGTGAAAAAAGAAAAAGAATGCGGTTGGAAACCTAACAAGTACTTAAAATAAGGATGAAAGAAGCCTTAACTTCAACCACTAGATTCAAAGCTTCAAATTCTCAATATGTGACATTCAACAAGTAGCAAGTCTTAACCTTGTACAGAAAAGGCTTGCTCGATTAGTCCCTTTGGGTCCAAGGTACCAGCTGTGTGTATCATCGAAGGGTCTACTTCTATTATATGTTTTTTCCTCAATTACATAGCCACGAAAAACATTCCGTTGGCCACTCAAGCTCTTGTCCTCTTCCCTAGGGATCCCAGATGAGGGAACCCTAAGAGAGCAACCGACGTCAACTATTGTCCATGTACGATCCACGCTAGATCTGACCAACATCCTACCTCCTCTACGTTCTTTACAAATCCAAGATCAACCTTTTTAAGAAATAAAGTTTCATAGTGGCTTCTTTCTGTTTCATAATCTAATAAAGAAATATCCTCTTCAATAGGCAAAGCCCATTGGAATCCCGACCCAATCTTAATTTGAAAAAATTGACTTAAATGGCAGAAGAAAAAAATAACTGATTCAGAAAAGAAATCATCTGCTTCACAAAGAAATTGAAAATTTTCAAAACCAAAACTTTATCCATGGAATTGTAAAAATTAGGGATCGATGATTGGACAACGCAAAATAGATATACTTCTCTTTCTGTTGGGTTTGTCAATTGTGGTTTGTGTGTATTACCATACAGTAGATCAATCAAAGAACAATTACATAATACTAAGAACTAAACATGGGAAGGAAGAAGTTGCCTTGCACCCCTAGGTATTCTCTAGTAACAAGGACAGCTTGAAAGCTTGACTGTCAATCAGGATCCACTTTGACAAATATTGCTAAGCAGTTTTTAGATATCAATCAATTTTTCACTACTTATTTACTAGGCTTTCCAGATCAAGTTAAGACATTTCTTTGTTTGCACCGAGCACCTAGCACCTGTGTGATCAATGACTTGAAGGAGGTTACCCAGGAATTTCAAAACAATTGCATCTGATCTAATGGCAGGAGATTTAATAAGAGCTAGGAGATGGGCAGATTCGTGCAAAAAAGCAAACCATAGAATCATAGTTGTCAACATAGAGGTGCCAAGGCGCTTTTGCCTGGGTGCCTTTTGGGGAGCCCAAAATGCACCTAACATGGTGCTCCAGGTATTTTCACATGATTAAAAAAATAATTTTAGGAGGTTTTGCCCCCTTGATACCCCCAACAAAGAACACCTATTTAATGATAGTTTGAACATATTAATATATTTTACCATCACTTATATTATCATACATATTTAAGATTTATGATTATAAACATATATTATTTACTTAAAATTTATAAAGTTCTCTATTAACTCTTTTCTCTCTCTCTCTCTCTCACTTAATTTATCAAGATTAACTCATCCAAAAATAAATACCCACACATTCCTAATAACATATATAAAATCACATTTATATATATGTACACATAATCATATGCATTCAATTATAACTTACAAATATAATTATATTTCTAAATATATGTTTGTATGCTTGCATAAATATATATAGTATTAATATCTAATTTGATTGTATATATCCATATATATGTATATACATATATATACATATTTAATGATACCGCCTTGACAGCCTAGGTGACATTTAAGCGGCCGTCTTGTCGCCTAAGTAGAATCGGCACCCTTCAACATCTTAGGCGCCTTGTCTCCGTAACAACTATGCTCAAAGTGTAAAGACACAAGTTGCTAAAGAGTCAGAGGCCATCTAACTTAAATGTAAACAATATGTTTTCTATGGAACTTGAGCTATCCCAGAGTCATCCTCAAAACATTGGTTGGTATAAACACACCGACAGTTGTTTTTAAGGCATTAGAATGGAGTTATCGAAAATAACATGTTACTTTCTAGAGGAACGTCTTCCCAAGAGATGCCACACACGAGATGTCCAATTAATTCATTGGCAAGTACAATCAAGATTCAATTAATGCACTTAGCTAATAAATATATTAATATATCACAAAAAATATATTGTAATCCATATTCATTAATATTAAATATATTCATATGTCTACGTAATTATGCATTAAAAGTTGCAATAATCTATATAAATACTTTCTATGTTATCAAAGATGCTTGAGACGATCACCTAAGTGACGAGGTGATGTGAGATAGCTCTTCACTAGCTTGATTCAGCAAAGATCGCCTAGGTGATGAGGCCTATCATTGCCAAGACTTCCGTCCAGTTTGTACAGTGCCATAGGAGCTTTCTCCACCAATTTTGGTGAAGAAGACAGGTCAAGCAGACCCTCTTCTAAAATTCAACAACTTAAAAAAAAAACCAATGTGCTGAACTGCCCAGTTGGACAAGGTGTTTCAGCACCTGAATTGCCATCTGACAACTTGAAAAAAAAAGAAGTGTTGAACCGCCCGCGCTGTTTGGCACTTCTGGGTCACCTCCAGTTTGTTTTAACTTGTGGATTCAACTTTTAATGTTTCTGCGAGACCTGGTACATGCTTCTTCTTTGCCCAACTGCCTCTCCCGCAAGACCACAACTGGAAATGAGCATCAGACTACCTCTCCCCCTTCAGTTAGCCTCTACCGCCGAAGATGATTGTCTGGGGCACCAAAGGTGAGGCAAACCAAATTATAATACATGTTGCATAATGCAAATCTTATTATTAAACACATCTATATATTACTATGTGAACCTTTTTTTTACGTCTTCTTTAGAAAGAAAGACATCTCCGGACTTATCTAGGAAAATAGATGATACCTAAAATATTAGGTCGTCCGGTGATAGTTTAAAAAGATAAGAACCGAATCGGGTTTTTTGAAAATTTGATTTTTTGACCCTTCTCCACCGGATGGTGCGAGTATTCAGCGTTAGCTTACATCGAGAAACGGCTCGAACGCCTTTGATTAACCGTAGTGACAACATGTTTTTGGAGAAATGCACATCCACAGAAAATAAGAAACATAAAAGGGCAGCGACCTTTTGGGTCCAATGAGATGTAAACCGATTTGGTTCGAGTTTGTTTTATTTGT
Source organism: Cryptocoryne crispatula var. balansae (assembly GCA_036172225.1). Taxonomy (NCBI): domain Eukaryota; kingdom Viridiplantae; phylum Streptophyta; class Magnoliopsida; order Alismatales; family Araceae; genus Cryptocoryne; species Cryptocoryne crispatula. The sequence continues at coordinate 44,645,279 of CM069919.1, read as the reverse complement.
TTGTTAGTTGGCTTGAAAGTCGGTTTTGTTGATTTTGAATCAATTTGTTTGATTTGTTTGATTTGTTTGTTTGTTGTTTATTTTGGTTTCGGTTTGACTTTTTGATTTGGGTTTGACCGGTTTGGGTTGTTTTCATTTCAATTTTGATGTGTTTGAAGTGTTTTAAAACAATGTGGGGTTTTGGTTTGATTGATTTTTTTGTTGTTAAGAATCTGAATTTTGGTTTTAGATTTAGTTAACAATCTGGATTTTCTGTTTTTTTATGTTGGTTTTGATCCACTTGGATATTCAAAGTGTTGTTTATATGATTTCTTTTGGGATGAAGTTCAGTGGATTTTCAGATTTTTTATCAAACCAGACTTCTTGGATGTGTTTTAAATCAGTTGGAATCTGTTTTTAGCAGATTATCTGATTTCTTTTTATATTTTTTACAGATTTGATTTATATCTGAAATTTTGGTGGTTGACAAATTTGATTTGAATCTGAATTTTATCAGTTTAGATTTAATCAAAATCTGATTTCAGTTTGATGTGTTTCAAAACCGGTTCGGTTGTTGGATTAAATCGGGATGAGTTTAAGTTGAATTTCAAATTTCTTTTAATTCTGATTTTCCGTTTTGACTTTCAGATTTTTGTTTAGTTCTATTTTTTGTTTGAATTTTCAAATTTGGTTCTCTGTTTTGGTTTTATTTTTTTTTAGTTTGGCGGTTTGCATCGCCTCCGACCCATCGGGCTATCATTGGGTGCCCGGTTCATACATCTCAATGTTGACATCAAAGCTTCATTTCATTAAAAGATGGGGTGAAGTACATCGGTGTATGATATGATTGATCCTTCTCCCAATATAGGTTCTCCACTACTTTGGAAAATTCCGACATTACAACGGCATGCCGGTCATTTTCTAACTTAGTGGAGTTTACCCATCCAATAAGGCTAGTCAATGACTTAGCCAAAATTGGAGGAAGGATCATCGGCTACGGGAGCATGCCTGCGCCGACGTCCGGATCAACATCCCGGGATGTACCGGGGGGAGCCGTCCAAAAGGTACCCTTAGTTTTTGCATTTCGCATTTCTGTTTTCATTATTTGTTTTTTTTTCAAGGCTGCTTGGGCCGATTTTGAGTTCCATCGGCGTTCAAAGCCGACCTTCGATCTTCTTGGGCCGGAAGGGCCTGTTGGATTGCTTCGGGCCGGAACGGCCTGCTGGACTTGCGCCTCCATCTGTCTTGATGGTAGGGTAAGGGCCCGCCCGGACAAAACGATCGGCCCGTCGTACGGATTCTAAAAGGGTCTGGGACATCACCCCTACCCACCATTGCTGAAAATGGCGGATTATGCATTTCTGCTGGTCTTGATGGTAGGGTAAGGGCCTGCCCGAACAAAACGATCGGCCCATCGTACGGATTCCAAAAAGGTCCGGGACATCGCCCCTACCCACCATTGCTGAAAATGGTGGATTTCTGTACCCTGGCTGAGTGTTGCAGACTTGCCCCTGTTCGAAACTCCCTGGACTGCTGTCCTCTCGGTAGGCCACAAAGGGGCTGCTGGAGGGGACTTCAAACATTTCTTTTGAAGTAAACAGGACCTGTTTGAGGCCTGTTCGGTTGGGCCACAAAGGGGCTGTTTGGGTTTGATTTTAGGTGGGCTGGAAAGGGCCTGCAGGATTTGTGCTTGACCGCCTCCTCTTGTCTTAATGGTAGGGTAAGGGCCCGCCCAGACAAACGATCGCCTGTCGTACGGATTCCGAAAGGGTCCGGGACATCGCCCCTACCCACCATTGCTGGAAAAATGGTAGGCTTCTGCTTTATTACTTGTTGAGTGCCTCAGTGCTGCCCATCTTTTTAGAGCTCCATGGATTGCTGTCTTCCCGGAAGGCCACAAGGGGGCTGCTGGAGGGAACTTCGAGTTTGTCTTCTTTTTTGGAGGTGAACAGGACCTGTATGGGGTCTGTTCGGATGTGCCACAAGGGGGCTGATGGGGGGCCTGGGATGAGCCCAAACCTGGGTCCTGAACAGGGGGCTGAGCAAAGGCAGCTTCGGGCCTGTTTAAAGGGTCAGTTCAGGAGCTTTTGTTATGAACCGAAATGGGCCTGTTATAGCTCTGTTCAGTGGGCCAACAAGGGGGCAGAAATAGGCTTTTGGTGGTCTGAACAGGGGCTGATAGGAACCATTTTTTGGGCCATGGGTTGCTGATGACAATGAAGGCTGGTTTAGGCCATTGGAGGGGTTGAGAAGAAAACATAAAAGAGGAGGGAAGGGTGCCCTTAAAGGGCTACTGTTGCCGTACATTTTTTTCAAAAAAAAAGAAAAGAAAAGGAGAACAGATGGGCTGGCTTAGAAGCTGGGCCAACAGCCCATAAGATCAGCCACAACTGGGCCCAATTGGGCACCCCAGCAGGGGCCTTATTTACCTGGCCCATAATTGGCACATTTCAGCCAAATTCAGGCCTTGTGCACAGCCCATAGGAGAGCTTGGGCCGCAGCCTCCTGCTGGCCCAGAAAGGCAGAAACCAGGCCCAAGTTGGGCCAGCCCACTTCAGCTCCAGTGTGAACAGGCCCAACCGCACAACCTGCCACCTCAGCATTTTTGTGCGCACCATGCTGCCACCTCAGCCTCCCATCAGTCAGTTGAAGGAGGGGGAAGATGAAGGGTAGTCAATCAATTGGGTTAAAAGGAGTAACCTCCATGGGGGAGGCCAAAAGTCACCAACGTACTGCACCTGCTGGCTTTTCATCTGCCCCCCACTCTCTATAAGAGAAGAGCGGCGCGCCAGCCACAGAGGAGGCCGCTGAAGACGCCGCCAGGCTGCTGGTTTGAGCCCTCACCCTGCTGCCCTGCTGCCACCTGCTGCCTGCGACCAAGGAGAAGAAGAGAAAGGAGGAGAAGAGGAGAAGAAGACGACAAGGCAAGAAGGTATAATGGGTACTCCTCTTTAGCCCAATAAAGGGTCTTCCTTCTATCTGTCCTACGTGCCCTCTCCTGCCCCCTATCAATCCTCACAAAATGCTCCATTTCGGTCCATTCAAACCCCCTGAATTGGACTACATCACACCCTGTCCAGCCCCTTCAAGCAGGCCCAATGCTGTCCTTGTTCAGCCCATGTTCAGACCACCAAACAGGTCCATAACCGGTCCCCTTGTGACCCGATCCTTTCAACTCTCAGACCTCTCTACACAGGTCCAAATCAGGCCCAGATTAAGCCCATATTCGGTCCCCTCCTGACCTGGCTTAGACCACCTGCAGGTCTCCACATCTGACCCCAAACCAGGTCCCCAAAACCAGCTCCAAGCCAGGCCCTCGCCAGGCCCTGTCCGGTTCCCAACCAGAGTACAAGCCAGGCCTTGAGCCGCCCCTTGTGCAGGCCCATTCCGGCCCACCTGAGCCCACTCAAACAGACCCCAAATCGGTCCCAAATCAGACCCAAAAATGCCTCTTGTGCAGGCCTACTTTCGGCCTAATTAAGGCCACCTGATCAACCCCTTGTAGCCCATCAAAACTGACCCCAAAACAGGTCCTAAAGCAGCCCCTTTGTGGCACCTATTAGAGCCCTTGGTGAGGGTGGATGACCCGGGGATTCTTGGAGACCGCACGACGGTCCAAGTCTACTCCGGGCGGATCCTCAAGCCCCTTGTTTTCATGCCCTTTGAGCAACCCCTAAATAGACCTAAAACCAAGCCATCAAATAACCCTTTGCACAGTTCAAAGCCAGGCCACCAAGCTGTCCTTTGTACAGCTACAGCCCCAAACAAGCCCCTTAAAGCAGGCCATTTTCGGCCCCTCTTTGGCTCATAGTTCTGCCGCCACAACAAAAGAAGAGGTGCTCCAAAACAGGTTCTGCACAAGCTATACAAACAGGAGGTCAGCAGTTTGAAGGTAGACCGGCTTGAAGGTGACGGCCCGGCACCCCTTGGAAACCGCACGACGGGCCAAGGGCATAGCCGGGTGGCCTTCCAAGCCGGTTCCATCAAGAAATATCCAGCAAGGCAGCAAAATTTCCAGCAGGCCCTTCCGGCCCGAAGCAATCCAAAGCAGGCCCGTTGAGCCTATGAAAATTGAAGCCCGGCTTTGAACGCCGAAGGAATGGACCGGCCCGAAGTGGCCTTCAAAAAATTAACAAATTAAAAAATCAGAAATGCGAAAGCAACATTAAATTAAGGAGATTCACCCCTAGCGGGGAACTCCACCTTGGACGGAGGCGCGAGAATGTTCCCGTAGCCGGCGATCCGGACGGAGGCACGGGCATGAATCCCGTAGCCGGCGATCCTTCCCCCAATATGCCTAAGCTAAGGCTGGCTATTTTGGATGGGTAAATTTCACTAAATTGGAAAATAGCCGGCATGCCGTCGTAATGACAAAATTTTTCCAAAGTAGTGAAAAGAAACCTATATTGGAGGAATGATCAATCACATTGTACACCGATGTACTTCACCCCATCTTTCAATGAAATGAAGTTCGATGTCGATTTGGAATGCATGAAACCGGGCACCCGATGGTAGCCTGATGGGGGTCGGAGGCGATGCAAACCGTCAAACTAAAAATAAAATCATTTCAAAATCAATCTGAAAAATCAAACAGAAAACTAAAACAGAAAAATCAAATCTGAAAGTCAAAATAAAAAAATCAGAATTAAAAGAAATCTGAAATTCAACTTATTCCGGTTCAACCAACAACCGATCTTCAACAAGATTGGACCGGTTTTGAAACATATTAAATCATAATCAGATTTTGATCAAATCAAAACAGATAAAATTCAGAATTAAATCAAAACTGTCAACTAAAAAAAATCAGATTCTGAACCAAACCGACCACCAAAATCAGGTTTCAATAAAAATCTGTCATCCACAAAAAACCAGATTCCAATTAAATCTGCAACCAAAAAATCCAGATTTGAACAATCTACTAAAACAGATTCTAACCGACTTCAAAAATCTGATTTTTGGCAATTTGAAAATTCACTTAAAACCCACTAAACTTCTCCCAAAAGAAATCAAATAAACAACTCCAAACACCCAAAATGGATCAAAAACCCAACTCAAAACCGAAAAATCCATAAATCTGAAAAAATCCAGAATCTGGAAATTCAACAAACCAATCAAACAATAAATACCAAAATTGCTTAAAACACTTTAAGCACATCAAAAATCAAAATCGAAACAGGTTCAAAGCAACCCAAACTGGTCAAAACGAAACCAAAAAATGAAAAATAAACAAATCAACCTAACAAATAGATTCAAACTCCAAAACTCAAAACCGACTTTCAAGTCGATCTAAAAGTCAACCAACAAATAAATAAGACAAATCCGAACAAATCGGTTTGCATCTGATCGAACCCAAAAGGCCGCTGCCCTTTTTAGTTCTTTACTTTATTTTATGGATGTGCACGTCTCCAAAAACAGGTTGCCGCGACGGTTAATCAAAGGCGTTCGAGCCGTTGCTCGATGTAAGTTAATGCCGGATACTCGCACCATCCGGCGGAGAAGGGTCGAAAAATGAAATTTTCAAAGAACCCGAACCTCGGTTCTAATATTTTTTTAAACTATCACCGGACTACCTAATATTTTACGTATCATCTATTTTCCTAAAACGTCCGGGGATGTATTTCTTTCTAAAGAACAGACACGTAAAAAAGAGGTTCACACAAATGGCACGCCCGGTGGGACCCTTCTTTCCTTTCATCTTTCCGTCGTGGCAACCTGGAGATGTGCACGTGCACGCCCACTATCTCCAATTCAAAAAAAAAAAAAAAACAAAAACAAAACACTATCTGCATTTGATCGAGTTGTTTTTGTTTTCAAAAGGACTCATGGAAATTGGTAGCGAAGTTCGCTATTCCCAAGCCTACATCGAACAACGATGCGTCGGCTCTGTCACGCCTGCCATCACCTTCGGGGGTTTCTCAAAGACTGTGTTATACCCCGACCAGCTCGGAGCGATGCCGGAAAAGCTGATCGCGGAACCGGAAGTCATGCATCCACTACTCCAGGTGATGGCTACAAGTCAGGAGTCGGTCAAGTTTGCTGCTGCTCCACCAACTGAGGCACCACTGCCACTGCCGCCGCCGCCGCCGGCACAACTTCTGGTTCCGAGTGGGGGCACCCCCGCTACGAGTCCCGCGCTTGGGCCGACCACTGTCAGGAAGGCCCGGCGTCGCTATGTTTCCTGCCGTGCCCTCGACGTCGGAAATCTCAAATGCTGCTGGAACTCCGAGCAACCGGCCAACGTCCCGGCCGTCTTCAAGAACACGTTGCCGACGTCATCACTTGAGACGCTTCTGCTCCACAACAAATTTTCGACGTTAACCCTGTTCAGGAAAAATGACCGAATGGAAGATTTGCCACTTGCCACCGTACCTCCGGCCGCTCGCGACGGAGGGAGATCTTCCGGTGCTCGCCGCTCGACACCGGCCAGCTTCAAGCTCGGGGCCACATTCCCCGTACAAAGAGCCAGGCACCGTATCACTCCATGGTCTGCCCGGCAAAGGAATGGCGAGTAGTTCGCCTTAACACCTGTGGTGTGCGCTCCTACACTGGGACCGCTCGCCCGGCTCAGGGACACCCTGTCCCAGCCACCCTGGGGAAGTCTCTACTTGCACCCCAGCCTATCAAGAAGAATGGTTTCTCACATCCCCCTGTCAACCGGGGGCACGGTCTGGCCCCGCCAGCTCCGCGGTTCGGGTCCGCCCGACCAGTCCGAGACGGACTCCTCCCTCTCGCCTCTTCGCGCAGCGGGGCATATTCTCGCCCCGTGACCTGGGGCATCGCTCGTAAGATTTGCAACAACCACGGGCACCAAAGCCGGCACCGTGGCCGAAGGCCCCACCTCCTCATGGGCATGCTCTTATCAACGGAGTTCCAACACAACGGAACTGCCTCGTCTTGCCGCGTCAAAGGGCCACCTCGCCCGAAGACGTGCTCGAGGCTTTGCTGCACCGTCATTCGAGCGAAGCCAAAGACACGTGCCGACACAACCAGAATCGGCCGCGGCCCGTCGAGAGGGCCTGTAGCGGAACGAGCACGCCCGCTGCAGAATGGGCCTAGACGATGCGCTCCCGCGCCGCGCCGAACATCTACAGAGGGAGAACCAACGACTAAGAGCTCTTATAGCCAACGCCGGGTTTTTACGCCCTCAGTCGGTTTATGAATCGGAAGAAGATGAGGCCTCCAGAGACCCTCATTTGGCTCGAGCGGAGACGCCGTCACTGCCGCCGCTCCCGATCATGCCCCAACCGCCGGTCTCAAGACCGCCAGCCGACGATGCTATTTTCGAGGGACGACGCTATCAGCCACCCCCGCCACCTCCGCAGGAACCATTAGACCCGGCTCAACGGGCCATCATCGCTTAGTTGATCGCTGCGCGCCTTGCTCAACATGACGAGGGGCATAATGTAATGGGCCTCTACCAGGTCCCTTACCCGCTACATCATTAGTACGTCCGGCTCCCGCAGGACATTTCAAAAATCCCGAAGTGCTCCAAGTTCGACGGGCGTGGGTCTCCGAGAGAACATCTGGCGCTATACTTCGCCCACATGGGAGATTTGGCTTACAATGAGTCATATCTCCTGAAGTACTTCGCCACCACCCTCACTGGAACCGCTTTCGAGTGGTATTCGAAGTTGAAGCCGAACTCCGTCGCTGACTGGGCGGATATGCAGCGAAAGTTTGTGGAGAGATTCAGCTTCTCCGAGCGACCACACACGTTGGTCGAGCTCGCCACGATGACGCAGGGGCACAACGAGACCGCCATTGACTACATCCGGCGGTGGCGCAACATCTGTATGAAGTGCGCCAACCCACCCCTCGCTGAGGAGACGGTGGCTCTTTGCAAGAGAGGGCACCGGCCCGACATCCAAAAGAAGGTGTTGGGAACCAGAATCCAGACCTTTGATGATCTGAACATTACGGTAGCCGACATCGAGCATTTCTACAACAGCTATCCGTCGACCGCCAGCGCCCGCTCGAGGCCGTCCAAGGACAAACAACCAACTTCAAGAGAGGTAAACACCATTGATGTTGCCTCACCTTCTAAAAATGTTAACAGGGGAAACGAGAGAGCCGCCGCAGTGCCCCCTCCTCGGAAGCCTGTCAACGTTCCTCCAAGACCGACATGGGAGGAGCGCTCTCAGAAGCCGTACTCCTTTACGCGCGATTACACGCGCAAGCTGTTCGAGGTCTGCATGCAGAACGACCCCACACCGCCGCCACCGCGCCCGACGACGCCAAAAAGAGTAACGGTTAACCACCGCCCCCTACCACAGCCGCGGGGCATGTCATCAAGGACCGGCGACGGCTCAAAGATCTGGTAGAGAAGATGATCCACGACAGGGTCTTCAACTTGGGCAATCGGCTAGTTCAGCCACCCCATCCGCATCAGAGCGCCCGTCAGCAAGCAAACTTCACCGTCAACGTGGTGCATCATCGTCACCTAGGCACCTTAGGACGGCACATTATCAGGTAGCGCGAGCACAGTCTCCGCGTCCACAGCCGGCACAACCTCAACAGCCGCCCCAACAACGATCGTGTCCCCACGGACTGCGCTTATGGCGTGAACCAATTTCGCACCCTTCGGTGTATCAAATGGCCTCCAATGTTGCCGTGATGTTGGAAGGATTCTGGGCCCGACGTGCCCGCCTGGAGGCCGACATTACTGCAACAATGTCTAATCCGGCCGACATCCTCACTGGCGAGGTTACATTTGAAGATGCCTGCCGGCCACGGTAGCCCCTACGGCCCTCTGAGCTATTAGCCGCAGGATCGCGGCAAACAGTCGAGCAACCTCTAGATCTGTACAACGATCAGGGCGAAGATAGCGAGCACATCACCGAGTCTGAAGCCCTCCATTGACCACTCCCATGCAGTGTTAGAGAGACGTCCGCCAAGGTCTCCCCAGAACCAGCACCGCACCGCCCACTGTGCAGGCCGATGCCCAGAAAGACGTTGAAGCCTAGGCGGAAGCGCAACAAAGCCACCCGCAACCGGTGCCCCTCAAGACAAAGACGAGAGCCCAAGCCCTTCGCCGCTCTGTCACCGCAAATCTGCCCTACTCCACTCCGCTTCCGTCATTGTCGGAGGCCAAGCGAAGGGTGGATGATAAGCTGCTGGCAAAGATCAGACATCTCCCAGTACGCATCAGTGTCTGAGAGGCTCTCTCTTTCTCAGTTAGAAACTTCGGGAGGCATTCACTGCTGTCATGCAGCAACTCGAAGTGTATAAGTGCAAACCTCGGCGTAGCCTACGATTCAGACTACAAGGCGCCAGTTCACTATGCTGTAAACACGGTGAATGTGCAAGAAAACGTAGGGGAGCCTGGAATCCCGAATTCCACCCCCGATGAACCTTGCCAGGAGGGCGAGCACTCGACCCGGAGTTCGAACAGCGACTCCAAGTCAGCAAAAGAAAAAGAAGAATGAATGACTGCCTTGGTTAGCTAGGCATAAACAGCTTACCGAGTGCAAAATTGTCGAAAAAGAAAAAAAACAAGGAAAAATCCGGCCGAGGTGAAAAACCGAAAGGGCGCCTCGGGCAAAATTGGATGACCCCGGCTGTGTGAAAACCCGCAAAGAGGCGCACAAGCAAAATTCAAAGGGGGTCGACCCGGGTGAAAACTCTTTATAAGAGCAGTCGGGCCGATATATATAAAAAACACAACACAAAAAAAAGAAAAAAAAAACAAAGACCCTTATGCCAAGTCGCCTTCTGCACTTAGATTGGTCATCACCTTTCGAACCCTCGTGCTGATTTGCCTTCTGTAGCTCGGACTGGTTCAAAACAAAATGACCCTCACGCCAAGTCGCCTTCTGCGCTTGGATTGGTCATCTCCTTTCGAACCCTCGTGCCGATTTGCCTTCTGCAGCTCGGACTGGTTCAAAACAAAACGACCCTCATGCCAAGTCGCCTTCCGCGCCGGGATTGGTCAACTTTCCTTTGAAACCCTCGTGCCGACTTGCCTTCCGCAACTCGGACTGGTTTAATCTAAAACGACCCTCATGCCAAGTCGCATTCCGCGCTTGGATTAGTCACCACTTCTTCGAGCCCTCGCGCCAAGTTGCCTTTCGCACTTGGACTGGTTCAAACCTTATCGACCCTCATGCCAAGTCACCTTCCGCGCTTGGATTGGTCAACTTTCCATTCGAGCCCTCGCGCCGACCTGCCTTTCGGCAACTCGGACTGGTTCAAACCAAATGACCCTCATGCCAAGTCACCTTCCATGCTTGGATTGGTCAGCCATTTTTGAGCCCTCGCGCCAAGTTGCCTTCCGCACTTGGACTGGTTAAAACCAAACGACCCTCACGCCAAGTCGCCTTCCGCGCTTGGATTGGTCATCTCCTTTCCATTGGAACCCTGGAGCCGACTTGCCTTCTGTAACTCGGACTGGTTCAAACATTGTCGACCCTCACGCCAAGTCGCGCCCCACACTTGGATTGGTCACCACCATTTGGGCCCTCGCGCCAAGTTGCCTTCTACAACTTGAACTGCTTCAAACCTTATCGACCCTCATACCAAGTCGCCTTCCGCGCTTGGATTGGTCACCACCATTTGGGCCCTCGCGCCAAGTTGCCTTCTACAACTGGGACTGGTTCAAACCTTATCGACCCTCATGCCAAGTCGCCTTCCGCGCTTGGATTGGTCATCCCCTTTCGAACCCTCGCGCCAAGTTGCCTTCCGCAACTCGGACTGGTTCAAACCAAATGACCCTCACACCAAGTCGCCTTCTGCGCTTGGATTGGTCATCTCCATTGGAACCCTCGTGCCGATTTGCCTTCTGCACTCGGACTGGTTTAAAACAAAAGACCCTCACGCCAAGTCGCCTCCCGCGCTGATCGTCATTTCCCTCGAGCCCTCGAGCCGATTTGTCTTCCGCAACTCGGACTGGTTCACTAAACAAAAGACCTTCATGCCAAGTCACACCATGTGATTGAATTGGTCACCCCTTTTCTTTGAAATTCCCCATACCAGACCATTTGTCAAGGTCCGGGAGAAGTCCGCCTTTTATCGGCTTCAAAATAATGCCTGCGGCGGCCCTTGGACTCCGCATGCCCTTATCCCATTCTATCAAAAAAAAGAAAAGAAAAAGAAAGAAAGAAAAAGAAATCCAGTCGAGGCGAAAACCTGCAAAGGCGCCTCGGGCAAAATCGGATAACTCCGCTGTGTGAAAATCCAGCAAAGGGACGCACAGGCAAAAACAAAGAGGGTCGGCCTGAGTGAAAACTCCGCAAAGGAGCAATTAGGTCGATAAAAAAAATCAAAATAAAAAATCAATCATCAACCAGGGCGAGCCCTCCGACCTAACAGAATGGATGGGTTCTTCTCCCTAATTTTATTAAGGGGGGAGGTCTAAGTTGCCTATGACGACACGGCTCCCATAAAGCCATCTACCTTGTAGTAGAGATACGCTCGGGGAGACCATACCCGAGGCGACGAAGAAGATCACCTCCCCCGCCCATAAAATCGGGGAAAGTTCCCGTACGCCGTCTTGAAAGGAACAAAGTGGCAAACCCCACTCCAACCATCTTCGATTATTCCGGTCTCGATGGCCCACAAAAATGCCACCGACCATCCCGGTCCCCGGCAACCGCAAAAATTCTCATCATCAACATTCTCCGAAAGACCGAGTGGTCACACAAACCCACTCACATGTTCCTTAGGACTTTTTTTCAAACAAAAATTCTCACCATCCTGACTATTCCGGTCTTGATGGTCCACCAAAATTTTCATCATCAAACTTCTCCGAAGGACCGAGTGGATACACAAACCCCCTCATATGCTCCTTAGGACCTTTCGAACCCCTGTTCTGAATCATTTTAAAAAAAAAACCACCATCCTGACTATTCCAAGTCTTGATGGTCTGCCAGAAATTCCATCATCAACTTCTTCTAAGGACTGAGTGGATAAACAAACCCACTCACATGCTCCTTAGGAACATCCGGACCCTGATCCTGGATGATTTTCAAATCAAAAAATCCTCACCATCTTGATCACCCTGGTCTCGATGGTCCACAAAATTCCCACCATCCTGACTACTCCAGTCTTGATGGTCTACTAAAAGATTTCATGTCGCTCCGATCCTTTAGGTCTCGACGGTCATCAAAAATTTTCTGAAGAACTGAGTGGATGCAAACCCACTTACATATTCCTTAGGATTCAAACCTTTTCAGAAGGACAAAGTATACACAACCCTGCTCACATGTTCCTTGACATCAAAAAAAAATTTCTTCGAAGGACCGAGTGGACACATAGCCCCACTCACATGTTCCCTAGGACTAAAACATCAAAATTTTTCCGAAGGACCGAGTGGGCACATATCCCCCACTCACATGTTCCCTAGGATCTTCAAACTCTTGTTCCAAGAGGTGAAACCCGTACCGTACGGGATCCCCACAATGCATAAAGTCGTGCTGAAATCCATACTTGACCCAAATTTTCCAGGACCGAGCGGACACATAGCCCCGCTCACACGTTCCCAGATCAAACCAACTTCCCAGGACCGAGTGGACACATAACCCCACTCATATGTTCCTTAGAAATCCAAGCACCAATCCGGTGGACCTCAATGCTCCATAGGACTTCCAAACATCCACAGTCAAGTCGAGAACTCATTCCTGACTTTTTTTTTTCAACACGCCGGCCCGTCGTCGCGGGACGATGGCGCCGGTCGCCGGCGAGGGATCGAGCGCCGCCGGCGCGGCCGCCGATCCCCACTGCGATCACCTCCCCCCCCGGGGAGGTGGTCCCGCGGCGTCCGCCGCCGGATCGATCCCCCGCCACCCCCCCCCCCCGCGGGGGTGGCGTCGTGCCAACCGAGCCACGCTCGGTCCACAAGAACTCATTCCTGACTTAATCCATCCAAATCTTCGCATACGGCTTGAGGGAAGCCTTAATTCCCTGAAAAAAAAAGGAAAAGTAAGAAAGAAAAAAAAAAGAAAAGAAAAAAAATGATGAAAAAAATGGATGGAAAAAATAAAAAAAGAGAGCAAACACAGCTGCATACCGTCTTAACCAATCCGGTAAAGATGGTTCACAAACCTTACACAATCTTGATCATCCCGGTCTTGATGGCACCACCAAAAACTTCATATCGTCTTGATTCCTCCAATCCTGATGATTCCCCCCCCTAAAAAAAAACCCTCCTTGCCATCGAAATATCCTTCGCTCTTGATGGCATTCAAAGTCTCCACCGTCCCGACCTTTTGGTCTCTACAGTTGTCAAGCCATACTGGGGCGGCCACTCCGGCCCGTCGCGGTCTACAAAAAAGACTTTGAGCCATTGGTCATATCAAACATACTTTGTCCTCATGCCACTAACCAGGTTGAAATCCATACTTGGTCGAGCGCCACAATGAGACTTTCTTGACTGCAAATTGAGATTTACTTAACAAGAAAAACCAGACAGAATGATCGCCTGTTTTCGAGTTGAAACCCATACTCGGCAAGCCTTCTTCCATCAAGATTTGTTCAAGATCACCTTTAAATTTTCTGACATCAGGTTAAAATCCATACTCACAGAAAGCCCCACATTCCATGCTGACCACGTTGAAATTCATATGTAGTCAAATCCAATGGTGCATGCGGCTTGAGGGAAGCCATAATTCCCCACAAAAAAAAAACAAAAAGGGCTAACAAAAAAAGAAAAGTGCCCGACGGGCTTGGCCGATCCCCCAAATAGCGACCGACCAAGAGCAAAAGAGTCAAAGGAAAAAGCCTTGCTAAAGTGAAAACCTGAAAGGGCGCTTTAGGCAAAATCAGGCATCTCCGCTACATGAAAACCTCTTCGGAGGCATGTAGACCAAAAAAATCAAGGAGGCTGACCCGGGTGAAAACCTAAAAATAGGCAGCCGGGTCAGTAAAGACAAAAACAAAAAAAAGGAGAGAAAATTTCAAAGAAAAAATGTTGGGTGAAAATGAAGCGGCGACAAGTCTGCATCAACTATGTCATAGATATTTCAAGCAAAGCTTCACAAATGAAGGGGAAGCAATGGCAGAATTCAATATGACGAGGAACGTTCATCTCTGAGGGCCCAAGCCCTTCTTGATCCAGAGAAGCTTCGAAACAGGACAATCTAGTCGCCAACTACACAGATAACTCCTTGCCGACATCCGTCTCCAAGAAATCATCCATGGGGGGCATTTGTTTGCGTACATTTTTTCAAAAAAGAAAAAAGAAAAGAAAAGGAGAACAGATGGGCTGGCTTAGAAGCTGGGCCAACAGCCCATAAGATCAGCCACAACTGGGCCCAATTGGGCACCCCAGCAGGGGCCTTATTTACCTAGCCCATAATTGGCACATTTCAGCCAAATTCAGACCTTGTGCGCAGCCCATAGGAGGGCTTGGGCTGCAGCCTCCTGCTGGCCCAGAAACCAGGCCCAAGTTGGGCCAGGCCCACTTCAGCTCCAGTGTGAACAGGCCCAGCCGCACAACCTACCACCTCAACATTTTTGTGCGCACCATGCTGCCACCTCAGCCTCCCATCAGTCAGTTGAAGGAGGGGAAAGATGAAGGGACAGCCAGTCAATCAATTGGGTTAAATGGAGTAACCTCCATGGGGGAGGCCAAAAGTCACCAACGTACTGCACCTGCTGGCTTTTCATCTGCCCCCCCCACTCTCTATAAGAGAAGAGGGGCGCGCCAGCCACAGAGGAGGCTGCTGAAGACGCCGCCAGGCTGCTGGTTTGAGCCCTCACCTTGCTGCCCTGCTGCCACCTGCTGCCTGCGACCAAGGAGAAGAAGAGAAAGGAGAAGAGGAGAAGAAGACGACAAGGCAAGAAGGTATAATGGGTACTCCTCTTTAGCCCTATAAAGGGTCTTCCTTCTATCTGTCCTACGTGCCCTCTCCTGCCCCCTATCAATCCTCACAAAATGCTCCATTTCGGTCCATTCAAACCCCCCTGAATTGGACAACATCACACCCTGTCCGGCCCCTTCAAACAGGCCCAATGCTGTCCTTGTTCAGCCCATGTTCAGACCACCAAACAGGTCCATAACCGGTCTCCTTGTGACCCGATCATTTCCACTCTCAGACCTCTCTACACAGGTCCAAATCAGGCCCAGATTAAGCCCATATTCGGTCCCCTCCTGACCTGGCTTAGACCACCTGCAGGTCTCCACATCTGACCCCAAACCAGGTCCCCAAAACCAGCTCCAAGCCAGGCCCTCGCCAGGCCCTGTCCGGTTCCCAACCAGAGCCCAAGCCAGGCCTTGAGCCGCCCCTTGTGCAGGCCCATTCCGGCCCACCTGAGCCCACTCAAACAGACCCCAAATCGGTCCCAAATCAGGCCCAAAAATGCCCCTTGTGTAGGCCTACTTTCGGCCTAATTAAGGCCACCTGATCAGCCCCCTTGTGGCCCATCAAAATTGACCCCAAAACAGGTCCTAAAACAGCTCCTTTGTGGCACCTATTAGAGCCCAAGGTGAGGGTGGATGACCCGGGGATTCTTGGAGACCGCACGACGGTCCAAGTCTACTCCGGGCGGATCCTCAAGCCCCTTGTTTTCATGCCCTTTGAGCAACCCCTAAATAGACCTAAAACCAGGCCATCAAATAACCCTTTGCGCAGTCCAAAGCCAGGCCACCAAACTGTCCTATGTACAGCCCCAAACAAGCCCCTTAAAGCTGGCCATTTTCGGCCCCTCTTTGGCTCATAGTTCTGCCGCCACAACAAAAGAAAAGGTGCTCCAAAACAGGTTCTGCACAAGCTATACAAACAGGAGGACAGCAGTTTGAAGGCAGACCGGCTTGAAGGTGACGGCCCGGCACCCCTTGGAAACCGCACGACGGGCCAAGGGCATAGCCGGGTGGCCTTCCAAGCCGGTTCCATCAAGAAAATCCAGCAAGGCAGCAAAATTTCCAGCAGGCCCTTCCGGCCCGAAGCAATCCAAAGCAGGCCCGTTGAGCCTATGAAAATTGAAACCCGACTTTGAACGCCGAAGGAATGGACCGGCCCGAAGTGGCCTTCAAAAAATTAACAAATAAAAAAATCAGAAATGCGAAAGCAACATTAAATTAAGGAGATTCACCCCTAGCGGGGAACTCCACCTTGGACGGAGGCGCGAGCATGTTCCCGTAGCCGGCGATCCGGACGGAGGCACGGGCATGAATCTCGTAGCCGGCGATCCTTCCCCCAATATGGCTAAGCTAAGGCTGGCTATTTTGGATGGGTAAATTTCACTAAGTTGGAAAACAGCCGGCATGCCGTCGTAATGACAAAATTTTTCCAAAGTAGTGAAAAGAAACCTATATTGGGGGAAGGATCAATCACATTGTACACCGATGTACTTCACCCCATCTTTCAATGAAATGAAGTTCGATGTCGATTTGGAATGCATGAAACCGGGCACCTGATGGTAGCCCGATGGGACGGAGGCGATGCAAACCGTCAAACTAAAAATAAAACCATTCCAAAATCAATCTGAAAAATCAAACAGAAAACTAAAACAGAAAAATCAAATCTGAAAGTCAAAATAAAAAAATCAGAATTAAAAGAAATCTGAAATTCAACTTATTCCGGTTCAACCAACAACCGATCTTCAACAAGATTGGACAGGTTTTGAAACACATCAAATCATAATCAGATTTTGATCAAATCAAAATAGATAAAATTCAGATTTAAATCAAAACTGTCAACTAAAAAAAATCAGATTCTGAACCGAACCGACCACCAAAATCAGGTTTCAATAAAAATCTGTCATCCACAAAAAACCAGATTCCAATTAAATCTGCAACCAAAAAATCCAGATTTGAACAATCTACTAAAACAGATTCTAACCGACTTCAAAAATCTGATTTTTGGCAATCTGAAAATTCACTTAAACCCACTAAACTTCTCCCAAAAGAAATCAAATAAACAACTCCAAACACCCAAAATGGATCAAAAAACCAACTCAAAACCGAAAAATCCAGAAATCTGAAAAAATCCAGAATCTGAAAATTCAACAAACCAATCTAACAATAAATACCAAAATTGCTTAAAACACTTTAAGCACATCAAAAATCAAAATCAAAACAGGTTCAAAGCAACCCAAACTGGTCAAACCGAAACCAAAAAATGAACAATAAACAAATCAACCTAACAAATTGATTCAAACTCCAAAACTCAAAACCGACTTTCAAGTCGATCTAAAAGTCAATCAACAAACAAACAAGACAAATCCGAACAAATCGGTTTGCATCTGATCGAACCCAAAAGGCCGCTGCCCATTTTAGTTCTTTACTTTATTTTGTGGATGTGCGCGTCTCCAAAAATAGGTTGCCGCGACGGTTAATCAAAGGTGTTCGAGCCGTTGCTCGATGTAAGCTAACGCCGGATACTCGCACCTTCCGGCGGAGAAGGGTCAAAAAATGAAATTTTCAAAGAACCCGAACCTCGGTTCTAATATTTTTTTTAACTATCACCGGACTACCTAATATTTTAGGTATCATCTATTTTCCTAAAAAGTCCGGGGATGTCTTTCTTTCTAAAGAACAAATACGTAAAAAAGAGGTTCACACAGCTACATAATTAATATGTGTATGCCCCTACCTTTGCTTTCTTCTTCTTCCTTCTTCTTAGGCCGCTGGCAGGTGTGCACGTTGGAAGGGCAGCAGGCAGATGCTCTTCTTCTTCCTCCTCCTCTTCCTCTCTTAGCTGCTGGCAGGTGCAGATGCAAACGTGCAGCAGGCAGAGGCAGCTGGAGTAGGCGTACAGCAGCCAGCAGAGGGGCAGCCTGTCGGCATCTTCAGCTGGTCCTCATTTCTCTTGGGCGCCCTCCTCTTTTTATAGGAGATGGGGGGATATGAAAGGGCAGGCCAGGTGGTGTTCGTAGGATGACCTTTGGCTTTCCCCAAGACAGTTTTGATTCACTTGACTCCTTGAATTCCCCTAGGTTTCTAATGCCTTGAACTGCCTTTTGAATTCTTTCACGTTGGCCAGACCCTTGGCTTTCCCCATGCAATTAATGGGTCAAGGATGAGGTTGCAGGTTGAGCTGGCAGGTGCTGTTCACACCAGGCCGCAGGTGGGCCTGGCCCAGTTTGGGCCTACAAATGGCCTCGGGTGGGCCTATTTTCTGGGCCAGCAGGAGGCTGCGGCCCAAGCTGCTGTAGGTTGGTACGCAAGGCCTTTTCATGGGCCCAATTACTTGGTTATAGCTGAAGTGTCAGGGCTGGAGATGGGCTGCCAATTGGGCCCAAAAATTGGCTGAATTGTAGGCCTTCTGGCCTGCTCTTACTGGCCCATTCATTCCTCCTCTCTTTTTTTTTTTGAAAAAAATGTACGCCAACAATTACAAGAGGATTAAGTTTGTTAAATTATTTAATAGTATATGTACTACATAGGTACATAAGAAATTTACAAAAACAATAAAACAAATATTATATTGATATAGCATACAACGTACTACTATTAATATATAATTGATATCTTATTTGTCCTAGTTCTATCTTCCTGTCAACCAAACTGAATGATAACCCACCATCAAACTCTTCTTCCGGTCAAAACTGTTCCAATACCAAATGAAAGAAAGATACAGTGAGGTCATAGAAATAAGTAATGATTTACTCACATTTCAATATGAAATGGGACCTAGAACAACAGTAGAAATCTAGAAATGTATATATTCAACAGGAGAACATTTGAGTAGCTTTGTAACTTGAATTTTGTGAAAGGTCTTATTGGTTGGCATTATTTTTATATGGTTTGCAAGATCAGCCAATTCAAATGGGGACAGTTTACAGAGTCGGCATATTCCCGGATCTTTGCCCAAAAGACCAAAACTGATTCCCAAACATATAGAACTGGATCGGCCGATTACATGAGATCCGATTGGAATCAGCCGATACAGCCAATTTCGTCGAAAGTCCAGACAAATCAGAATCGGTACCGATTCCAATCCGTTTCTTCCCATGAGGGGGGGGGGGAATCAGGCGAACCCCCTCCAGTCAGTCCCCCCCCCCTCCACCCTCCCCGGTCCGCCACTCTCCCTCTAGGCCTCCCTCCCCCCTTGCATCCCCTCCCCCGCGCAGAACCATCACCCCCTACAGATTCTGCCCAAGTCAGTTGCCCCCTCCCGGTAACCCCACAAATTCTGGGTACACCTGAACCCTCTTGGCCCCTCCCCTTCAAGTCTCCCCTTGCACGAGGTGACTGATTTCCCGCTTTCTCCCTGGGGGGTGGGAATCGAGTGACTCCCCCCCCCCTTCGATCTCTCTCTCCCCTCCCCAATTTTAGCCCCCAACCTCATCTCCAGAGTCCCCTTCACAGTGGTAGCAACATATCTCCCAAAGATCCCCTGCACAGTCAACCCGAGGGATGATTCCCAATTCCTAACATCCCTCCCCTTTGGGTCTAGGTGCACCCCTTGGGGTCTAAAATTCTCAAATCCCCCCTCCTTAATAAGTTGTATGTGCAGGGAAAATGTCAGACGAGTAGAATGATACCTCAGCACTTCGTGATATTAAATGACATCATAGATTGTTGTTAGATATTGATAAAAAGAAAGTCAAATGCAAATGATGCAAGAAAAAAATGAATAAAAGCATTTTTTGCCTCAAACAAGACATTAGTAAGATTGGTGGAAATGTAAAGAAACATAACGAAATACTGACAGTTGAAAAAAGAAATAAGAGATTCTTTAACTAGGAGAGCATCACAAGAGACATAAGCATTGAGTAGAGAGCCAAATTGCATGATGAGCTACTCGGACGACGACATACAAATTTGATGTTTAAAAATTGTAAAAAGGAAAAGATAAGCCTCCAATTGACATTGAGGGATCAAGTCTAGAGGATTGAAAGGAGACACCGATGAGGAGAGCAATGCAAGCAAGGTACCGGCCCATAAAGATGAAAAGAGAAGAAGAGTAGGAGAATTTTAGGCTAGGCATTTAGACGTGGAAGGCACTCACCTCACACCTTATTCAGGCGAAGATAGTGAGTTATGTCAGCCAAAGTCAATTCAAATAATAGACACATCACGGCAAAACAACAGTTAAATGACGATAAAGAAAGCTTTTAAAGAAGTTAAGGCAATGACAGGGACAACAAAGAAGGTAAACATATTTGTAAATGGTTCTTACATGTAGGTATATCCAACTTTAACTTCTTTCATATTTAGCTTAGAAGATTTTGAGTGGACATTAACATTTAGGTCTTAATTTTCCATATGGCCTAGTGCAACCACTAGTCCATATTACCGGGCTATGATCAATGCTATGGATAAGGTTGGACCGAGTTTAAAAGTCCTGATATCAAAGTATATTTATGAGGGTGGGTTGGACATAAAGGTTAACGAGTTGTCCATATGGATGGATGGATTTAAGGTATTTTAGAATGAAAGAGAATGTACAATCATGTGCGATGGATAAATAAAAATCACAAAGAGATCCATAATAAATATTTTTATTTATTATTATGAGGACAATAAACATTTTTATTTATTATTATGTGGGCATGACATTTTTAACGAGTATTGACATATCTAGCCAGATTAAGAATGTAGATTATATGTTTACTCTTATGAACCATGTTGTAGAGAAAATAGGTAAATAGAACATTTTTTAGTTTGTGACTAACAACGAAACTTCATATAAGATTGCAAGAAACAAGGTAAATTGGGTCGCGGGTCGTGATTGGGTCGGCTTGGCCCAAGGCCGATCCATTATTTTAATATTTTTATAAAAATGTAAGAAATTACAAAAAAATATAAAAAATATAAAAAATAGAAGACATGCACTAAAAACTTTCATTCATTTTATATAAATTTTACATGTTCTACATCTTCTATATAAGTTATGTACTCTTCTCATGTCGTTATAGAGGACATAATATGTTACATATGAATATGAATAATATACTAAGCACTCTTGTGCAATTATCCTAATATCAGAATCAGGTCCCAAAAAACTATCAACATAACTATCGGATCGGAGTGTCAAATGATGATCCATAATACTCTTGGTTATACATAGAGAACAAAGAGCTTTGGGATGAATCATACCCATAAGTGGATTGTCCATAATATTGATTTCCACCCTATTGAGTGTGTTATGCTCCACCTTGCGATCTTGCACCATGGTCCATGTCTTAGGTTGCTTGAGTGTACTGCTCTTCTCCAGTAAAGAGTTGAGCCATTGTAAGAGTTGTCCCCACATCCATAGATCTCTGACTACCTAAAGTAGTGCCTCTCTCATAGTACCCCTCTCCATCGTTGCTACTCTTCGATGTGAAATCATCTGAAGTATGGTATTGAACTCGGATGTTCCGTTACGAAATGTCTTCTCACTCCTCTTCAATCGTCTTTGCATCTACAATGTCAAAAGAATCAATAAAAAACTATTTAACATTTCTTTTACCTTGCGCACCCCTACTAGATCCTTCTCTAGTCTTCCGTCTATTTGCCATAGAAGGTGGAATATGAAATTCTTGGGTGAGATGGACGTCATCAAGCACTCCTTGAACTCATTGTTGATCTTCGAAATTAAACTCAAGTTCGTCCATCCCTTTTTGGTTGTTCACCTATGCTTCTAATAGATTTCTCTCATCGAAGATTTGATCCAAGTCAATGTCTTCATCTTAGATCATTGGTTCCTTAGCTTAACCTCCCGAAGTTGTTGCTCTCAAGCTTTGTTCTTTCTTTTGATTCTGCTAGATCCTTTTCAAATTCTTTAACTTGAGTCTCATGTTGTACTAGCAATACACAAGATGCTCAAGTCTTTAAAAAGTCAGCAAGTTCCTCTACTTTGTATGGATCAAGTTGAATGTTGAAAATATTCGCTCACAGATAGATGCTAAAGTGATTTGGCCAAGTACTTTGATAGCCACATACATCAAGTCTTCGTAACCTAGTATTTTATCATGGTTAATTCACCAATCAACTACGTGAGATAGAATAAAGTGTTAAAAGATCATTTTGAATTCTAATAAAGGCATCAATAGATACATACCTGATCTTAAGAGTATGACAACTCGCTCTATGCTTGTTGTACCAAAATGAAACACTCGTATTTTGTAGTCAAACATCTTGTTAGAGGTGAAAATTGATCGATCGTCATCACCGAGCATCCTACTAGACATCACTAAGTGCCTCATTTGTTGCCTTGAATTGTTAACTGTAATAATAATAAGGGTTGAAGAAGTAACCAAAGTTACAAACAACATACGCACATTAGTAATCAACCAAAACATATATTTAAAATGCACATGTATAAAGTAAAAAACTAATGAAATATATCTATTGCACGTATTAGTTGATGTAATGTTCACTCTCACCGACGGTTGATAACGCCCCACCATTTAGCGAAGTTGGGTACAGTATTTGCAATCTCGTTCTTAGCTCTCTCAATTGCATCATACAAATATCACATGTCCACTTTCCTATTACTGTCAACGATCCTAAGCGCAGTCACTATTGGTTGGACAATTCTCAATGTCTTATTCACAACATATCAAAAGTCTATGCTCTCTATTGTTTCCTTTACCTTCCTCTCTTTCCGCTTATCTTTGGAGATACATCTAACTAACAAAGGACCCCACCCCAATGAGATAACCATGTGATATAGATATCACCTCTAAGTCATTAGACTCTCTAAGGAAATATAATGAAATACAAAGTGGGTTGCACCAAGTCATAGAAGCTCTCTCCCCTTAGTATGCTCCCTTATAAGGTTGAGAAATAATTTGCGATTGTAGATGAATGAGGAGATGAATTAGACTAACTTCACAACCCTATCTATTTGATGACCCTTGTAGATATCCTTTAACATTAAATCGAAAGAATACGTGGAACATGGTGTCCAATACAACTAAAGTCTCTTGACCATCAACATTTGACCGGTAACTTTGTATGCGACCACATTGTCTGTGACTACTTGAACAACCTAGTCCTCCCCTATCTTCTCAATAACTCTATCTATCAAATCAAAGAGGTATTAAACATTTTTTATCTTCCCCGATAGATCAACAAACTTTCAAAAGATGGTGTCAACTTGACAATGTACTAAAAAGTTTATCATCGTTTTTCTAATTATAGTTGTTAAAAAGAAAATGAACGAATAAACTATAACACATAAGAAAGTAAGGCACTATGTCCGTCATCAACATCTAGCATCTTTCATCCCAGATCTTTTCAAAGAACTTGACATATTTCTTTGCATCTTCCATCTCCATAAGAAGATAAACAATGTTTATCTCTCGAGTTTGGTGTAAGCACTCCTCTTTCGACATCAACGATGGTGTCGATCATGCTGTCATAGTATGGTCCCTTGGCTGCATTCACCGATATGCTATGATTGACGAACCACCTTGATGTTTTCTATCCAATCCTCTCCTTGCATAACTTCAAGTTCTTCATTGTCATTTCTATTGTTGTTTGGTGTTGTCGTCGTTGGGTGATGATTGAATCAATAGGACTCATTCTTGGGTCATCATCTCGAGTGACAACATAGATCTCCTCTTCCGACGACGACGACGACTAGTTGCTTGATCCCTTTCCACCTCCTCATCCGCTCCTACTCCCCGATCCTTGACCCATTAATCGGCCAGTACATTGAAAGAAGTCTTCATTGGCTAACGACCTCTGACTTGCCTCAATAGCTCAGTAAAGATTATCTATTTAAAAAAAAAAATCACTAATGGTAACTAATGGAGGTAAACAAGTATTTTTATGACTAATAGATACGTACCATCTTTGAACAGTGTCCAGATGCTCTTGTCCAATCCCGTATATGGAATGCCTTGTCGGTTCGGAAATTTCTTCCCGAATGGTATCCTTGTGCCATTTTGAAGCTCCCTTCACTTGCTTCATAAATTGTAGATGCTTATGGAATTGCACTCTTACCTCGAGCAAAGTTCAAGAGCACAAAAGCATGTTGCCCTTATCTAATGATGTGGTGTTTTAATTTATAAATACCACCATATATAACTTTATTACAATATTTACAAAGTACTTTTTTTATCTTCTATCGAGATCAAAATACAATATGACGAAGCCGGATCATTACAAGTCACACCAGAAGTTTACGTGTCACAACTTGAAGAAGACACACTTAATTATACTAAATAAGAATTTAATTAATCAAGTAAAAATAATTATAATAATTATAAGATAACTACTAACTAATTAAGCCCCCAATTAAATAATGACCAATGATAATGACAAATAATCAAATAAACAACTAATGCACTAAATAAGAACTAATCAAGCAATCAAAAAGTAATGAAAAACACTTAAGTGAAAGCTTAAGAATGTGAGCCTTGGAGTAAAAGAGAGTTGATGTATGGTGTTGGAGTGAAGGAAGGTCCCTTGGGAGCTTATAGGCCCCCCAAGAGACCAAGGGGGCTAAAGAAACCTGCCCCCCCTCAATCTCCCCCACTAGGGGCTCCTGCAAGTGGGGTCACACGACCCGGCCGGTAGGTCACGTGACCCTGCGACCTTGCCAAGACCCGCTCAATGGATAGGGTCGACCGGCTTGCAATCAGGCCATAGTTGTCAAGGCGCCCGCCTAGGCGGCGCCTAGGCGCCGCCTAGGCGGCAAGGCGCCTTTCCAAGGGCGCCTTGCCAGGGCGCCTTGTATGGGGCCAATAAGGCGCCCAAGGCGCCTGCCAAGGCGCCCAAGGCGCCCAAGGCGCCAGCCTAGGCGCCCAAGGCGCCCAAGCAAGGCGCCTTGGGTATTTTTACATCATTAAAAAAAGTTTTTGAGGGATTTTTTTCCCTTGATACCCCTCACAAGGGACACTTATTTAATGATAGTTTGAATATATTAATATATTGTATTATCACTTATACTATCATACATATTTAAGATTTATGATTATAAACATATATTATATACTTAATTAAGTTCTTTTTCAACTCTTTCCTCTCTCTCTCTTTGTCTCACTTATACTATTACATACTTTTTTGGGTCCGCGACTACTCTGCGCCCCCCCATTTAATAATATTATAACAATATTTTACCATCACTTATACTATTGCACATATATAAATTTTATAATCATAAATGAGTTATATACTTAAATTTTATAAATATTTATTTAACTTTCTTCTCTTTCACACACACATCATATTTACTTATGTGCATTGATAAAACACTCAAATTCAATTATAACATAACAAATATAATTATATTTATATTTTTTTTATATATAACAACCACCCGACTCAGCCTTCCTTTAATACCGCCTTGACCGCCTAGGCGACGCCTAAGCGGCCGCCTTGTCGCCTAAGCGGAATCGGTACCCTTCAACGCCTTGGGCGCCTTGTCGCCTTGACAACTATGAATCAGGCCGATCAGCCCAAAATCTGACCTGGCGGGACTTGGAACCAGACTTGGTATTCCATGGCAGGAAAGAAGTTGATGGTCGCCAAAAGATATACTTTGGGTTTCTTGTGTGGCACATTCCATCTACTTGATGTTAGAGAATATTAGGAAAGAACCACCTATGTGCACACAGGTGGGTCAAGTTTAGTTTATTACGACTTTCATTTTTGGTCATCCTATATTACTCCACAGCATAAGAGAACATATCAATAGCCGTGATATAGAGCAACTTGGTCTAACCACATTTGCCACACACTTCATTGTATTAGAGAGCTTGTATAGACACCAGCACAATTTAAAAAGATTCATTATGCTCAGGAATACACCGTGTACACAGTTGACCTAAACAGTAAAATGGATCAATTTGAGATCCTAGCTAAAATAATGCATCTTATTGAAGATAATCATAAGTGTAAAAGAATTTAGTATTACTTGTCCATGATAGAAATCCTAATATAAGTGCTGAGATTAGTGGATTCTAATAGTAAAAACTTGTACGATATAATGGATGAAGTAAACCTAAAAATCAAATAGAAACATCCAAAAAGTTATCAGAAATGGTGAAAAAATATAGATAATAAATAGGACAAGACACTTCATCACGATGTTCATGTAGAAAGTATTTGTCTATATTTATATTTCATTTAAATCTTATAGTAATGTGTTAATTGTTAGATTCCATCGTGATAGAATATTTTTTAAACTCAAGATACAACACAACGGACAAGTATGCAATGATACATAGATTATGCATGGTACATTGTAAGCAGTACAACGTCTCGCTAAGACTTAAGATAGAACCAACACGGATCTTGAAGTAAAAAGAAGTAGAAATATAGCTAACTGAGATTTCATGACCTATTTTTTATTGACTTATTTCTATTTCATGACATTTGATATGCAATCATATAAGATGAGAATTGGTCAATATAAAGATTCGAATTTGAGATATTCATATGATAAGCCACCTTGGCTAGATGGTTATAGTCATATTGTCTTTTTATAACTGAGTGGTGGATATAAGTCAACAACAAAAACGGATGGAATTCACTCGCCACTACTATAATCTGCATATTATACCAAAGCATGAGCTAATCACACTGCTAGAGAAAGTAGAGCACATTTAGCCTTATAAACACAAAGAGAAGGAACAAGAGAGACATTAAAAAAATTTGTGTTCTATCACTGCGACATGTGATTGAGAATCAAGAATATTAATGAACATCAAAGAATATTTGAAGAGAAGATTGTCAAATTTGCAAGTGGTCCTTTTGAGCAATGAGTTGAAGTAAGATCACAAGATTCGTCGAAGAATGATATTGACTTGAAATCTAGTACACGATATTGACTACTAAGGTCCTAACTCCAATTCCAACTCTAGCTTCCGGTGCACCTTAAGGTTCAGCTCCTAATTAAAAAACTTAATAGAAGATAAGTAGATTTGTCGGATTTAAATCTTTGAAGGTTTATGAGCACAGTATTAGAGCTAGTGTACAAGAAAAACTGAAGAAAAAGTAAAACTAGTGGTCAGGCGAAAACTCATGAGTACCACATATAGTACCCAAGCACCTTCCTCAGATAACAATGGAGAAGAATTTGTTCCACCAACTCAACAGGAAAATGTAAGAGGTTCGGATGAAGGTGGAGATGAAGTATCCTATACAAGTACACGTACAAGTGAAGCGAGTTTTGATGATTCGAGTCAACTTCAACATTCAAGTAGCCAAAATCAGTGTTAGAATCAGATGAAACTTTTTGATGAATATGCGACTTGTTATCAAGAACCCCCTTGTGACTTCAGCCATATGAATTTCACCCACAACTCTAGTGCAGGTGGAGCATTTCATAAAATCAAGAGAATGAAGAGTTCAAGGCCAATTCCATAGTACTAGTGATAGAAAGGTATATTTTGTATTGCATATCATTTGTATTACGTAGACTTGTTATTAAAATGATTATTCATGTTAACTTATATCCACTTGTCTTTAAATCGCTCATAATGACATGAAAGTGGGGTTAAATTTTAAACTTTAAATTTTAAATTTTAATACTTTTTAAAAAGTTTCCTATTTTATGATTTTACCAATTTTTTTTTAAAACAAAAAAATTAAATAAATTGATCTAAATCGATTCTATATCTGAAATCTAACCAAAGAATTGGTCAAGATCGTCAATCCAATCCTAATCCAGATCGAATTAGGACCAACCAATTTGTGTTCCAATTCTGAACCTGTGATCCTTAATCGTTAATCTTGAGTCATGCCAAAACTAGCCAATTCCAGCCATTGATTGCAGAGTCGCCGGAATTAGATCGGAATCGGCTGATTCTAGAATCGGATCGGATTCCGGAATCGGTCGATCCGATTCCCTGCGAAAGGACAGATTTCAGGGGGAATTCCCCAAGAATCATCTAGAATCAGCTAAATCGGTCGGAATCAATCCGATTCTGACTTATTCAGAGTGGAATCAATCGATTCGACCAATTTTTCCGGAAGCCGGACTGGCTCAGTCCGGTTCGATTCCCGGTCCAATTCTGGACTGGGAATCGACGCCTGCATGTCAATTCTCACGTAGGAACCGATCTGCGGCGAGCTCCCCTCTACCCCTGTCGATCCCAACGCGATTCCGCCCTCGGAATCGATCAATCCGGCGTAAGAATCGCTCGATCTCAGCATTCTGAAGCGATTTCGGAGCGATTTCAGCGATTCCAGAACCGATTCTGAAGAATTCCGCCAGTGATCCTTCAGTGATTATTGGATTCCAACGATCCCTTCAAGGGATTCCGCCGATCTAAGCTCCGTTCCACCTCCATTCAACCTCTTCTTCGATCATAAGCTGATTGTCGGTAAGATTTCTTCGCCGAAACCCCATATGCCGTTTCTTACGCATTTTTAACGTCTCCGAGTATGGTTAAACTCGTTGATTTCCGACCGAACAACTCCGTTCAACTTGTAAGAAAATCGATTGGATATTCTTTTGTATGAGAAAAAACCGAAAACCCCGTATGCCAATTTTGACATGTTTTCGATGATTTCGAGTATGGTTAAACTCGCCGATTTTCGATCGAACTCCGTTCAAGTTGTAAAAATATCGATTGGATGTTCCTTGAACGGAAAAAATTCTGGAAACCCCATATACCAATTTATGACTCTTTCCGACAAAGATGTAACCCTCTAAACATACTGAATAGTATGTTCGACGGGTTGTCTACTTCCCAGACAGCCCCTAAAGCAATGTATAGGATGTCTAATAATTTTTTATGAATTGTTTGTAATTTTTGCAGGTATAAGCAATGGCCGATCAAGGTGATATAGCACCAGCACGTCCTTCTGACGTGGGTTGAGAACACGGCCATATGGTAGACCTAGCCAGAAAGAAAGTGCAATGCAAGTGGTGTAGAAAGGAGATGAACGGGAGTGTGTTCCGGCTAAAACAACATATTGCCGGAACAAGTGGAATTGTTAAAAAATGTGATAAGGTGCCGAGGGAGAAGAGTGAGGAGATGAGAGACTACATGACAGGTAGAGCCTCTCAACGGTCTAATACGATTAAGCAGAAGAAGGAGTTGCACAATGAGCTACTTGATAGGAGGGACAGAGATTTGCCTATATACAAAGGGAAAGGCAAGGGGAAGGCACCAACCGAGCTAGAGGAGGAGAGTGAGGAGGATTCCACGGACTCCGAGCTTAGACATCATGCTACCAAGCGTGCATCTACTGCGAAGGAAGAGAGGAGGAGGAGAGCAGGAGGTTCAGGGTTCAAAGCTAACCCAGTTCTTGGCCGATCAACATCAGCTCGCCCTACTCGGGACCGGGAGAGTGAGGGATGGAGACATGAGCCACACCGCCATTCTGTCAGTACTTGGTTTACACCAAGTGATGAGTATTTGTTTAGGAAACAAAGCGCTAGACAGATGGGGATTAAACAAGCCATAAAGCGGATGAAGGCAACAAGAACGGCTGCAAAGAGAGCCGTTCGCCACATTGTGAAGTGTTTTTTACATGTAGGTATCACTCTTAAAATGGCTTTTATGTGTGTTTTATTTAGTTAACCTTATTTTTTGTTGATCCAATTTTTTTTAACTTAATGTAGGCATCCCAATACATGCAGCCACCAGTCCTTACTACCAGACTACGATAGATGCTGTGGGTGAGGCTGGACCGGGTCTACAAGCCCCGAGCAACAGGCATATATATGGTGGTGGGCTGGAGGAGGAGGTGCAGGAGTTGAGGGAGTGGACGGATGGGTATAGATTGGTGTGGAAGGAGAGAGGTTGCACGATTATGTGTGACGGATGGACAGGTATCACCAAGAGGAGTATGATAAATTTCTTGGTATATTATTCTGAGGGGACCACGTTATTGAAGTCGATGGATGGTTCTGAGAAGATTAAAAATGCCGACTACATTTTTTCTTTGATAGATGTTGTGGTGGAAAAAATTGGGGAGGAGAATGTGGTTCGGGTTGTCACTGACAATGAACCTTCATATAAGGCAGCTGAGAAGAAGCTGATGGAGAAGAGGCAACATCTGTTCTGGGTGCCCTGTGCGGCATACTCTTGATTTCATACTAAAGGATATAGGCAAGGAGAAGAGTGTCTCTACCCTTGTCAGGCAGGCGCAGACAATCACTTCATTTATTTATTCGCATCTCCGTTTGCTACATATTATGAGACCACACACAGGAGGGCACGATCTTGTCGGGCCCAATCTTACACATTTTGCCATGAACTTCATTACACTTGAGAGTTTACATCGGCACAGACATGCACTGGTTAAGTACACGTAATCCGAAGAGTACTATAACTATATGGTGGACCACTTGCATAACAAGAAGGAACATCTTGATATTCTTGTTAGATCTGAGAAGCAGATCACTGACAAGAGATTTTGCGAGAGGATTGCCTACTTCTTGACAATCATTGAGCCACTGGTAGTTGTTATGAGGTTGGTAGACTCAGATGACAGAAATCAGATGGGCATGCTGTACGATGCCATGGACCGCGTAAAATTAAAAATAAAAGAGAAGAATCCCAGAGGTTACAAAAAATGGTGGAAGATCATAGATGACCAATAGGATAAGACTTTGCACCACAATGTTCATGCTGCAGATTAGTGGGAGATAAAAATATTTGTCCTTGCCTACTTTTAATTTCGTCAATAATTATCTTATTCATAATGTTAATTAATAAATTATTGCAAGATATTTTTTGAACCCCTGTATCTAATATGGAGGACAAGTGGTGAACGACGAGGTGATGCGGGGTACAATATCTGTTATTCAGTGTCTCTGCCGATCTTAACAGGACAGGATAGAAGCTGAGATAAAAGTAAGTTGGAGTTTATACAATAATTTGGAGTCTAAAATTATTAGACAACTAATGAATTTTTTTAAATATATGTTTAAAATGCAAAGGTATAAGATGAGAGTCGGGGTATACTTAGATGCTGATCTGAGATATTCGTGCGACAAAGTGTCACCTGATATGCTTATTTATGATAAATCATTTATTTTCTTATCTTATAAGTTATTGAAGATGCTGGAATGACTGTTTGCCTTTTCTTTTCTTTTCTTTTCTTTTTGCAACTGAGTGGTGGGTTTACGTGAATACCAAGAGTGGATAGAATCCACTTGCTGCCATTGGTATCAGGATACTCAGCCAGAGCACTAGTAACTAGAGTACATTTAACCTGATGCATACAAAGAGGAGGAATAGGTTGACTCAGACCGGCTGGAGAAGCTGATCTTCTGTCATTACAATATGAGACTGCGCATCAAGAATATCAAGGATCGACAGAAGATCTCTGAGGAGTGATTTGCACAATTCGTAGGTGGTCCATACGAGCAGAGACATACCTCCGTCACACCACCACCTGAAGAGGTGGACATGGATTAGATATTCCAGGAGGAGCATGCACTTGGCTCCTAGATAGAGAAGAGGGCAGTCAGGGATCATCCAGCTGAGTTTGATCCCGATAACCGTGCATGGGCTGAAGAAGAGTTGGATGGTGTTGAGGCCGAAGAAGATGCTCCAGCTTCACCTACTTCTCAAGCTCAGGCAGGCCCTTCTTCTGCCCCAGCAACTATACAGTAGTCATCTCCAGCTTTAGCCCCAGCTCTAATCCCAGCCACCACTACCCAGCCCATTCGTAGTACAAGCAAAACGAAAACAAAAATGACAGCACAAAAAATGGACAGATTTTCAAAGTAAAAAAAATCTTTGGGTTCTGGTGGGACATTAGAGATGGCTGAAAATGTGAAGAGAAAGAAGCTGAAGATCAGGCAACCTGTGAGCCAATATGACAGCACACAGACTCCTTCTCACTCCTCAGTTGATGTTGATGAGGAGTGCATACCAGCGACACAGCCATCAGTAGCAGCCTAGTCACCTGATTTACGGCGGCCAAAGCCGTATTTTACGTTGCATGAGCAAACACCACAGCAGCATTATATGAAGCCAGAATATCCAACGTTTTACGATCCTCAGCACCTGTGGATTCTTTCACCTGAGCCTACCTACGTCCCATAGTCCAATGCCTACGACTTTGATAACATGGCATCGTCATTATTTTCATATAAATATACTCCCGCATTTACTAGAACACTGGGCACAACTGAGGAGTATCAAAAGTAACAGAAAGAGGAGGAAGGCCAATATCCATATCATAGATATTGGGGAAGATTGATACAATGTATTTATATTTTTATGTTTTCATGTGATACAGTTAAAATTTATTATACTTTTTGTATCTCAACATGTACTTAACATCTCTTCATGTTCATTATTGGTGAAGATTGATAACATGATAACATGTATATTTATATTTTTATGTTTTTATGTGATACGGTTAAAATGTATTATACTTTTTACATCTCAACATATACTTAACATCTCTCCATGTTCATTAACAATTATTCCATATAGATGCATGTTAATCTTATTTTTAGAATTTTTTATAAACTATTTCCTATTTTTCAAAAAATTTCTGAGTTTTTTAAATTTTTTGATGAAAAAAATTTAAAAAAAATAATCCAGGCCGATTCCTGGATAGATTCTCTTCCCAAAAATCAGCTGATTTCAATCGATTCCTGGGAATCGGAATCGAATTGCCAGAATCCTTGATTCTGGCTGACTGGGCTGCATCTCAGCCAAGTCACACCAATTCTTAGATGACTCTGCTGGACACCCTGAGATTCCGACCTCATTGCACCAATAACAACATTAAAATTCCAGCTAATTAGTCAGTTATGAAAGGAAAGTCTAAGACTGCCTTCAAAATAACATCATAGGTCACCCAACCTACGAGAAAAGTGGCAGAGGGAACAATTTCAGTTTAAAGCCAGTACAATACCCGCTAACAACATTGCAACATACATGTACATAAATCTCTTCTAACATGTCAAATTCAGAACCATTTAATAAAGATTGTATCTTGAAAGCACAGCTCTCACAAGGATCACCTGTAAAGGAACACGAATTTCCTGAAATCGAGAGGCAAATAAACTCAGGCTAACAGCCAACTCCATTCCTTTCTTTTCCTCACCACCGATTGCAGCTTCATCACTGATATCTCCACGGGTCCACTCAACTAAAGGATCCCAAACAAAAACCTCCAATAACATCAATAATACATCCTTGTTCTTCCGCAGGACACCAAGAACAGCCTCACAGTTGCCCCTGAAGATACCTTCTATTCCAGTAAATCCCAAAGCTGCTTCAATGGTTTGTGTAAGACGGAAGGGGACAATCTCTGGAATCTTTAGCTTCTTCCCCTTATCAAAACATACATTATAATCAATATGGATAATATCACCACTGCAGAAATCAATAAGAATGTTATCCAAATGCCTATCACCCAGGCCTAGAATGTGCCCCATCATGCTCATAGCTGCAACACTACCAGAGAACCTGCAAACATTAACATTGACAAATAAGTCAGTCTCCATTTATATTAATAAAGAAAATAAATACTAGAATTACTATTACCAAACATATGGCAAATCAAAATCAGTATGCAATGATCAACTTGCAATTGTCATTCACTTTAGGAACCAAAGCTCATAGATGAAACTTAACTATGACCATGGGGTGCAAACAATGTTTAAAAAGGCACAGCCTTGAGGCGTTCAGGCTTATATGCCGCCTTAGTAAGTCATGAGTCATGCCTCAAGAGGCACTAATTAAGCATATCATCATCTAAGTCCTTACAAAGATTGGGTGCAAAATAGCGAAGTTGAGCATGTTGTTGAGCTCGGCTAGTTTATTTCTACTCAACATCGAGCTTGGCTCAATCCTCGATGAGTAAGTTCGACCTATATTTGAGCTCGATTCATTAAGAACCTAATTTGTTTGAGATCAGTTCCTCAAGCTATTCATTTAACCTAATTGAGTCAAGTTCAAGCTAGAACAGAAACTGATCTCATGCTCAATCTAAGCATGTTCCTTAAGTTTGAGCAAGAGCTTGATTTAACTCATTTATGAAGCTCAAACTCAAGCTCAATTTAAACTTAGAGCAAAAACTCAAGTTAAATTCATTTAAGCTTATTTGGTAGATTTAATTGACATTATATTTTAATTTATTTGATAAATATTTAAACTAATTGTTAATTGAGTAATTAATTGAAATACTCATTAGCTTTATTGAGTTGAGCAAAGGTTTGCTCAAACTCAACTTGTTAACAATTCGAGCTGCTTTTTCTTGTTCAAGCTTTCCTCGTTTAACATAATAAACAAGCCAAGTCAAGGTTTTATTAAGCCTAGTTTCAAACTATTTGTCGAGCACATCACTAGTTTGCACCACCTAGATATTTCACCATTTAGGAACTAGTCAAATGGTAAATTTACACAAGTAAACGAGCAACCCTTGAGAAAAAATTGAATATGAGGTGAAACATAAAATCCATTTACACTTCAAGAAGTGGTATTCATGCATCATGAGAACCCATTACAATTCCAAACGTGGGGTTTGGTTGCTTCTAAAACAGCCTCACTGTTTACTGAATCGATGCCAAAAATTCATACTGTTTCAAAAGACCTCTTAAATGGGCAATATACTTGAATTATCTACTAAGTTAAAAATCATTTTTGAAGCTCTATATGAAGAACGTTAAGAACTTGTCCCAATACAACGGCCTGCATAGCAGCATAACTGCATCAATAGGGGGTTCTGCCAATAAAAAAGAAAATATACACAAAAGCCCCACTGGATGCTCAAATTAATGAAGGTTAGGACACCAGTCAAAGTTGTACACAAAGCCCCAAAATAGTCAATGCTGGGAATTTTAAAAAGTGGAATCTTCCACAAGTTGCTTTCTCTCATGCCTGTAAATAGGACCGCTGATTTCCTTATCTGAGAATAGAAAGAAGAGAACCAAAGGCTTGGAGTGCTCAGGGGGATAGCCCGAGGTACTTAGACAAGAAGTGAGAAAAACAAGACCAAAAGCTTAAGCTTTAAAACCAAGGCAATGCTCTTATATGACCATGCAATATAAGAGCTATATACATAAAGATACATGGAATGTAGTATAAAATTATGTTCAGAAATATATATATCCCTAATATATGTGCTCTAAATAGTTCACAAAGATAGTTAAATAAAAAAATGTATAGCAAGTGCATGACCCTATATATTATATGTAATTCATGCTCTATGAACATGTTACAAGCTAAGGGCAAGAAGAATAAGGTGATGTATGACCCTTAATTTCTAAAAATTGATGTTAAGATGCTCAAAGTACATGATTATTCAAATGGGGATATATGGGTCTTTTTGTCCCCTCATTTTATTTACATAC
The DNA here is from genome assembly GCA_036172225.1 of Cryptocoryne crispatula var. balansae. NCBI lineage: Eukaryota > Viridiplantae > Streptophyta > Magnoliopsida > Alismatales > Araceae > Cryptocoryne > Cryptocoryne crispatula. The sequence goes on along the minus strand of CM069919.1, from coordinate 44,610,204 downwards.
ATTGATCTATTTGATGTTATTAAATAAATTCATTTTATGATTGTGTTTACAACATATTCAAATGTCAGTCCTTTGAATAAATTAACCCAACCCACCCAACACAAGACAATCCCAAATTATTTGAAGTCAGCAATATAAATTTTATTTTTCCACTTATGCCGATTTTGTGTTTTTTCTTTAAAGATATTTAAAACATCCAAGTCATGTTAAATTATCCCTTTCCATGTACTTTATCGTGTCTTTTTCTGATATTTTGACACTTCCTACAATTCTAACTAAAGCTCCTTCAGTTCTAGGTTTAATATGTACAAATCTTCTTAATCTCACATCTTTCAATTTATCTACAGTTGTCGCTACTCACACATTTTCTCTAATACATTCTTTACATATTCTATCAAATCTACTATGAACACATATCCATTTTAACATTTTCATTTCAACAACAATTAATTTGAAAACATGTTTTCTCTTGATTGCCCAACATTCACTATCATTTAACATTGTAGATTTACAGGTTGTATAATTACACAATATATTTTTCTTTCAACCTTAGCAGAATCCTACAATCACATAGAACCTTTATGGTCAATCTACACTTCATTCATCATACTTTAATTGTATGATTAACATCCTCATCATATTCTCTATTTTTTGAATAACTGAAATAAGATATTTAAACTAACTACTTTGGATAATATTACTCCATCCAAACTAACTTCCCCGTCTTCTTTTCTTAGTTTTCATTAAGTTTACAATGTATATATTTACCTTAATTCTACCAATGTTGAACTCTTAAACTCTAAAGGGTTTCTCCAAAGTTTCAATATCCTTTTAACTCCTAGTGTCTCATGAATCAATATAATAGTCTAAAACATCAAATATCATGGTATGTCATCTAACATGCTCTTTGTTAGTTCATTCATAACTAATGTAAAAGGAGGACTTGTTGCAGGTCATTGTCAGTTGAAATAGAGATACCTACAAGAATGTTACCTTTTGGATCTTGAGTTGAATGCCTTGAATCCTTCACTTGCACACCATATCTCCTGATGAAGAAGTTGTCTCGGTGTCTCCTTCATCAGATCCAAAAGAACCTTCCTTTTGACTTCATGTGGCCAGTCCCTCCTTGAAATCACTCTTCTGATACCTTTTTCCTTCAGAGCAGGTAATATCTTTCCATAGAACATATCACTCGGACGGGGAATAGGGGGCAGAGACATGTTGCCACCACCTGTTTCTGAAAATTGAGAAAGGTGAACACGATTTTGCCAAGACTTGTAAACACTATATAAACTTATCACATTGTCCACCCACTGGATGAGACCTGCCCGACCACTTATAGGTGTAACAGAATAATACCGCAGTCTAAGTGAACGGCTATGTGCATCAATGGAAGAACTTAGAAAGCTATCAACTGCTTGTAACAGTTGCATGATTCTAGCATCAAGACGCAGATCTTCCCTTCCCTTGAGAAGATAAGTATACTTATGGCCGTCAGATCCTAATAAAACAAGTTTCTTAGGCCTTGTTTTTGTAGACAAGATGGTCATATTCTCACAAAAAGAAGAAACTGTGACAAGCCCATTGGGGTCACCAGTAGACTCTCCAACAGTGTCAGATACTGGTATTTGCTTCTCAAGGCCAGGCATTGGAACATCAGATGACCTAAGAAATGCCAATTGTGGAGCTACATCACTCAAAGAAATAGATGATTTTCTCTGGCAACTTGCTAGAGATGCTGCAATAGCATCAAATGGTCGCCAAACATCACCCAGTGTCATTGTAGAAGCAGGTGGACTCTTGAAAGATAAGATAGCAGATCTTAGTTGTTCACCATACTCTTTCTGAAACCACAATTCATGAGAGGTTTCTGGTACCCTTGATGTTGAAGCAAAGCGGCGCTCTAAAGCAACAACAACTGGAGCCATCATAGCTGAGTACTTCGTAGCATTTATCTTGATTTTTTCACTATGGCTGAGAGTAGCATTCTCTGCAATACGTGCAGCTTCCTCTTTCAGCATATTTATGCGCCTCCTTACATCTACATTCAGAACAATTTTCTTGAGGACACATGTTAACCAAAAATACTGGAGCAACTTGACAATAAGCATAGTGCAATCATTAAACAGAGTAAAAAGAGAACCATTTGTATATGAATGATAAACTATGCATCTACCATTATTGCAAGAAAGCATTAAAAATACCATATGCTGGCACTATTCAAGCTCAGTTCAGCTTGTTGATACCAAATAACACAAATCTTATCTGGTAAATAGATTTGTTTACAAGCTTTTGCATGTCCATGGTCATGAAAGTATCTGTACAGTTCAACCGTGATTGTATGTTAGCAGAAGTAATAACAGTTTTATGCCCTTTTTACAATTCAAAAATAAAAAATAAAAAATGTCGGCACATGGCCAGTTACACTAGTTACATTATCAGGTAAGCAGGCCTACTCATTAGACTTCCATATATCATCAACAGTGCTATTCTGAAATGTAGATGAAGCAAAACTGAAAGAATTCTTTCATCAAGACCTTCTCCAACCATTTATCTTTCTGGAACATAGCATTTGTACAATCCCCAAGCACCACCCTGGAAGCACAATCAGATATTCGAAAAAAGTTTCAGGTAGATATACCACATTGATCTGAAATCAAGAAAACACCCACTAAAAAATCCAATGAAGGCCAAAGCAGGATCAGACTGGACCAGCCAGGGCAGATGTGAAAAAAGCCAAGGACCCGATTCACTGGGATTGGCTGGTCCAGGCTCTGGATCAGCCAATACTAGCCTATCTCATCCTGGTAGAACTGGGTCTGACCAGATTGGACGATCCTGAGATGGAGAGCCAATCCAGGTACCAACTTAGCCACTCCTGGAAGCAAATATGTCATAGCCAATTCCAATCTAGATCAGCCAATACCACATACCATTAAAGAACTCTTAGTTCCTACACTTTCAGGGTAACCACAAAGACCCTAAGGGGAGAAGTATCTTTGTCTGTCCTCCAAAGCCATTTCTGAACTGCCCTTTTCATATCAGCAATTTGATTGAGACCTGTTGCCCCTTATTCAAGCTACAGCACCTTATGATAGCATGTTCTTGCAAAGACTACCTTCTGCCAACAACAGCTTGCTACTCCACCTTTGATCTTCACTTTGTAGGAAACAGATGTTCAATTCATGAGCCTACTCTCTCAAGAATGTATTAAGATCATTTCAGAATATCTGTCTCTTCATGCTGTTAAGAAAGAAATCACTGATGTAGCGATGTCTATGTAAATACTCTTGATCCTATGTTTTTCACCACCTGTTGCTACCTCTAACATCTCAACTCCATTCTAGTGCAAATTGCCTATAACTTTTCTATTCTAACAAGTTCTAACCTTTTATTATTATTTCAGTCAGACAATCTTGTGTTAAAGTTTTTTCCCATGTTGAAAAAATCTACTATTGCATTCATCCAAAGCATCTTTTCATTTGTTTCCACTATGTTTAGTAAGTTACATTTTTTATCATTATATGTGCAGAAATGCACCCAGACATAACACCAATCTCTGGGGTTTCAAGTGTCTATATAATCCAAGATGAAGCAAAGATCCAAGCTGGTACATCTTGCCACCAATCCAAACACTTCATCGTACCATCAAATAGTAGTAAGCATAGATATTTCAAGAGAATGGCACCTTTAATGCCCAACAAAATAGAAAACAAATTGCAGCTCCAGTTCACAATTCTGATATTTAATCTTCATGTCCATTGTACTTCCAGTAACATCAACAATTAGTTTAGATTCACATCAAAGGTGGGAATAACAATGTCCCGTCAGTATACTGACTTACTGAAAGGTGGGTGACTTCCAAATTTCAATTTTGAATGAAAATGCCCAGGATGAATATGGACATTTGACACAATCCTCTACTATATCCGACCTCCTCTGTGAAATTCCAAAAAACACACGTGCGCTAAGGAGACCCAAGTCCAGGCTATGATAAAGGCATGGAATACTCCTCCGGTGGCCAATATGGGATAAAACCCTTCAACACTCCCCCTCTCGGCCAGCCACCACCGTCAGAGCCACGATAGGAATACACGGGGCAGGGCCGAGCGAAAATAGGAGCAAATCCACCGGAGGACAGAGCCTACAGCCTGACTAGCTCTGATACCATGTGAAATTCCAAAAAACACACGTGCGCTAAGGAGACCTAGGTCCAGGCTATGATAAAGGCATGGAATACTCCTTCGGTGGCCAATATGGGATAAAACCCTTCAACATCCTCTACCCATGATCAAAGCCAATAAGATACAAAGATTGGCATATATAGATATGAAAACAGGTCAGGTATGGATTGGATCTGTAAGGATCTAAACCTGACTCTGATAAGCACAACCTGCAACCAAATTTCATGGGGTTTCCAGATTCGGTTTTTGACCCAGAATCAAAACTTTTTTTCTGGGTTCAGATCTGCCTGAAAGAAAAATCCTGGGTACGCATGCCAAACCTTATCCAGGTCATCTGAAATACCAGGAGGTGTTGAGGAGCTGCACTGCACTTTGCAGGTCCAGCCATTTTTATTGGCCTTTGGATCACATCAATGGTATAAAGCTACACACATAAAACAAACTGAGAAAAAAGACCTGATTTTAGTGTTTGAGCTTTAAAATAAAAAAGAGTTAAATATAATTATCAATCAAACAACAGCCAATACAAAATACTTCTCAACAACAGATGTCAAGATGGATGGCACTGCTTTTACAGACAGGTAGATGCTGATCATCTATCAGCCATTTTGCTCATCAAATATACCTTCCATAGTACTCAAGAAGCCATAACTAACATGAAAAATTAAAAACACGCGATTGAAAAATTTAACATGCTGGTCAAATGTACAACGAAAGACACAACCTTCCTATCCGGGACTGTAGCTGCCATTTTGATCCATTGCTGCTTGTGCCATCCCAAATGAACCTCTCCTGCAGCCTGCACCAGAAGCCACCATCAGCTTGCCACTGGCCCATTGCACCTGTCCCTCCCCCCAACCCGCCCCACCACCACCACATGCCCCTTAGACCTCTTCAGCTTCCTTCAACAAACATTGTCACCCTTCCAGAACAACCTGCCCACTACAGTCTACAAGGCTGGCTTGGTTCCCCAGTCTACCATATAACGCCACAGCAGCATCCCTCACCTTCCCATGCCAAGCTAATTCAACCTGCCTTGGACCAGATCAAACCCGTTCATACCTGGCTTACCCCAGCTCAGACAGTTAATACAGGTTGACCCTTGCTCAGGTCAATTTAACTTGACTCAAACTGGTTCAATCCTGTTTCAGGCCAGTTTAAACCAAATCAAGCTGATCTAACCTGTACTGGTTGGTTCAGACTGGTTCAACCCGGTCCATCTAGCCTAAACCCTAAACCTGGTCCATAGACAGATGCAGTTGGCTGTGTTGGTCAAGCCAGACACTGAGTGGCCTGACACATTTTCGAACTTTTATCGTCCCACATCACAAAAAGTGGATCACAGGTGAGTCAACAGATACAGATAACTAGGGGTGCAAATGAACCGAGCCAAGTCAATTAGTATGTTGTTCAAGCTTGGCTCATTTATTCATACCTGAGCTCAAACTCAGCTCGATACTCAACAAGTAGTTTAGACATGTGTTCAAACTTAGCTTGTTAAGAATGTACTATGTTTGAGCTCGGCTTGTCGAGCTACCCGTTTATTTGATCAAACTTTAACTCGAATAACAGCTGAGTCCAAGCTTGGGTTCAAGCTCAATTTAGAGTTGTTTGTGAAGACTATTCTAAAGCTCGTTTATGAAGCTTGAACTCGGGCTCCATCTAATGGGGTGTTTGGTTGCATGATAATTTTTTGTACACTTTCATGATAAAAAATTGTATTAAAATAAAAAGTGAACCAACTCATGACATAAAATTATCATGTTTGGAGGGATGTGATTATAAAAAAGAGTAACTATCACACATGACCAAACAAAGTGGGGGACCACAAGAAAAAAGAAAGAGGTGAGACCCTCTTTTTTTGTTTAAGAAGAAAATCACTTTTAAAATATAAAATTATCATGGTTACCAAACACCTCTTTTAACAAGTTTTCTTACAATTTTTAAAAATTAAAACAAAAACCTTCATTATCATGCAACCAAACACCCCATAAGCTCATTTATAAAACTTAAAATTTAAACTCTTAAGTTCGAACACAAGTTATATATGTGATCAACTATTATATAATATTTAAATGTTTTTAATTTATTTTTAAATAATAATTAGCTGATTTATTAATCAAATACTTAATCGAACTGCTTTCGAGCTTTATCAAGTCAAGCAAGAATCTGCTCGAACTCGGCTTGTTGACAAGTCAAGCTTTATTTTTTTTCAAACTTGTTTGTTTAAGATAATAAATGAGCTGGGCCAAGCTTTTAACCGATCCAAGCATCAAAATAAAGACCTAAGGAGCTCCTCAACATCAGATGGAGGGAAAGAAGTCTCCTTGCTTCTAGTCATGGACTTAGCACATATTAAGTCCCATGGTAACAAAGCAAATGAGTAATGGTGGCATATATGTTGCCGTCAACTACTCCCTCAAGTTTACATACAACTAGAGACAGGAGACGATGAATAGGGAGCCAATTCCTCCATCTGTACCACTGCCGAGAAGCATGGTAATCTGAAAGTTGGCCATCTGAGAAACTAAGGCTATCAGTTCGGTTGCTTATAGGTGAAGTTGTCAAGCTACTAGATATACTAGGTGCGATGAAAGGAAGAGTCATGTTCTCCAACATCTAATGTGCTAAATGGCCAGTCAGGTGAGGCTAGCATCAAAGGAAGCATGCTTATATAGATACAAATGTACAACCGGCTGGGCTTAAGTCCCCAAATGTATTTGGAAATAGCCAAGGTGGGATCAATGCTCCTCAGTGACCAAAATGATAGCAAAATGATGGATTGGCAGGTCATTTCCATACCATATATTGCCTGGTGGACATAATTGACAACAAAGAAAATAGGATGCAAATGAGAACTGGAGCTGATTTGTGTGCCTAATTAGATAACTAAGTCATCAACATATGGTGACCATATCAGGAGCCAATGCTTAGCACCAAAGGGAAGGATTCATGTTCTTTATCATCTCATATGCCAAATCACCAAAAAAATGGAGATGTACAGGTCCGTATACAGCTAAGCAATAGTTATTCCAAAGAAAAATAGAAGAATAGGACTTGGCAAATCTAGAACATGTTCAGAAATAAGTTAGGACGTCCTCTTTGATTCAGCCATGTCAAACAACTCTAAAGGCACCATGGCAACAAAGCTAAGGAAATAAAGGACAGGCTTACTGTTGCCGATGCTAAGGAGAAGAGTAGATAGCCTCTCCTTAAAAGCTTACTCAACCAATCAACAATTGAATGCTAAAAAGGATTATCAGGATCAGATTAGAGCTAGAGATGTTTGGGATAGTAATCGGATGCCTCCACCACAACTCAGAACCATCCAATGAGTAGATGCAAACCTGAGTTCTGTAGATGGTTATTTGGATGACAAAACAAGGCCATGTAAGGGCCGACAGATGCTAAGATTAAGAAAGGACATATCCTCCTTAGTTGTAAATGTATTGGATGCTTGGTTATGCATCTAAGACACCATGGCAATGAAAGAAAGGTAACAAAAAGTATGGCTGCTACCAATGACATCAAAGAGGATGAAGAAAAGTTTCCTCCGCCAAATCTCACTCATCTGATGGTCTGATGGTCCATAAAGGCTGAAAATTGAATGATTCAGAAGCCAGGGGTATCCACAGATTCTATGACAATAAAATCAAAGGAAGAGAGATTACTTGTTGATGCTGATGACCAAGAAAAGAAAGATAGGAATTTCTCTGGAATCCAGTTCAGCAAATAGATTATTAAATGCCAGAAAAAAGTTCTAGGCCCGATAGGCCTAGAGAATGCTCAGATCAATTTTGGGTTGTGCACAACCTATTATCCATGCTAATGCCTTAGTATTTGCACAATCCATGGCCCACCGGCCCACCTTAGCCTTAACCCATGCACACCCCTAGATCTATAGAAACCGAACATTGTCCAGTCCTTAAATGCTCAATACTTTGAGCCAAAAAAGGAAACTCAACTGCCTTGTGATGGGGGACAAGGACCTAGACCTAGGGGATTTACTAAGAAAACAATGCACAATTAAAGAAATATGTCAGTTTCACTTCAGAAAATCAGAATTGACAAAAAACAGGAAATTATACTCAGTTATAACTAGAAATTGGACCAGCAAACAGTCACGAATTAAAGTAATTCAGGAATTTGGCAATAAGCATATGCAATCAAAATAGGCCACACTAACAGGAAACTGCCCAATCAATTAACAAATCAGAAAGAGCAACAAACAGGAAGGCTACTCTTTGTCATTGATGTATACCAACAACATATGTAAAGTGGCTAGAGATCCTACCACTCAAGAGCATGGCAAAATTGATATTGCATAATAGAGAAAACAAAGTCAATTATGCAAGAAAATGGACAGATTCAAGAAATACCTTGACACCTTAGGAATAGCAATATTCTTCTCTTTTAAAATGTCCGAGATATACAGATTATACCTCCTGTCAGGAATTGAAGAAAAAAAGATACCACAATCCAGAAAATCCAGCACAAGAACCAGACCAGCAGTGTGAATACCGATTAGGCACAAGGCCTGGAATCAGACCTTCCCTATTCTCTTCAAATAAGGTCAGTTGGATGACCTATCAATAGAGAATTCTGATTTAAACAGGTTCCGGCATTTTGTATGGGATATACAAAACGCCTGGGTAACCTAAAGGGAAAGGGTCACCATGTTCAAAAAATTGTAACCAACCGAAACCCAACAAGTTCCAGCAATCTCCATAGGATTCAACAATCCAATCAGCAGACCAATTGATATTATGTAAACAGAACCAACATCATATCACCAATTGATGGTATGTAAACAGGACCAACATCAGCAGACCAATTGATAGTATGTAAACAGAACCATCATCTCTTAATGAGCTGAGCTCATTTCCAAACCGAATGTCCAAAAAAGACTGGAGACTGGACCAGTCATAATATCAAACATACTCATCATCATATAAACTGTCGGAACAGTAGAACAGTAATTTCAACTGTTCAAATAATCAGGACAATAACTGGAGACGGACCAGTTTCTGAATATCAGATTTATTCATCATGTGAATTGTCGGAATCGTAATCCACTCGCCATCTTTGTAATAACCGGACCAAAATGAGTCGAAAGAGGACCGCCTCGGATATGTATCATCATCCGAATAAAGCAAGAGGATGAGTTTAAGCTAAGCTCCTTCAAACAATGTCGAAAATATAATATCCACGAAGAGGAACTCGTAGGCTACCAAACGGAACACAAATCCGGGCAACACTCCTTAGGAGCTATCATATTTCAACCAACTACTGATTTAAACTCATGAACAGTAGTCGAATATATCGATTTCAGATCTCAGATCCACAGATCTATTGTAACAAAACCGGACTTAGCATCGTAGAGATAGTGTTTACCGATTTGAAGATGAGAAATCGTTCACACCAGCTGAGAAATCCTTCATACGAGCAGATCGGGACTTCTTCAGAATGTAGGGATTTCCACCACCGAATCCAACCTCAGCTAGAGATGAGCTGAAGAGGAAGAAGATTCAGCTTGGAGGACGAAAGAACAGCAGCTACGGGAGCTCGGAATCCCTTCAATCTTGCTCGAACATAGGGTTTGAGGGAGGGGAAATGTAGATCAGGAGGAGGGGAACATTTTTCTCCAAAGAAGCTAACGGTTTCAAGCACCAGAGAGAGAGATCGGAGCTGGGGATAGAGGAGCTAGGGTTCGCCATCGCTGGAGAGAGGGAAGAGCTCCACTCGAATCGATGTCGACTGTCCCGAGAGAGAGAGTGAGTCGCGAGCTAAAGGTGAACCGAGGGGTAAAAACGAGAAACAGGAAGCTTCACGAAAGACCACCAAAGAAACAGCAGGGGCAAATGTGGAATCAATCATACGATTTCAATTTCATTGCATCATCCCATCGATTTACATTGTATGCTCCTATTTATAGGAGTAAAATCATCAAATGGGTGAGAAATACCCATTAAATGGAAAAACATCAGAAAATGTCGTAAAATGCCAAAAAATACAGGATTTGCATCAGAAAATTAAAGGAAAATTTCCAGGACGTCAGTAATTACAAAAAAATTTACTAAAGCCTCTAAAATTCCAGGAAAATCCTAAAATGCCTCTGAAAACTATTTTGCTAATCATATAATCTCAGAAAATTATTCTCCCAGCCAAATGGACTCCAGTCGGCGTCTTCTACGCCGATAAGTCTTTTCAAATCGGTCTTTATTTCTGGTGTCCTCACCACCTTGATATCATGCCAACACAGAACCTATCCATGGCTTGCATTGCCTCTCAAGTCAAGCCTATATATAGCCCCCATCCATGACTTATGTTCCCTTAACTTGAAACTACCTTGATCCATCATATATGGATTATGTTTTCCACCAAGCTAAGCCAAGTTTGGATGCCATATGGCCATGTGACCAAGATTGATATCCGGCTACTACATCTGGACCTCATCATATTCCTAATATGATTTGAAGTAACCTGTAGGAATGCCAATTTCAAATTTGGAAAACCTCTCTGCAGACCCCTCTGCCCAAACCAGAGTCTTCATCTCTAGCCTCATCTTGACCCAACCAGAGCTAGTCTAAATGGAAGACATGACAACCTATTCTGAGTCCCTTGGCATCATGAAGATGGCATGAAGTTCAGGATATCAGCATGAGCCTAGATCAGCATGTGATGAAGATACAACATGTCAAAGCCCATGGACATAGATGGAAGATAATGACCATGACAAAATGAAACTATCATAGGCCTCCTATGGCCGATGCGACAATGATGACTGGTTGATGAGACCCATAAGACAAAAATAAACCATTTAAATATTGAAATAAAAAAAATGATTAAGAGACAGCCTACTTAGGCCACCTCATAATATTGGATGAACACATAGGCATATCCCTAGGATGTACAAATCCTAGACAGGTACGTGGACATGCCCCACCATGCATAGATCCAAGGATTGCATAATCGGCTGGATCGAATCAGAATCGGTCAATTCCTAAATCGGATTGGTCAGTCTTGATCCAATTCTGGCCTAAAAACTAGATTCCAATTGTAATTCTAAAAGAAATGTTCGAATCGGCCTAAATAGATCTAATTTGAGTGCTTCTGACCTAGAATATGTCGATCCAATATGTTAGATCAACTTAAGTCCTAACGGCGGATTGCTATCGGGCATGATCCAGACCCGATACTGGACATTTAAGGTCGACATTGACCCCAAAGGGCCGATTGCTTCGTCTCCACCCCTATGGCTCTCAATTCCATGAGATTCCGGCCACTTCCAAACGATTTCAATCGTGATCAAGTGATTTTGGCAGCGATGCATACGATTTTGGCTTTGATCCAGGTGATTTCAATGATTTTTTGGCAATCTCGCAGTTCTAGCGACGATTTCAACGATTCGAAGTGTCTTTGATGATTCTTTCTCGACAATCCTAAAACCTTCTCCCCCCCCCTTTCACTTTGCCCTAAGACCGAACAACCCCTTAAGTGTCCCTAGGGGCTATTTGGTTTTCATCGACTATTTAAACAACTCAAACAACACCTTAAAAGACTGTTTCTTCACAACCACCCCCTAAGCAGCCCTTATTCCTCATTAATTTAATTATTACATTGTTTAACTTGATTTTTAATTTTTTAATTGATTTTTATTTACTTGAAGTTACAAGCAATAAATGATTGCGGATAAAGCAATGTACCCGCAATGCATGTTATTGGGTGGGAGCATAGACATATCTTGGATACAACTAAGAAAATGGTCAAATGTAAGTGATGTGGGAAAGAAATCAATGGTGGAGTGCACCAATGAAGCAACACATTGCTGGGGTTAGTAGCAATGTTAAAAAATGTGACAACGTATTTAAGGAGATTTAGTAAAAGTATTAGAGTCTACCTCACAAGAAGAGTCTCACAGAGGGAGACTAAGATCGAACAAAGGGAAAATTTGCATGATAAACTTCTAGGGAGGAGGAAGAAAGTGGTGCCAATCTTTAGAGGGAAAAAGAAGGCAAGAGCTGAAGTTGAACCTGACAATGAGGACTCATCCACAAACTCTGAACTCAGAAGAACCAAACATGCAAGCAAACATGCACAAAAAGGGAATAACGAGAGGAGGAGGGGAGCAAGAGGGTCCAGAGTTGACCCTATCCATTGTCGATCACAGTCAACACAACCTACACCCAATGAAGGCATGGGTATGAGAACAGGAGAGGAGGCATATTGTCAATCTTCTTCAACATGCCGCCCTCACGCTAGTAGGAGGAGATGAAGTAGGGAAAAGGAGAAAAAAACCACCAACTAATTTCATTTTTACAATATTTTTCATTGTCTGGATTAACATAAAACAATGTATTTTAAAACAAGGTTCTTTCAAATTACAGGAGGGAGATGAAACCCAAAACCACACATTCATACTTACACAGTCACCCAATCATAGATTACCATACTTAGTTTTTTGCGTTTACAATCCAAACAAAATAAAACACTTGTTTTAAAATTTAAAAAATATCTTGTTTGAGTTCGTAATTTTAAAATAAGAAAGTATACAATTACATGGGAACAAATGAACCCTTAGACGGAAAAAAAAGATAAAAAAAGTAGTTCCTCGTTAGAGCCTGGCTTTTCCCTGATTTATGGGAATGTAATTGATATCAAACACCATGGATCAAAGCCCATTTAGTCAATCATCTTGTGAGGACAGGCTTGGTCGTTCAATACTTGATGAAAACTGCCACTCCATTTGTAATGTAGGTAGTATAGCGTACCCCACATTTCATCTTGTTACATCTTGTTATCATTTTAAGTGTACAGAAATTGCACCACAATCAACAAACACCTCCATTATGTATAGTATAGAAATGTAAATTACGTTAATTACATCCAACCTGCATGGAGATCTTGCAGAGTGCTGAGCCATTGTTCCTCCCAAAGAACAGTTATCGTCCCAAGTTCGCTAATCACAAGCTGAACATCTTGAATAAGCTTTGGATAAAGTTTAGCCTGCATTAGGGTGGAAACATTAACAACATTATTTGAAAGTGAAAACATTGATCAAGTTATGAAATATTATACATGAAAATTGCAAGCAAAAAAGAACTGAATCCAACCTTTATCAGATACTAAAGAATATTCACTGAAAATGCTGTAAGTATCTGAATCTAAACAAGAGACAGAAAATAATTTCAGATTAGGATATATGGTCGCAAGCATGCACAAATATGTTTTCATATACTAAAATAGACATATTCAAGTCCGTAGCCAGGTGCTTTAAAGACATCTGTCTAGTGTATGCAGAGTATCAGACTAGACTGGGGTCCAGCACAATGTCCCCTGAAGGGGAGCGGTGGTTGGGACAGGCTCTTGGCACCACCGGCACCGCACTGCAGTACTGGACTCTCCTTCCAGCGGCACTTCTCCATCTTCCAGTCAGAGAGGCATCATCCCTTTACTCAATGGAACCACTGCCCCTTTCTCCTTGAAGGAACAGGATTGACAGGGGTGGCCCGGGTGGGGCATTGGCTGGTTGTCTGCAGGAACGGAGTCGAGTCAGCCAGTCAGGGTCTGCCAAGGTATTGGCCACAAGAGTCATTTCTGTAAATGGAGGGTCAACAATGGTGCTGCTGTTCAACCTCTAGCCAGAAACTAAGAATAAGTGTTGTTTTTTATAAATGTGGGGTCATGCCTCATCAAGAAACAAGATTTTGGTGCCTGGAGCTCTGTCATCAGTAATCAGAGTTTGATGGGTAACTCTGGTGTGGTAGTTTTGTTTTTTGCTCCCTGGTAGCCTAGGGGGGAGGGGGGGTTGGTGCACCATCTTTAGACTGCCGCTACATGAGAATTAAAAAATTAAACAACAACAAAAATTTAAGAATGAACTTACGATAAATGAAATGAAGTCAGATATAGAAGCCAATGTTATATCAATAAGCATGCTACAATATTAAAAAGAGAGCTAAAAAGCACTTGGGAATGATGAGAAAGAAAATGTTAAAAGCCAGAATATAATGCATAACACAAGTAAAGTTAACTAGAATTTAAAGAAATTCGAACTTTAACTGACCAAATCAATTTGAAACAAGTGAACCACTTGAATTGGCCTGACAGAGGACAACAAACGGAAAACTATTAAAATAGAGTGATAAATGATTAAACTAAATCAATCCGATTAAATTGAAGCCAAATCGTGGTAAAACCAAGTTGAACAGAACAACAACTGACTAAATCGAACTTGAACGGAATCAAACCAGATCGAACCAATCGGATCAGCATGAACCTGTTCTAAACCGGGTCAAACTAGAATAAACTAGTTGAACCAATCTTGAACCGGGGTCAAATTGGGTTATAACCAGTCAAACCGGGCTTGCATTTGATGAACTGGCTTAGCCTGGTGACTGATTGGGAGGCTTGATTTGGAGGACAGGGGTGGTACATGTGGGATGAAGTTACTCTTCAGGAGGCTTCTAGCCATAGATCGCTGAATCGGCCGATTCCTGAATCAGATCAGCCATTGCCGATCCGATTCTTGACCGAAGGACCGATCCGGAAAAAAGTTCCGGCAGAATTGGTCGGGATCGGCTGGATCGGTTAGAATCGGATCGGAATCAAAATTGGATTAGCCAAATCGGTCGGGATCGGAATCGGAATCAGAATCAGAATCGGATCATTTTTTTTCTTTTTTTGCTATTCTAGTCGGATCGACCAGGATCGGCCAGAATAGGTCCAAAATCGGATCATTTTTTTTTCTTCTTTTTTTCTTATCGATTCTGGATCAATTTCCTTCCATTGGATCGGTCAGAATTGGTCCGATCCAATCCGATCCAGATCGGATCGGTACCCACCGATCCCGATTCCGATTCTGATCCCGCGATCCTTACTTCTAGCAGATGTAAAAGGGAAGCGGGACACGGACTGCAATGATGGTGGAGGCAGTTGGTGTAGAGCCCTTCATGTAGCTGCGTAGAGGAGCTCGGGGCTGGAGTCGGCAAGGGGAGGTGGACCTTGAGTTGCTGCACCATCTGACCAGCCGGCGGGGTCAAGGGAACCATGTCAGCACCAGATAAGAGGGAACCCTGGACTCTGGAGGTGGTCAGAAGATTGGTGAGGGGCGATGACAGGGGGATCCAGGAGTCGCAGTGCCAGCAGCAACTTGCCGATCAATGGGCTGTGGCAAGGGCAGGGGAAAAAAGTAAAGAATGTGGCAGAAGGGAAGAGTTGGCGGAGAGGTGCTGAGCCAGCGGAGTAAAGGAGATGGAAGATGCATGGAAGCCCTGTCAGACTTGATGCTGAGCTGAGCCAGAGAAGAAGATGCTGGAATAGACTCGCAACGGGGAATCGCCAGAAGACACTACTGCAGAAGACTGCGAGAAAACAAAGCAATCAGACGGGAGGGAGATGTTGATGCCGTGGATGGAACAGTTTGCAATATCAGATGTCCCTCCAGGACAGTCGGAGGACTGCTGATCTGTCGAGCAGCTTCAAACTCCAGTATTATGCAGGTTGCTGGAGGTGTTGCTCCACTGGGTTTGGAGAAGCTGCACGCAGGTGCCGAACTATGAAGCAGAACAGGGCAGAAAGAGGAAGGGACGATTGATCAAAGAGGAAGAAGAGGTGAGCGGTGCAGACCACCACAGGTGAAGGAGAGAGGAAAAAGGCCCTCTGACCGAACCGGGGGGTGGGGGGAGAGAGAGAAGGGGTAGCGTCAAACATCTCAACTTCGAGATTACATGAAGGGCTCTATTTATAGAGCATGTTTGGCATTTAAACCTTTAAACTAAAACATTTACCTTGTAACAAAAGATCAAAAGTTATGTTCATACTAATTTCCCATCAGGGAGTCTAAAAGACACAATCCATCTAAACAAAATATGATGGTGCAATGTAAAAGTGCAAAATATGATAAAACAATATTGGTATAAAAGATCACATAAGTGTTATAACAACAAATTTTATGAATATAAGATAACAAAAGTTGAAGCTAAAAATTTTATTTTGATACTCTTGTTAATGACAACTATACTGGAAACATAAAACACAAAATATAACAAAATTTAATATGACTTCTATAAACAGAATTAAATTTTCTGAAATTAAAGGGACATTGAAGATAGCAAAAAAAAGCAGTTAGCATCACTCTTAAAATATAAAAATGTTTGAAATAAGGAATGGTACAATCAACTTTTTAAAAAAATCTAAACATCTAAGAAAATGCCAAATGGATAAAAAATAATATCATTATACTCAGTTTTATAAAAAATTTGAAATATATAAGATTGCTGGAATTATAGAAGAACCATGGTGTAGTGATTATGAGATAATGCAAATATTTCAATGCAATTTGGCTTTATGACTAGTCAATCTTCAGAGAAAGCAATTTTATTAGAAAACTAATAGAGAAATACCGAGATATATTGATGCAGGACAGGAAGGTGCGGGCCCACCTTGACATGTCGAAGGTGGCCAAATTGGGTTGGTCCATGGTACCCCGCTGTTGCATCTCGATTAGTGTGCCCGACTTGGCCGACTTAATAAAAATAAATAACTCTCTTATTTTACACTATCCTCTTTTTTTACACCTTGTTTTCGTCTTTTTCTCTTTTTTCTAACTATGTCTCTCTCTTTTTTTACCACACCTTTTTTGTCTTATCGGTTCTGGATAAAACCAACACCCTTCTCTTCTTTTTTTGAATAACCGGCACCTGCTACTGTAACGAGGAGGCACTGTAGCATAATGCTACAGTGCCTCTAATGTTTGTTTTATGCTGTAGCTGGATGACGCTGTCTTCGTGGCACCCTCGCGCACGTTGTCGCTGTCCGCAAACTGCAGAGTCGATCACCACAGGCAGAAGCAGAACAGGGAATGCCGACAAAGGCTGAAGGGGAGGCGGTACCTCCCTCGTCATCGTCACAGTCGGCCGGTGGTTGGTGCCAAGTCGGAGTAGGCGAACAGGGGACTGTGGATGGTGCTGCTGAGTGGGGGGATTCCAGCAACAAGGGGGAGATGTTACCCGGGAAGATGCAGCGGCTTAAGAATCCTGCAGACGTGGGGACCAGTCGACTACGGGGTGACAAATCATTGCTGGGATGAAGCATCAGTAGAATCGATAGAGACGCGGGCTGTGGCGACTGCTGTTCAGCGGCGGTCAACAAGAAACCACGAGGTGTAGCCCACAGGTTGTGGGAAGTGGGCAACTTGGCTGATGACGGCCAGGTGAAGAGGTGCCTGTCTATTACAGGAGGTGGGGGAAAAGGCCTGTTGCGGCGGTGCATCAGTGACCTAGCGGGAGAGACAATAAACCAGGGAAAGGGGAGGAGACATTATATTTTCGTTTCTTCATCCATCATCCCCCTCAACTTGAAAGCACTGGGGCTTTTATATAGCCAAGCATTTACACAAAAATCTCAAAAAAAGATTAAACAAAGATTAGTCCTCTAAAAGACTAAAATGTAAAACAGCTCGATAAAAGACAAAAGGACTTTAAATATTAAAATAAAATGCAGAATTTTAAAGACCGACGCTACCAACTAAATGAAAAGAAAACATGCCGGCTTCTCGAGATATGAACGGCATTGTCTCCAAAAAGTCGGTCCATTC
This sequence comes from Cryptocoryne crispatula var. balansae, assembly GCA_036172225.1. NCBI lineage: Eukaryota > Viridiplantae > Streptophyta > Magnoliopsida > Alismatales > Araceae > Cryptocoryne > Cryptocoryne crispatula. The sequence continues at coordinate 44,592,423 of CM069919.1, read as the reverse complement.
GGTCCGACTCAGTCCCCATCACATAGTCAATTTGAGAATCCTTGCCTACATCCTCTAACATCAAATCTAATAAATAGCGGAGTGTGGCTACATTATCTATTACTACTTAGACAACTTGATCCTCTCTTATCTACCCAGTCAATTAATTTGTACAAATAGGTTGGTGTTCTTTACCAGTCTAGATGAGTCCAAGGACTTACAAAAGACGGACCTAGCTTGATAGTATATTAGCAAGTTGATCATTGTCCTCATAATTATACCTATTAAAAAAAGATCAAGCCTAAGTTTTAAATTTTATAGTTTGAAAAGGTAAGTATAGACTAAGGGTTGAAAATTGAAAGTTATTAACATGTACAATCGTTCATCATTAAATTACATCCTCTTTCTTGCCAAACACGTTTGAAGAAATAGACGTACTTCTTAATATCTTCTACCTCAATGAGAAGAAAAGTATTGTATATTTTTTTTGTAGTCGATGCAAGCAATCCCTTGCCAACGTCGGTTATGGTGTCAATCATGGACTCATAACACTGCTCCTTTGCAGCATTCAGCGGTATGCTATTTTAGAAGAACTATCTTGATGTTGCCCACCTAATATTCTCCTTCCATATCCACAAAATCTTCATTGTTTGCATGATGATAGTTTATCTTTGCCATGGGCATGTGATGATGGGATCCACAAAACTTACTGTTAGGCTATTATCTTGTGTGAGAACGCAAATCTCCTCTTCTTCCTAGTTGTTCAATCCTCTCTCACTTCCACGTCCCTTCCAATTCCCGAATTTTGGCTCATAAATTAGCTAGTACATTGATACATGTCTTCGTCTATAAATGATTTACGACTGCAATATCTTCATAATAAAAAACCACTTAAACCAAACAAAAATGCTAACCAACACAAAAAAAATTGGAAATCATTTCATATAAACAAGTAAAAAAAAGAAATCAACTAAAAATGTCTAAGTCAACAAATGACCAAAGACATATCAAATCTCAAAACAAAATCCATGAACCCAAACAAAAATTTTGAATTAAGTTCAACCAAATTCCATTTCATAAGGCCATGGGGATATCTTTTAGCTTTGTGTTTATGTGAATGAATGACTTATGTCCGATATATTATTGTGACGGTCAATCAAGGGTATTCGAGTATTTGCTCAATGTAATTAACACCGGGATATCACAAATCTAGTGGAGAGATGTCAAATTTTATTTTCAAAGAACTCAAAAAATCTCACAACTCAAATTGTGGTTCATATCAAGGAAGGTGGGGTCGGGAGTCGGGACCGGGTCGTTTGGGCCCAAAACCGACCCGGGTCGGTCGGGGTCGCGACCCGGGTCGGGCCGGGGTCGGCCGGGGTCGCCAAAAATAATAATAAAAAATTAATTTTGGGGTCGGGGTCTTGGGGTCGGGACCGGGTCGGTCGGCCCCAAAAGCGACCGGGTCGGCCCCAAAAGCGACCCGGCGAACCATGGTTCATATCATATAAGTGGTGGGTGATACTCATATCAGCACTTAGCAAATCTGTGGAACTCTTAGTGTTCCTATAAAATAATACCACACCAAATTAGCCAATACTTTTATGAATACCACATATTTTCATAGTAGTCAATGCTAGCCAAAAAAAATTCAAAAAGGAATTCTAACTTCCTTTTAAGAATGAGAGGTTTCAACACACTCCAATCCACTCTATATCCTTTCTTCATATATCCTCAGGCCATATCCATGCCAATATTCAAGTCCATGTCAGCCACCATATCCATGCCGATATCCAAGTCCATGTCAGCACCTATACACAACCCCTAGAGCTATAGAAACCAAACATGTACGACCCCCTAAATGCTCAATTATGTGTCTTAAAAAAGGAATCCAACTGCCTTGGCATCATGCCTATATTAGACATGTCTATGCTCAAACCTTATGTAGATCACCTAATTCCCACCAAATTAGTCCCATGACAGGTTAATAATTCCCCTTAAACCAGTCCCATGATAGGTTATAAACCTCCTAAACTAGCCCTACAACAAGCCATAAACCTCTCCATGCTCAACCAAAACATACCCCATCTAAGCTAGTTCTGAGCAACTCTATAAGGCTGGGGTTGGCAACCTGTCCTTGGCACCTCGGAGCCCATAGACATGGCAGAAAATCCACGTGTCCAGAAATGACAAATAGGAGTTAATTAAGGCCGACAGCTGGTCAGAATGCCCCAAGACAGATGGCATAATTTTCAGAAGCTTATCAAGAGCATTAAATATAATTGGACCAAGGACTGGCAACCCGGCAGAAGCTTTCCAAATGCTGAGGACTGAAATGGCCGAGATGACCACAATGACAAGCCCTCCATGGCCAAAATGACATGATGATAGCCCGGACAGGTCATATGACAAAAATAAACATGTTAAATACTTAAACCATATAACAATGCCCAAGAAGATAAGTCTATTACGTTAGGCCCCATCATAATTTTGGACAGACACACAGATATGTTCTTGGTGTGTACCGATCTTGGACGGATAAATGGACACGCCCCCATGTTACACCAATCCTCCCCCCCCCAAAAAAAGTAGGGAGTATCAAGTCTCATCTACTAAGAGAGGTAAATCCCCTAATTTGATGGGAGGTCATGCATGTCACCATGAATATACCATGTCAAATCAAGTAGGAATTATGGCTCTTTATGCCTTCCAACATGCATTTCAATGTAACATGAATCATGCATTTTAATGAAACATGCATCATGCGTGATATTTCATATCATATATTATATTCATAACCTTAAGGCCAAGGGAAAGGCCAAGAATGGGTTTTCAATGCCAATATGCCTGTACCTAACCGATGATGTTAATGCATTGAATCAATCCTTTAATGCCTATTAAAGACTATGAGGTCATATCCTACTCATCCAATGGGAGCCATAGCTTGTGTGTCTTTCCCTATGCTTATGTACCCCAATGTACTCCAAGTTATGTGAATGACAATAGAAGATGGAATGCAAACACATAAAGAGAAACAAATAAAATTTCTCAAATCCAAAATCAAGAAGAAATCTAAAATGGACAAGATGACAAAATGTTCGGATATCCAAGTGTGTAAAAATCAGAATCATGATTTATCGGTTTCAAATCTGAAAATTCATGATGGAACTCTTAGCTGAATTTAGATCCATATGTCAGATCTGAGATTAAGAAATTCTATCAAGCAATCGGCCATGAATCAATGACGTTCAGAGTGCTTGGATGTCTGAAATCTGTCCAATCGGAATTATGATTTATGACCTACCAATTTCAGATTTGAATGAATATAAGACCCTTAAGTTAATCCAGGAATGAATGATCCTCTCTTAGCATAACCTGAAATGTCAGCGATAGATGCGATGGGCCTGATGACAGTAAAAAAAAATTGAATAGAAGATGTATCATAATCCAAATTTAAAAGTTAATGGGATGAGAGATTTCCTAAGTCTCAAAGAAAGATAGTGAAAAGATGGCCAAGTTGATGACTCTAAAGCCCTCCATCTGAATGTCCCCAGAGATTATGGACGTTTAATCCTATAATCCAATTATCAAAGGATAAATTTCAAATCCGATCATGCTTAGATCTTATGAATGGCAGTCTGAAATGACTAAGGGGCCAAGGGCTAGATCTGAATAAGGTATTTTCATATTTGAATGTTCAGTCCATGTGCTGGGATTCATCAGAAGATATGTATATCAGATCCTATCACCATCTTAATTTGATGCTCCGAGATAAATAGAATGATAATCTATGGATCCATCATGCCTAAATTTGAAGAATTGATAGATGAAAATCCTCTAAATGACATAAAAATCAGATTTGGAGAGGATATTTTCAGATCCAGCCAAGTCTAGAATGCCTAATCCCTAATGAAAGATGAGATGGTCAAATATGAATACTGACAATCTGAAATCTGCTAAGTCCCAATGCCTAAACTTAGATGTTTGAATGGCTAAGAAATAAAATTCTAATGATCTACCTGTTCACCTAAAAGATGACCAAGATTAGGACTTCAAAATATGCTTCAAATCCTAAGGTCCCAATCATGGCTAAATCTGAGTTTCACATCAAATATCAAACGAGCAGATCTTGAATGTGTTGATTTCCAATCCTCTGAACTCCTAAGTCTGAAATTGCTTAATGAGGACGTAATGGATCTAATGCACTCTAAGTCTAAAAATGTCAAACGCTAAGACTTGGAACAAAAATATGGAAATGATAATGCATGAATGTTGATCGGATACAATGAAATCTGATTTTGAACATGTCATAATGAATTCCTAAGTCCATAATGCCAAAACTTCAATTGGAGATGCAATGAGTTTAATTAACTCTAAATCCAAAATGTCCAATTATGTGACTTAGAATTTTAAAAAAATGATGAAATGGAGATCTCATGATCAAAACAAAAACTCCCATATAATTAAATCCGAATATGTCTATGTTAGACCTGGGATCTCATGAACTCTAAAAACTCAAAAAAATGTCTTATGCTAAGACTTTGAATAAAAAAAGTAAAATCCACGTACCAAATATGCCAAAATTTTAATTTAAGACTTTTATGGAACCTAATGATCAATTTTGACCTTAAGGATCCTTAAGTCAAAAATGTCAAGAATCCACTAAGAAACATGTCCTTAAAATTGAAATCCTAAATGTGAGAATTCGATACAAGAAAAGAAAATTGCACCTCCATAAAACACAAATTAAACACAAACCAAACTTAAAATACTAAGTTTACATTCCGTTGAGTCTATGAGATTTCCATTGAGTTTATGAGATTATATCTTCCATGTGTTTATTTTGTAAATGTACATTTCCATTCTTATGACTTGCTTGTGAAAGTTAATCTAAAGTGTTCGAGTATTCTCGATATAATTAACATCGGAACTTTCAAAATCCAATAAAGAAAAGTCCAAAGACATTTAAATGAACCCAAAACCTATATAATATATTTATACATATCATGTTTTTGGTAATGCTCCTATGAAATATCACCTATTTTCATAATAATTGATGCTAGTCAAATATTTAATCAAAATTCTTTTTTCCAAGTAAACGGGAAACATATGAATTTTGAAAATCAAGGTTTCACATTCTAAAGTATGATTTGAATGATTTAAATATCTCTAAAGAACTCTCAAAATCAACATTAGTGGAGAAAAAGAATTCAAATGGCCAACCAAAATTATTTGAGAATAAGACTTTAGTTAAGTTGAGTAAATGTTCAGGGTGCGACAATGAATGACCAAGAATGGGAGAAGATCTGAAAATCAATTTCTGCAAAGTTAGGTTGTTAATAAGAACCATGATAAGCAACATACTCTCAAGTGTTTTTGAAAAATAAGTGCCTACATCTAAAACACCAAAAAAATGCATTATTCAAATATTTTTAAAATTTTCTTGAAAAGAATGCACTTTCCTTTTTATAAAGAAGGTAGTAGCATTAGATGTTTATGTATATATACATATATATAATTAAATGTTAATACTATATATATTTATGTATACATACAAACATATATACACAAAGAAATTTATATTTTTATGTATAATTTAATGTGTGCATACATGTAAATGTGAATTTATATGTGATTATGCATATGTGGATATATATTTTCTAGGGAAGAGTTAACCACAATAAACTAAATGAAAAGAAAAAAAAGGGCTAAGAAAGAACATAGGTATTTGTATAAGTGATGATTAAATATGTTAATATGTTGACACTTATTAAATGGGCACCCACAAATTGTAGATCGACGTGTGAGGTCAGTTTGAGGGGTCATGAAGAAGATGAATAAGACCTTGGACACCTAGCCCAAAAACCCACAGAGGTGGGTGCCTTGGGTGAATTTTGGGATGCCCAAAAGGTGCCATGCAAGATGCCAACAGAAAAGTGCCATGGCACCCGCCTTAACAACTATGATAGATGTTAATAGGGTGCAGCGCAAGAGAGCTGAGATGGATAGTATTAGAGAGGAGCATTTTCAACATAAAATTAAAAATTATTCAACTAACATTATTTTAAAGGTTTTAAAGTCGCAGGAGCTTAGTTTTCAGCAACAAAATATTTTTTAGGGACTGCTAAAAAATTTAATTTGTATGCAACATGTTTGGAAGATATGTATGATAGGAACCAATATTTTACAATTCCTTAATTAAAATGTGAAAGTACATTATAAGGTTTAGATCCAAGCAATTTCAGAAAACCATAATAATGGCATTCACATTATACCACACAAAGTGAACAAACCAAATGGAATACAGTATAAATACCAAGCATCCTAGAATGCGGTGGATCTCCTCAGAAGATTTTCCATCAAAAGCATTAACGTCAACCAATGTAGGAAACACAATAGACCAAGGAGATAACTTTGCAAGCATCATTAACAACTCCTCCAACAGTTTCCTAACTTCTTGCTTGGGATGTGAACTTAATCGTGCAAACAATTGTGGAGTAATCTCCTGTAGTAAAGAAAGAAAGAAACTTTATGAGAAGTGATTGGTAAAACATATATTATAAATGAAAGAAACAAAAAGTGTGGGAGAAATAAACAAAAAAGGCACCAAAATTTGACTGGAAAATCAAATAAAACTATCCGCAAGGAATTCTAGGTCAAGATCCAACCTTGGATCAGTCATCATGGATTGCAGAATCGGCCGATCCGGATCAGGATCGGCCAATTCTTGGATCAGATCGGCCATGGCCGATCTGATTCTTGACGGAATCACCGATCCGGAGAAAACATCCATCGGAATCGGTGTTTTTGGATAGAATCGGGGCCGGAATCATTCGAATCAGTCAATTCCGGAACGATTCCGAAAATGGTGCCATGGCGGCCCTGTGGCTGCCGCGGCCGTCTTCCCCGCCCGATGGCTATCGGGTTCATTGGATCCTGGGCTACCGGGTCCCGATGGACCCGGTAGCCCAGGGTAGGCCGCCACAGCACCATTTTGGGGGCGATTTCAGGCCAATTTCGCCCCCAAAATGCTCTAGAGAGGATCGGAATCCGATCTAGAGTTTTATTTTGGTATTTTTTTAGGTTTTACCACTTTTTGAAGAACCGATCCTGAATGATTCAGAATCGTTATTTCTTCCGGCGGATCGCTCAGAATCGGACCAATCCGATCCGATCCGGATCGGATCGGTGGGTGATTCCAATCCTACCATCCTTGTCAGTCATTGCTGATCCTGACCTGGAACAAATCGCATCAGCCAGATTGGCAGATATGCCAGAAGCCGAGGATCAGCCGAGTGGGGGGCCAATTCTGAGACAGGCCAATCTGGGACAATCCAGATCTGCTATCCAGAATACAATCAGCCAATCCATCTGGACAAAGCAGATCTCAGTTAAATTCACTTCAGGATTGGCCTACCCTAAAGATTGGATCATCTGATGACAATCCTGATCTGAGATTGGCTGATCCATACCCCGCAAACCATAGTCCACCACCATATGGAAATAGATAACCATCCACACATCAATAGAACGATAACTCCGTCAAAGAACCAAAGCATCTTGAATGAACAGCCTCTTGCTTTTCTCCATCTAAAACAACAAAAACGTAGCATAAAATCTTCACCAAAATAAAAATGCTGTCCAAAATGTCTTAAAAGGCTAGAGGAACAGGAAGAAAATGTTTAGCCGATTCCTCCTCCATGAAGAACAATGGACAGATGTAGGGAGCGCTATACATTTTAGACAATGCCAACCAGATTTGGTTGGCAGCAATATCATCCACACACTCCAAAAAAGAATTTTTCAACACTTCGCTTCATCATCAAGAGAAGTATTGCTAAATGATATGTTCCATTTACTGATTTTGTATCTATTTATTTATTTTTTAACTTCTAAATAAAATTTTATAATTATTTAATGACCTTTTCTTTCCAGCATTAAGAAGTCAACATTTTGACTTTTACCCCATAAATGTGGTGTAATCACCTTTTCTGTTAATGCACACAACTGCCTCAGGAATCTAGTAAATCCTTAAAAAGCCATTTCAGTGTCCCCAAGTCCTCAATAGCAATATCATGAAATGACTGATCTGATTTAAGTAGAATAAAAGAAAGAATATGTATACAATATATAACTTATATATAAAAGAAATATAAATTGGCATCAGCAATGCAAACAGAACTAGGTTGGTAGATAGCCCAAAAATGGTTTAAAACTTTAAGTAGTCAGGTACCAGAGCTTAGCCAGCTCTAACCAACGGGCAGCTACTGATGATGAAACTAGTAGTAGATATATGGGTACCATACCTGCCATGGCAGTAAAGGACATCTTTTTATTCCAGGTTCAAGTACCTCCCTTAGTTCCACCCCATAATTCAAAAGAATGTGAAGAACATAGAGAGTAGCTCTGAGAGCACAATTTCTAGCCTTTTCCTTCGTGAAATTAAGATCAGAGTTGGTCCATTGGTTTTCTAACGTACTGGATGAAGAATATGAGAGATACTGTAGATAACCAGTTGCTGCATGCCCAAAAAGTGACACTCTTCTTCGCCTTAACAGCCACCAAATTTCAAGTAGTCCATTAACACATGATACCAGATCACCCTCATTTGCATCAGAACTTTTACTAAGGAGAAGCAACCTAAGCTTTGTAGCTAGTGCATCAGATGGACATTCACCGTCAGATTGCTCAAGACCAAGTGTGCCAGCTGCCGTTTGCATAAGATATGTCACTTGCTGAATCAAAGAATCTGCAAGCATCTCATTTGTATGGTTTACATGGATGCCTGATTGTTCATGCCTCACAACACCTGCACCTTTGGTATAAGTACTTTGTTGAAGAAAAACTGTAATTGTTGTTGCCACTTTTGATGTTTCTTCCTCTGTCAACAGGAATCTGTCTGGTATCACCTCAGGAACAAGGACAGAAGAAAGTGAGCATACTTGAAGAACAGTTCCTTGAGAAGAAAGGGACTTTTTAGCTTGACTAAAGCACCAAGAAGCATAAGAAAGCCATGTCTTGCATATATGGGGACAAATGCTACAAGAAAGTTTTGTTGTCATTCCCACTATCTCCTCAAGCAGCAAACTCCAGTGAATACCACGGATCGAGCCATCATCACTTGCTTGAAAATTGATAAAAGAAGAAGGTGAATTATGTTCACGAAAGTCTGCATATATTTTATAAAGAACATTATCTAATTTTGAAATCAATTGATCTTGTCTCATCCATGTTGAAAATTTCAAAAGTGCCTTTGCTTTCAGCACATTCACACTCCTAGAAGGAATGGCCTTTAGCATCACATCAGGTCGGATGAATGACCATAGACTTATAACTGAGTCTTCACGTTTACCCATTGAGTAGTCTAACAGAATATTCTCGTAATTCAAATTTGCATAAAAAAATTTCAACTGTTCTCCTTTCCAACAAGTTGACATGCAATCTTCAAGGTACTTACTCATTCGGCTGGCCATCATAAAATTGCTCTGTTTGCGTGCTAAAGTCATTAGCCTTTGACAGAAAAGCGAAGTTAATGGTGAGACTGGCATCACTGTACGATAAACACGAAATACCTTGAACCATGGGCTGCAGTCTTGATGGATTTTACTAAGTGGAGACTGTAAAACTTGAGTAAGTGAATCCAATACTGCTGGAGACTGTTTAAGTCCATTGTCATCATTGTGCTTCAAGCCTTCTTGAAACACAAAAATGCAGTGAAGCTGCATGGCATATGCTGCAGCCTCAGTCATTCCATCAAGGGGAGATATAGACAAGACTTCCTCAAGCATTAGCTTAACTTTCTCTAGTTCCTCGGGACATTTGGCTGCCTTTCCATCAATTTGGAGCATTGACCGCAAAAGCATCTGCTCGCTCCTGTCCAAACCCATCTTGGGATCTAGTGTAAGTTCACTGCTACTTTTAGGTGTCAAATCAAGATAACCCCATGCAGCCTGTATGTCCCCTTCATCAAAACGTGCCAATGCATGTACTGCATTCATTTCATTCCCTGATGCAGTTAAAGCACCAGAATAAGCTTTTCCAGCATGCTTAGCACGAAGCATTTGCAATTCTGAAAGCCAAGTTTCCAAGGACTTCCAGTCAGCGACAGCAGTATAACTCTCAATGACACGTGCAATAGCAAATTGTATCCCGTCCGAACCCAAGGAACTAAGTGCCGTTTCAGACTGAAGCAGGTGAGAAAAATGTGCAGCGGCCTTTTCATACTGGCCAAAAGCCTGATAAACAAGTCCAACTATCCAAGAAAAATGCACTAAATTCTCATCATGCTCTGCAGCTAATTGATTTTCATCTGTAAACAAAGAAGAAAATGACATGACAGCCCAATTATGAAGTCCAAGCAAAGCTTCTGGTTCATGACTCCTGGATAGAGCCAAAGCAGCGTTCCTCAATACCTTCAAAATATCTCCAGATAATTTAGCTTTTATAGTATGGGAATTGTCAGATAATAAAGATGCCCGAGGCTTCTCTTTCCAAGAATTTGCAAATAGATTTTGGAGATCATGCAAGCGTGATGCACAATAATAAAATGTGGCATCATGACACTGCACTGCCAGGCTAGCATTCAGCATCGGCTCACATATGCGAGAAAACCATTCTTCACAGACTTTCTTATTAGCCCGAAAGAATAGCGAGCTCTGACGAGTTGCAGGATGTAGAATGGTAGATCCTTCATATGCATTATACACATTTTTCTTTAGGGCCTCAACAAAGTCAAGCAACAGGCGCATGGGAAGCAGGTGAATATTGGAAGTTCCAATATTTAAATTGCCATCACTTTGATCACTGTCTAAAAGAAGAACATGTGCAATGTCCAAAAGCATTCTTTCCAAAGCTGCAAATGTCTGAGTCGGGCCACCAAGATTTGTCCGAAGACGTAGAGCAATGCAATATCTAGCAGCTTCATGAACACACCACCAAACAGCAGCAAGATTGTTTATCGGACATACACGTCCTAGAATACTCTCTTCAGTTTCGTCATTAAATGATATGCCATGCTCGTTAAACATTCCCTTTTCTTCTTGCAGACTTGAAAATGAGCCCCTCATTTCTTGGCAACTAAAAACTAAACGTTGGATCCAAGATGACAATGGCACTTTCCATCTCTGTGAAACATAACTCAAAATAGACACTAGTTGCTGTGAATGAAGTTGTCGTGGCAGCTTCTTCAGTGCAAGCACGTGTTTCCAGTTGAAATAATATTTTTTGTCACAAGAACTACCACTAAACTCATAGATGCCATGTACATAGAAAGTAAGAGGAAAGATAATAGAAAGCGTATGAACAAATGCATCTTTAACAACAATTTCTGAGTCACCAAGTCTTTCAAGAGCAACTTCTGCAATAGAGGGAAAATGTTCAGGAGAAATGAGCCTTGCCTGTAAAAGTAACTCAAGGAGAGAGGCAACTTGTAATCTAACCTTTGCTTCCCTATCTGAAGCTGATCTTAAGACTGAAGACAGCATCTTGCTGTTTACGCCGACATATACACATGGTTCAGAAAAATAAGCCAGATCAGGATAATTGTTAATTTTTATGATTGTTCTACATGAGCTACAAAGTAACTCCAGAGCTTCAAGCTTCAGTGCCAGCGGAGTCAATTCACTGAGAGCTCGAACAATGAATGTGTTGCATTTACTCAGATGGGCAATTAAGATAGCAGAATGCTCAAAACTCATCTCATTTTTCTTTTGTTCACCGACAATATCATGAGGGTTTGCCTCTGTTCTACATAGAAACAGCCTACTTAAGAGTTCAACTTCATAGAGTTTGTACAACATCTTTACAACATGAACTTGCAACTCGAGGAAGTCTTGGATTGGGAACCCAAAAGGGTCAAGCTTCTCTGCGATAAATGATTCTAATTTAATAGATCTCTCACGCTGAGAATTAGCAATCTCCATCCTGTCTGGAAGATAACCACTTTCGCCCAAAGAAACACAACTTAGCATCACAGTTAAATCAAATTTTATCAAGGAGATCAGCTCCATTTCTGAATGATTGTGCTCTGTGTAAGATTGAAAACTGTTTTCCTCTAAGAGGTTATCACCAACCACATTGCTATGTATTCTTGTAAGTAAGTTCATTAAGAGCATGAGTTCCTCAGTCAGTATGGATAAGGCCTGGGAGACAAGCTCATCATGATCATGCTGAAGAATGAAGATATATGTAGCAGTTATACTTCCCACGACAGAGTGATTTGGATGGAACCTAAGCTTAGAAAAAGGCTGACTAAATTGCAACATCTTATGAACAGATGAAGGAAGAAGCTCAAGCTTTTGTAGAGACAAAATCTTTTGGTTACTCCTGAGAACCTTTTGCAACTGAGAGGGTGGCAGTTCCCTCAAGTTTTGGAATAACAGATCAATAACCATCACATGATGTTTTGAAATTTTCTCCTGCAGTATTTCAGACAGAAGAACTAAACATCTCCAGGTTTGCTCCATCCATCTCTCCCACCCATATTTCTTGCCAACTACCAATAGGCAACCTAGCAAACGAGGAACCATTACATCTAAAGATTCACTTATTTGCCACTGCAAATTAATTTCCAGTATACCAGAAGCTATAACCTGGAGAACAGTTGAGAAACAGCAAAAGAGTGCGAGCAGTCTTCCAGACTGCTTTGACACCTCTAGAATACCATCTTGAATTAAAACCTCCATGTCGCCCAAAAACTTCGAAAGCAAACCAAGTGAGAATTGCAAGTTATTCAACCACTGACTCTTAAACTGCATAAAACTCTCCGTTATAATTTTCCTATCCCGTTCTGGTAGGTCCGGAACCAGTGCCCAGCCCAGAAGAAGGTCTACAACGTCCACAAAGTGTGGCTGGAAGCAGTGGCCATACTTCAAAGCCATCAACGTTAGGAGGCCAAGAAGTTGATGAAGAACATTCATAGGCGTCCTCTCGTCCTCAAGAATCTCCTGGCAAGTCTTGAGTATCTGTAGAACGTAGCATTCTGTGCCTTGCGCATCTCCTGCACTAAGTAACTGGCGAAGCCCTTCAAATGCCAGTTCTCTAGACCCGTTTGTAACGTCAATATCCCTAATAAGGGGTAACGCCCAACCAACGAAACGATCTACAAGGCTATCGTTCAACATTGAATGGTTCTGCCTCCCGTTTGACGCTAATTGGACGGAGCACACAACAGCACAAAGGGAGCCGTAAGTGACTGCAGCCGCCCGCCTTACTAGGTGACACCTACAACCCGACAATCTCCCACAATTAGTATTGCTTGCTATACGATAAAACACCGTCGCAATAATGGATCGTAGCAATTACAGTTACGACACGCATCAAAAACTAGTATGCAAATCGGTGTTCCATCAAGGTTTATCCCTTCTCCGATTCCGAAGGGAGTTAGCGATGGGAGCATGAGATTCAGCAAATAAATCATGAAAGGCAATAAGTAAGAAAAAGAAAGCCGGCACCTTCCGCCGGTGCTGGGAAGAACAACCGATGACTTGAGACCACGGAATTACGAAATACGAGAAGAGGGGCTCGTCTTGGGTACGTACTTGTCAGATAGGAGCTGGAATAGTTCCTGTGACAGGAAAGGCGCCGAGTGCGCAATGAGGAAGGAGTTGGGCGGATAGAGGATTGCGCGCTGGAGCGAGTCGAGGGCCGCGACGCGGTCGGAATCTGTGCCCCCCTCAGTCTCGTCGGCGGAGGCGCCGGAAGATGGTAGAGAAGCGGAAGTGGAATCTCCATCGGTAGGCTTCGAGCGGGATTGAGGCAGGGCGGCAGAGAGGAGCGCAGCTAGCTGCTGGTGGTGGTGATGCAAGAGGTGGTGACCTTGCATCGCCCCGTACTTCTCGAGGCCGACTCTTCTCTCGCGTACTAATGGGTTTCGGTTCTTACAAACACGGTGCCTTCGGCCAGTTCGATAATGATACAGTTATTATCATTTATATATATATGTATTCTGCTTAGTATTTACTTATTTATTCTTATCGACCCTCTGATTTTATTGATATATCTTTGTTTAAGTTTGATTTTTTGCGAGAAGAATGATGCGTGGAGAAGACTTTTTGTGTGTTGTATATTATATTAATTGCCGTTGTGGGTGAATTACTTGCAAGAATTAGAAGTGTGTACAACTAATAAATCAATTCAGTGTATTAAGAAATGTCACAAGTATGATCATAAATGGGTCGGGTTTAGATGGGATCCGTTAGATCCAAAGCTGATAAGCTTCACTTGGATCCAAATCTAAAATCAGATTTGATAGAACTTTTGGATCCTGGGATTAATTTGAACGACTTTTTTTTATTTCAAATCTACCCAAGTTCTCCGTGAGAGGTGACATCTGGAAAGCCCACAAACTAAATTATATTGATTATAATATGTGATTATTTTTTTTTTGGATACGATGGCCCGGTGGCCAAACAGAAGGCAACAACTGATTATAATATGTGATGAGTCATCTAGTTTCTAGAGAGAGATTGCGTGCTTTGAGATTGCATACCTTGATTCAGGCAACAACTTTGAATGCTGCTAGAAGGTGATCTTCCTCCTCCATCTTCTTAATATAACATTTACCTATTGACGTGAGTATTTAGGTATTGATATATTTGTTTATGGGTCATTGATTTAGTAGGTAAATAGAGTAGGTAAAAGGTATATTTACATAGCGAACTAACGTCAACAGGTAAGAATCAATAGGTAGAACTCCAATTTCTTGTAGTGGAACTCAACATCAATCATAGGATGCATGTCTATTCAAATATGTAAAGATAGACATGGTACATGCATTAGTTAGAAGATGTCATGTGTAATGAGATTATGTAGTCGGATCACCATTCATGTTGATTATGTTAGATGAAGTATGTCATAAGATTATGTTCATTCCATGGTATATATATGTTGATCATTGTATCTTGTTCAGGTCTTTTTGTCATGTACAGTTAGCTACTTAGATTATGCATTTAGATCTCCTTGTCATGTCTATTGTTAGACTTTTTAATCTAGATCTTGTTAGTTGTATCGGTTGTCAGGTTTATAGTATTCATGATGTGTATATCCCAATCGGGTTCCCTGGATGCATATGATTAAGTCATGATATGTACTTAACAACATGAAACATGACATGAACATGAGTATATAATTTGAAAAAAAATGTAATAAGATGCATGTTGCATGTATAAGAGTTTCCTCGTACTATTTAACTAAGGCCTTAGATAGTGAGAATTAGAACAATCGTGAGCATTCATCAATCCTAGATACTGCAATTCATCTTAAGTGCATCACTGCTTAGGTACACCCCTGGTCTAGTCTAGATATATGTTACTTCTATATATATCAGATCTTGTAGGTACTGTTCATGTGATATGTGGAAAGTAAGACATCAAGTACCTTACTAACATAATGAGAACACTCGTAACTTGTGAAAGAGAAGACTTAAATAACATGACATGTGTGGAAGTCATCCTCTCTTGTGTATAGATATGAGTTGTTTGAAGACCTTGGTATATAGACTTGTAAATAGAACAAAAGACCTGATAATTTGATCCAGATACAAAAGTATTACCGGATTTTGTGTAGCTTATCAAGTAAATCAATGTTGCTGCCATTGATTTCGAGTTTTAACAAAACCTGATTATGTAGAGGCCAAGTTCCCTTTTAGGTTTCTTAAACCTTGACTTTCCCTTGGTCTCAGCTCACCATCTCCCAGTTGTTCTCCATCATCTGCAATGTTGCTTGCTAGATTTCTCTCGTCTCACCTCACTAGGATAATTAATATTAAAGTATCGATCACATTACTTTTATACTTAAACTTATCATACATTATAAAAATTATATTCATAAAAGATGAGCTAGATAAAGAAATTACATGGTTCAATCTAAAGATTTTATATTTACAAGGCAATAAAATACACTATGTAGGTTAATTATACCATTGTATAGATGGAAATAAGCACCTAAGCAATAGCATAAAAGTTTTGATAAAATCAATATTTTCTTATAGTTTTAAAATCAATCAACTAACACATGTAACAAGAAATTTGGTGAACATGTTATTATCTTGTGTTCATATGTTGATGTCATTTTGATATTTAGATCAATATGTGTGTTTTCAATGAAGTTAAGATATATTTTATCCCAAAACTTCAATACTAAAGATAGAGGAAAGCTAGCATAATCTTAAATATTAAAATTATAATAAATATTAAAGAATAGAATTGCCACAATCTTATTATATAAAAAAAATTTCTATAAAATTTTACCATGAAGATTTCCAATCTATGCCTACTTATGATACAAGTGATTATCTAAAGAAAAACTTAGTTAACCTACTACTACACTCAAACTATACACAAAATAATAGGTTCATTTTAATTCCTTACAAACTTAAACAAAAAACTAGTCATAGAGTAAATAAACGCAATATATATACTATAAACTAAGATGAGAGCCATTGGAAGACATTAGAAAAAAAATACTTACATGCTTAAAAGTACTATTTCATATGCTTTACACTAATACATATTTCCCTTCTACTTTATAAGGTTTTAAAGACGTTACTAGGATTAATGGCTTATTAGGTGAAAAATCAATATCAAAATTTGTTTTCATTTTAATTGGACTTGTAATATCATGCAAATATGTAAAGCAAACTACATCAGCAAGAATTACCATATAATTTTAAATAATTATAATTGTCTCATTTGCACCAAAGCTGAATGGTTAAGGGTCTCATAGATAAAACTCCATTGATTACAATTGTTCATTCTATATCAATTTTATGTGATTGTAGATCAAAAATTGATAATTACATACTTGTTAGTTTGCATGTTAAAATGAAACATATACTTACAAGTGAGATATAAGTCTATTAGACATAAAATAAAAAAAGTGGTAACTTCTAATTTTGTAAAATAACAAATAAAGCTTACATATGTGTATTTACAAAAGGTTTGTATGATGACTTTAAAATTGTTGAGAAGAATGTGATTGGTCACATAAAATAAAAGTCAACATTGTAGCAATAGAATCTTACGAAAGTTCAACGATTAAAACTAGATCTAATAGATAACTATGAAGAACACAAAGGGACCGTTTGATAAAACTTAACTAACCTCTAAATTCTGATTCAATCAGAGCCAAGAGATTTTTCATTGTTTGATAAAATCACTGAATGGGTATCTGAATCAACCTTTTATCTCTTAAAAGCCCCTAATCGATTTAGATGTCAACCTAGCTTTTTTCTCTTTTAGAACTAGAGGGTTATGCTATTCAAGATCGAGGAACTCACAAACATATCCTCTAATAAAAGTCTTCTCCATTGGGGAGAGCGCCTCCAAGCCATGAGGAGAACACCTCCGCTTCTACGACCTCTCCTCCAACAGGGTCATTGCCGCTGTTGTTCTACGAGGGAGAACGCCTCTTCCTCTGTGACTTCTCTTCCAACAAGGTTGATTGTTCTGCAAGAAAGAATGCCTTCATCTCCACCTACATAAGGGAGAGCATCTGGGTATGTACCATCCTACACACACAATACCTCCTGATTCTAGAATCCAGACAACCTGACACTTGCGAAAGGCAAGGCAAAACTCTAGAAACGGAAGGAGTACACTTACCCTATTCTCTTCTACTCGATCTAAGATAGGGAGAGAAGATTAGAGAGGGGTACTATCGAAAACACTAGCCACCCTAGTAGGAGGCTGTCTCGGAGGGTGCAAAAGAGTGCCAAAAGATGGGCAATGAACCCCTCAGGTTAGAAAAAGAAAAATGATCAACCTGTCTAAATGAGTACCCAGAATAATAGTCAAGGTAAAAGGCACTAAAAGATGGGAAATGTCCTCACGGGTCAAAAAATCTGTCCAAATATGTGCCACATAGAAAAGAACAAAAAATAGAAAAGACCCGAAGAGGCCAAACCTCAACGGGCAATTTGAGTGTGAGTAGAGAAATCTCTCTCAACATCTCCAAACCCTATCAAGGACTTCCTCTATACTCTTCCTCCTTAAACCCCTTGGGTAGGTAAACTGACCAAATCTAGGTGGAATCCAAGCCGATCAAAGGAAGAAGGTTAGAAGGATTCTAAGTAGGGAACTTTATTTTGCACATGGTATCTACCACTTGAGTCTTGACAAACTTCAAAGACCGATGAATTGTCTCAAATACCAGCATTTTCTCCAAAAAAATTTAATTTTTTCAAAAATTTAAAAAATTTAAAATTTTCAAAAATCTGAAAAATTTGCATATTTTCCAAAAAATTAAAAAATTGAATTATCCAAAAATCTAATAATTTAAAGAAAACCCCAAAAATGCATCTCTTTTAGCTTAGTCATGATCATTGTCTTAGTTGCATCCATGTTTATTTTTCTGTCATGTATATTTCTATTTCTGCATTACATATCCATTTTGACTTTAATTACCTTGTTAAGAAGGCTCTTCCCTTTGACCTAAGTTAAAGTTGACTGTAATTGGCAAAGGGATGAGTCGTCGTGAAGATCTAATCTTCTTTTATCAAGTGTTTTAGGCATTTCAAGGTAAGAGGAGAAGATTCTCACCACGGTAGGTAAGTTCTCTCAACCCTTACCCCTATTTCATTTAAGTCATTTATTTTATTCCACCTTGTTAAGAAGGCTCCTCCCTTTAAGTCAAAATCAAGACAAACGATATACAGGCAAATGGATGAGTCATGATGAAAATTTAATCATCTTTGATAAGTGCTTTCAGGAGTTGAACAAGCAAAAAGAGAAGGGCCATCAAGTACATTATTTTGCAAAAAAAAAAAAAAAACTTGGCCTAGGGTGCATGTGCCCTCATCTGGAGGCATATGGCCAGGTGCCTCATCCCCATGGTGCATGGACTTGTGCCCCCAATTAGGGGCACATGGACAAAAAATTCAAAAAAATTCAGAAAAAATCCGAATTTTTTTTAAAAAATCAGAAGTTGTCCAGAATGTAAAAAAATGGCCCAGGGCGCATGTGCCCTCATCTGGGGGCGCATGGCCAGGTGCCCCACCCCCCGGGCACATGGGCACGTGCCCCAATCAGGGGCACATGGACCAAAAAATTCAAAAAATCTCAAAAAATCTCAAAAAATCAGAAATTGTTTAGAATGTTAAAAATGACTTTTTGCTAAAGGAACCATCATCAAAAACATTGTTTTGACTTCCAAATGACGGTTCTAATAGTGAAAATTGCAGTTGTTCATTTCGGGAACAATATGCTTCATATAACAATTTTGTCTGTTGGGTACTAATCTGAAATGTGCAGGCAACCTTTTAAGTCCAACAGGTGAATTGGTGAGATCGGTGTTCCGGAAGGAACGTCATGCCAGCTTTGTGATGAAAAGAAAGGGAGCGCTATCTAGTCAAGTATTATCATGGTGCTGATGAATCAGGCAGTAAATGCAAGTTGATAGACCATGCCTAAGGGCTTCACTCAGTTTCACATTAATCTCACATCATCACCATCATTCCATTTTGCACTTCACATCACTCCTACCATCTGTCACTCAGTTATGTTAGGTCCATTTAATATGTATTATATTCATTGATGTTGAAGACCTCGAGGGTGAAGATGACTGGGCCTGAGATCCCCTTCAATAAAATCTACGATGGCTTAGTCATTTCTTCACACTCACGGATAAGTCAAAATTGAACATTGGAGGGACGATGGTTCCTAATCAGGTGTCTTGACCTCCAATAGACAATCTATATCTTCAACTATTTTCTACATAAGTTTCTATGTTTTCATATCCATCTCTTTTTCATTTTTTATGTTTTATTCTTTTATCCCACCATGTCTTTTATTTTGTCCCACCATGTTTTACTCTGTTATCCCACCAGGTCTTTTATTTTTTCCCACCGTACCTTTTATTTTATCCTACCGTGCCATGTTTGTCATGCCATTGTTTCTTCTTTCCCATCATTCCATGTTATTCCCATCGTTATCTTTCAATCTCACTATGGCTTAAGTCTATCTTGTCATTTTCCGAATAATCGATTTTCTGCCAGAGCATGATTCATGGTTTTCACGATACCCGAGCAATTTTGTTATGCTTAAATGAACCCTTTTAGAACTCGAGGTTATTCCACTCAGAATTAAGCTGAGTATTTTTAGTGAAATTTAAATGAACTTGAGATTCCAAATATGATGGATTGGTATTCTTTTCATTTTAAAATCAATTTATTTTTCAAACTTTAGCCCATCACAGTACAAGAACACCACAAAGTTCGAGTTGCTGGCTGATGATGAACCTATGAATTCGGGGACTCCTCACCGCGCTGAGGGTTGGCTACTCCTTTATCCTTTTATTTTTCATCTCTCGTGTTAATGGCATGTCTTTTACCAATCAATTATATGAGGTTTTGATGGAACATGAAAGCGATCTATAATACTTAGCGAGATTCATTTTGCTGGATCGGGTAGATAAGCGTGTCTATATCTACACCTTGATGCCACCTTTTCAAACCATCACCATTCCATTCCGCTACATTCATCTACGCTCACTTGCATTCCATTACAGTTCACTCTGAATCACTCCGCTTCATTACATGTCATTTCCTTACAAAGTCGACATCAAGGCGAGGCAAGCTGTAGACACGCCAAATTTTCCTATTTTAGAGCACAAAGCTCGTGTTTTATAGGGTAACATGTATGATTGATCTTAGAATGATTCCGGGTCCTTTTAATGTTGATTTGGAGCTTTGTCGAGTGAAATCGAATGCTTCCCGGAGTTTTCTGCACAAAGCCATAATTTTCGAGCGAAAGCCATACGTAAATCGTGTAAACACGTAAATTGGCTGAATGACCAATGCCTAATGATCATGCATTGAAGGTTATGGTCAGATTCACACTCCGGACAAGTTTTGTTTCATGCCGTGTCTTTCCAGTTGGCCGTCGGAGTCATTCCGACCAGTATCAAATCTTTTATTCACTGTCCTAACTTTCGGATAAAATTCTGATGTTTTGGAAGGTGTTATGGCTGATACATTGCTATAGAAAGCTTCTTCGGCCTGCTATCTTTCCAACGCAACAAACAGCGTCGAATTACGAGTTTAGGAGTGTTCGCAATGGCTTCCGGAAGAAAGAAGCGTATAATCAGTCCCATGCGCCCTGGTCCCTGGGCACATGTGCCCTGGATCAAGAGCACGTAGCCATGCACCCTAACCCTGAGGCACATGGCCATGTGCCCCCGATCGGAGGCACGAGGTAACCAATTTTCAACCAGGACTCTACCTCTGACCGGATCAGATCAAATTTTTTAGTCGGATCAAACCAACTTTTTAGGGTGGATAGGATGCGCCCCTTCTAGGGGACGCATGCGCCCAGGACCAGGGCACAAGGTCCCCTATTTTTTAGGATAGAACACAACATTTTTCTCCTATAAAATAAGACTGATTTTGGTTGTTCTAGAGGTTGGTTCATGACCCCCTAGACATCTCAAGATGTCCAAGCTCCCTCTTGTATCGATTTTGTGATTTTTAGAGAGATAATTTTGAGTTTTTAGAAAGAGAAGTCAGTTCAGGAGAGAGAAAGGCTGATCTGCAAGTGATCTGCCAGGTTTCTCTTCTTCGACTTCTACATCAGCGTGTGGACATCTTCTGCTCAAGCTCTCAACATCAAAGTTCTTCCTCTTCGAGTCTTCTTTGGTTTGCAATTAACGGCATGTGATTCCAAGGTCAAGGCTGGTCGTGGCGAGTGCAGAAGCAAAGTCACACCTGACAGATCGTGGACTGCTGCTCGACTTTTTCGACAACCTAGATTTGGCCATATCTCTCTCTATTCTTATCAGAATCTTTATATTCTTTGTTCTATATCTTTTTCTTGTGATTATCCATACTCCTATTATTTTTTCACATTTTTTTGCATTAGTTTTAGTATGTTAATCCGAAAAAATAAAAAAAGGGTTAGAGATAACCCGAATCCGGTCAGTTTCTATTTAGTTGTGTGTATCATGTTATTTTCTTTACATATAATCCACTTTGTTTGGTTATAATTATCTTTTCAAATATTTTTTTTGTCTAGTTCTACAGGAAAGCAAGCACTCGCACGTTGAGGACTCTTCTTCATCGGCCGGCCGAAGAAGGAGAAGCTTTGACCCGCACTTTTCCTGCTTAGGTACACAGTCATTTTTATTTTATAAATTGGAACCCGCGGTTCCTGGTGACCACATATGTCTTAATTTCCTTCTTCTCATCCTCCTCCCACATGACCTGAACCGTCTCTTTGGTGATCGAGCGATGCCAAGGAATGAAAGTTTGGGGATCAATGTGAGTGTGTGACCTAGGATGAGTTGCTTTCCGTGTTTTCTTCCTTTCTTTCTCATCCCCTCTTGAGGTGACGATCTGGATTCACGGACTTCCCTGAAAAGGAGAGCCCCGTCAAATTTTCAGAATTGACAGTTGTTTCTGATACTTATCAAGGCAAAATAGAAATATGATAAAGTAGCTTTCTTAACTTATATTCTCAATTGCTTGTTCTTCTACCTCCCTTCCTGGATGTAGAATTATCATTTTTTGCACTTGAGATATTCTCAACTATGCCTCAAGCCTACTAGCATCTGTTAGAACTGTGAGGAAGCCAACTAATCTTTGCTTTGGAAATTTCTAAACCTATCAATTTCTAGATTAATTAATATTTGATATGATCATGCATCATTTTTCTTATAGGATATCTAATATGGAAGGAACAAGTAATACCAAGAGTGTCAAAACTAGCTTGAAAGATAACAAAAAAGTTATATATTTCAACATGGTTGCATTGGCAAGGTGGCAAGGGTCGGAAGAGTGGGAACATCCTTAAGAAAACAATTTTAGGTGATAGTGGGAATGCAAATGAAAGAGGAATATGGTGTCGATGTCACACAAAAATAAATGAAGGATTAATTTGCTTATTTAAGAACATTGTATATGGAATAGACAAATCTTGTGAGGAAGAACACATGGCATAGTTACAATCTTGTCACTAAAATAATTATATAGACACTTGAACAATGCGATGAATATTTCAAGGTGAAATTTTTAACTAGCCATGGTAAATTTTTTTCACACATCGTAGAATACAAAATGATTTACTTTTGTTTATAGGCACATCTTAAGGCAACATCTTTTAGAATAAGTGGTTTCATATGGAAGGGGGAGGGCATGGCCTTATTTGAAGGTGTTTAAGTCACGGGAAATTTAGGATAGGGCATGGCAAGCAAGTTTCCTAAATCTCCTAATGCATCTTCTAATACATTTGAAGAAGAAGAGGAGCAAAATGATTATGATGATTTCTCTCTCATTAATACTCCAAATGTTTCAAACTCTCATAAATCACTAATAGGGCCTGAAAGTGCAAACTTGGGTAATTTAAATAAAAAAATAAAGTCTAATGCCATTCATGCAAAGTTTGATGAAGTATTTGATGCATATATAAATGTAGAAAGTTCTAAAATGAGCAATCTGGCTCATACCAATGTTGTCTTATTTTCAGCTGAAAAGACGCATGAACAATGGATTCAATGGTGCGAGATTGTTCAAGACAGTGTTTCAAGGATGAATTAGCTGAAAAGCATGCTCAAGATGAAGAATATAATTTTATTTCATGATATTTTTTATGTCTATCTTAGGTTATGCTACCTTTAGATTATGTTTTGAATGCTACTTTTGGATCATGCTTTGAATGCTACTTTTGGATTATGTTTCAGATGTTACTTTTCAAATTATGTTGTCATTTACATTTTTAGTCAAACTAGACTTTACTTTGTCATATTCTATGTTTTTTATTATTTTATTTTAGTAGAAATGTTTCCCTGAAGTTTAAAAATTCTTTGTTTTCTATTTGTGGTAGAGAAAGAAGAAAAGAATATAAATAAATAAGGATCTAACCTTTCAATATAGTCCTGATGCACACAATAAATAATTATTAATAGGAAATGTCACACAATGTGATGAGTTGTTGTAGATGCCACGTGAGACATTTATTAATTTATGTGGTTATTTTAGATAAAAAGAGTAGTCAAGAGATAGTCACTATATTTACATAGGGGGGAAATCACAATGTTTCTTAGCATCATTAGTCATGGAAATTGTTTAAAAATAATAAATAAAAATTTTTAGCATTCATTACAAATAGTGCACTACTATTTCATAAGCTATTTAGAGCAATGATGGAACTTTCAAAGGAAATGATTATACCAACAACATTCAATCCAAATTCAAATGTTCCAATAAATCATAAAAATTAAGAAAAATGTTTAAGATAAATTTTTCATCACTATCTATTTTTATATATTGTATCAAGAAATTAATATTGTTCTATTATTGATGATTATTTTATTATATAAGGTGTTGTTGATGCTTTAGATGTCACTCTAATATATGATAAAGTTCCTAAAGAAAAAAAAATTTCTTATATGGGTGGTCATAGATGAAATGAGTACTATGAAAATGTTTTGGTAGTACGTGATTTTAACATAATGTTCACTTTTGTTTTTGTTGATTGGGAAGTGGTTGCACATGACTCAAGAATTTTACATGAGATAGCATATGACACACAACATTGTCTTCCAATTCCTCTTCTAGGTATGTATTTAATTTTATTAATATTTATCGATGTTATATTTTTAGTTTTGAAAGTTATATTATGTTTTAAATATAGAGAGAGTGCTTAAGAGAAAGAGGAAATGTTTTATCAAGATCATGAAAAAACATAAAAATGTCATAGAATGGACTTTTGATGTTGTAAAAGTATGATATCACATTCTCACCAAAATATTCATGTATTTTTTAGAAGCTCAAAAGATAAAAATAGGTTAGAGACCAATTATTTACATATTATGAGAATATGATACATATATTTTAGAATCATCACATGTACAAGTGTGTAGATATAATAATTGATTCAACTATAGGAGGATTAACAAGATAGGGTGATCAACAATTTATGCATAAGTTACGAGACCATGTGGCGAACAACTTAATAGAAAGTAGACAAACATATAGATGCAGATGACAAGCTCAATAGGTGATGAAGTTTTCTTGAAGCATATTATGTCCATCTTTATTTTGTGCCTAGTTTCTTACGAGAAATGATTTAGTTTTCATCTTTTATTTGCTCCAAGGGCATTAAGACTTGTTATGATATAAATTTCGTTGAATGTATATGTTTTTGAATTTATAAATAATGCTTCATATTCTTTGTACAACCGTAAAGTTGTTCAAAGTAAGAAAAAACATACTATACATATGGTTTTATTTTGTGTATGTAGTTTTCTTTTTGTGGTGTAGAGAAAGAATTTCTAATAACATGTCAAATACTATTTTGTAGGACTTTTTTCCAAAGATGAATGGGAGAACTTTTATAGGTATTAAAGGTAAACAACTTTTACTCACATTGATCGTGATTGTAATATTTCAAATTGAGCTGACTTTTATTTCAATTATTTGGTGTCTTAGTGGCCTCATCTATCACGCCATTTATAGTTTCAATTTGTGATAGGTACATGTCAAGGTAGTGCTTTTTTGTTAGTGGCAGTGTTTTCTCTATGATCATTATTAATTATTAGGTGCTTGGTTGCACCATAAATTTTTATATACATATAAGTATATAGCATATCTCACAGTATTTTAATAAAGTAAAATCAATTCCGTAAACTGAGTTTCCATTATTTTAGCCCATAAACAAGGCATAATATGAGAACATTTAATATCTTCGTACAATCCTAAAAAATATGACACTGCTCGTAAACATGAGAAATAACATGTAAGATTAAGAAGAATTTGTCTCATTTAGCATTCTTCAAAAAAAGAGTCAAAACTCACCTTCACGTATATGTATATAAGCATATCATGTCAGTTATTCTGGGAGATTACATTTTGAATCATATTCTTCGAATTGCAAAAATTTATTCATTGAAAATACATATAAATTGAAAAATAATGCATTTACCATTGGTTTGAGTGTGGGTCGAAACTGATAATCATCTCCGACGACAACATGTGCATGTTATCAAGCAAGGGCAATGGGCTCTTGGACAACTTCGTGCGTGCTGTGGTGAATGTGGAGCCATATATTGGCAAGATGCCATGATGGTGCTGAAGGAGCCGCTGATCTTCACGGAGTTCGACAAGTTCAAGAAAAATAAAATTGAATCAATATTTTTATGTCACACCAGAAAATGTTGCAAATTCACTTCTCTCTGTCGTTGTGGAGTTTGTGTTTTGGAGTATATCTAATGTGCATGCACCTATCCTCTTTTGTATTCACTTTTTTTCCAAAGTCACATTACAAACTTGTTTGCTTTGTTGAGCAACTTTTGTTTTTGCATTATCATGAACTTCTCTTGTTGATGCCTTCTCTCTCTCTCTCTCTCTCTCTCTCAATTGATTGATAGATTGATCAATCGAAATGTATTTGTTCTTATATAAATTGCAAGGTATTTGTTTCTATATGTTTTCGGAGGTTGTTGTTTACACATCTTTTTTTAACTTTGTTGCAGAATTCAAAAGATATTATGTAAATTTTGTTCTCATTTGATTGTTTTAACATCATTTTATTCATTTTTTGAAGTATTGTATAGGATATTTATGTATATTAGCAAAAGTATTTTTCTATATTGTCAAAATAACTATTTTTTATTTTTTAAAATTACTCTACTAGTAAATATTTTAAAGAACGATCATCTATTTTAAAATTTTAGAGAATGGCACAAATTTTTTATCAAAAAATAAACGTCACTTATGTCTTAATTAAATTAAATATTGGTTTACCACTGATTGAGTGGTTAGATATAGAATTAAGAGTTAACACTTTCAAATTAAACTTACTCAAATGCCACTTAAATTATTATGTTTTCATCTATTCGAGGTCAGTGCTTATTAAGTGGCAAAAGATAGATTAATTTTATACTCAAAGGCCTCGTTTGGTATGGGGATACGGAGAGATAAATTTGGTTTATCCCTAATTCTTTGTTTGGTGGACGAAATTTTTTTAATTTAACCTAGATTTACTTAATCAGGTTTATCTCGAAGAATGAGGATAACACAGGGGATAAACTATCCCATACGGGATAAACATAAGTTGGCAGGATATGGTCCCCCCGACTACTCTCTCACAGGCACCAGCCGGCTGCGGTAGCACCGGGCAGCAGCTCCAGGCGGCGGCGGACGCGGCTGCTCTATGTCTTCGACGTCACCAGGCAGTTCCTGCGGCACAAGGCAGCAGCTCCGACGGCTCCAAGCGATGGCAAACACAGCAGCTCTGGTGGCTGTAGGCTGCGGTGAGGAATCAAATCATACATCGTCACTTGGGAGTATTGCGTGAAGGCTTCTTGTAAATAGCCCTGCCCCCTTTGCTTTCCTCCTCGCATCCAATCGACATATCCATCTTCTCCTCTTTCTTTGCAGAGGCGACACCAAGCGGCTTTGCTATTTTCAGGTAGAAGCACGAGATTGGAGCATCTTGTGGAGTAGAGACCCAAGATTTGGCCTCTAGAGAAGTTTGCAAAAGAAAGAATCAAGTGTAGAAATGCCCCCCTCTTCTCCTTCTTGCCGTCGTCAGAGTTCTCCATTTCCGTCGCATGCTACTTCGTGAATGGTTTGGCAGGAGTTTCAGGCACTGTTTACCCTGTTCTTAAAATCAGATTATGTACCCCTAGATCCAAAAAAATCTTTCTAGTAATCTACATATTCCACAATATCCAGCACTGTGTCCTTGTGAATTTTCAACGGGCCATGACCAAATCTACATGTTCAACAACATACTTCTCATCAGCTATTATTTTGATTTCTGCTCCCACCAGCAATTGATTTAGGGATTCATGGTCGTCTTAAATCCCCTCTAAGTGATTTGCTTGTGAATGTACAGGTGTGTCAGAGGCCAAAGGTAGTGGTTCCTCACTAGTGTAGACACGCCAAATTGGTTTGATTCGGAGCTCTAGACTCTTATTTCATAGGCGATATCTTTTATTTGACGGTTATCTGATCCGGATTATCTCGTGGACATGAGCTAAGGACATGGATGGAGCCCCTCGCAAGTTGAGAATGGACCAATGATTTCCGGAATGATGCTGTAACCTTCAAGCGAGAGCCGCACGTGAACTGTAAAAACACGAAGTCTGCTCGATGACCGACCTTGAATGGTCCATAATTGAAGTTCTCGGGAGTCCCGCATGTGTTCCGTAACATTCAGGGTTTCCGAGAAGTCATTTCGGTAGGCGTCGGTCAATGACGGCTTTCGTCACGGCTTTTTCGATTTGTGCTGACACGGCTATCCAGGACCACGCGTTAGCCCTTTTCGGTCATCACGGGTCTTTTCGGGTCATCCGGGTCGATTCTACCCGAATATTTTCATCAATCATGGCCATACATCCGGTTCGGTCAATTTTAGGGTTTCGCGGCTTTTCCGAATTTCGGTCCATGTTTACCGGGTTAATCTCAGATTTTTCGATGACTTCGGGTTTTCCGATCGTACCAAACTTGTTCGGTCATCATTTTAAGTCATCCCGAGTTGACCTGATATTTCTCGACCAGAACCGTGCTCTTTCGGATCTTCGCCACGGGTTTCGGCTTTCTGCGAGAGGGTAAACCGGTAGAAAGCCCCGTGCGAACATATCGGGAGTCATGCCGGTTGGTTTACCAACTTGAGGAGGTGCGGTTGAAGGCCCTCTTTCCAACGCGACAAACGGGAGCCGAATCAGACATCCCATTTGCAAGATACAGCTCGCGGAACACGCGCACAGGAGAGAGAGTGTACCGCGCTCCCGCTCCCTTTGAAAAACGGGGGCACGTCTTGCGCGCCCCCGGTTCCTTTGAAAAGCGGGGGCGCGGTCAGTTTCTTTAAATCGCAAATTACCCCGATTAACACCTTCTAAACCTGATCTTTGGAAGGTTTCCGGCGCTGATTTTCGGGGGCGTGT
The DNA here is from genome assembly GCA_036172225.1 of Cryptocoryne crispatula var. balansae. NCBI lineage: Eukaryota > Viridiplantae > Streptophyta > Magnoliopsida > Alismatales > Araceae > Cryptocoryne > Cryptocoryne crispatula. The sequence continues at coordinate 44,563,566 of CM069919.1, read as the reverse complement.
TACGTATGTCAAGTCAATTTTTAGCAATTTTCGGAAGTTTCTGTCGATATTTAGCAGTGAGACGCGTAACGCGCCTCCGCTCCATTTGAAACAGGGGGCGCGCAGACCGCGCCCTCGAAGTGGGGGCGCGCCATGCGCGCCCTTGGTTTGAGGGCGCGCCCTCGTCCCCTTTGAAAAGCGGGGGCGCGGTCGGTCCAGTTTCCAAATTTTGCACCGGCTTCCTTCCCCTATAAATTGAGGGCCATTCTCAACGACCCAAGGAGAACCCCCCGTGCCTAGCTCGTCCAGAGGTCGTCCAAGCTCCTTTCCAAAGCCGTCCCGACGTCCAAAGGCGATCCGACATTGAGAAATCGATCCCGAAGTGAAGGAGAAGGCTCGATCCGGGCGTTCTGCATCAGCCATCTTCGTCAACTTCTGCAGAAAATCTGGGACTCCTTATGCAAAAGTTTTTAACATATAAGTTGTTCCTCTCTTCGTCCTCTTTCAGCTCCAACTGACGGCACTCGATTCCGACTTTCCGTTCGTTCGTGGCGATTGCTTCACCCAGGGCGCGCATCAAGGTTCTGTTTTCCACATCCACCCACTTTCATAATTTTTACAGACTTCTACAGGAGGATTTAGGAGAAATCATCAACATAGGAACTCTTCCTCTCTGAGTTCTCTGTCTACTCTAAGAAACGGCACTTGATTCTGACATCGGGGTCATCTGTAGCATCCTCTGCACCAAAGTTGCGCCAGAAGGGTGCAAAGCTACCCGAACCGGCTTTCTTCAACCAACTCGGCTTCAATTCAAGCTGATCCATTCCATAAGCTTTCTCAACTCATTTAACTCAGTTTATTTACTGTTTTAAAGCATATTTTAGTTTATTTACATCATTTTTACATAATCAAAAATACAAAAAAAAGGGTTAGGACTCGCCCCAATTCGGTGAGTTCAATTCCAATTGCTTCTTTCTCATATTCTTACTACAGTTACTACACTTCCCATAGTTCTAATTATTTTCTTCACTTGGTTTATTGTTTTAACTGCACAGGTTGAACAAGCTAGCATTGGTTGGAGACTCTTCTTCATCGGCCGGCCGAAGAAGAAGAAAGTTGAACCCATATCCCGATCTCCCACACTAAGGTACACGGTCAATTCAACTCATCTCTTAATTTACATCCCATAAAGAGGAGCCCGCAGCTCCTGGCAACCACATCTTTCATGTTTTAATTTCATCTCCTCCTCACTCTCCTCCCACTGACCCGAACCGTCTCCGATGCTCGAGCGACGCCGTGAGATGAAAGTTCGGGGATCAATGTGACTGTGGGACCGAGGTGAGGATCTTTTACAGCTTTCCGAGTGTTTTTCGATTCACTCCCCTTTTCCCCAATTTCATCTTCACCTTCTCTTGAGGTGCCAATCCGGAACCCATTTTTGGAGTCGACAACTAGCATTGTGCAGGTGGACACAAGCTCATTGATGTGGAATAATGCTCTCCGGTGATGAGGGTGGGGTGGACCGCTGCAGCATCCACAATTTTTCTAACAGCTTCGTGTAGAACCGTCAAGACAAGGAAGTGGAATGGCTATCTGTGCAGTGACCAGATCTTCCTGTTGCTTTCTAGAGTTGCAAGGGAAACCCCAGTGGGGATAGAATTTTTGGGTTTATTATATACATAGATACATATTTTTTAAATCAATGGAAGTTAATTCCTTGCTTTTGGGTTTTAACCTTCTTAGCAATGAAAATCAAAGCTCATGGTATGCGACGCCTTGCTGCAATTGTTAATAAAATTCTTCTTAAATTTAGATGTGTGCTCTAAATTTGAGATGTCTCTTTTAAAAACAATTATGATGAATATAATTTCTGATTATTCATTCAACATTACTATATATATACTACAAGCATTTATGTTTTATTCTCTGATTGTGTTGCATACATGACAGGAGAGGATCTATTATCAGTTGCTGCAGATGAACATTTCCGCTTCCCAGTCACTTTTACATTTGTGGTTAGAACTTTTTCCGGGGGTTATCTCCTGAAGTGATTCAATCCTTTTTTACCTTTGCTTATTACAAAATTAATTAGGCATCTTACCTTTGATGTAACTACAATGTTAGATGGAAGAAGGGAAGGGCTTGGACCCTAGATTTGATATCACTGACACTACAAGAAATAGAGTTATTAGGGACGGTTTAATGGCGACGGCTTTACAAAGCCGTCTCTATTAGAGTTAATTGCGACGGCTTAAGCCGTCCCTATTAAAGCCGTCGATAAATACAAAGATATAAGCGACGGCTCTATTAAGCCGTCGCAAAAACGCTTATTTGCGACAGCCGAAGCCGTCGCCAAACCAGAAAATGCACCCGGAACACCCATCGGTCCGGGTAAATGGCGACGGCTAATGATAGCCGTCGCCAACTTAGTTAATAGCGACGGCTCTTAGCCGTCGAAATTAAATTTTTCGACCGTTCAACGGTCGACTCATTTTTGCGACGGCCTCAGCCGTCGCCGTTGTACTTAAACGTACCAAATGCGACGGCTTCAGGGCCGCTGCGCCATTGCCGCCGCCGCCACCGCTGCGCCGTTGCCGCCGCCGCCGCGCTGCCTCTTTGCGCCGCCGCGGCTTCCGCCTCCTTGCGCCGGCGCCGCCGCCTTGTTGCGCCGCCACCAGTCTGCCGCCACCCTCCCCGCGCTACATCCGTACGGGCGATCTCCTCCAAGGTATATTTTAACCGAAATTATTTTATTCATTAGTTTCTATTTGAATTTTATTTAAAGTCTTATGAAAAGTGGATGTTTATTGATACATCTTTCATTTCATATCGGCTAGGGTTAGTTGTCTGGTCAATCATCTAGCACTCGTGTGTTTTGAGATCATGTAATTTTTTTAGGAAATCATTATATATGCCAAATTAAGTAGAAAGCATTTTAGTGTAATAAATTGTTTAGAAAGATAATCGTATTGTAGTATGTATTAAGTCTTTTATAATTAGATTATGCTGATTTTTTTAAATTATACATCAGCATGAATCGAAAAGATCACTCGTATAGCTAAACGATCCGGCTTCTTCGGTTCGGTCTGAACCCCTCTTTCGATTCCATCGATTCGGAAGGCTCACAAATCGAATCAAACCGGACTGAACTGCTTAGATCGAATTGATTAAAACATTACAATATTATTAAGAAAAATAATATGTATATAGTTTGATTCGATTTGATGGGTTATCTATTTGGTTTTTTGAACCAAACCGAACCGATAACTTCTTATCGATTTAGTTCGGTTCGGCACCTCTCCAAACCGAACTGAACCGGTAAATTAGTTGACCCAATTTGACAAAATTTGACCAATTTTATTTACATATTATGTTACATTTAAATATATATATATTACATCAATTTTAAATATATATTATTATAAATTTAAGTTAATTAGTATAAAGATATAATTATATATTATAAATAAAGTATTACTTTTCATATTAATCTTAAATAAATATTATAATGTATATTTTATTTTATTATATTTTTATTTATTTAAATATACATTAAACCGATGAACCGAACCAAACCTAACCGAACCACAATCGGTTCAAAGTTCATTGAACCGGTACTATCCGGTTCGGTTCCCCTTATCGGTTCGGTTTTGGTTTGGAAAAAAAAGGCTAAACCGAACCGAACCGTTTACAGCCCTAGTCGCGGGGCTCTGGAACTGGAAGTCCGCACGCCATTCATTGCTGCGGCTCACCGTCTGATGGGGTGTATGTAGTTGGATTTTTCTTTAACAAGGGTAGAAGATAAAAAATTTATAAGAATTTTTTAATGAAACTCAATGTCATTAATATGTTTATCTTATGTCGGCTTTAATTCTTATTTTCAGGTAGTTTCAAACGACATTCTCGTTCGAGACTTTCTTCTCTTGGAGATGGTTCGGTTTGTGTTTATTTTGTTTCGAGACTTTCTTATCTCATTGTTTATTTTTGTGCATATATATCTTTATTTATATTAACACATGACGAGGAGCTTAGATAAGTCTTGGATAGATATTCCTAATAGATTAAGTCCTAGGCAAGGATCGCGGGATTGGAATCGGAATCGGGATCGGAACCGGATCGGATCGGACCGATTCCGACCGATTCAATGGACGAAAATCTATCCAGAATCGGTAAGAAAAAAAAGCAAAAAAAAAAAAAATGATCCGATTCCGATCCGATTCCGGACCGATTCCGGCCGATTCGGACCGATTCGGACCGATTCTGGCCGATCCGACTGGAATAGCAAAAAATGAAAAAAAAAACGATCCGATTCCGATTCCGATTCTGTTTTCGGACCGATTCCGGCCGATTCCGGACCGATTCCGACCGATTCCGACCGATTCTGCGGAATTCATGCCGGAATCGGTCCTTCCGCACCTCCGATCCGATTCCGGAATTGGTTGGAATCGGTCCGATTCCACCGATTCCGGAAACAATGGTCCTAGGTATTTTCAAGGAGTAGAAGAATTTCTAGATTATGCTTACGATGAATGTAGGACTCGATTTAGACATGGATTAGACAAAACTTTGATTCAATGTCCATGTAGACGGTGTTGTAACACATTTACTTTAAAAAGAGATGTAGTTAAAGAACATGTAATATGTGATGGCATATGGTCCAATTATCGAACGTGGATAAGTCACGGAGAAATTGAACCTAGTTTAAGTATCGTTAATGAAGTTCGATTAGATGAAGCACAACTTGAGAATTTAAAAGACGATGTAATAGAAATGCTTGAAGACAATCAAAATATTCAACGAGCATCTATACATCATGAAGGTGAACCAAGTACAGAAACACACAAGTATTTCTTGCTATTAAGAGATGCAGAAACACCATTATATGAAGGATGCACAGAAATATCTAAGTTAAAATTTATTTTAAAGTTGATTCGATTGAAGTCGGTAAATGGTTTGATTTGGAAAATGCATGAGTAGTATATTGTCTTTATTTAAGGATGTATTACCGAAGGATGCAAGTGTTCCTAACACTTGGTATGAACTTAAGAAAATTGGTAAGGACTTAGGACTTAGTTACGAAAAGATAGATGCATGTAAGAACGATTGTGTTCTCTTTTGGAAAGAGAATGCACATAGAATTAGTTGTCCACATTGTGAGTCTCCCAGATACAAGGATGATCAACAACATAAGAGTAAGAAGGTGGCATGGAAGATATTACACTAGTTCCCTTTAAAAGATAGGTTGCAGCGTTTGTTTATATCAACAAACACTGCTAGGTGGATGTCATGGCATAGTGAGCAACGTTCGTATATATCGAGAGGTGAAATGCGTCATCCAGCAGATTCCCCCGCTTGGAAAAGAGTGGATGAACTTTATCCGGATTTTGCGTCAGAAAAACGCAACATTCGGCTTGGATTGGCCGCCGATGGTTTTAACCCATTTGGCAACATGTCTTCAAAGTATAGTGTGTGGCCTATAGTTATATTGGTTTATAACTTACCACCATTGATGTGTATGAAAGCGGCTAACACGATGATTTCATGTCTAATACCGGGTCCAAGAGCCCCCGGAAATGATATCGATGTATACTTACAGCCGTTGGTGGAAGAGTTAAGATATTTGTGGGAGATCGGATTGGAGACATATGATGTTTTAGTGAAAGAGAATTTTCTATTGAGAGCTATATTTTTTGGTACCATAAACGATTTTTCGGGTTATGCCAACCTTTCCGGCTGGAGTACTAAGGGAAAATTAGCATGTCCGATATGTAATGAAGAAACAAATTCAGTTCGACTAGTTCATAGTCGGAAATAATATTATTTAGGACATCGGCGATTCTTACCCATATCACATCGGTGGAGAAAGAATCATTACAGACATCTATTTGATGGTCGTCGGTGTGAGAGGGGTACACCAAAGATACTAACCGGACATGAGATTTGGAGAAAACAACAGGAGATTGACCCTGTAAGATTCGGAAAAACATTTAAGAAAGATTTGGAGAGCTTAAGAAAGAATTTGACAAAAAATAAGAACAGGAAGAAAAGAAGTATCTTCTTTGAAAGACTGCCATATTGGGCATCTCTGATTGTCCGACATCATTTAGACGTGATGCACATCGAGAAGAATGTGTGTGACAATATTTTAGATATGTTCAACCTATCTGGATCGGATAAAGACAACTTGAACTCTAGAAAAGACTTGGCAGAGTTAGGAATCCGTCCAGAGTTACATCCACATGATGGTTCATCTAGGTTTCCAGATGCTATCTATAAGCTGAGTAACGCACAAAAGACTTGCATCCTCGAATTTGTAAAGAGCATTCGAGTGCTCGATGGGTATTCATCAAATTTGAATAGGTGCGTAGATCTAAGTAGTAGGATCATTAATGGATTAAAAAGTCATGATTGTCATGTAATGATGCAAGTGATTATTCCTCTTGCTTTTCAAGGGATCGTACCAAAGGACATACTCAAGCCCATTGTAGAGTTATGTCAGTATTTTAAAGTCTTTTGTGCTAAGGTTTTAGATACTAGTACTTTAAGGGATTGGGAATCAAAGATTGCAATCACAATGTGTAAGTCAGAACAAATCTTTCCACCGTTATTTTTTGATATTATGGTTCACCTTGTTGTACATTTGGCTTACGAAGCTATAATGTTCGGACCAGTTCAATACCGGATTCCGGCTCGGATCGGGCAAACCGGCCGGTTAGCTTGGAAAAATGCATAACACCCCACCCCGAGGCCGGTTTGCCCGATCGAAGCCGGATTCCGGCTCGGATCGGGCAAACCGGCCGGTTAGCTTGGAAAAATGCATAACACCCCACCCCGAGGCCGGATTGCCCGATCGAAACCGGATTTCGGCTCGGATCGGGCAAACCGGCCGGCTAGCTTGGAAAAATGCATAACACCCCACCCCGATGCCGGATTGCCCGATCGAAGCCGGATTCCGGCTCGGATCGGGCAAACCGGCCGGTTAGCTTGGAAAAATGCATAACACCCCACCCCGAGGCCGGATTGCCCGATCGAAGCCGGATTCCGGCTCGGATCGGGCAAACCGGCCGGTTAGCTTGGAAAAATGCATAACACCCCACCCCGAGGCCGGTTTGCCCGATCGAAGCCGGATTCCGGCTCGGATCGGGCAAACCAGCCGGTTAGCTTGAAAAAATGCATAACACCCCACCCGAGGCCGGTTTGCCCGATCGAAGCCGGAATTCGTCTCAGATCGGGCAAACCGGCCGGTTAGCTAGGAAAAATGCATAACACCCCACCCCGAGGCCGGATTGCCCGATCGAAGCCGGATTCCGGCTCGGATCGGGCAAACCGGCCGGTTAGCTTGGAAAAATGCATAACACCCCCCCGAGGCCGGTTTATATTTTAAAGATTATATTGTAGATGAAGAAATTTAGCAAGAGCCGACGTACATCGAGGAGTGGGACAGCCGGTGGATCCACCGATCAGGCCGGTGGTTCTCAGGGCCGATCTCAGCCTACCCAGGATGCGATGCCATCAGGTGGACCACCCCGGGCGGTTGACACTCCCCATACTACGGCGACGCCCCCTACAGACTGTCCATCTTCTTCCGCCTCCGGTAAATATCAATTTTTTATATTTTTTAGATTTATGAATATCAATTTTTAAATGTGTTTAAAATTTTGGCATGCAGCTACAGTTGCTAGACGTGGGAGAGGTCCTGCAAAGGCATATAATGTGCGGACATTAGCGCCTGGGGAGACCTTGAACGTCCGGGTCATTGGAGGATCGGGTGTAGGCCCGAATGGCCCGGAGTTCACCTCATATCTTGGAGTTTGCAATAGGGTACATTGTAATTTATGGCAACATGATTACATGACCCTTCCAGATGACAAGAAGGAGGCGATATTTAGAGACCTCGAGGTTAATAAAAGTACTTCTGCTTATTTATTTTTTTCACTTGAAAATTACTAATCTATATATTCTTCATGTAGCAACATTTTACATTTGAGCGGTCTCCATCCATTGATGCGGAAATTTTAAGGCATATGGGAGAGATGCAAAGAAAACAAAGGGGTCATCTGAAGAAGAAGGTAAAAATTTCATATTTATTTTTTTGTAAATGATTATGTACTATAACTAATACAATTTTGGCGTACAGTATTTTACAGGACGCTCACTGGAGGAGGCACTTGTCGTTGTGCCTCCACAATGCGATCCGGACCAGTGGCGTCATATGTGTGAGATATGGCAGAGGGACGACAATAAGGTAAATAATCTATTTAATTTAAAAGTAATCCACATTTGATAACTCATTTTATTAGCTTGTCTTATTACAAACTAATGTGTTATGAACTTGTTTGTAGGCACTTAGCCAAAGGAATAAAACAAATAGGGCTAATTTGAGCATGCCTTATAGGCGAGGTAGAACCAACATTCATCGATTTGCAGATAGATTTTGTAAGTTTATAATTTTTTTCTTATTCACTATTGTATATCTCGATAATAGTACTAATGTGTTCATAATGTTTTCTTTTAACAGACAAACAAAGAAGGGCACCGTCCTACCCGTCCAGAGGTCTTCGAGATGACCCAGACGAAAGAGGCGGAGGATGGATCCCTCATATGGCGCAATGAAGAAAGTCGTCAAGTTATGGTACGCAATATATTTATTTGTATCAACATTAGACAATTTTTATTTCATATAACAACTGACTTTATATTTACATTATGTAGGATGAGATACGCCAGTTGATGAATGCCCCCCAGTCAGAGGAATCAGATGCTCGGAATTCCGAGCAGCCATTCTCTCATGAGGATGTATTCATCACCGTGTTCGGCAGAGACAGGCCGGGACGGATCCGATGTGGGGGGAGAGGACAGACCCGCAACACCTGGTATGGTGTATGCAGTGGAGGTGCGAGTACCTCTGCGGGTCCGGGCTACCAGGAGTTGGTGGACAAAGTCGATGCTCAAGTTACACAAATCGAGAAACAAAACTCGATGATCGACTCGCTCCAACAACAACTGGACGCCCAACGTCAACAGTTCCAAGAGTCGATGACACGGCTAACATAAGAAATGTTAGCCCAATTGAACAGTAGGCTCCCACCTACAGATCCGTCTAGTTCGAGGCCACCCCAAGGCCGTAGAGGCGCACGGGGAGACGAGGAGGAGGAGGAGGACGACGACGACGACGAGGAAGAGCATTCATTTGGGGAGGATGAGTGAGAGAGTTGTTTACTCTCTATTTTACATATTCTGTTTTGTATTTGAGGCACTTGTTGTATGCATAATACATTTTATAAATATGAAATTTTCTTATTAAAGAATGTCTACATTTCTTGTGTATGAATGAATGTTAGTTATAAGATTGTACATTCACGTATGTATGTGTTACTACGTGAATACAATATTGTGCAAAAAATAAAATTTTTTTACAAAACTGTAATTTAATAGCGGCGGCTCCCTTAAACCGTTGCTAAAGTACGTTTAAGCGACGGCTGTTCATGTAATGGCGACGGCTCTAAGCCGTCCCAAAACCAGAAAATGCACACCCGCGGCTGTCGCCGGGGCCAAAAATGGTTTTTAGCGACGGCTACATAACCGTCACTAAAAGTAACTTTGAGCGACGACTGTTTATGTAATAGCGACGGCTCTAAGCCGTCGCAAAACCAGAAAATAAACCCCCGCGGGCGTTGCCGGGGCTGAAAAATGGTTTTAGCGACGGCTAGAAGCCGTCGCTTATAATTACTGTCCTTTATTAGCGACGGCTTCAAGTAGCCGTCGCAAAAAAGATTTAGAGCGACGGCTTGTGCGCCGTCGCAAAACCAGAAAACTGCTCTCCGGAGGTGCAAAAATTGGAGTTTTGGCGACGGCGAGAAGCCGTCGCTAATGGCATTTACGGGTTTAAGTTTATTTTCGACGGCTTGGAGCCGTCGCTAAAAACTTTACGAGGGACGATTTCAGCCGTCTCTACTAACTTAATTGCGACGGCGTTAGTCCGTCGCCAATAACACTAAAAGCGACGGCTTCTCGTTAGCCGTCGCCATTAAAATTGGCGACGGGCTTATTTGCGACAGCATTGCGACGGCTGAACAGCCGTCGCGATTAACCTCCGGCGACGGCTCTTGTATTTTTGGCGACGGCGGTCATCCGTCGCTAATGAACTTATTTCCTGTAGTGTGAGATTGCCCAACCATGAGTTTGTTGTCTAATCTATTCTATTTGCTTATAGAAATTTTAATGGAGGTGCTAAGCTAAACTCCATCTTCATGTATGTAATTGGTATATCTGTGCTTCTAGATGAACATTGGAGTTATTGATATTTTGTGAAGTTGGGATTGAAGTCTTTATAATGGTGTGTGGTTCTGCCTTATGTACTATGTGGAGCAGCTGTTATATGTGAGAAAAAAATACAAATTTTAGTGGTATACTTGCCTATTCAAAGAAGTACATGGAAAAAAAATATGCTTTTTCCTACATTTCCAGGTATTTCGTATAGATTGTGGGAGGGTTTTTGATAATTTAAGAGGCATCTATCAACTAAGATAGAATCAGCAAGAATATTTGTTGCAGTTCTCACTTTTGGACATCCTGTGTACTTCAGTTTTGAATGCAAAGAGATAATTGCACTCTGTATACGTCAATATTTTGGAGGAGATTCTAAGCAACTATATCCAGCAAAGTATCAAGCATGTTGTATATATTTCAAACACTGAAATTGTATATGTTCTTACCCAAACTGGATATGCTGGATATGCTGATTTTCTTATATAAATAAAAATATATAAAGTTGTATGCAGTAGAAAAATTGAACCAAAATATCAAGTGTTCTATTCTATTTGAATCATTGGTTTAATTTACCTAGTTTAAATTTCTTCTAAATTGTATCCTCAAGTTAGGCAAAATTGATTAAATTGAATTATGATAAAAAGTTTATCATATTATTAATAATATGTCTATATATTAATCTATATTTAGTTAATTATTTTGCATATTTATTTAACTTTTATAAAAAATTCCTAAAACTATTTATCTCACATAATCGCCCTATTTATCTAGGAGAACCACCCTAGCGATACAAAGAACTATTTTTCTTAACATTGCATTAAAGAGTATAACATTGAGAGAGCATTCACTAGAACTTGGCGTTAATCAAACATCGCCCGATTTCAGATATATTTACACAAGAAGGTTAATTACCACCGAAAGAAGTGATAAATAGAAGATAAAAAATGGAGGAATATAATCAAAATGGACAAATTGATATATGTATTTTATTTGTATTTTTAAATTATATTTTAGATTTACTATATGAATATGTAAGTTGATTAAGATCTTTATTAATATATTATGAAAAATAAAACAGGATAATATAAATAAAAAAATAAGAATATAAGATTATCCTCAAATTTATTTTTAACATATCAAACATAGGATAGAGTTATCCTCTAAACCTATAATAACTCAAACCAAACATAGTGAGGATTAGATTAACCATAAGGAATAGTTTATCCCTATTCCCATCAACTTTATCCTGATACCAAACGACATCTAGGACTTGTTTGGCACCATAAAATTTTGGGGATAAATCTGGGTTATCCCGAAAATTTTAAGAATAACCTATGTTTATCCCAGGTTATCTTCAAGTTATCCCTGTACTAAACAGCACCTTAAATGAATTTAAGATCTCACAAGTAGACAGCTCACATTTTATAAAATATTCACAAACGGGAATATTAGTGAGCCCCAACTATATGACACGTAAGCTATCTTTTAAAACACATGGGACGTGCATAACCGTTGGATGTGAATTTGAACAAATTGGACTAATGGGTAATAGTCCAATGAATGAAGTGAGATATTCATGGTTTCATTTGACTCAGTTCAACTATATTTTATCATGTTATAGTATCGATATATAATTTTATTTGGTTTGTTTTGAATCATATTCTATTAAAATTTAGTGGATAGATTCATAGATTTTATTAGTTTTATCTTAAAAACTTTTGAAATGAATTTACTTTTGTGAGAAAATATATAAATACATTGAATGTATACGATTTAAAGTAAATATTTAATTTATATAAGGTTATTTGATTTATCATTTTGGTTTGAAGGGCCTAAGAAACCAAACAAATTGATTATAGTTCAAAGCAAATCAAATCCAAATTGATTTCATTTTTTAGGATTGAACCAAACAATGAACAACCTGATATAATTTTCCAAATGCTCATACAAATGAGGCCAAAACATCGCTTATAAATCGGATATATTTTAAGATTTTAAACTAAGTGAGGGTTATATTGAAATGTTTTAACAACTTTCTCGTGCACATAAGCATGCATGCTAGTCAAAAGGTAGAGGTGTAAATCTCACATGTTCGTTGACAATCTTGCTCATGACCATATTGTACACTTATCTCTCTTCGCTTCTTATTTTCACGTTATAAATATGTCACTTGAGAATAGGAGCGAAAATGATGAGCAGATTAATATGTTATTCAAATTTGGAATGTCTTTCTCTACCTAACTTTGAGTTTTATCTTGAGTACCTATGAGTAGGCTTGACTCTTGGTCGAGTCGGTCTCGTCATCGGACAAGTTTGAGCTTGAACTCATCAATACCTAAACTCAGAACTTGAGTTCAAACTTATATGTGAGCTCATTTACATATAAAACTCAAGTTTGATGAACTCAATTGCGAAATTCATATTTGAGCTACTTTATAAGACCTTATCTAATGGTCCATTTAGTTACATGTAAAATAGGTCTCATGTAATGAGTTTTCAAAAAATTCTTTTCAATCAAACTATTTACATGCACGTAAAATAATAGTCAAATAAAAAACAAAAAACTACATACGTTGACCTCCTTATACCGTCAATTTTTGGCATCGAAATCAATTCCTTGAATGCCATTTTCCGGAAGGACGTCCCCTGGGCCCTTACTGCAATGTCTTTTTTTTTTGAAATCAAAACAGAAACAAGGGTACTAAATTAAAACTGGAAAGTCCAAACATAGTTGATCCCTCACGACGGAGGGAAGATCATTGGGAATGAGGGATGGAGAAGGAAAATTCAGGGCCCATCTAGCCAAGTGATGGGCGGCCAGATTACAACACCTGGGAATAACAAAAATAACCAAATTGCTTGAAAAAGAATAAAGTTGTTGACACTCCGAGATAAGATTCTGGGCTTTACAAGGTGAAGATCCAGTTCCCAGAATGACTTCAACAACACCTTGAGCATCACTTCCAATGAAAACTTGGGATCCATCTTGAATGGCCCATCTGCTTGCTTCCTTGATGGCCATAGCTTCTAGGATCTGTGGGTCTTCAAAAGGGATTGGATTACCCTCCAATGAATGAACTGGTCAGCCTCGTTTCACACAATCATACCGTAGGAGCCTTGCCCATTCCTGATGACACAACCTACATTAATTTTCATGGCTGATGAGGGAGGGGGACACCACGCAATCGAAGTTTTATAATTCACAAATTTTTTCAATGCCAAATAGAAATCAACATCTATAGTTGCCTGCTTGAGAATGGCTAGTGATAATGAGTTCCGGTTCTTGAAAACAGTATCACACCTAGCTTTCCAGATATATGCCAAAGAATTAATAGAGCCAAGATACCAATATTAGCCAAGTCCAGGATATCCTACTCGATCCAGGCCAACTAGTTTCGAATGGCTGCATGAAGATTCCTGTCAGACCAGTTGTCTGATCCTCCTAGCGAAGATGCCAACTAGACGGCCCTACTCTTGAAGCAATCCAGAAAGAGGTGTTGTAGGGATTCATGGCTTGCCATACAGACATTGCATATACCACTGATATAGGAACGTCTACTAGCAACCACCAGATTGGTAGGTAGATTGTTTGACATGCATTTCCATATGAAATTTATAATCTTAGGGTGGCATATTTTGGCAATTTTAGGATGCCACATCAGCTTCCAAAAGAAATTATCACAAGGTCCAACGAGCCTGCCTTGATCAGTCAGAAACCTATATGCCGCCTTGGCATAGAGATTCCCATCTTGGGTGTATGGCGACACCAGACAATCTTCCACACATTCATTAAAAATGGGAGTCTAGAAAATTATTTGTGCAGACAGGTCATCAAAAAGTGTCTTCATCAAATCTGAATTCCAGCTACCATCCAAGATGAGATCATTGACTTTGTTTGGTTTATAGGGAGCTGTAGGGTTTGGGGTAGGTGGGCCCCTCCTATCAAAAATTCATTGGTGTCTCCATATATTAACCTTATCTTCATCTTTGATCTTCCAAAGCCTGCTTCTAAGTATTTTTAATCTAATAGCCAATAGATTCTTCCATATGTGTGAAGCATGCCTGGTGGTTTTAACCTCCCAATACTATTGTGCTTGAGGTATCTATCATGTGGCATCATGACCCATAACTTGTGTTTATCATGAATGAAAGCCCAGATGTAGACACACAATTTTGACCTATCGGAGAGCTCCAATTCTTATTTACATGAAATACGTCTGATTATCCTTTCAAAGGAACCGAGTTTTTCCAAAAAATCAAGTTTTTCGACGCATTTCAGAGAAGATCGATAGGGCATTGACCAGGGTCAAAGGGCCCTATATATATGGCACCAAGCAGGGTGCCTGGCACCCAGTAAAATTGATCTGACCGGCTTATTTGACCACTCACTGGGACTCGTCTTATCGAATTGACGTGACTCATGATGCTAGCGCTCCATATATAAGGCGCTTTGCCACGTGGAATAGATTTTCGAATTTGACCAAAGTGCCTTCTTTTGGGCTATAAATATGCACTCATCTGTAACTTAAAGAAGATTCCAGCTCCGTACCACTCTAGAGCTCATCCAATACTACGTTTCAAGCCCTTAGCACCCTCCATAGGCCTTCAAATTGATCTGAGTTTCTCTTTCAAAAAGCCAGAAAACTTGCTATTTCTGTCGACCAAAAACATGAATTTTCTCTAACTTTGAAGGCCTACCCCCGCCATCCCCTTTCCATCCAGCACCTAAACTCCTTACCATTTGCTTCATTAACATATTGGCTACAAGGAAGAGCCTCTACTTCATCCTAGAAGCCGTCTAGCACTCCCGAGCGGCATCGCGAAGAGGAAAAGAAAGTCTGCCCGAGTCAGTCCTAGTGCCCCATAAACAAGGTGCTTTGACCTTGGTCAATGCGCCCATAAAGGGGACACTTACAGTTGGTGCCCTACATACAGGGCACTAGCAGGGGCAGAAGCCGGTTTGCATTTTTTGGAGTCCGATTGCCCATCCAATCGGATTTTCGCTTCTCTTCTTCATCTTAAATCCCTTCATCATTTCATTTAGCATGCATTAGACCATTTTGCATCTATCATACGTTTTAAAACCTACCAAAAATAGGGGTTGGGATTTCATCCTAATCCGGTTAGTTCGTACCCTTTTGCATGTTTAAAAATCATTCTAAGCATGATGTTATACTTTTGCTAGAACTAATAGCCTTTTCATTTGTTTTCGTGTTTTCTTTCGGACATTCCTAGGTAAACTCGACCGAGGTGGACCTTGCCGGATCGAAGATGAAAGGCTCACTAAAGCTCTCTTCTTTTGGCCGGCTGAAAGAGGAGAAGTCAGAACCTACCATCTCACTGCTTCCCAAGGTACAGCGGTCATCCATATTCCCTACTTTATTTCTTTTATGTTCCACTATACTTCGGAGCCTTCGGCTCCTAGCGACCACTAACATTCTCTTCCCAAGCACACAACCACCATCTGTCGAGTTTCCAGATCGGGCGTAGGTTCCCGCGGACGAAGGAAAAGGAGGGACCCTCTGGATCCGTTCTAGGTGCTTACAACTTTTGGTGACCACAGTGGGACAACCTTGCTTTAGTGAGCTCTTCTTATCTCTTAGAAAGAATGTCCAACATGCTCATCTTCGCTCTAGTTCTTGCTTGAGTTATTACACCTTCCTTGCACCTCTACTTGTTTGCTTACTTGCTTCCTTTGAGCATCATCTAGTTCCTTCCAGTTTACTTGCTTTCCGTTGATTCTTTTAAAAGCATGACAATCTGATTTTCAGACTTGTCTATCAACTTGCTTCAAATTTGCA
Source organism: Cryptocoryne crispatula var. balansae (assembly GCA_036172225.1). Lineage (NCBI taxonomy): Eukaryota > Viridiplantae > Streptophyta > Magnoliopsida > Alismatales > Araceae > Cryptocoryne > Cryptocoryne crispatula. The sequence goes on along the minus strand of CM069919.1, from coordinate 44,547,517 downwards.
TCTTAGAGATTTTCTTGTTAAGTATACTTGCCTATTTTTCTCAAAGTCTAGTTTCTTTCCTAAGCATCTTTAGTTAAATTAGTGCTTGCTTTCACCTTAGTTTGACTTCATATCATTGTCTTATTTACTTGCTTTCTACAATATTTTATTGTTCATTGCATGCTTTTACTTTTTTCTTGCTTGCTTCTCACTCCTTGACATTTCACTCACATTTAGTTTGCATTGGAGTTTCGACTCTTTACGTCATCCGAGAAGGGAGGCTCTCTCCTCCCAAAGCCCCACACATCCAAACACCCCTCTTGGTGGTTGCCAACTCCTCCTCCGGGGATTCTCTTTCGGAAGGACTGGGTAGCTTCCATCAAGGCCTCTGTAAGTCCCCAGATGTGAAGGATTCCCTTTTCAATGATCAGGCTAGTTGTACCATTTTATTCTAAAACCCGGAGTACCTATCACCTATTGTTGTGAAAAGAGTGACAACCTTATATTACTCGGCGTTGTGAGAGCATAGGGTCCTGAGTGGACATTATTTCTCTTAACAATCCACTAATTTAAGGTTGAAACTCAAAAAAAAAATCACGGTAATCATTTCAAGTCTCTGTAATTACTTATTTGCAAACCAAAAATTTAAAATCAAACAAAAAATTGAAATTACTTAACAAAAACCAAAAGAAATCTTTGCTTGAGGTTAACCTACTTGATAACCTGTTTGTCCATTCAAAACTCAAAACCAAAAAAGGGAAAAAAGGGGAAAAGAAGAAAAATAAAAAAAATCAAACCCGAGATTCTATGTGCTTTTACTCGTCACTCTCTCTTCGTGTTTATGAACTTGAGATCAGGACGAGTCATCGGGATGACGGACCAAAGATACGAGCCGCTGCAGCCGGAGTATGATCAATCCTATCTCCACCCAGATGCCGTATGTGCCGTTAACGAACCCAAAATTCTTCCTGAAATAAGCTCACCCTGACTCCATCCAGATTGTCGATGGGAGGCATTCGCTCATGCAGACCCAACTCAACTACAAGCCATTGAAACCATCTTGAAGGGAAAATCACCCACCAATCACACTCATGCTGAAGTTGCCCACCGCATCTCTACCCCCCAATTGGCAACCGATCAACTCGGTGCGCCAGTACCGGGTCGTTTTCACAATGGACCCTTGACACCAAACTCACCCCATCCGGTGGCTATCTTGAACCATCCGGACCTGAATAACGGCACACCACTCAGGCCACCAGTCTACTCTTCTGCACACTTCAATTAAACCTGCCCGCAATTGCACCACCCGATACACCCTCCTTGCCCGGCCACTTCAGCCTATCCAATGGCCATGCCGGTGAATCAAACATCTGCTCTACCCCCTCCCCTTGCCCGTGAATCCTCTATTGATCAATCCGTGATAAACAAAATCAACCGGATCGATGAACAATACTGGGAACTCAAGCGATTGATCGACACGAGGGCTCTCCCTCAGATATCTTTCCTCTCTCTCCCTGTATTCCATCTTACCCCTTTCGAAATGCCCATCTACCGCTGGTATAACGAAAGTGGAAATCTTTTCATTCACATCAAGGACTTTCTCTATGAATCTGTCATATGACAAAATGACCAGAAAGCCCTTGCATATCTGTTCAGAAGATCACTAGAAGGCTCCACGTTGGAATGGTTCTATTCACTTGACCTTTTAGAAGCCAACAACTTTGATACTGTTAAAGCAAAATTCTTGCAAAGGTACCAAGACTGAGTCGGCCCTACGTATTTGATTACAGATCTCATGGTTGAAAAGATGAGAAGTGATGAGGATTTTATAAGATATGCTGACCGATGGAGAGCGATGACAGAGGCTGACAAATGCATTATCAGAATCGAAATAGGTCAAGATGATCATCACTAATGCCACTCCAGCTCTGAAGAATGTACTGGCATTGCATCACCCTGACACCATGAGCGAACTCTACGAGAGATCACGGTACATCCAAACACAACTCTGAGACTCTCCCATCATGAACCTTTTCGACCCTAGGCCCCGAGTCACCAAAAAGACAACCACCACTGCCACTGGGCCTATAACCGAAGGCGTAGTAACCAATGAACACGTCAACATCATAGGAAACCCACCCAACAACCACCAGATTCAACCCCAACCTTTACCCCATATTCAACCCGAACCTTTCCAACACCAGATACCAAATCAACGTCCCCAACAACCAACATAGGTACCAGTCCCCCAGCAACCCCGACAATGGCCATGCAAACCTTTGCACCTCAACCGCCACGTCAACCGACCACCTATAACCAGGCACCTCCCCCCGCCACCTATGTGCCATGAAAAACAGGGCCTAGAAGGAACCATTATCCACCGTTACCGTACTCTCACTCTCTCAGGGATATCTTCAATGCTCTTATGACAGCAGGGCATATTTCACTACCAAGAGAAAGGCTGGAGTGGCCACAGAATGCCAATACAGATAAATATTGTCTATATCACAGATACCTGGGATACACGGTAAAGAATTACTTTAAGTTTAAGGATTATATCTATGACCTCCATGACCAGGGAAGCATTAACTGGGGTCAGATGGGCGAATACATCAAGGTAGTGAAGAACCAACCTCAGCAGCAGCAGGCACCAATCCAACAATAGCAACAACAGGAATCCAGTCTGGGGATCATCCAAAACCCGTTGCCCGTGCATGCGCCCGCAATAGTACCAGAAAATCAACGAGTTAATCCCATTCTAACCTCCACCGATGAACCCTGCGACAGAGGCCAAAATTGGCAAATTTAGGGACCTACTTCCTGCTTCCTTCATAAACATCAATCCACAGAATCACGTTAACTGAACCGTCTACTCCATACCATGAGCCGTACCCACCAGAAGAATCCAACCACCCATTATCTGCACCTTATCACAACCCATCGTGACATCACCAGCCACACAACTCTAGCCCGGTCGAACCTTGATCCGTCCAGTTGAGCCACCACAAATACCAATCCCATTAGGACCTATCATTGTACCGCCCCGTACAACCATGCCATCACAACCTACCTACACCCTTACGACCCGAACCATCATCACCACACCCCTACCAAGGCCTCCTATCATCTGACCTACCATAGCCCCTCAGCTTGCCATAGTACTTAGAAGTGGGCGCATGTTTCAAAGGGTTTTTCCCAGACCGGTCAACTAGGGCGAACACAAAATGAAGAAGAGGAGCACCCAGAAGATCCAGCGCCAAGGACATCCTATGATTTGTTGAAGCACCTCGACAAGACTGTAGACACGCAATTTTGGCCTAGTTGGAGAGCTTAAATTCTTGTTTTCATGAAGAATATTTGAAGGAAATCGTGTTTTCCAGAAGAATCAGGCTTTTCGACACGTTCCGAAGAAGATCGATAAGACGTTGACCGGGGTCAAAGTGCCCTGTATATAGGGCACCTGGCGCCCTACTTATAGGGCACCTGGCACCCTATATATAGGGCACCAGGTGCCTTATATATAGGGCGCCTGGCACTAGATCAAATCGACTCGACCGGCCGATTTGACCACTCGCAGGGACTCATCTTATCGATTTGACATACCTCATGATGCTGGTGCCCTATATATAGGGCGCTTTACCGCGTGGAACTGCTTTTCGGAAATGGCCAAAGTACTCTTTTTTGGGCTATAAATAGACCCCCATTTGGAGCTGGAAGGAGGTTCCAACTCCGTACCACCCTAGAGTTCATCCAATACTACGCTTCTAAGCCATCTACACTTCCCATAAGCCTTCAAACCGATTCAAGATCACCTTCCAAAAATCCCAAAAACCTGTTGTTTCTGTCATCCAGAAACATGGTTTTTTCTCCACTTTGAGAGCCTCTATCCATCTCCCCTCTTTCATCCAGCATCCAAACCACCCACCACTAGCTTCATTTGCATATTGGCTACAAGGAGGAACTCCTACTTTGTCCCGGAAACTGCCCAGCACACCGGAGTAGCATTGCGAAGAGGGGAACAAAATCTACTCGAGCCAGACTTAGTGCCCCATATACAGGGCACTTTGACCTTGGTCAACGCGCCCTACAAGTAGGGCACCTGCAGCTAGCGCCCTATATATAGGGCACCAGCAGGGACAGAAGCCAGTTTTGCACTTTTCGGAGTCCGATCGCCCGTCTATTCGAGTTTTTGTCTTCCGTTTTCATCTTAGAACTTTTCATCATTTTATTTGGCATGCATTAGATCATTTTGCACCTCATATATATTTAAAAACCTACCAAAAATAGGGGTTTGGATTCCATCCCGATCCGGTTAGTTCATCCCCTTTTGCATGATTCAAAGTCTATACCAAGCATGATACTATACTCACGCCAGAGCTAATGATCTTCACTTGTTTTCGTGTTTCTCCGCAGGACATTCTTAGGTGAACCCAATCGAGGTAAAACTTCAACCCGATTGGAAGTGAAAGAGCTCACTCAAGCTCTCCTCTTTCGGCCAGCCGAGAGAGGAGAAGTTAGAACCCAACAATCTCCCCCCTTTCCCATTCCCAAAGGTACGACGGTCAAGCTTGTTTTCATTCTATTTGCTTTACATTTAATCATATTTTGGAGTCTTCGGCTCCTAGCAACCACACCTACACACAACATCCACCATCTCTTCTTCTCCCAAAGAGGAGAAGGAGAGGAGGAAGGAAGAGGGCATAACCGTCGCGCGGGCCATTTCCGGGTGCCTACAAAGACCCCTGCACAAATCTCTATCCTAGAACTGATCAAGTGGTCCAAAGCTCCCCAGGAAGTTCTTCAACTGTACCTACAGCGGGTAATGGTCAACGAAACACTCCCTCCGGAAAAGATAGCGTCCATTTTGACCCCAAGAAGTATACATCCTGCCCTTACTTTCACCAAATAAGAGTTGTCCGAACCAGAAACAAGAAAGTATGCACTATGTGTCACTGTCAGCATCAATGGGATGGATGTCAAGTCTTGTCTAGTTGATACCGGTGCTTCTATCAACGTCCTACCACCAGAAACGCTACATTTGTGTGGGATCCCCAAAGAGGATGTCCGGTCATCACAAATCACTATAACAGCATATGATAATTCAAAGAGGTCTGCCCATGGTATGGTCACACTTGAGGTGGGATTAGGGCCTCAGATCGTTGCTGTCGACTTTCACATCTTAGACATAGATCCGACCTACAAGGCTATCTTGGGGAGGCCTTACCTCGAGGCGTTAGAAGTTGTGGCCTCAACTAATCATCAGTGTATCAAGTTTTCTTTCAAGGGTTAGGTCATTAAGGTGGTAAGTATGCCCATAGATTGTCTAGTTACTCCCCATCTCGGCTTACCAAATCAACCTGTCTTCATGATCCTTGACCTACCAGAGGTCGAAGAGTAGCCTAGGCAAATCTGGAGAAGGAAAAAGGATGCTACCAAAACCCTTGGATGGCGTATGACAGAAAGTCTGGGATACCAAGAAGGCCGAGGATTGGGAAACGAATTGCAGGGCTTTGTAGAACACATCTAGCTAGTAAAACAATGTCAAGAAGTGGGGTTGGATACGATGGAACAAGTAATAATGGCTAGAAAATTAATCACGAATACTTCAATGGTTGTCTGAACAAATTCTTCATCAAAAGGGAGACAATACAAATGGTGGAAGACCAAGAACCCCAAGAGCAGGCAAAGAAAAAAAAGATTGACAACATAGAGGATGAACCATATCTTGATATAGCATGGTTGTTCTCTGCCGAAGAAAGGTCAAGTAGTGAATCATGCCGCCATGAGCCTTATGGCAATCAGAATCAAGGGCATTCACCTTTTGTCACTTCTACAAACCCACCCTCAGCTAGGGATGTCAACGGGTCGAATAATAGTGTTATTCGTATCCGTATCCTATAAGGAAAAGGTGTATCCACTTGCTGTTCATTAACTATCGGTATTGGGTGTATCCGTGAACCGCATTCCTTTATCCGCTTAAAAACGGTTTACGGTCGGATAACAGACGGTTAACGAACATATAAACACATCCAAAGAAACAAAATAAGATTGATGGGAGCGAAAATAAATTCACCAATTACCCTACAGATCTTAGAAATTATTTACTAAATATAAATAAAATCAGATATTGATTAGAATGCTTATCGTGGACAGCACTCAACTAATCTTCAGTTGAGCTGATCTGGTGAAAGAAGACGACGATTGGTGATCTGGTGAAACGGGATATCTTCAAATAAGAGACAAGGGCTTAAATAGTTAAACTAGCAAAAGGACCAAGCAAATCGTATTTTACAGTTTACCGGAGCAGCGGAACTTGGGAAGGAATCTTTACCGTCAAATGTCGAGCGTTGCCGAGTTGGGGATGTGCGAACGCCGGACGCGAAGGGCTGCTGGTGTTGGGGATGTGCAAGCGCTGTCCACCGGCTGATGGCTGGACTGCAGCTGGACTGGTGCTGGACTGGAAGGGCTGATGGCCACGGATGATGGCTGGCTGGATTGGAAGGGCTGCTCATGGATGGATGCAGAATGCGCAAGGACAGGACTGCGAGCCTGCGGCTGCTGCCTGCTGGCGTTGTGAATGTGCGATGCCTGCAGGCTGGGGTGTGGGACTGTGGCACACGGCGGTCTATGGAGCCTGGAGGCACTACGGACCAGGAGGCACGGCGCGGATGGCTGCTACACATAGGGCTGCGGCTGAAAGATGAGGGCTGCTCACGGGCCGGGCCGCGGGCCGGACGAGGGCTCGGAGATGTACGGCTTGCCGCGCCCGTAGAGGTTAGATCCTCCGGCTGCCGGCGATGATGGGCAGCTTGCCGCGCCCGTGGAGGTACTCCGCAATGCGAGTCAGCTGTCGAGTCCGGGTTGACGGTGCCCGCGTGCGGAAATCGGATTGCTGGTGCGCTCCTTGGCTGGCCCATGGCTTGCTGCGATGTGCGGGGGCAGGGCGGGGAATGGGGATGCGGGGGTTGGGAGGTCGGGGCAGGGGCACACGAAGCGAAGAGAGAATACCTAGATTAATCCAGACCGCTGATTTAAAATGGTGTGGTTAACGGTTGCGGATACTTGTTAACGGGTTCGGTTTATGGTGTACCCGTTTTCAAACCGTTAACAAAACAGATAAACCGTTACCGAAACCGTTAAGCTATCGGATCTTATCGGGTTATCCTATAAGTGATCGTTAACCTAACGAACGGGTCGGTTAAACGGATTATCGGTAACCGTTGACATCCCTACCCTCAGCAAATTCACCATCAGAATCACCAGCCATTGAGTATGAACACTCTCTCTGTTTATCAGTGCTCAATTTGTCAATATCTCAACCCACGCCGAAAACTACAACCAGCCCAAGTCAGACACATTTTGTGTTCATGTTTAGTACTCCCCAAAAAGATTAAAAAAACGTCATGTTCTCAACCCAAATTTCAATCAAGGAAACGTCCCAACTCACTCCGAAGAGCAATCCAACCTAGGAGACCACCCGATCTTTGATCGATCTCCTTTGCCCTTCACCTCCACCAGTAAATTCCGCTCCCTCCACTTCTTCTTCCTCATCTCTTTTGTCCTTATCTTCTTCTTTAGGTTTAGTTTCCAAAGCTAAAATCAGAGGTAGGAGAGTTCCAGAAAGATACCTGCATCAGTTAACTCGGAAAAGCATAGAATTTGTTAGGCAACCGAAATATCTAGAAAATGCAATCCAGTTGAATGAAATCCGATATGAGGACAAGGACAACATTGATCAAACTTTTGGGTCTATGAGGTTGTGTCGGAAAAAGATCCTGACATTGAGGACGAAGAAGAGGATTTGGCTGATGCTTATGCATCTAGTTTAAAGAGATTTGAAGAACCATCAGTCATGGTGGATGAACCAACTAAAGAACATAATCTTGGAACACCGGAAGATCCTAAGAATATCCTCATCAGTACCAACCTCACCCCTTTGGAAAAACAAAATCTAATGGGGGTATTACAAGAATATAAGGACACGCTTGCTTAGACATATGAAGATATGCCGAGGTTAGACAAGTCATTGGTAGAGCTTCGATTAACTTTAAAATCGGAAGCTACCCTAGTCAAGCAAAAGTTAAGGAGATTTCACCCAGATATAGCTCTGAAGATGAAGGAAGAGATCGATAAGCTACACCAAGCAAAATTCATTAGAGTTATCCTTTATCCGCAATGGGTGGCAAATATTGTCACAGTCATGAAGAAGGATGTGATAGAAATGTATGCCATACAAGCCAATCATATATGATATGATTCGACATTTCTAGGAATATCTCACTCAATTAAATAGGCAAAACTTCATTACTAGCTTTTATTAGAAGCGTATATCGTAATGAAGTCCTTGATCACATGCAATGATGATTGAATCATGATGAGATCATGATAATTAGATCGATCATCTAGAGGTATGTGATCTAAATGTTCCTAGTCATAGGATTCTTGAGACGGGACATCAAAAATCCGGATAGACTAATGTGTGTGATGTCTTCTCATATGATGAGAATGACCGATCCCATTGGTCATCAGTGTGGGGACACTGAGATATACACACAGGTGCTCATTAGTGGAATGAGTTCGCTGAATTGACCAATTTAGGAAAACTTGATCGGTATCTTACCGAACTATCTATCAGGTTATTCTTACATCTCAATAGCACGGTGTAGACACGCAATTTTGGCCTAGTTGAAGAGCTTAAATTCTTGTTTTCATGAGTAATATTTGAGTAACCTTTCAAGGGAACCGAGCTTTCCAGAAAAATCGAATTTTTTGGCGCATTTCGAAGAAGATCAATAGGCGTTGACCAGGGTCAAAGCGCCCTATATACAGGGCACCAGGCCCTGGCGCCCTATATACAGAGCACCTGGCGCCCTACTTATAGGGCACCTGCACCCGATCTGACTGATTGGACAGATTGATGGGACAGTTCTGCAGATAAAGTTGCCCTCTTCTTGCCTATAAAAGGACCCCCATTTGGAAGGTTTAGCACACACTAAGGGCGTCCCTCACCTCCTCTTATCCACCACTACACATCCCAGGCCTTGCAACCCCCCTCCAAGCTCTCAAACTGTCCCAAAACCATCTCTCAAAACCCAAAAAAATTCATAGTTGCTTCTTGAAGGGATATTCTAGCAGAGAGAAGTTACCCTCTTTTGTGCTATAGAAAGACCCCCATATGGAGGTTTTTGGACACACCAAGGGCGCCCCCCAAACCCTCTCATCCACCACAACACTCCCAAGGCCTTACAACCCCTCTCCAAGCTCTCAAACCGTTCCAAAATCCTCTCCCAAAAACCCCAAAAACCTGCAGTTTTCTTCTTCAGAAATATGATTTTTCTCCGATTTTGAGGGCCTCTACACTCCATTTCTCTTACATCTAGTGCCAAAACACTCTTCTATTAGCTTCACTTGAGTATTGTCTGTTTTACGAAGTCCCTTTTTCGTCTTGAAGGTCTTCCTACACTCCGGGGCGACATCGCGAAGAAGGAAAGAAAATCTACTGAAACTAGTCCCTGGTGTCCTATAAATAGGGCACTTTGACTTTGGTCAATGCGCCCCATCAAGGGGACACCTGCAGCTAGCGCCCCATATATGGGGCACTAGCAGGGGCAGACCCTGTTTTGTATTTTTTTGAGTTTATTTACTTTTCCGGTCGATCTTTTACTCCCCCCCTTTCATTTTAACTCTCATTAACATGTCATTTAGCATATATTGAGCAACTCATTTGCATTTTTATGCATATCTAAACCTTCTAAATAGGGGTTGGGATTTAGTCCCAATCCGTTTAGTCTCTTTCCTTTTGCATGTTTGAATTTAAATTTGAGCACGATACTATGCTTTCATTAGAACTAATGAACCTTTCACTTTTTTCTTTGTTTTCTTATGGACATTTTTAGGTAGATCCGATTGAGGCGGAGCTCCAACCGGATTGAAGACGAAGGACTCACTAAGCTCTCTTCTTTTGGCCGGCCAAGAGAGTAGAAGTCGGAACCCAACAATCTCCCCGCCTCCAAAGGTACGACGGTCATTTCTCAATTTCATTTCTTTTCATTCTACTATATTTTGGAGCCTTTGGCTCCTGGCGACCACACCCACTAACATCCCATCCACCAAGTCCCCAAAACAAGCGTTGGGGCCGGAAAAGGGGAGATCTACGGATATCCCATTTCGGGTACTTACACCTTTTGGCGACCACGGTGGGACCGACTTTGCTTTAGTGAGTTCTTCTCTTCTTTACTAAGAATGTCCACTTGAAAACATGCATATTTTCACTCTAGTTCTCATTTAAGCCATTTCTATTTCTTTGCATTTCTATTTGCTTGCTTGCATGCTTGTTTATTTTCTTGAAGCATTATCTTGTTTCTTCCGATTTACTTGCCTTCTGTTGGTCCCTTTAAAAGCATACAATCTGATTTCTGGCTTGGTTTATCAACTTATTTCACTTTAGCATTTTAGATATCATCTTCTTTCATCCCTTGTCAAGTATACTTGCCTATTTCCTTCTAAGTCTAGTTCTTCTTTAGTAAATTTTCAAAGCATGCTTAGTCAAAATTAGTTCTCTCTTTCATCTTAGTTTGATTTCATATCATTGTCCCATTAATCATTGTATGCTTTTATTTTCTTCTTGCTTGCTTCTTATTCCTTGACATTTCACTCACATTTAGTTTGCATTGGGGTATCGGCTTCTTAGGTCATCCGAGAAGGGAGGCTCTCTCCTCCCAAAGCCCCACACATCCAAACACCCCTCTTGGTGGTTTCCAACTCCTCCTTCGGGGATTCCCTCTCGGAAGGACTGGGTAGCTTCCATCAAGGCCTCCGTAAGTCCCCAGACGTGAAGGATTCCCTCTTCACTGATCGGGCTGGTTGTACCATTTTATCCCAAAACCCGGAGTACCTATTACCTATCATTGTGAAAAGAGTGACAACCTTAGATTGCTTGGCGTTGTGAGAGCATAGGGTCCTACCCATTTATTTGAGTGGACAATATTTCTCTTAACAAGCCATTAATTTGAGGTCGAAACAACAACAAAAAATTTGCGTTAATCATTCCAAGTATTTGCTATTACTTGTTTGCAAACAAAAACTGAAAATTAAACAAAAATTCCAAAATCACCTAAAAAGAATCAAAACAAAAAATTTTGCTTGAGGTTAATTTGCTTGATAACTTGCTTGTCCGACAAAAGAAAATCAAAACAAAAAAGGGGTCAAAAATTGAAACAAAAAAGAAATCCTTGAACTTTTATTTGCCAACCTTCTTTTTCTGTTGTGTTTATGAATTTAAGGTCAGGACGAGTTATCGGAATGGTGGATCAAAGATACGAGAAACTACCGTTGGAGTATGACCAGTCTTATTTCTTCTCTGATGCCGTATATGCCGTCAATGAACCCGAAATTCTCCCTGAACCTAGTCAAATTTCTCCTCAACCCAATCCAAATTCACTTTGGGATGCATTCTCTCATGCCGACCCCACTCAACTTCAGGCTATTGAAGCCATTCTCAAGGGCAAGTCGCCCGCTGAACACATCCCTCCCGAAGGTGGTCTTCACATCTCTACTCCTCGGTCGGTAGCACATCAACCCAATGTGCCCACTCATGACCATTCTTATACCGGGCTCGTAGCCCCAATCTCTCCTCATCCGATAGCTAATCTAGATCATTCTGATCCGAATGCCGTTGCTCCTTCTAGGCCACTAGTTCATTCCTCTAATCATCTCAACCCTACTCACCCTTTGGTGCATCCCCCAATGTACCCTTCTTATCCTGCCGCTTCGGCCCACCCAATCCAAGTTCCAGTGCACCAAGCACCCACTCCTCCTCCTCCTCTTAGGGAACCTTCTGTCGATCAGTCTATGGTTAACAAAATCAATCGCATGGATGAGCAGCATAGAGAGCTTAGACAATTGATCGACACCAAGGTAGCTCCTGAAATTTCTCTTCCTTCCCTCCCTACTTTTCATCTACCTCCCTCTGAGATGCCGGTATACCGCCGTTACAATGGAACCGGTAATCCCTTCATTCATATCAAGGACTTTTTGTATGAGTCGGTAATGTGGCAAAATGATCCAAGGGCCCTTGCTTTTCTTTTCAGAAGATCATTAGAGGGTTCAGCTTTAGAGTGGTTCTACTCGCTTGACTCTTTAGAGGCGAGTAACTTTGAAACTGTTAAAGCTAAATTTTTGCAGAGATATCAAGATAGGGTCGGACCAACATATTACATCACCGACCTCATGGACGAAAGAATGAGAAATGATGAATATTTTACCAGATATGTTGATAGGTGGAGGTCCATGGCAGAAAAGTTTACTGATTCCATTTCAGAACTGTCGACTCTGAAAATTCGACGGGGTCTTCTCCTTTTCAGGGAAGTCCGTGAATCCAGATCGTCACCTCAAGAGGGGATGAGAAATAAAGGAAGAAAACTCGGAAAGCAACTCTCACCTCGGTCCCACACTCACATTGATCCCCGAACTTTCATCCCTTGGCGTCGCTCGATCACCAAAGAGACGGTTCGGGTCATGTGGAAAGAGGGTGAGAAGAAATAAATTAAGACATGTGGTCGCCAGGAACCGTGGGTTCCGATTTGTAGAATTAAAATGACCGTGTGTACCTTAGCGTGAAGAAGAGTCCTCAACGCGATGGGTGCTTGATATTATGTGCAACTAGACAAACAAACAAGTGAAAGAGACTATTAGAGCTAAACAAGGTGGAGTATATGTAAAGAGAATAACATAAAACACACAACTGACAAGAAACTGACCGGATTCGGGTTATCTCTAACCCTTTTTTTTTATTTTCGGATAAACAGACTAAACATAATGCAAAAAATGTAAAAAAAATGATAGGAGGATGGAGAATCACGAAACAAAGATATAGGAAAAGAACTGAAAGATTCTTAGTTGAATAGAGAAAGATATTAGGACTTGCATTTAGTATTGCATTTATCAAAATAAATAATATTTAAGATGTTGAAGACCTCAAGTCTAGAGGGGGCTGAGCCTGAGAACCCCTCAACAAAATCAGTGAGGGCTTAGTCATTCCCTTGGCTTGAGGATAGGCCAAAGTTGAATATGCGGGGACGACGGTTTCTTTACGGATGTCCTGACCCGTTATGTTCAACCTATATCTTCAACTATTTTCTTATACTTATTTTTTTTTTAAACACAACATGCATCATTTCATACATCATCATCCCACCATAACCATTCTCTGCTTTCTCCTTCTAGTCCACTATGAACATTTTAAAAATGGTCTTTTATAGCCCCAGAGAAGGTCTTGATTTTTTAGAGAATCAGTTTCCAACGGGTTTTAACAATGATTTCATCGAAACAAGAAGTTTTTCTATGTCGAACTGAACCGGTATCATCCCCTTTTCAGTTCATTACCACTTCATTCCGCTACGCCTCATTACGCTTCGCTACATTCGCCTACGTTTCATTCGTGTCACTCTCCTTCAAAGCCGACATCAAGGCGAGGCAAGCTGCAGACACGCAATTTTGGCCTAGTTGAAGAGCTTAAATTCTTGTTTTCATGAGTAATATTTGAGTAACCTTTCAAGGGAACCGAGTTTTCCAGAAAAATCAAGTTTTTCGGCACATTTCGAAGAAGATCAATAGGCGTTGACCAGGCCCTGGTGCCCTATATACAGGGCACCAGGCCCTGGCGCCCTATATACAAGGCACATGGCGCCCTACTTATAGGGCACCAGGCGCCCTACTTATAGGGCACCAGGCGCCCTATAAATAGGGCACCAGGCGCCCTACTTATAGGGCACCTGCACCTGATCTGACTGATTGGACAGATTGATGGGACAGTTCTGCAGATAAAGTTGCCCTCTTCTTGCCTATAAAAGGACCCCCATTTGGAAGGTTTAGCACACACTAAGGGCGTCCCTCACCTCCTCTCATCCACCACTACACATCCCAGGCCTTGCAACCCCCCTCCAAGCTCTCAAACCGTCCCAAAACCATCTCCCAAAACCCAAAAAAAATCATAGTTGCTTCTTGAAGGGATATTCCAGCAGAATGAAGTTACCCTATTTTGTGCTATAGAAAGACCCCCATATGGAGGTTTTTGGACACACCAAGGGATCCCACAAAACCCTCTAATCCACCACAATACTCCCAAGGCCTTACAACCCCTCTCCAAGCTCTCAAACCGTTCCAAAATCCTCTCCCAAAAACACCAAAAACCTGCAATTTTCTTCTTCAGAAATATGATTTTTCTCCGACTTTGAGGGCCTCTACATTCCATTTCTCTTACATCTAGTGCCAAAAAACTCTTTCATTAGCTTCACTTGAGTATTGGCTGCTTGAAGAAGTCCCTTTTCCTTCTTAGAGGTCTTCCTACACTCCGGGGCGACACCGCGAAGAAGAGAAGAAAATCTGCTGAAACCAGTCCCTGGTGCCCTATAAATAGGGCGCTTTGACTTTGGTCAACGCGCCCCATCAAGGGGACACCTACAGCTAGCGCCCCATATATGGGGCACTAGCAGGGGCAGACCCTGTTTTGCATTTTTTTGAGTTTATTTACCTTTATGGTCGATCCTTTACTCCCCCCTTTCATTTTAACTCTCATTAACATGTCATTTAGCATATATTGAGCCACTCATTTGCATTTTTATGCATATCTAAACCTTCTAAATAGGGGTTGGGATTTAGTCCCAATACGGTTAGTCTCTTTCCTTTTGCATGTTTGAATTTAAATTTGAGCACGATACTATGCTTTCATTAGAACTAATGAACCTTTCACTTGTTTCTATGTTTTCTTATGGACATTTTTAGGTAAATTCGATTGAGGTGGAGCTCCAACCGGATCAAAGACGGAGGACTCACTAAGCTCTCTTCTTTCGGCCGGCCGAGAGAGTAGAAGTCGGAACCCAACAATCTCCCCGCTTCCAAAGGTACGACGGTCATTTCTCCGTTTCATTTCTTTTCATACTACTATATTTTGGAGCCTTTGGCTCCTGGCGACCACACCCACTAACATCCCATCCACCAAGTCCCCAAAACAAGCATAGGGGCCGGAAAAGGGGAGATCTACAGATATCCCGTTTCGGGTGCTTAGACATGGTTGGATCTTTGGCTTGAGTCGCCAAAGATGTCTTGCCAGGCATACTATGTACTTTGACTATTGACTGATGGATCACTTAGTATTGTGATCCTATATAGTTAATGAATTGGGTATATGGGAAACCTGGTGGAGGCAATTGAGCTGACAATAGGGGATCGTTCACTCTCGGTAGGAGAGAGAGAATGTCCTATGAATAGTACTTTAAATCCTTGGCTAAGGTAGATAGGATAATTGAAAAAGGAGTTTTCCAGTTGATCTATTCCTAAGTACAAGATTTCATAGAGTTGGAATACTTAGGGGTTGACAGTCAGTGCCGAACCCCTGACCGACTGGGACATTGTATGAACAAGGATTTAAATCCATGTGGTAATTGATGATGGAAAGGCTCAATGGATGTTATTTAACTCCCCAAAGTCATTTGGGATCATAGGATGTGGCTTGTACCCTTTATGATCAGAATGCCATAAAAACTGTTATCGGATAACGATTTTGATTTAATTGGGCCTAGTGGGTCACACATCAATTGATCTGGTCAATAAGATGAGGGCATTGACACAATTTTATAGAAGTTTTGAGTTTTTGTGAAAAATTCCATCTTCTATATATAAATGGCTTGGGAGCACTTCCCAAGCATCCTCTCTTCCTCCTCTCTCCTCTAGAAGGTGATTTCCCATGGTCAAGCTTGGATCTGGAAGGTTTCTGGAGGCCCGAAGGAAAAGAAAACTTGTCTATTAAAGCAGATCGTGTGGATACTATTAAAGACCAGACACTTGAACGGTTTTCAGTAAAAAGGAATGTCCTCTCTTCATCCATGATGAGGGATTTTAGAAATCCCATGAGGTACTCCCATTCTACTTCATATTCGGTACTCGGTTTTACTCGTTCGGCATCGATCAAGGCAAAGATCATGGTTTTATGGAATCAAAATTTTTTTGCTGTCATGTATTGATTCCTTACAGGATGGAAAAGTTCGAATTTGTATTGACTTTAAGGACTTAAATCAAGCGTGTCCAAAAGATGATTTCCCCCTTCCTCATATTGATGTTCTTGTTGATAATACAACTGGATATGAAACCTTTTCATTCAGGGTATAATCAAATCCGATTAGCAAAAGAGGATCAAGAAAAGACCTCATTCACTACACCTTAGGGAACTTATTGCTACGTCGTCATGCCTTTTAGATTAAAAAATGCCGGAGCAACTTATCAAAGGGCCATGGTGGCAATATTTCATGACATGTTGCATAAATTTGTGGAGGTGTATGTGGATGACCTAGTGGTCAAATCACGGACCTAAGATGAACATGCAGAGGTGTTAAAAAGGGTTTTGCAGCACGCCAGGGAATATAAGCTTAAGATGAACCCCAAGAAGTGTGTGTTTGGAGTATCATCCGGAAAACTACTTAGGTTCATCGTCAGCAAAAGAGGCATTGAGATTGATCCCCATAAGGCCAAAGCCATCATCGATATGCCTCCACTAAGGAACTTAAAAGAGCTAAGAGGGTTGATTGGTAGACTGCAATTTGTTCGTCGGTTTATCTCACAGCACTCCCAAAGGTGTAAACTTTTCTATAAGTTAACCAATGCGAAGGCCGAATTTAGATGAGATTCAAGATGTCAGGAGGCATTTGATAGCCTAAAGAAGTATTTTTCAAGCCCACATGTGCTCAAACCCCTGGTTCTAGGCAAGCCCTTAATCTTATACATCTTGGTTTTGGAAGGATCCCTCGGAGTAGTATTGGAACAGTTAGATGATGAAGGGAAAGAGCGAGCAGCATACTATCTGTCCAAGATCTTCGATCCTTGTGAGCAAAAGTACACAACCATGGAGAAAACCTGTGCCACCCTGGTTTGGGTAGTTTAGAAGCTTAAACATTACTTTCTGACTCACGAGATTAATCTCATAGTTTGCATGAATCCCATCAAGTTTCTCTTTGAAAAATCCGTCCTGATTGACCGGTTGGCATGCTGGCAAAGCTTTCTTTCTCAGTTTGACATCACCTACATCCAACAGAAGGTGATCAAGGGCTATGCGATTGCTGAACATCTCACCAATCGTCCCATCCCAATCTTTGATCCTATCTAATCAGACTTCCCTGATGAAGAATTGATATCTGTTCGGTCTTCCAATCTGTGGACTTTATATTTTGATGGGGCCATAAACTCTCATGGTAGAGGGATAGGGATTGTTCTTCTCTCACTCAAAGGTGTCACCATCCCGCAGGCTTTTCAGCTCCATTTTCCAACAATAAACAATATAGTTGAGTATTATGCCTTGCTGGCCAGACTGGAGGCCGCTTACTTCTATGATGCCACCGAACTGAGGGTGATTGGTGATAGTCAGTTGATTCTTGGCCAAGTGCTCGCTAAATATCGCACATCCCACCTAGGGCTCAGACCATATCAAGAACTCACCGCTTATTACATCAAGTTATTCTCCAAACTCGAATTTGTCCATGTCCCTCGTGCTCAAAACATTCTTGTTGATGCTCTCGTTTCTCTAGCATCTTCACTATCTATCCTGCTAAGCCGACAGGGTAGGACGATCTATGTCCGCCGACATACCATTCTGGCAGTAGAAGATGCGCAATTCTTGAAGGTTAAAGATGAAAGGAAGGAATCCATTGAGCAAAAGGATGAGGTATGTTTGGTTGAGTTGGTGGAATTGGAGAAAGGTGAGAAACCTTGGTATTATGAGATTGCGAATTACTGTCATGATCAGACATATCCATCAGGGTCAACCGCTGAAGAAAAGAAAGCTATCAGAAGGGTCTCCCAAAGATACACATCTTAGGAGGAGTGCTTTACAAAAAGAGCCTGACTGGCATTTTATTTAGATGCATAGATGAAGAAGAGGCTGAGTTGGTGCTAAAAGAAGCACATTCCGGAGTATGTGGAGGCCATGTAAATGCTCAAGCCCTTACCAAGAAGATCATCAGGCAAGAGTATTATTAGCCTACTCTAGAAGAAGATTGCTCAATTTTTGTCTAACATTGTCATCAATGTCAACTTCACGCCGACAAGATTCACTCTCCCGCATCTTCCCTTCACCCGTTTCATGCCCCATGGCCTTTCGCTATGTGGGCTTTGGATGTTATCGGACTCCTTGGTGACCCAAACTCCACAAACAAAACCAAATCTTTCATCTTAACGGCAATGGAATACTTCACCAAGTGGGCAAAAGCAGAAGCATACGTGGAAATTAAGGCATCAACAGTCTGCACCTTCATCAAATGCAACATCATTGCCAAGTTCGGGATCCCAGGCGACATCATCACCAACAACGGACCTCAATTCATCTCTCAGGAGCTGTAGGACCTTTGTAACAGGTATTGCATCAAATTGCATCATTCATCTCCATATTATCCTCAAGGCAATGGTCAAGCAGAGGCTACAAATAAAACTCTGATAAAAATCATCAAGAAAATATGTAAGTCTAGCAAGTTCGTAGACTGGCCAGATAAGTTAGTTGATGCTCTATGGGCCTATCGCACTTCTATTCGAACCCCAATAGGTCTAACTCCCTACGCCTTGGCATTTGGGATGGAGCAGTAGTCCCATACGAAGTACTCATTTCTTCCCTCCAACTCCAAATCGATCGAGACATCCAGATGGATGAACGCTGAGATTCTCTTCTCGCACAACTCGAACTCTTAGATGAAAAGAGGCTGGCCACTACCAAACATGCTAGATCTTACCAGAATAGACTTAAAAAATTTATCAGAATAGGGTGGTAGAGAGAAAATTTGAAGTCGGTGAGGTTGTGCTTAAAAGGATATTTGTTAAGCCAGGCGGCCCCCGCTCCAAACTTCAACCTTATTGGGAGGGTCCATATGTAATCTCAGTCATTTATCCTGGTAACTCATACAAGCTAACTAATTTAGAAGGTGAAGAATTGGCTCATTCCTGGAATGGTATATATCTAAAAAAATATTTTCCTTAAAAGAAAAGTAAAAATCACAAAAAAATTTGTAAAACCCAAAAGGTGTGAACAATGGTAGTAACATCTAATGCTTTCTTGTTCAGTGCCTCAACTTGTCACTTATAGAGGTAAAGATAGGCATCATACTGCACACACTATATGCCTACATTTCAAGATCCGATGATTAGAAGTTAGAGAGAAAGCTAGGGAACATTTGGCAAAAGAAGGTCGACCCTATCCTATTCTCTTCTTATTTCGGTCCTGAATAGATGAAAGGGATTAGAATGAGAAGTATCGAAAGTCCCCATTACCTTAGTGGGAGGATGCCTCGAAATGTCTACTTCTTAAGAGAAAAGGTGCCAAAAGATGGGCAATGACCCCTCAGGTCAGCAAAACAATAGACCTGTCTGAATGTGTACCAACAAAAGCTCAGAAGAAAAAGGCTTTAAAAGATGGGCAATAAACCCCTCAGGTCAAAATCAAGCAAGAAAAGAAAAACCTATTTGAATGTGGGCCGTCAGAGAAAATAGGCTAGAAGAAAATGGCCATCAGAGAAAATGGGCTAGAAGAAAGGTCCACTTGATTTGTTTTGTCCCCATTTGATATGTCCTTACGAAAAGCTATTGATTTGTTTTGTCTTGATTAGTGGATGATACATTATGAGTGGTAATCTCTTTGTCAACTATTCTTTGTTTTGTCCCCATTTGTTTTGTTATGCAAACAATGGAAAGAAGATCATGGAAAATCTATCTTACAAGTTGGAATGTGCAAGCTCAAAGGAGAAAGGCTTCTAGGGGCCTAAAACCTCAGATGTTAACACACTACCCAAAAAGATAAAGCACATTGCAGAAATCTATGATCTTCCAAAGTTGATGAAGAAGAAGATGAACTCTGATCTTTTTCAGAACTTTATGAAGTACATAATCTTCCCTAATATTTCCCTATTTTGAAGTCATATAATTTTTATTGCCTAAAATAAACCATCTTGTGTAAAGTTTGGTAGTTCACTTTTACACATGGAAGATTTTTGAAGTACTTAGTTGTTTCTCACTTGTTTTTTTTATGTAGAAGTGGTTCTTGTCACATTTTGGAGGGGCTGTATGTTTCCATTGAGTGGCTAGTTTCATATGTATTTATGAGAAAAATACATCGGGGTTGTATAGTCAACTAGACAACCCTTTGTTTAACTATTTTTTCTTGTCTTTATTTGTATTGATGCTTATTAATCATTTCTTTCAATTTTGTACAGATTTCAGAAAGAAGATGATTTACTGTAGTCATTTCTTAGCACATTTTCTAATTTTTTATCCATTTCCTTTTGTAGCCATATGTGGGCCCAACTACGCATGACCCATAGCACTAATGCAGCAATAGTAGACTATCTTTTATTTTCTATGTATTTTAATGGCAGCCGTAAGATTATAGAGAAAGTAAGGGATAAAGAGGTGTTTTCAAAAACTTAAGTCATTATTCCCATTGTTGATGGGTTACATGATAGTAGATGTCAAGTTCACGTATTTTCATTTCTTACTTACTAATGAGAAGTATATGTCTAGGGGATATTGGAGATTGCTCTTGCTATGTAATCTTGTTAATTCTTTTACGTTTGACTTTGGCCCTTGTATGATTCTATTTGATTCTCTCATCTTGATTGAGCCACACAAGCAAGAGCTAGTCATAAGAAGATAAAAGATCAAACACTTTATATATTGTGTTTGCTCTTTATTTTAGATTCTTGAAAGATTTGTACCAGTAAGAGGGGAAGATGGTCAAAAATAAGAGCCTTGCCTCTATCCCCTTTTATATACCCAATGTACTACTTAAAAGGGCATTGATTCATCTATTCTACCTCGTTTCTCGTTATTAAGTGTGTTGACATTTGTATCTTTTAGGTACCCCAACAACAGGATGACTTAGAGTGTGGATTTTTCATATTATAATATTCATATCTCTTTTTAAAGAATGCTCCAGATATTTTCTCTCAGTCAGAATATCCATACTTTGTACAAAGTTTTAACTCATCAGTTTGTCAGATTTTCAATCCTATATTACCGATATTCATGGATTGCTAATTTGCGTAATTTCTTGCAGATTTTCAAAGACAGGGTTAGGTATGCTGAGATGGACACATTTATCAACAAAGTAATTGCCTATGCTCAATAGGGAGATATGTTTATCTCCTCACCTAATGCTTCAATATCCACTTCGACAAAATCAAGAGAATCGAATGGAAATGCCCTTAAAGCAGAAGGTATTTCGGAAGATGTTCTTGTTGCAGGTGATCTTGAAGTGAAGAGATCATGAGGCCACACATATTGTCGGGATGTGCTGGCATTGGAGGATGGCAAAGTCATTTATGTGGAGTGGAATGAGGTTGGGCAACCTATTGGAAATGTTGGAAGGTCATTAAGGACCTTTTTGGGGACCATTGTAAGGAATAGTGAAAATGCCCCATAAACGTTGCATCATGGGATAAGATGCCTGAACAAAATATTGTCGATATTTAAGGTTTTATCAAGGTGAAATTGGTCTCTTTTTTTCTTACACTTTGATGGTATACATCTATTTTGTAGAGGAAGTATGATGTTGATGATGGAAATGAACTACAACGACTATCTATTATGAAAGATCAATCTCAGAAGTGGAAATACCATAAATACTGTCAAAAAAAGAAATACATAGATGGACAGGAGCCACCTCAAAGCCTACATGTTTCATCTGAGATGTGAGAGGCAGCAAAGACCACATGGTGTTCTACTGAATTCAAGGTGATTTTTTTCCAAGACATTTTCAGTGATGATTCAATAAATAGCCTAATTGTACATGTTTTACTTTACAGAAAAGAAGTGAGGTTAACCAAAAGAACAAATGACTACAAAATATTTTTTATCGTGCTGGCAGTAAATCATTTGTAGATATCAGGAAAGAGGAGGTTAATGTCTCTTATCTTATCACTATGTTATAATAATAATTTTTCGATATAACTATTCTGGCTTAATTGTTATGTTGTCATGTGTAAAATTTTAGGTTGCTAAAACCAGTGTCAATGGGGATAGAATGGATATTTTTATCATTACACATATGAGGAAAGATGGAAAGACAGTTAATGAAGAATGTGCCATTGCAATAGTAAGTATATAGTGATTTCGATATATTCTGTTATGCTTGCCATCATATATCTTTTTTAGTTGCATTTATGTTCTATATAGGGAAAACCTAAAGCCTACAAAGAATCTCAACCATCTACTAGTTCAGTTCCATTGGTATCTAAATGGGATGTCTTCACTAAAGTCCTTGGAGGGGACAAAAAGGGGAGAGTTAGGGGTATTGGCACTGCGCCTTCACTACAACATCTTTGAAAAGACAAAACTGAAACTTCACAATCTGAAAACAAAAAGTTATATGAACGTCTACAAGTTTTAGAATCCAAAGTTGCTAATCTTGAGACAAAGCCCCAAGAGGTAGATAATCTTTTTCATCACTCATATTGATGTACATTACATATTTCACATTTACATAAGAAACTATATACATTTTCTTCTTTTTTTTCAATCTTTTATAGTTTGGATTGCGCTCTTTGACCGCAAGCAAGTTGTCAACGTCAGCTAAAGATAAGGTATTTCTTTCACTTATGCTTAACTGTCAAATTGCCAAAATTAAATTGACAGCTACATGTCTAATTAGGATATTCTAAGTCTGCCTTTCAAGTTTCTGGTTTGGGATTTTAGGCATTGGAGATTTGACTTCTTTTCTGATTGGGCTAAACTTGATGGAACACCTCTCTCTGTCTATCACTTAAGTTTTTTTGATAATTGAATTATCGATGTTTCCAATTTTAGCTTTAGATGGTCCGTTGATTTAGATGGTCTGTTTGCATAGAGAGATGAAACAAGAGATATGAATGTCATGGAGCAATGCTGCTAAAGGGAAAGAAAGTCCTTTCATTTTCCAATTTTTTGAGTCCATACAGATGTAGCAAATTTGAATGATACCAAACACATTGGCTATTTGCTTTTGAGTCTTGGAAACTTGTTTAATTTTGTATACTAGTAGCTAAGAAGGCATATTTATGATATACATATTTCAAAACAATTCACTGTTATAAAATTATACCTATTTTTTATAAGAGCTCTATAGGAATGAAAGTATAAATAGTTGAGAAACAAAGCTGCTAGTTCTAACTCTAAGATGTTAGGGTGTCGGCAAATGCCCCAAAGAAATGACCAACCGCTTATATATTCTTGATGTCACCAAACGTACACCAGACTTAAGATTTTTTTTCGCTTAAATAAATAATGTAAACATACAGGGAAGTCATGAAAGTCAGATTATTATGTGATTAAACCCATTGATTTAGGATAGAATTCCTTATATACGAATGATCTTCCTTTTAAATGGAAGGTCAAACATTGTTGTACAATTAGTTGACATACAATTAAACAAATCTGCAGCCCAAAAAACTTCATGCCAAAATGCTCAATTTTATATTGGAAGAAAATGTGACGTATTTTGAAATTAGATGTCCTACACCTCTGATTGTATATGTAGTATCCTAAATGATGCTATGTTTCATTTTTTTCAACTACATTACAATATACAAAAAGATTGTACATGATTTGCTAGTATCAGTTGCAGGGAGGAGCAAGGAAGGTCAAGTTGCTAGATCTTGAAGAACAATATGTGGCAGATAATCTTCTCATCACCTAGTAAAGACTATAATGGAGAGATTACTAAAGTAATGTCTATTATGAAATATCTATCACATTTGTTAACAAGCCCGATACCCTCTTGTTGTGAAGGATGATCATAGAAGAAGAATGAAAGATGCCATAGAAAGCCACATAGTATGGTTGAGAGATTATGTAAGTAATTTACTTTACATCTTTAAATTAGTTATAATCATTGGATGTTATGTATTTTGATTAATTCCTATCTTCTAATTGCAGGTGGTTATAGAAGATAAATGAATGAAGATTCTAGATGGGTTGTCTAATTGCTTGTGGTGAGATCCTTGCTTGTGATGGGAAATAGATGATCTTTTCATTATGGTTGTGGCTGGAAGCCTGAAAGAATTGAAAACTTTGTATATTTAAAATCTTATTCACTATTGTGTGTTAATTATAAAATGTTTTACGTTAACATGTCATATTTTATGTTTGTAGACAAAGTATGTTTAATGCTTAATGAATATCTTTGTGATGCTATTTTTTTGTTATGTTGAAAATGATTTCGATTGTTACGTGACTGTGTTCAACAAGTTATTTGATATAGGGTTATGAGTCCAAAAGTTGAATGAATTTGATGTATGCGTTGACTTGGTTGTACCAACAAATTTTCAGTTAGTTCTGTAATGGCGTGGATTGTTGATTCCATGAATTGTGCCGAATTGTGAATTGTGAATGTGTTTATTAGCAATTGTTTGATATGGGGTTGTCTATTGGCAATTGTTTATGTCGAATTGTGAATGTGTTTGTTGGCAAATGTTTGTGTCCAAACTGTAAATAAAAGAGACGTTGTAATTGTAAATATTTACCTACGACTAAACCTCCAAAGGTAAATGTAACTCATGTAATATATATATTAATTTTATCAGGTATGTAACATTTACCTACGAGAACGCCGTAGGTATAAATCTGGCATGAGGAGCCAATTTCATTCGTATATTTTATTTTTACCTATGGGTGTCGGTTCGAAGGTATAAGTCAGTACTATACCTATGGGATACATCCGTAGGTACTATATTTCCCTACTTGTACTAGGCCTACGAACCCCCCTACGGGATGTTTCATAGGTAAATCTATTTGCTTACGGAAAATAGCCTATTCCTATGATTTTTTGACGTAGGTAAAAATCAATTTTCTTGTAGTGATAGAAGAAGGAAGATTGGCACAATATTGGGGAACAAAAAATATACTAACCTGGAAGCGATGGTAAAATCGGCCAAGAAGAAAACATTAAAAACCAGGGTTGAACCTTAGGGTAACACTTGGGCTCTTGTACGGTTGCAAAAGGTACCCGTTTGCAATCACTCAGAAGGTGTTGGAAGTTGGTCGATATCTCCCATAAGCTTTCTTGGGTAGGACCCTCCGAACAAGCAACAACTACTCTCTGCCCCTCCATATGTAGCTATTGGAACTCCGTGACATTGTGGCCTTGGAAATAGCTGAATAGAAACCTCCAAGAGCCCTGATGGAGTTTCAAGATCAGCAATTTGTGAGGAAGATCCATGAAAGAAACATTTGCTAGCAGAGATGAATCTCATCCCCCAACTCAACCTCTCTCCCGGTCGAACAATAAGCACGAAATGCTGAAAAGGGTGGAGAAGCACCCTTGCTGCAATGTCAGCAACCTCTCTTTCTTTATGTCAACCACAAACAGATGGTAATGAGTAAATTAAATATTATATGTAAATTAAATAATATTGTTGATGTATAATATAGTTAATAATAAAATTTATAAAAAATTTATTCTCAAAGTAAATTATAATGATTAACATACTAATTATTGTTAAAAAGTAAAAATTACATAAAATTTTTAAAAAAATAAATTTTTTGTATTTATATGTCATGAAATTTTATAATTCTGAGGTTTAAATTCTAAAATAATTTAAAAGTAGTTTACAAAATAAAAATAAAAATATCTTTAAGAAAATCATTTCAAGGACACCAAATGAGATATGGACTTGCTTTTCTATGTAAAACTAAGTCCATGTAAAATACTTTTATGAATTTTTCTTTGACATACGACCAAATAAACCTTAAGTTTAAACTCAAAATAGAATTCACTATAGAGCTACTAAAGAATCCTATTGACCATATCATTAAGTCCGTATATTCTATTTCTCAAAGTATATATATAGATATAGATTTATGTTTCTTATTTTATGTTGCAAGGATTTAAAGTAAATTTGGGATGCTCAAAGTTCTCCGAAGACGAGTTGATGATCCGAGAGGGAAAAAAAGGCTATCCCAGAATTGTCATATCTTTAAATGTTGTCATCACAAAAAAACAAAAAATGTATGGTAATAAGATTCTTACTTCTGGCAAGCTATTTGTTAATGTTTAATTCTATTTATTTCTGAGTAGATCTTGTTATGTCCCACAAGCAGGCCCTCCCCCACTTGCCATCAATCTTACAAGACGAAATAAACTTTGTACCAAACGGGTTACACAGAGATTCTTAAGTGTCTTCCCACTCAGCCGATGCTCGGATAATCTAATCAATTCTAACAGCGCGGTAGCTCTGTTCATCGTTTCTCCTGAGCTACACACATGACCCTAATTAATTTCCCTCAATTGCATGCTGTACGCAGGAAAATGATCACTGAAAATTAAGATGTGAGAAACGATAGCATCCTGAAGAGCGGTAAACTGGCTACATGAAAGGTCTCCTTCTTCTTGTTCCGTCGCAACGAAGTATTTCACTCATCACAGCGCCAAAACTCGAGAAGGGTCAACACCTTGGGGGTGTTCACCGTGGCCTTCCGTATGCCAACTCTGCCTCCCCAACGTGATCTCCAGGCTCGGCCTTCTGGGAAGCACCCCCAAGGGCTGCATGATGGACGCAAGCAAGCTCCCATGGCATACTCCTTCGCTGCCACTGCTTGACGCATCGACCGAGCTCTGACGTTCGGCCACCTGTTGTACAAAGAAATAAGCAGGCAGAGTTATGCCAGAGCAATTAATATATGTTCAGCTAGTTTCAGCCTGCTATATAATACATATACATATACACTCAGAGTTCTCTCTCTGCTAATATATGTACCTTCGGTTCTCCGCCGATGACGAAGTTGCTGCTTCTTCTCATGTAAGCAGTGTGTGGTGATTCGGTGGTCGTCGCCATACACGATGGGTCCCAAGTAGTCGCCCTCTCTGATACTGATGGATGATGACGCTTTCTGCATTCCAGCATAAGAGAAGTGCATATGCATCATGTAGAGAATTAAATTAATTACAAGACGGTGTGGATGATCGGTTCGGTTGGTGATCACCTTATCACATACAAAGTTGCAGATTACCATTATTACATGTAAGATGTGATGTTCTACAGTCTAATATATATATATATATATATATATATATATATATCCACTTAGTTCCTTGTACCCATTCACGCTTTTGTGTTCTTATGGGGAACCGGTGATCAGCATCATCGATGAAATTAGTTTGTGTTTTTGCTCTATTTTCATGTATGATTCCTGCTTCCGGTCCCTTCCGCAGAAGATCACCGTTTCTCTAGAGCAACATGAATCCAAGTTTGTTAGTGTGTGTATATATATATATATATTTATATATATATATGAAGCCTTTCCTTATTGAATCCGAATAAGCTACGACGTCCCTGTATGAGCATTTTACTACTCATTATGTACGACCACCAGTAAATGATGCATAAAAGAGTTGGTAAAATATAATAAAGAGATTAGCAAAATATATAAAAGTTAATAAAATATAAAAAATAGTAAATTTTAGAAAAGATGATTGATAAATATAAGATATATAGTGTTAATAAAAAATTTTGTTGGACTTTTCAATGTTCATAACACTTCATTTTTGAGCTAAATGCACATTACAAAAAGATACTATAAAGATAGTTTGCAACTGGGGAGGCTCCCTCGGGGTGAATGATCCGGACTCGACGCTGCATTAAATGCGACCTCTGCCACTTTTTCAATGAACTTTAAATCCAATTACTTGCTGTTCTAAGTTGTCCAGTGTGCAAGTTCATTGTTCCAACTTTAACTCCACAAAAGTTCAACCTACTCTTAACGATGTGGACAAGTGTATATATAAGTAGTCCCATTATTCCAACTCCAAGATCTGGTATATATAAGTAGCTAGGGGTGTCAGCCAATACACTCAGGCCAAGTAGGAGTTGATAAAAGCTCAAGCCAACTCATTTATCATGTTAAACCAGTAACCTTCAAAAAATAAAAGGGTTTTCAAATTTTAGTCTTAAAAAATTACCAATTTATTTTTTAATCCCAACATTAGTCGTTTTATTTATTAGAATGTTAACTTGTTTCTTTTTTCTTTATCATGTCCGTCACTATTTTTGTCTGATTCCTAAAATACCCTTCACTTTTATTATCTCATCGTTCAGCACCTCAGCCCTTCCTGTGTTCACCGTGTTGGTTTCTTGTTATACTTTTTTTCTAAAACTCAAATTGTTAGTCCTAAATATGTCTACTTTACAACTTTTAATGCTATCAGTCTACTTATCCTAATTTCCCCCCTTTTACCCTTCATGTCTATGGTGTGGTCAAGTAAAAGAAATTACTTAAGATTTTGAGTCTTATGGCATCCGTTGAAATAGGGGCGATGGCATTTTCATCAATAGTAACATTTATTTAAAATAAAATATTATTTGTTATTTTTCCAAAAGACATTATAAAAATAATATGATGCATGATTTAAAAGATATTTTATATATGAAATAATAAAAATATTATCAAAAATATTTAAATTATTAAAACATATATAAATAAATATTAGTAATATACATAACAGTGTGGGATGCCATTTATCTATGATGAGATATATGCTGCGCGGCAAAATGATAAGTAAATATTAGAAAGACCTTGATGAAATAAAGCAAATATAAAAAGTTAGTTGAAATTGAAAGAGAAGAGGGCAAAATTGGAAATAAATTTAACAAATAGGTAGACTCAACGGTGGTAACCTTGAATAGGGGCGGGAGTCGACAAGTAAATTATTTTGGAATTAAAAAATAAATAACTAGGTTAATGGGACTAAAAAATAAATAGGAGTATAAAAGTAGGGGCGGGAGTTGATTTGGCCAAAAAAAAGCACAGTGCATAAATACTCTAATTTTGAGTTAGTAGACGTTTGGTCGACTCAATAAAACTAGCGGACATATCATTTAAATACTCAATTAATAATTAATTAAAAATATTCAAAAATAGATTAAAATATTTAAAAATTATATAATATTTAACTCAAATATCTAAAAAAAATTAAACTTAACATAATCCAAATTTAAATTCATGTTCAAACTTTGTAAACAATTTTAAATTTAAGCTTGATAAACGAGTTTAAATTTGATAAATGAGTATAAAATTAACTTCGTAAACAAATTCAAATGCTCGAACTCGAATTTAATCTGCTCTTTTATTCGAGTTCCATCTAGATAAACTAGTCACTTGACCAACCGAACTCAAGGGAAGATCCAAAACGAGTCTGAGTTCAAGCTCAGATAGAAAACAGCATTAGCACTCGCGGCATTTGCAGCTCTAGCGCTGTGTGCTCTCCCCCGAGAATAATTGCGCGAGTGCATTTGCAGCGTCGACATGGTGGCGCTGCCGCACGTATACGCGCGTGCCGCGTCGCACGTGCGATTATTGTAATCCATCGCCACCATATCCGAGATGAGGAGGAAGGACCCTCATCAGAGACAGAGAGAGGAGGGGGGGAGCACATACAGACCTTGGGGATGGGGGTAATACCGATGCTGGTGCTGGTGGAGTTGGTGAGTTGCGCGTACGAGCTGCAACCACTGCAGTTCTCTCGCAAGGAGCTCCTCCTCCCATCTCTCCCGCTGTCTGTTTCAAGCGCATGTCCCCTTGTGCTTGGCCTGGAATATATACAGCAAACATGAAGAAGAATTTGAACCCACCAAACAATATCCGTCCTGCGATATGGGGAATGTCAATCAGATTGAACCACCATCGATCAAGCAGAATGGGGTGCTTAAGTGATGGAGTATAATCAAGTAGGGTGCTTGATTAGGAAGATGGAGGAATATCCAAGCTAGTACCTGCTCCTCTGACAGTGCTCTTGACGGTTCTATACATCTGCAACAAAAGTAGCAGCATAAGAGTCAGCGAAAGATGCAGAGAAGGGACAAGGTCTATATATCCTCCCACGATTCCTTCCAGGACACCTTTTTTTTTGTCTGTCAAACCTTGGATCCGACCAGACCAGCTATAGTAAGAAACCTAGCTAATTAATGGGGTGTTTGGTGAGAGTTCTTCTCACAAATTTGTATTTTTGTTACAAAACGAGGTGTTCGACAACGGTAATTACAAATTTGGTCGTACATATTGTTCTCACACTTTTTTTTTCTTTGGTCATTTTCACATTTCTCCAAACATGATAATTTTATGCTATCAATTAATTTAGATTTCATTTTAATATAATTTTTTATCATGAAAATACATAAGAATATATTGTGCAGACCAACATCTTATGAACCTTGGAATTAATAACAAGCTTGGTTAGCTATCAAAGACAAGAAGGAGAAATATTTCTTCAGAAATATATGCTAGATGATGTTGGAACTCCTCCATATTGGATAGCTCGATCCTCACCTGTAGATGGCTCTTCACGTGCGCCAAGGTGAGGTCCTTCACGTTCATCAGCTCCAAGACCGATTTGGGCGTGGCTCCTGGCGCAGAATAAAAGAGAGAATCTTCCCAGTTCTTAGAGAATGAAAACACACTAGGGATGATCTAAGGGGGAGACGTCGGTGTATATATATACTGATCGATCGGAGCGCATATATATATATAATCCAAGCTTTTCAAATCAGGATGTGAAAGGAAGACGCGCACACGGAAGAAGCAACAGTGCTTACGCTCATGTCCACCGAGGAGCTCCACGGCGTGGACAAAGTGGGCGTGGAGGGTGGTCGTCCATCTCATCCTCGGCGCCCGAGCGCTCCGCTTTCCGCCGCCGGCGGATCTCGAGCTGCGCTTGAATTCCTTAACTAGCGTCGCCGACTGGGGGCGGTGAAGATGATGATGATGATGGTGGTGGAGGACCTGGTGATGAAACTGATCACGGAGATGGTGGTGGTTCTGCTGGAGCTGGCCCCTGCTGCCGTCGTGATAATAATCCAGTCCTGCTGTCTCTATCCCCAGGCTCAACGTCGTCGGATCGACGCCGCCGTGGGCATGGCAGCGCCGCCCCTCCCCGCGGCGTAGGATTAATCCCCCGTGGTCGTGGCTCACGTCGCTGCCAGTGCTGCAGCCGGAGCTCGTCGTCGCGTTCGGATCTCCGAAAAGCACGTCCCCCGGCCTCTTCGCCGCCGCCTCGTAGCGCCCGGCCGCCTCTGTCGGCTCGCCGACGGGAAACACCGGCGGGCTGATCTGAAGAGAGAGGTCCGGCGGAGCGGCAGCAGGGATGGCCGCACCATTCGCTGCCCTCATCTGGTCGGTCGGCCTTCGTCTGTGGAATTGGGCTTGGAAAGTGAGGATGGAGAGAAAAGATGGGAGAGAGAAAGAGAAAGAGAGAGAGAGAGAGAGGACAGTGATGAGAAGAGGGCCGGAGTACTGTTGGGTTGCGGTAGTGTTCTACTGATTAGGTCATGAGTGGCTTATGATTCCCCTCGGGTATCTGTTCCTCTTGTTAGAAGGGGTAGCAACATGTATATATAGAAGGGCTCTCCCGAGGGGGGGAGGGCGGCTAAACAGAGGAAAGTGGACTGGCAGGCGGTCGTATAAGGCAGAGGTTGGCTGCTGCCATAAACTCATAGCATGACATAGTGATCTGTGAAGGGGGGATTTATTGCTGCTTACCCGTGTAGGCAATCAACGAGCTTTAGACAGATAGATGGACCGATAGAGATAGAGAGAGGGGAGATGCGGTAGGCGAGGGAAGAATAGTTTAAGCAAGCCAAGGAATAGAGGGAGAGATATGCAGGCCCCTTTGCCTCTTGGGTGAAAGATTGAAAGGAAAGTAAGGGACTGTGATGACCAGGCGACCCGCGGCCGGGGGGAAGAAGATGGTGAGCGTATTAAATGGATGGCAGGGTCACAGCCGGCGGCGATCTCAGGAAACTGGAGGCTGCCCGACTCCCGGCGACCGCGCGGTGATTCTCCCACCATCCCTCCACGACCACGACCGAATAGATAAAATATGTGAGCCATGCAGAGCGGCTACGTGCGGCGAGATGGCTGAGGAAGACATGAACGACGGGCTCACGGCAAGGCATATTAAAGACTCGAACTGTTGTTCATCTCCGGGCGTGGGTGTGGGTGGCCGACGCGTTCGGGAGCGGCGCCGGCGACGTCGCCGGCGCAGCGGAGCGGAGCAAGCTTGACGAGCTGCGGCGGGGCGGCGCTTCTTTTCCGTCTATCAACGGCTAGTGGCCTTGTCGGCGGCGGTCTGCGCCGGCGATACCCCCCCCCCCCCCTTTCTCCCCTTCTTTCTTTCTTTCGTTCGTTCTCTCTGCTAGATATTCTCTCCCCGTGTGCAAATATTCCGCGCCATCCTCCCCTCGAGCCCCCTCCAGGACAGGTGGCGGTCATCCCGCCGTCGACGCTTCCCTCACGTGCCGTCCTCACGTGGGTGCCCCCGCGGGCACGTGGATACGATCACTTGCGGTGACTGTAAGGGTGCGTGAGAACATGCTTGCTGAGTTCAAGTTGAACCTTTCTGGGATGCTTTGTTTGCTTGTTTTATAACACTACTGTTTAAAAAATAATTATTTAAATTATTTTTTGAAAAATATAAACTACGGATTTTTATTTGGTTGAATTTGTAAAAGACGTGAAAATAAAGTAAAGGAGCGCATGATTAAGACTTTAAGAGGATTCAGAAACAATAATTAAGTTATTATTTCCATTTACACCCTTGTGTAATTTGAAGGCCAAATCACTTTTAAATACAATATAGTATATGAAATCAAACATTTAAAAGTGCTGCAAAATAAAACCAAGTGCACATTTTGCATGATTTTACAATCAAATAAAAAGAACCCTTAGTGCAAGATCAAACGTGTAAACTATATCTTTGAACTTATAAATATAAATATATATTTATATGTATATCTCTCTTACATGCCTCTCAGAGGAGATTCACGAGACGACAAATGCCATCTTACATCGATAAAACCCTTGTACATGGGCCAGGTCAAGATATATATGCTGATACATATAGTTCGCCGGATCGCAGAGAGGAAAAAATATAGAGAATAGATGTATGCTTGAAAAATACATACACATATATAATTGTATATATGCATATATATGTTATTATGAGGACGGTGGTGGTTTGTCCTTGTGAATGTTGAATTAGGAGGTGGGTGGAGGAAAGGAAAGGCATGAGGAAGAAGAAGAAGAGAGAGGGGGTGGAGTGGAATCGATGTTCTCGCCGAGAGCGCATTATTCTGGATATTGTCTAGCCGGACGCAGAGTTCGAGGGGGGGGGGTCGAGTAAGAACAAGAAGGAAGAACTTTTTGATGGTGGTGGCAGCGCCGAAGGTGGAGGACTGGAGGAGGTGGTGGGTCTCGTGGTGAGGGTGAAAGTGAGAGAGAGAGAGAGAGGTGGAGGAGGGGGCCGGGGCGATCATTTGTTAATGGACTTCGAAGCTGTGGTCAGCGGCTGATGCGGAGAGGTCTTTGTTTTATCTGCTCTCGGGAATTTGAATTCCCCTGTTCTCTTCCCCCCCGTTCTCAACTCCCGGCCCCCATTCTTTTATTATCATCTTCTCAAGGAGCTAGCTAGCGTTGAAGAACAAAAGATCTGAGCTGATTCATCAGATATATATCTATGAATGCAAATCAAGGACGGATGGGTATATGATTAGGGTACGTATAGCAGTTACAGTTCAGATATATATACACTTCTATTGAGTTAATTCTGAGTGTATTAATGTAGTTTCAATTCATCAATGTGTTGAACTTTTGATAACATTTTCCAAATGTAACAACTAAGAAGAGACAGAAAATGAACCTCACATTTTAGACCACAGGAACATTATTCTCCATGAGTGATTTACTTGGCACACGAATATTACTAGGTTTAAATGATAGAATATAGATTTATAAGGCCCAACCCTATCACACCCTCACAGTTCTATCATCGTAAAATTTTGATTTAATTAAGTTGAATTTGAACTGCAGATTTCACTCCATTTTTTTAAAAGTAAAAACTCGTATTCATAAATCAACCTGTCATGTCCTTATAGATTTGGTTCCCGGCAATGAAGATTTCACTCGTATGGTTATGCAAAGCTAAATAGAGAGAGAGAGAGAGAGAGAGAGAGAGAGAGAGAGAGAATTAGAGAAATACACATATGTAGGGTGTGTTTGGATGCGTGATAAATGTTTATATATTTTTATGATAAAAATTATATTAAAATAAAGTGTATACTAGCCAACCAAGTACAATTATAATGTTTGGAAAGATGAGATAGACAAAAAGAGTGTGAGTTATATATCACGAAAAGAGATGAGAGACACAAGATAAAAAAGAATGTATGATCTCTTTTCTTTAATAAGATGGACTCTACTCTCATAAGGTTCTTGTCTTTTTGCCCGTTGCTGATCCAAACTCCTATCCTTTTTTTTTTACAAATGACACAATTATATTCATAACACAAAAGAAATACAACTACAATATTATAATAACATATTTAAAAGGAAAAAAGATACACAATGACACTAAAAGAAACTAAAATTTTTTTGAGAGTCATCATCTCCCGCAAATTCAAATATAATCACAAATCGATTGACACATATGAACTCTTATTGTTGTTATTTTGTGGCAAGTGTTCTTGAGGAAGAGAGAGAGAGAGAGAGAGAGAGAGAGAGAACACAACCCTCGTTAAGCTTTCGCTTGATCGATCTGAAAAGATACTCCACCAGATACCTCGGTGCAATTGCTTTCATGTGAGAATTAAGATCCTCCATGTGCACTCAAAGTTCTTGCACCATTACAACGCATGTGTGTACGCGGAGATGCCCAAATTTTATATGTAATGGAATGTCTCACCTTGTAGTATATATATATATATAAGCTCATTCGATCGGTGGACTTCAGGGTTTTCACGTCGACCATTTAAGATCATGTATATCATTCTACGGTGCACTACTGCAGGGTCCCAGCTGGCCGTGTCCAGCGTTCGAACCAGCTGTCTTATTCCTCTCTTCGTAACGCGGGAAAGTGACGACTTTCCTGTCAATCCAATCCCTTCCCTTGATGCCTATCCAAGCAAAGGAAGAAGGGAATCTGATCAAACTCCGGGAGGCCCGAGCTATATATTTCTGTTGCTGTACTGCTGCTTGAAAACGGGAGGCTTTCGATGACTATATTTATACGAGAAGCCTTTTAAGTTGGCGAGGTAACCCAAAATACTACTCTTGTTCTGAAAAAGGACGCACACCTTTCGGACGAACTTGGATGCTCCGGCACTCGGTGATTTCCTCAAGTTTATATATATATATAGATATATAGATATATAGATATATAGATATATATATACACAGAAGAGAAAGTAAGATTTGTTCGTGCTGCTGCGTGCACGCGCGAGGAGGAGAGATGAGAGTTTATCTATACCGCAAAGCATTCGCAGATGCTGAACTTCTCTACTTGTAGAACGCGTCTGGATCGAAGCGTAAGATGACGGATGGAAGAGCTTGATATCTCCCAGAATGTCTAGTCTAATGTCTTGTGATTTAGAAAGCGGGAAGACGTTAGAATAACCTTATGTTATATATTACAAAAACCTAATGTCTGTTTTATTTATTTGTTTTAAGACTTTTCATCAAACAAAATCCAATAAATTTAACATGATATCATGCCAACATACATTGATTTGATTTTAATGTTTTGTTATCTTGTTTCTCTCATCCATTTAAGGTTTGGGGAGTGAGTGTAATGTCACATATAGGTTCTTCATAAGAATAGATATATTAACACACAATGGGTCTCTCATTCTCATTACTATATGATTTTTAAGTTTGTAAGAAGACATTACTGGTCTACATTTTGATATTTAATCATCTTCTTAATTTAATTTTTACTTCACAGAAAGTGTAAACTAGTGAGTATAATCTCTTAAACTTTTCCCTTGCTAGGACAGGCAGACTAGTTTTAATTCTTCCTAGTCCTTAACCATGAGCAAGAACTTTGGCGCCGTAGGATTGAGTCCCCCCTTCCTCTCAGGAGGACCACAGACATCTCATCTATGTGTACAACCCCTTTTCGAGCCGGGCTATCACGACCCATTCACAACTTGGTCAAAAAGCTACCTCTCCCATCAACGTTCAATTATTGATATTCAAAAGCTTCTTGCCTTTTCCCCTCTTTACTTACCTCTGTGGGAGCAGATTACGAGAGATGGTATAGGGCACACCTCAGCACCAGCCTCCGGACGGAGTCAAACCCAGCTCTGAAGTTTGAACCCTACATGATAGAAATTGGAAGCTCGAGTGAAGGGAGAGTGAGATCACCATTCCCAGAGTGGTATACAAACCTATACCCTCATTTAAAGCTACACATTTTCTGAAGCTGCTCCTCTCTCTCTCCCCCTCTCTCTCGCTCTGTGCGTATTCTGTCTTCTCTGCCGCTCATCACTTCTCGAGGAATGAATGAATGAGAAGCGTAAGATTGAAGGGAGAAACGTCGATGTCGAGGCCCCTTCTGTCTCCTCGTAGATCGCGGGTCCTTAATATATGACCTATTAATTCTCCCGGGCAAGGCAGCTCTCCTACGCCTGCACAGGCCATGGGAGCTGCGCTCAACCTCTCTGCACAGGCCTAGCTGAGAGAATGAGCAAGTGAATGAGCTCCAGCTCGCAGTCATAAGATCTTAAGAGGGATGCCAAATAATGGGTTCATTCCCCTGCGAAGCACAGCGAAAGCAGCGGCCGGTCAGCTGCTAGAACCAGCTGCACCACCTACGTACTCTCTCCACTCAACCGAAAAGCAGCGGTCACCAGAGACGACCATGTATCTCTCGGTATCTCGAGGGTGCAAATCGTCTCGATCTTGTAAGAGGTCTCTTAATTCCTAGCAAAAAATATATCATGCTAGTGACAAGTGTATATTTGATTCAAATGGTACATTAAATAATTAGCTAATAATAAATATAAACATGATTATTAAAGTATGAAAAGACTTAATAAAATATTAGAGGGGTCAGTAAAATTTAAGGAGGTTAGTGAATTATAGACGTTCGATGTTAGTAAAAAAGTGTTCTTTATATTTATAAATGATCACGAGGGATGTGCATCAATTACTTCAACCCAACAAACTGGATCAAGTGCTCGATGCTTGATTGATTTAATAAAACCTTGATTTTATATTTAATTTCTTTTGTGGAATAAAAAATTTTAGATTTTCACTTCTGAAAATAAAAAAAATTACAACAAAATAGATTAAGTCAAAATTAAAAGGGCCGTACTTCGAATCAGAATTGATTTGAAGTGATTAAATCAAAACAAATCGATTAAAATATTCAAATTAAAATATCATAAAATTATTGCTATATTATAAATAAAATGACATTTATATAACTTTATTAAAAATATTATTTTTTATTATTCATAACTAAGAAATAAGTGTATGTATGCAACTAATTAATTATTCTAATTTTTGAATTGATTTTCAATCTTAAACCACACACAAAATTGTTTTTTTACCACCAGTATATGTCACTGCTGATCTGATCCATTGAATGGAACTTTGGAAGCACAACAACGTATACGACTACTACCCACCGGCCACCATGCACCTATATCTCTTTCTCTGCGCATGACATATATATATATATATATATATATATATAATTTTCTTGTCACTGTCGTCCTCCCTATTCCCAATACTAATTTACACGTCCATGGTCTGGAATTCGGTCTCTTGTTTTACCAGCTAGATTTATGGTAGGTTGCACCAGAAAAGGGCATGCACTTGTCAATGGATCCTCTTCATTAATATCTTCCCGCTGTTTGAGACTTCCCCTTTTCTCGTGTGGAGAGTAGAGTACTCCGCCCAGCCGTCAAAAGGAAAACCCTGTTGACTGGTTGTGTTCACCAGTGCAAACATTGAGTAATTACCTCGAAAGTGCCTGTAATACCCATAGATTCAGTCTACTGCATTGCGTGGGGATAGCCGCGTAATAGATATTTCAAGTTAGATAAGCGAGCCTCATTTTCTATCTATATATAGTCGGTCTAAATAAAGAGACATATCTTGAAGCCTGCGCCAAGAAAATGTTTCTCGGAATATGCGGGGAAAGGGACTTTCTCGGATATGTGTTGGAGAAGGGAACTACCCTAAGTGGACTTGCCTCGATTATCAGAATACAAGAGAGAGACTATCCGAAGATTCCATTAACTACAGTCTTGTTTATTTATTTCAGTTTAATTAATGATACCTATCGTAGAATTAGTTTGAGTTTAGATATTTGTATTGTTTGGTACGTAGAACGCGCGCGTAATTTTTGATTCGGCGAGATGTTAGACATATGGTTCAGAATATTTAGTAAAATATCTGAATTACGGTCTAAATACATTAATAACCTCCTAAAAAATTGTTGGGGATCGTTCCTAGAAGCGGAAGAGCAAGGAGATAAAGTTTCTGCGGCGTTTAGGGACTCCGATGGAAACTGCACAATCGGGAACAGTCATACTCACGATTATTCCTTGTTTAGAGACGTTTCCGCCTACACCTCCGTCCCAACCGCAACCGCCTCCGTATACTCCCGAAAATACCCTTTTCGGTTATTCCGGGAAGACGTGACACTCCCTATTTTCTTGGGATGCTTGGCCACGTACACCATATACTAACATCTCCCACTTGGCCATTCATATCAAGTGATTCATGATCATGCACTCACTGCTCGTGAGAATATAATCATTTTTTATATTCTGAGATGTTAATAAATTCTGTGTACTCCCACTATCCATGAGATACACTTTTATTCATATACATTTCCACTATCCATGAGTTGTATATACATTCTTATGTACTTCCACTATCTGTGAGATACATATAAATTCCTTTGCATTTTCACTGTCCATGAGATGTATATATTTTCATATGTATTTCCACTTTTCGTGAGATACATATATATTCTTATACAACCTCATTATTCGTGAAAATTACAACTGACTCATATATTTCTTAGTCTCATTAAGCCAACATGCTTAATGAAAATTTCTGCCGAGATACCCTTTGTCAAAGGATTGGCAATCATATCACTAGTGGGGATATAACTCACATTTATTTCCATTTTCTGCACAATATCACGTATATAATGATATTGTATTTCAATGTGTTTTCCTCTAGAGCTATTTGCTCCACTATTAATCAGGCTGATGGCGGCCTGATTGTCACAACAGATCTCAATTGGCCCATCAACCAAATTGAGACCTAAATCAATCAGAAATCGTCTAATCCAGACGGCACGAGTAGTAGCCATACTACAGGCAATATACTCAGCTTCATGTGTGTATCTTGCCACACACCCTTGTTTCTTGCTACCCCAAGAAACAACAGCACCACCAAAGATAAACAAGTGTCCCGAAGTGGACTTTCCGTCATCTTTATCCCCTCCGAAATCCGCATCGAAGTAACCAAGAACTTCAAGTATTTCTGCTTGGTATACTAACCTGTGGTGCAATGTACCCTTAAGGTACTTCATAATCCTCTTAACAGCTTCCCAATGTGCTGGTCCAGGATTACTTTGATACCTGCTCACTAAGCTTACTGCAAATGTTATATCAGGCCTGGTACAAATCATTACATACATTAAGCTTCCAACAGCTTGAGCATAAGGCATGTTAAGTGAGCCTTGACCCTCTTCGGGACATTGCTCCTTGCTTAACTTCTTTCCATAAACCAGAGGTGTATTTGCTAGATTGCAATTCTGCATCCCAAATCTACTAAGTAAGGATCGTATGTACTTTTCCTGGCTTATAGACAACAATCTAGACTTCCTGTCCCTCTCAATCTGGACACCAAGGACATAAGACGCCTCTCCCATGTCCTTCATCTCAAATTTCTCACTGAGCTCAGAATTTATCTTATTCAACTTTCCGATGACATTTCCGGCAAGCAATATATCATCCACATACAAGGACAATATAATCACCATGCTCCCACTCTTCATGACATACACACAGCTATCCAACTGATTTGGAACAAAGCCGAGTTGAATAATTACATCATGAAATTTGAGATACCATTGTCTAGATGATTGCTTTAATCCATAAAAGAATTTTCTTAACTTACATACCTGATTCTCCTTTCCTTCCACCTAAAACCCTTCAGGTTGTCTCATATATATATCTTCCTCCAACTCTCCGTTGAGGAATGCAGTTTTAACATCCAGCTGGTATAATTCTAAATCAAGATATGCGACAATGGCCAATAGCATCTTTATAGATGCAAACTTAGCCACAGGAGAATAGGTTTCTTGAAAGTCAATACCTGCTTTCTGATTGAACCCCTTAGCAACTAACCGGGCCTTATACTTATCTATAGACCCATCAGCTCGAAACTTTCTTTTAAATACCCATTTACACCCAATAGCCTTCCTATTCCTAGGCAAATCACACAATTCCCACACTCCATTAATTTCCATGGAGCTCATTTCTTCTTTCATTGCATCTAGTCATAATTCTGATTCGCGCGATTTCATGGCATCAATGTAATTTATTAGATCTGTGTGATCTTCCTCATTTATATCTATAGTTAGACATAAAGGCTCACATGAGTATAAATAGAAATCATCCATCCATGTAGGTGGAGTTCTAGTTCTCTTGTTGCCAATTGCAGGTATATGAGACGGTCCTTCTATCATAGGATTATCCTGATCCTCAACTATTTCTTGTTGAGGTTGTTCTGTTATCCTAGGTTCTTCTTCCATTGGCAGATCATTTCTAGAGTCTTCATTGTAATAATCATCATCTATTACAATTAGAGGTTCCTTCTCAATTCCATAAGGTTCCTCTTCCTCTAGATTTTCTAGGAATGTAACATCCCTATATTCAATGATCCATTTATCCTTATGGAAGAACCTATAGCCATTTGATTTCTCACAATATCCTATGAACTTGCATTTCAATGTTCTGGGTTCCAACTTATTTTTAAGTTGTTCTGGAATGAGAACATGGGCAATGGATCCCCATTTCCTGAGATGACTCAGATTTGGTTTTCTCCCATTCCACAATTCATAAGGTGTGGATTCGATAGACTTGGTGGGTATTCTATTCAGTATATAACTTGCTGTGAGCAATGCTTCTTCCCAAAATTTCTTAGGAAGACCAGAATGGGATAGCATACATCTAACCACATTCATTAAGGTTCTATTTTTTTTTCAGTCACACCATTCTGTTGTGGCGTATACAGCATTGTTACATGCCGTTTTATTCCATGCTCTTGGCAATATGACTCAAACTCCTTTGAGTTATATTCTCCACCCCTATCAGTTCTTAACACCTTAATATCTCTACCCAATTGCATTTCCACTTCTGCTCTATATCTTTTAAAACAAATTGAGTGCCTCAGACTTAGCAGAAATGAGATACACATAGGCATACCTAGAGTAGTCATCTATAAATGTAATGAAATATTCCTTGTTATCATATGATTTTACACTTAGAGGTCCACAAATATCTGAGTGGATCAATTCTAATAATTCTTTTGATCTATGTCCTATTGTGAACGGCTTCTTAGTGTCATCTTTCCAACTAAGCAATGTTCACAATGTGACAAATCTATCTTTGACAGTGGCAGCATATTCATTCTTGCCATTAATTCCATTTTAGATTTTCCGGGATGACCCAATCTAAAATGCCAAAGATCACATTCAGTCTGATAACACAAGGAATACTCAGAACTATCATCTGAATTATTTCTTTCAGTGTCAATTACAGGAATATAAAACAAATCATGTTCTGGGGAAAACTTCCCCGTTGCATAAATATCCCTATCCTTTCCAATTGACACACCTTCATTCCAGAATCTAACATCGAGGCCCTTTTTCACCAATGCTGGAACAGAGATGAGATTCCGCCGGATTTTGGGTGCATAAAACACATCCTTGAGGATCATAATATTATCCCCAAGATCCAGCCTATAAGTACCAACACCTTCAACGTCAATATAGGTGTCATTTCCCATCATAAGCCTCTGTTCACCAGCATTTAATTTCTTTAGGGACACTAGCCATTTCTTGGTCTTTGCAACGTGTCTAGTAGCTCCTGAATCGATCCACCACTCATCTGAATTTGTCAAACATTGCGCCACATTCAGTAACACCGACAAATTCTCTTATTCTAATTCCTTTATCTTCCAGGTGTAGATATTCACCCACATTTCTATGCTTACTTGGACAGTTGACTTTGAAATGACCAAACTTTCCATAACCATAGCAAGCATATTCAGGAATCTTCTTGTGGTGTCGACATTGAGCAACTAACTTCTTCTTTATTGCATTGGCCTCTATTAGATTCACCTCTAATCCTTTCCTTCTAGCCATTCTAAAAATTTCTGTTGCTAACGTTAAAGGCAACTTAATGACAACTAAAATTGAACTAGCAATTCTTAAGATTGTGGCAATTATGTTCAATGAGGGCAATTTATCAATCCATGAAGTGGTGATAAATAATTTCTTTGGAATCTTACTTCCAAAAATGACTAGATTCATGGCTCTAATTATCAATTTATTTTCATACACTATCACATGTTCTCCCTCTTGCATTCTACAGGCATCATACCTATGTAGCAAGAATTGGGTTTTAATTTCTGTGATAATAGCATATTTGTCTATGATAATATGCCATAATTTTCTAGCCTTCTTATCACCAACTATCCATTGCTCATTCATTTTCTTTTCCACCTCAGTGGGAGTTTCATTATGTTCTGGAGCAATGCCCTCAATAAGATTTTCTATGTCACAAATCAGACAATATCTATGTTTTCTATGCCACATTTCATAATTCATTCTGTTCAGTTTGTCCAGTTTTGCCAATTCTATAGCAACTAACATGCTGGTCATTAAGACTAGAGAGTTTATAAAATAAACGGGATATTGATTTGCAACAATCCAAATTTGCATGATGACATGGATAATCAACTTAACTATCATGCTAATCAAATAAAACATGCTAATTAAATTTATGATGCTTGATACAAGATGAGATTGGTAAATAAAATGAATGATTAATTCACTAATTTCAACAAGAATATTAGTATTACTACTTTCACCAATATATACTCTAATCAATAAAGATTTTAAAATATAATCATAGTAGTGACACAGCGAACCAAAGAACTGCACAGTGAACTAATGAGTATCCAAAGATATGATGATTAATCTAAATCAAAGTTGGATGCGTAAGATGTATGAATGATGCCCTTTTCTCTTTAATTTGTAAAAATCAAGAAAAAAGACATCACAATAGAGCAATCAATGCTCTGCAACGTGGAAAGTTGATCACGAGATCATTCCTCCAACTAAAAGGGATTGAAAAAGATTTTAAACGCATTACGGCACGGAGCAACTGAGAAGGGGCTCTATCGTCTGCCTTGATACTAACTTATTACCCACAGAAGTGAAGTACAAACCGCGAAGAAAGAAAAAGGGAAGATACTGCAGACGGCAGCCAACGGTGAAATGGGTGACCGGGGAAGTTCTCCAGCGGTGCGGTGTGCTCAGATCAGAGCAGAAGAAGGCGGCAGCAAAGTGTTTGGTACAGTAGCGGCTCCAGCGGCAGTGAACGCTGGACAATGGCGGAGATTGCTCCGTTCCCAGCACACCAAGCAGAGGCCGGTGCCGGATGGACGACGACTCGTTGCTGACCAGGCGAACAGTGTCCACTTTGAGAGTGACGGTGGCGGACGAAGTGGGAAGACCACGTCAGAGTCGGTGATGTCGTAACACGACAAATCTCCGACGCGGTGCAAGACGA
The DNA here is from genome assembly GCA_036172225.1 of Cryptocoryne crispatula var. balansae. NCBI lineage: Eukaryota > Viridiplantae > Streptophyta > Magnoliopsida > Alismatales > Araceae > Cryptocoryne > Cryptocoryne crispatula. The sequence goes on along the minus strand of CM069919.1, from coordinate 44,503,883 downwards.
CGGCAAGGAACAAGGGGACGACGAGACCACCGCAGCGGCCGACGAACCGGTTGCAGAAACGCTTTGGCGAGGCGGCGGCGTGCAGCGGTAAGGCGACAACCTTGCTCTGATACCAATGTTGGGGATCGTTCCCAGGAGCGGAAGAGCGAGGAGATAAAGTTTCCGCGGCATTTAGGGATTCCGATGGAGACTGCACAATCGGAAACCGTCATATTCCCGATTATTCCTTGTTTAGAGACGTTTCCGCCTACACCTCCGTCCCAACCGCCTCCGTATACTCCCGAAAATACCCTTTTCAGTTATTTCGGAAAGACGTGACACTCCCTATTTTCTTGTGATGCTTGGCCACGTACACCATATACTAACAAAAATCACTTAATTTTAAGCGTTCACTCTAAATGTTTTTTAAGTAACATTTTTGTGCAGTTCTTACCATCACCGCCTGGCTAATACTATCTTACAAATTCTAAGACTATGATGTTGAGAATGAAGGACCTAGAATTCATAAGTGAACGTACCTTTCTTGAGCTATCGGTGTGGGACTTCGCCCATGTTCCAACATACCACAAGTGGAGAAGGTTCGAGGCAATATGTGTGTCAAATTAAGGGCCCGATCACTAACGCACCGATTCATGGGACAATTTAATCTAGTCAATATCACAGAAAAAGATTTTAACTCACGAGTTTTAATCACCTGGAGCAAGTCAAGCGGTCAAAAACTTCATTTACTCAACTTTGACAGTTAATTCCTTTCACTTCACTCCTCCATATTGTCTTTTCTTTAAAGAAAGATGACTGAAATTACAGTTAAAAGTACATGCCCATACAAACCTGATCCATAATGTGATTAGGCAAGGAGGAAAAGACATCACACAACGGAATTTGAAACACTCAAAACACCCCAATTGGCCAGGAGGGGGGGCCACTAGGTTCCCCATTCTGAGGGTGAAGTTAAAAATCATCTTGCTGAAGTAGTGCATAGAATAGATTGAATCTTCTTAATCTGATGTTGGGATCACTGGGCATGGGTCTGTTCCTAGAATTGCATCAATAAGGACCTTCGCATCCCTCTCAAGTCTCAATAACAGAAGTCCCGTAGGTCCCTAGCTAATAATAAGACCCATATATAGCTCCTAAGTCCCCATCAATAGCTGCAAATCTTGACAATGTTCAAAGGCAGAAGGATCCAGGAAAACTGAACTTGTGCTTTACTGATTAAGCCTGCTCTTCAAGAAACCCAGATTCCTAATGTCGATACACTCACATTGTAGTCAATTCCATTGCAAGTCTTTTTTTTTTTTGGTCACGGAATAGATTATATATATATAAAACCCGCAAATACAAACAGACAAACAAGGACCAAAAAGCCCTCCATCACAGCGGAGAGTCAGTCAAAAGTTGGTCAAACAGAACATTCGGGAGACCCTTAACAGAAGAGGACCAAGGGAAAGCGTTCCCAATACGCAGTGCCCAGCGAGCGAGGCGGTGCGCAGCAGCATTCGATTCTCTAGGGCTAAATACGATGGAGGAAGCCGAGGTTTCCAGCCGTCTTCGACATCTGTTGATGATATCGCTCGCTCTCCAGATGTCCGGACCAGAGTTTTGGATGGCCTTGACCACCGAGAGGGCGTCGCTCTCAATAGTCGAACGAAATTTATCAAGCAGCTCCCAAGAACAAGCTTCGAGTATGCCCTCTGCCTCAAGGATTTGGGGATCTGTGAACTTGGATATGCACGTCTTCCAGGTAAGAAGTCTGCCTTGACAATCTCTTATCAAGATGCCGATGGCTCCCTTACTAGAGTCGGAGGCTGCGTCGACGTTGATCTTCACATGAGAAGGTGCTGGTGGAACCCATTTAGGAACTTCAGTTCGCTCCATTAAGTTAGCGTGCGAAAGAAAATACGAAGCTTCTCTGGTTGCTGAGGTGAGTATCCACATCGGGTTCTTGTTAATATTCCTGATAGATGTTTCGCACCTGTTCTTCCATTGCAAGTCACTAAGTGTTTCTTCTATTTTCTCCGTCACATCCATCGATACCACTTGTGGGAAATGAATTTGATAATCAAGTATTTATTAAGTAAAGGAAAGGGTCAGTATATATATAATATAAAGTAATTACTTGGTCGCAGAGGATCGAGCCTTGACCGAGCCGCTCTTTTGACAACCCCCCTAGTCCAGTATTTGCTGGCATTCGATAGAACGGAGAGGTCTTCCTAGCTGCTTAGCCCTCCGGAGGCTGCACGGTCCAACACAACATCAATGTTCATATATGAAGGAAATGATAGGGTGAATATATAAAATATAGAGAGCCTGATCGAGCGCCGCGAAGCCATGGAGATAGCGACGGACGCTTAAGATAATGCTGCCAGAAGACAAGGTGATCGAGAGAAAGAGAGAAGAAGACAGCCTCTGGAGGATGGAGGTGGGCGCCGCGCGAGGTTCATGCTGTCCTATCGCAATGTGTATTCTAATGGGAAGGCCACTGTTGTACAGCTCTAGGTGGGGAGACAACTGCTTGTCCTCTCTCTCTCTCTCTGAAAAAGATAGATGGTAAACTTGTTAGCTCAAAAATCTTAATGGCGTGCTTGGTTGCACATGAAATTTTTATGTACCTAAATGACAAAAAATTGTATTAAAATAAAATGTAAGACAATGAATGACAAAATTATCATTTTTGAATAGATGTAATAACAAATAAGACCAAAAACGGTGGGGGACCACTAGACATCTCTTTTTTTTGTCTTAGCAAGAAATTTGCTTAAAAATATAAATTTGTAATGGTTGATAAACATCTCTTTTAACAAGTTTTGTCATAAAAATATGAAATTGTAACAAAAATTCAATTTATGATACAATCAAACATGACCATTTTATATTTTTTATTCTGTTAGTATATTCTATATAGAATTACTCTGATTTGATTCTTTACATGTAAATTGACTTTTTTAAAAGTGTAAATCAACTTCCGGCCCTAACGTTAAGCAGGATTCATTGATTTTAGTCGCATCGAATATTTAAATTATTTTTTAGTCAAAAAATAAAGTTATTTTAGCTCCCATTCCTATATATATCCTCAAGTAACCCAGTTAGTTTTAAACGTTTTGACAAATGAAATTTCTAATTTTCAGTTTTATTTGATAGTTTTCAAATATTGCATTTCATATTTTAAATATTTTACATAAAATTGCCACTATAGCCCTTGCTGATACTGCCTGCTAGCTCTTGTATATTTGTTGCCAACTCTATTTCATGACTTAGGTATTTTTATTTTAATCTTTAAATTAGTTAAAATGAGAATGACTTACTCTCTATCACAATTAAATTACAGGTCAATAATATTAAAAATATACGTATTATTGACTTTTAGTCTGATAATTCGTTTAAATTAGATCTTTTATTTTCCAAATTTATTTCTGTGAGAGTATGAGATTTAAATGGGAATTTGAATATATTGGGTGGGAAGGTAACAAGATAAAACTACATGAAACAGCAATGGAAAGGACTAAAATTTTCAAAGACAACAATTTTAGGGATTAGAAAATAATACTGTTCGATGGTAGGATGAATAAATGATCTGTGAAGATCTCCTTTGGGACTAAAAGTTGAAAAACCCCGTTTTTAAGTGGATCAATCCTGTCGCGCGTCTAGCTACAAACAGATCTAGATACAAGAACATAAGACCGGAACTGATCTCTAGTATTATGCTGAATTTATCGAGACATTCGACTCAATATTCTGAGCGAAGCAGACAACTTATATTTTTATACTAGATATGGGATCACTCTAGCTATATGGAGAGAAAGCGAGAGAGAGAGAGAGAGAGAGAGAGAGAGAGAGAGAGAGGGGGCATGAGTGGGTGTTTGACGAAGGGGAAGCCCATGACGAGAGAGAACAAAAGGCAAAGATCGAAGAAGAGAAGCGATGGAAAGGAAAGAAACGAGTTTGCCGTCGGTGAAACACCCAGCTTTCTTTCTTTCTTTTTCAAACGTTTTCAAAGGTATAATCATTACTGCGTCGGCCAGTATGGAAAGGCCAGCTTTCATCAGTGGCGCTGGCAACACTGGCGTCCGACAAAGCGGAGTAAGGCCATGACTGACTCGATGTTGCTGACGAAGAGCTTGATGCTGTTTGTTCATACGATTCGGCCGCATCTTGTCAGAAGTATGGGGGGGTGTTGAGAAGATGACAAGAAAGATTGATGGTCCAACAAGCGTACAGATAATATGGTGTCCGCGCACGCATATATACACCTGTGTATATATATAGACACGCAGCATCTCACTACAAAAACATACTGGACGAGTTAATAGCCACCGTTTTAAAAAATCTTCTTAAAAAACGTATTAACCACGGGGAAAAAGTCATCGTCCTCAATGTACAAATATTAGTGACAATTGAATCGAAGCCATCTCAACTGTAAAAGTGCGGGCAACAAATTTCAGTCAATGTATTATGGCCTATTTGGTAAGTATTTGTGTCGGTATTAATTTTAAAATTAATATTGATAAATGGTAATATTAAGAGTTTGGATACATGTATCAATTGTAAAATTAATAGTGTAACATTATTTCTGAATCAAAACAGGTCTTTACCTATTTTAAAATTAATACTGACCGGCTCGATCGATTCGTGGCGTCCCACTCTCCCTGGATCAACCTCGACTGTAGCTCTCCCCCGATCATGCTCCCCTGATCGACCACAATGGCGGGGAATGCAATCGGCCCATGTGGCAAGAGCAGCTACTACTTCTTATATAGGCATGTGGAGGCAAAGGCGCAAGAGGTGCTAAGAGGAGAGAACTTTGTGCCTGGGGTGGAGGCAACGCTCTGGCGGGTGACAGAGACACTGCTGGATAGTGTGCTCCTAAAGATGCGGGCGCCTCTAGAAGCCGACGATGTGCCCGTGATTACACCGGGGCAGTTGGTCGAGGCCAACGGATTCTTGTTCGGTTTCCCCTCCCGATTCGGTGTGATGGCCACACAATACAAGGCCTTCTTTGATGCCACCAGATGAAGTGAAGATCAAGCTGCTTCTAACCACAAGGATCTACAGATCTGTAGAATCGAACAGTACTGACAAAGAACAGAGGAGACAGAACAAAACTGGGGGAATACGCAGGAAGAAGAAATTCTCTTCTCTCCCATTTGATACTCATTTTAATATATAGGGTGCGTTACATAACAATTGCTGACATGGCAATGTGTCACCTCAGCTACATACACGTGTGTAAACTTATACAAATCATCCAACATCCAATGTATATTTATCTTTCCTAACATCCCCCCTCAAATTGAACGGTGGTTCAACATTCAATTTGTTCTGCCGTGGATATGTGTTGTACTGTAATAGTCTTCTTTAACACAAGCTGCCGTATGAAATGAAAATCAACTTCCACATGCTTTGTCTTGGCTTTAAAATTTGGGTTAGCTATCAGGTATATAGCAGAAAGATTATCTCACCAAACCATTGGTGGTGTAGACACTGTCATTTGCAACTCTTTTAGCAATTCCATGATCCACAAAAGATATGTGACTGCAAGTATCATTGCACGCATCTCAGCTTCAGTACTAGATCTTGCTACTGTGAGTTGCTTCTTAACTGCCCAAGTAAGAAGATTAGAACCAAGAAAAATGCCATAACCTGATGTAGACTTGTGATCACTGGGACACCCGGCCAAATCAGCATCACTATAGACATGGAGATTAAAATCACTTGGTCTGAGAATCATGCCATGCTGAAAAGTATACTTCAGATATCTTAGAATACGCTTCACCAGAGCCAAATGTTTTGATGTAGGAGCAGAGAGAAACTGACAAGCTTTATTGACTGAAAAAGCAATTTCTAGTCTTGTGATTGTAACATACTGTAGAGAGCCTACCAAGCTTCTATAGTAAGTGGGATCAGGCAAGATATCACCATCTGTGGCAGACAGCATAGTTTTTGTGGCAATTGGTGTTGTGTAAGGCTTAGAATCTAGAAGTTGTGCCTTCTTCAAAACATCAAGAATATATTTTTTCTGACTTAAATGTAGTCCCTAACTACTTTGCTTAACCTCAATTCCAAGAAAATAACTCAAATTTTCCAAATCTTTCAATGAGAAGGTAGCAACAAGATCAAGAATTAGCTTTAGTGCATGAGGATCATTACCCGTTAAGAGAATATCATCCACATAGATCAGAAAATAAATCTTTACATTACCACTTGAAAAAAGGAACAAGGAAGGATCACAAACTGATGCACGAAAACCAATCTGTAAAAGATGTGAATATAACTGAAAAAACCACATCCTCGGGGCTTGTTTTAATCCATATAAAGCTTTTTGAAGCTTGCAAACATGATTTGGATGTGTTGGATCTATAAAACCAGGAGGTTGTAACATGTAAGTATCTTCTTGCAAATAACCATGGAGAAAGGCATTATTGACATCAATTTGTCTTATCGGCCAATTGAAAGAAACTGTCATAGCTAAAATAAGCCGAATTGTAGAATGCTTCACTATCGGACTAAAAGTATCCGTATAATCTATACAATACTACTGTGTAAACCGTTTTGCCACAAGTCTAGCTTTATACCTTGATATAGAGCCATCAGCTTTTCTTTTTATTTTATATACCCACTTACACTCAATAATATTCACATCGCAAGGTGGCTCAACTAAAGTCCAAGTACCATGTTTCTACAGTGTAGAATATTCATCTAACATAGCCTTGTGCCAAGATTCTTGCTGATTTGCCACCTTAAAACTAGTAGGTTCAACTTCATATTGTAATGTAACATGGAGAGCATACCTGCTAACAACAGGAGTTGAGGATTTTAAAATGTCTTGCATGGAATGATACTTCTTAGGAATACTATCAAAAGAAGTAGACGAATCCTAAGATAAAGGTCACAGTTGGTGCTTGCTCAATAGACACTGCAGGTGTAGAAGATGCAACAGAACTTGTAGGTGTTGAATGACTAGACTGAGATGTAGACATAGGCACATGAGCTGCAGAATTTGTAGAAATAAAAGGCATCAATTCTATAATATGATATGCAGCTAGACCATCAATAGAGGTTTGAACAAGTTTCGAAGAACCACAACTTGTAGCATAAGATGGATTTGGAAAACTGAATAACACCTAACTGGAATTCTTTTTTTCAGTTGAGGTTTCCACCAAAGACTTGTATGGAAAAGAATTCTCATTGAACATAACATTGCTTGCAATGTAAATGTGACCAATCTTTGGTAACAAGCACTTGTAACCTTTATGAGATAGATTGTATCCCAAAAATACACAGTAATCTGATCGGAACATAAACTTGTGTGCATTATATGGACGAAGCAAGGGATAACATGCATAACCAAAAGCTTTCAACCATTTATAATCCAGTACTTTACCATTGAGTTTCTCAAACAGTAACACATTGTTCAATAAGGGTGTGGGCAAACGATTGATTAAATAAACACCACAAGCTAAGGCATCATCCCAATAGGAATACGGTAAACCAACCTGACTTAAAAGAGCAAGACAAGTTTCAATGAGATGTTTATGCTTGCGTTCGGATATTTCATTTTGATTATGAGTATATAGGTATGCAATTCTATGAACAATCCCATGAGTTGAAAAGAAACTAGATAACTTTCTATATTCTCCTCTGCAAACACTTTGAAATAACTTTATTTTACATGAAAAAATATTCTCTACTTTGTTTTTGAAATACATAAGGACTTGAAAAACTTGACTCTTAAGAGCAATAGGATAGACTTAACATTATCTGCTATAATGATCCACAAATGAAAAGTAATATTTACAACCATTATCGCTCAAAAAAGGGGACAGTCCCCAGACATCTGACACAACTAATTCCAAAGGATGTGCAGAAATTGAACCAGACAAAGAAAATACTGTTTGTGACACTTGGCAAGTGCACAATGTGAGCAAAAGAAACTATTATCAAAACTAAATGGTGTGCCTAAGGACTGAAGAACTTTAACCACTATCTTGAGTGCTGGATGACCAACTCGAGCATACCAAGTATGAACAGACTCTGTTGAAAAAGCTTGAGGCAAAACAGCTTCTGTTGGAAGAAGACGATATAGACCTTTAGCATTGACTCCTTTTCCCACCACTCTCTTGGTCTTGATGTCCTTGATCAAACAATAAATAGGAAAAAATTCAAAATAGACATCATGATCCTTGGCAAATTGAGAAACTGAAATCAAACTTTTAGATAGAGTTAGAACATGCAAAACATTCTTCATAAGGAATGAATTGAATCCAGACTGACCAATGTTAGTAATATGAAGACCATCTCCATTTCCAACTTGTACTCTATCATAGCCATCATATGAAGTTGAGTTCTATATCATCCCAATATGTGGTGTCATATGATTTGTTGCCCCTGAATCAGGATACCAATATGGCTCAAAAGTTGAAGGAGCAAAACTAGTGGAAGGCAAATTTGTATTATAAGACTGAAATGTGCCTTCTGAACCCTGTTGATCCTTACTATTCTGACCATTCCGAAAATACACATTAAACCACTTCCAACAAGTCAATACAGTGTGCCCTCTCTTTTCACAGAGCTGACAAATAGGAACATTTTTCTATCCACCAGATTGCCTAAAAAACTAAATGTTATCACTATTATTAAAACTAGCAAACTGAGCATTCTAAAAAGTATGATTATTCTAAAAATGATTGTTCTGATTTCTGTTGTAATTATTATATCCCCCACGGTTGCCTCTTCCTCCATTTCTTCCTCTACCACGATTCTTATTAGAATCTCCTCTGTACTTATTACCTTGTTGCTGTCTAGATTGAACATTCAAATGTGCTAAGTTAGCACTAAGCTCAGTTGTCTGTTGATGATGTTGTTGAAGAAGGAGTTCATGATTCAAAAACATACCTTGCACATCATCTAAGGACAAAAGAGATGCATCCATACACATAGTAAAAGCAGTAGTAAAAGACTCATACTCTGGTCCCAATGCTCATAAAACTTGAAGTACTAAATCTATCGATGAAACTGGTTCAGACGCCATAGCTAAAGAGTTAGCTATCAATTTTATTTTTTGTAAATAATCTGTAATCTTCATCGACCCTTTCCTAATCTGTTGCAATTGATTCTTCAATTGCAACACTCTTGCTTTATATGCCGAAGCATAAGTATTATCGATAGTTCTCCATATATCAGCAGCAGAACCATTCCCAACGATCAGAGGTAACACACTTTCAGAAACCAAAGAAATTAATATGGTGCGAACAAGGCTATCAAACTATTTCCAGATCTTATATTCTGGATTTATCACTTCTCTTGACAAATCTGACGGATCAGAAATCATAAGAGCAGGACATGGGATACTACCTTCTACTAATCCCATTAATTCATGCGTTTCAAAGAACGGTATGAATTGAGTCCTCCATAACATGAAGTTCTCTCTAGTAAGTTTTACAGAGAGACAACTAGCAATGCTAGGTACTGATGCAATCAAACTAGAAGAGGCAAAAGGTAATTTTGAACTGGCCATTACCGATGACCTAGATCTAGATTGATCAAGAACTCCTGGTTAATCTGGAACTCTTGGCGACAGTGCTGAAGACAAAAAACTTCCATGCCAATGAACTTGGCTCTGATACTAGATGAAGTGAAGATCAAGCTGCTTCTAACCACAGGGATCTGCAGATCTGTAAAACCGAACAATATTGACGAAGAATAGAGAAGATAGAACAGAACTAGGGGAATACGTGGGAAGAAGAAATTCTCTTCTCTCCCTCTGATACTCATTTCAATATATATAGTGTGTGTTACAGAACAATTGTTGACATGACTATGTGCCACCTCAGCTACATACACGTGTGTAAACTTATACAAATCATCCAACATCCAATGTATGTTTATCTTTCCTAACACCACTCAAGTGTAAGGAATCGTCCATAAAATTTTGGAGCAGCGGAAGCGACGATTCCTATGGGTTCCTTTAGAATCTGTCTCAATCAGAACCGAACGACGAAAACCGAAAACCGATCAAATCGGGTTCGAATATACCTGATAGGGATTCATATAATCCCATGGAGAGGAAGGAGATGAGCTTATCAAGCTCTTAAAACCGTTCAAGTGTCCGGTCTCCAGCAGTATCCACACAAACTTCATCCACAGCAGGTTCTCCCTTCGCGCCGGCCTCGAGAACTCTTCCCGAACGGAGCTCCATCGACCATGGACACCTTCTAGAGAGAGGAGGAGGTAGGGAGGAGGCTAGGGACGTGGTTTTCACCCTTGGCTTGATAGGGTTTGGCTGAAACCATTAGTATTTATAGAGAATTATGGAATTTTTCATAAAAACCCAAAATCTCTATAAATTACGCCCTTGCCCCTGTACTTGTGGATAAGTCCTTTTGTGTGTGACCCACTAGGCCCAATAACCTATTTTGTTGAGGCCTAAATAAAATAGAACAATTCTATTTAATTTTAATTAAATCCGTTATCCGATAACAGATTAATCAGCCTACCGATCATGAAGGGTACAAGCCACATCCCATGATCCCAAATGGTTATGGGGATAATATTATCTCCATTGAGCCTTTCCATCATCAGTTACCACATGGATATAAACCCTCATCCATCCAATGTCCCGATCGGAAAGGAGAACGGCATCGACTGTCAACTCCTTAGTGTACCAACTCTATAGGATCCTGTACTCGGAATTGGATCAATTGGAAAACTCCTTTTCCAATTATCCTATCTACCCTGGCCAGGGATTTAGAGTACTATCCCATAGGACATTCACTCTCACTTACCGAGAGTGGACGATCCCTTGTTGTCCGCTCAATTGCCTCCATCGGATTTTCCTTGTACCCGATCCATTGCTATATAGGACCATCTAAATTGTGATCCATAAGTCAATGGTCAAAGCACAAGTTCTACCCAACAAGGCATCTTTGGCGACTCAGGTCAAAGGTCCAACCATGCAACCGTGATGACAGAAAACCCTGATAGACAGTTCGGTAAGATACCATTCAGGGTTTCTAATTCGGTCAGTTCAGTGAACTCATTCAACTAATGAGCACCTGTATGTGTATCTCAGTGTCTCCACACTAATGACCAATGAGATCGGTCGTCATCATCACATGAGAAGACATCACATACACTAGTCTATCCGGATCCTTGATGTCCCGTCTCAAGTATCCTATGACTAGGAACATTTAGATAAAATACCTCTAGATGATCAATCTCATTATCATGATCTCATCATGATTTTATCATCATTGTATTTGATCAAGGACTTCATTATGATATTCGCATCTAATAAGAGCTTATAATGAAGATTTGCCTAATTAATTGAATAAGATATATCTAGAAATGTCAAATCATATAATATATGATTGGCTTGTAGGGCATACATTTCTATCACCAAGATCTCTGGGCGACCCAGCAACTTGCTGGCAAACCTGCTGGCATCTTCTGGAGCACCAGATTCCACGATAGTGGCCAAGAGCTAACAGCGTGAGCTTGGCAATCCCTTCCCCCAATTCCATCGCTCCCCGTGCTCCGATTTAATTTTCTTGTTGCTTCGTTGGTTGATTGTGATTGATACCTGTGCTGATTTGATGACCATTGGGGTTTCAGCAATGGCAGGCTGATGGCTATAACCTAGTTTGCCCACAACGGCAACATCTTTGTTCCCACCGGCTATACTTTCGGTAGTGGCATGTTCGATATGGATGAGGTCAAGGGAGGCTCCACATATGGAGCCGACACCTATGCGGAGACGACTCCAACAAGCCCACGGATCTAGAACTCGGCCATGCTTTCCTGCATATTGTATCATTTATTTAGCTGTTCATGTATATGGTTTCCCTCTGTTCCTTATGCGGTCTACAAAAACTATCAAATTTAAGTCAACCCTAGAAGCCTTTGAATTTTTTCTTTCTTCCTGCGATCCAAAAGGCTATTGTCTAATAGAATCTAAATTCAGAGAAACTACTTCAAGTGGACAGTTTACTTATTTTGTTTATTATTTCGGGTACCTAGACTAATTCTTCATATTACATTTTTTATGTAAGCATAGATTGTAAGATTGTCAGCAGCAACACAAGCACTTCCAAGATCAATTATATGTAGCGTCCATGGTGTTAACCCCAGGTTTATCAGAATTGGGAAGATGAAGGAAAGTGTGCAAAATAGTGGAGGCCAGCTATTCCCAAGAGGTGCTTATTACGTTAAAAATATGCTATGAAGTAAGGGATATAAAGAGCTATTTCATTTACTTGTATAGCACCAAAATAAGCTCGCTAGTGTGGAGGTGGACTTGAATGGAAATGGAGAAGACTTTGACCAAGTTGAACAGGAAGCTAAAAAATTGAAATGGTTGTAAGAGTTTTCCCTGGCAACTTTTTTCTTAGGATACTTCAAGTATCTTTGTATTTTCTATTCTGCTACGGTAGTCTTTGTTCAACCTTTTTTATATGCATCTTAGAGAAGTTGCTTCCATGTCATTTAGTATCTTTTGATCTTCAAAAGACATTTGAATTTGATTGTAATCTATATTCGTAACATCTAAATAGTCATGAGTCATGTGGTTGTTATTGTGGGTGGCACAACTTTTCCAACAACAAGGGTAATACATGTATGGCAGGTCACTAGCTAACATTTTTTTCACCCCTGCAGTGTTCTACCTACACATGCTGGAGAAAGTCTTGGGATCCTTAATGTTATTTTACTCAAGGTTGGTATATATTTGCACCTTGGAGTAGGAATTTCTCTACATAAAGCTTATCTTTATTTGAGAATTTTTCTTTGCCAAGATGATCCAAAAGTGGAACACGAGAGACCCAATTGCTTGGACTAATTATGTGGCTCACCTCCTACGCACACAAGCAATCCTGTGATCCATGATGCCAAGCTCCAAAAGGAAGCTGCGGTGGAAATTCCTATAGAGAATCCCCTAATTAGAAGGAATCTGAAACTACCAACAAAAGAGAATGCTTCATCACCTCTGCGAAATTCCCATGGCTCAAATGCGTCAAGAGTCGATCTAGAGGATTCTCTAGGCCATATTCACAGAGGAAAGTCACTGGTGATGAAGATGGAAAGAGCATTTCCATCTTGTGATTTCTCTATCCTGGGAAATCCCCAAGTAAGAATAGAAAGTTTTTCAGTTATGTTTCAGTTTATAGAAGATATATGCAATAAATATCATTGCAAGTGACTTATAGATTTTTTTTCCCTAAATGATTCATGTGGATAACTTACATGATTTGGGGATTTTCTTACTTTTAATATTTCTAGTCTATGCGGAATAATGTATCACATCGTAGAACTAACTTCTAGCATGGAGCAGCCGCCGTGAAGTACTACGACCGCGAGTACGAGACCAAGGCAGAGAAATGCGCAAATTAATAACTTGTTGTCGGATCTGAGGGTGTCAATTATCTATTTCCTTGTCTATGATCAAGTTTTTTACGGTAATATGTTAATGACAAGATGTTTGATTTAAGAACAGTGTAATTTCTGCAGATGCATCATTGTGCATCCGTCAATACTTGCATTTGCATGTATATTTCAGGACCCTCGTACGATATGCATATGATTTACACAACTTATTTCTATCTTTTTCCTGTTGCATTGAACGTAGTTGTTGACAGGTATTCATTTAATATATGCTAGTCTATGTTATCAAATGCGACCTCTTCGGTTGCCTAGGTGATGAAACAAGGCCTTAGCCACAAGGGGGTGCCTCTGGGCAGGGAAGAACACCACAACAGCTATGGAGGCCATGGAGGATCATCTTCCTCGTTGGAGGTGATGAGCGAGGTGAGGGCCCCCTCGCCACAGCCGTCTCACACCTTTTACAAACATAGATGTTATTATGATTACTTTGCTCTAGTTACATGGCACTGCAACCCTAGGTTTGTTGCTTATGAGGCATTTGCATGAAATGAACTAAAATTTGCAAGAGGCCAGATCTGGTCCATATTTATAAATGATTTTCTTCAATGCACGGACTAGATTTACTCTATTAGATGTCTTGAATATTGTTTATATATCAAGCGTAGACTTAATGTGAATTTCCCTTCACACGTCTTGGATATGGTTTACATATATTTGATGCGTAGACATTATGTGAATTTCCTCTCACACGTCTCAAAGGCTTGGATATGGATTTTTTTCAAAGTAACTAATAATGATTTTGATATTGATATTGTATTACCCAACACCTAATATCACTTTTAATATTGATATGGTATTACCAAACTCCGAGAGAGATTTGATATTATCAATTTTGATATTGATATTACAATCTCTAAACATATCAATATCAGTATTGATATAGTAACAATTTTAAAAGTCTAACCAAACAGGGCATTAGCGATGGCCTTGCTATGGCCAAAGGAGAAAAAGATTCGGATGTTAAATTTCGTGCAAAAGTTTAAATGATTAGTGATTACTAAACTGTTGCAAATAAATTTTACTAGTGACGACTTAATTAAACCGTCACCGTTGATCATAGCCAGTAATAGGCATAACCATCAGTTATATTTTTAATATACACTACAGGAAACTGGGTCATTGGCGACGGGTTATTGGCGACGGCTTTTTTAAGCCGTCGCCAATAATGATAAAAGTGACGGCTAAACTAACGCCGTCGCTAATAATTGGTAAATAGCGACGGCTAAATATAGCCGTCGCAAATAATGTTTTTGGCGACGGTCGAAGCCGTCGCAATACCCAGAAAACGACCGTGGGGGTTTTTTTCCTCCGAAAACTGGCGACGGCTTGATACGCCGTCGCTACTAATATTAATGGCGACGGCTTAAGCCGTCGCAATACCCAGAAAACGCCCCGTGCGGGTTTTTTTCCTCGGAAAAGTGGCGACGGCTTCATACGCCGTCGCTAATAATATTATTGGCGACGGCCTAAGCCGTCGCCACTAATCCATGGGGACCGTTGAACGGTCGACTTTTGTTGGCGACGGCGAAAGCCGTCGCCAATGTAACTTATCCTGTTATTGGCGACGGCTTTTGAAGCCGTCGCCAATAAGTTTGTCTTAAAAAACCCTCGCCACCTTCCTTTCTTCCCCCCGCCGCACTCTCTCTCTCTCTCACCGTCTGGTCCTGCCGCCGCCGCCGGTCGCCGCCGCCCGCCGCCGCCGCCGTGGCCGGCACTGTCGCCGCCGTCGTCGCCGCCGCCGCCGGCTTGCCCCCTCCCT
Source organism: Cryptocoryne crispatula var. balansae (assembly GCA_036172225.1). Classification (NCBI taxonomy): domain Eukaryota; kingdom Viridiplantae; phylum Streptophyta; class Magnoliopsida; order Alismatales; family Araceae; genus Cryptocoryne; species Cryptocoryne crispatula. The sequence continues at coordinate 44,488,690 of CM069919.1, read as the reverse complement.
GCGTAGGGCACCTTGAGGGGAGAGCTACCTCCGTCACCGCCGTGGGTGTCGCCGCCTCCGCCGCCGCCGCCGCCGCCTCCTTTATGCCAAATTTAAACCCTACTTAGGGTTAATCGAACCTCCTTTGAGGTATACATCTTCAACAAACGAATTTTTGTTTAATTTTTTTTATATACATCACAAAGCATATATGTGCCAAATAGCCCTAACAAATTAATAGGTTAGGACCTCCTCAAACCAATTATGTAGCACCTTGATCACTTTAATTATTTAGGAGATAGAACAAAGGTAGATAGGTGCATAATTTATTTAATCATGGAATGAGCCTTAGAATAATATTTCATAATGCATTTGAGAGAAATACACAAGGGTAATGCCCCTTTGCATAAATCAAGTTGATGACATCGATTATTTTCGTCAATCTCATAGTGATGCTCTTAAAAATAGATCAACTACGGAAGAAAACTTCTTCGTGTGGTTCAGAACACACATTCAAGAGTTAAGAAATATAGGTTCTTCTAGATATACCAAGGAGCTGGAGATTTTATCACTCAGTCCGTCGAGATTTGCCTCGTCATTAAACGGTTATATATGTAATGGATTTAGATTTCGAACATTGGAATCCGATTCAACCAAATCAACTCAACTAAGTGGTGTTATTGTAAATGACCATCTTCAATCTGGTTGTGACGGTTATTATAGACGAATATTAGATATAATTGAGATATCGTTCGATCGGAATAGCCCTTTAACACTTTTTGAATGTGAATGGTGGGATGTACATGATAATGATCGAGGTTTTAAGGTTAATGAATATGGTTTTATATCATTAAACACACAGAGAAGATTAGGAACGGATGAACCGTTTGCACTAGCAAGCCAAGTGGAACAAGTTTTTTATGTAAATGATAACTCTAATAAGGGATGGGTGTTACCAGTACAATCACTACCTCGTAACTATTACAACATTTCCGGAAATGAGAGTGAAGATGAAAACGAACCGTATCAAGAACAACTTATTAACGTACCTATAACATTTGGAGTAATCGACGAAGATGTACAACTTCAAGAAACTCAGCCTATACAAATAGAAAGTTAATCTAAAGCTCCAAGTTCCTCAATCCGAAGCCGGATTGCCCGATCGGAACCCGGAACGGGCCTCGGATTGGGCAATCCGGCCTCGGATTGGCCAAAAAATCTAAGTTTCTCAATCCGAAGCCGAATTGCCCGATCGGAACCCGGAACGGGCCTCGGATTGGGCAATCCGGCCTCGGATTGGCCAAAAAATCTAAGTCCCTCAATCCGAAGCCGGATTGCCCGATCGGAACCCGGAACGGGCCTCGGATTCGGCAATCCGGCCTCGGATTGGCCAAAAAATCTAAGTCCCACAATCCGAAGTCGGATTGCCCGATCGGAACTCGGAACGGGCCTCGGATTGGGCAATCCGGCCTCGGATTGGGCAAAAACTCTAAGTTCCTCAATCCGAAGCCGGATTGCCCGATCGGAACCCGGAATGGGCCTCGGATTGGGCAATCCGGCCTCGGATTGGCCAAAAAATCTAAGTCCCTCAATCCGAAGCCGAATTGCCCGATCGGAACCCGGAACGGGCCTCGGATTGGGCAATCCGGCCTCGGATTGGCCAAAAAATCTAAGTCCCACAATCCGAAGCCGGATTGCCCGATCGGAACCCGGAACGGGCCTCGGATTGGGCAATCCGGCCTTGGATTGGCCAAAAAATCTAAGTCCCTCAATCTGAAGCCGGATTGCCCGATCGGAACCCGGAACGGGCCTCGGATTGGGCAAAAACTCTAAGTTCCTCAATCCGAAGCCGGATTGCCCGATCGAAACCCGGAACGGGCCTCGGATTGGGCAATCCGGCCTCGGATTGGCCAAAAAATCTAAGTTCCTCAATCCGAAGCCGGATTGCCCGATCGGACCCCGGAACGGGCCTCGGATTGGGCAATCCGGCCTCGGATTGGCCAAAAAATCTAAGTCCCTCAATCCGAAGCCGGATTGCCCGATCGGAACCCGGAACGGGCCTCGGATTGGGCAATCCGGCCTCGGATTGGCCAAAAAATCTAAGTCCCTCAACTGGCCGGATTGCCCGATCGGAACCCGGAACGGGCCTCGGATTGGGCAATCCGGCCTCGGATTGGCCAAAAAATCTAACTCCCTCAATCCGAAGCCGGATTGCCCAATCGGATCCCGGAACGGGCCTCGGATTGGGCAATCCGGCCTCGGATTGGCCAAAAAATCTAAGTCCCTGAATCCGAAGCCGGATTGCCCGATCGGAACCCGGAACGGGCCTCGGATTGGGCAATCCGGCCTCGGATTGGCCAAAAAATCTAAGTCCCTCAATCCGAAGCCGGATTGCCCGATCGGAACCCGGAACGGGACTCGGATTGGGCAATCCGGCCTCGGATTGGCCAAAAACTCTAAGTTCCTCAATCCGAAGCCGGATTGCCCGATCGGAACCCGGAACGGGCCTCGGATTGGGCAATCTGGCCTCGGATTGGCCAAAAAATCTAAGTCCCTCAATCCGAAGCCGAATTGCCCGATCGGAACCCAGAACGGGCCTCGGATTGGGCAATCCAGCCTCGAATTGGCCAAAAAATCTAAGTCCCACAATCCAAAGCCGGATTGCCCGATCGGAACCCGGAACGGGCGTCGGATTGGGCAATCCGGCCTCGGATTGGCCAAAAAATCTAAGTTCCTCAATCCGAAGCCGGATTGCCCGATCGGAACCCGGAACGGGACTCGGATTCGGCAATCCGGCCTCGGATTGGCCAAAAAATCTGTCCCTCAATCCGAAGCCGGATTGCCCGATCGGAACCCGGAACGGACCTCGGAATGGGCAATCCGGCTTCGGATTGGCCAAAAACTCTAAGTTCCTCAACTGGCCGGATTGCCCGGTGGAACCCGAACGGGCCTCGGATTGGGCAATCCGGCCTCGGATTGGCCAAAAAATCTAAGTTCCTCTATCCGGCCCGGATTGCCCGATCGGAACCCGGAACGGGCCTCGGATTGGGCAATCCGGCCTCGGATTGGCCAAAAACTCTAAGTCCCTCAATCCGAAGCCGAATTGCCCGATCGGAACCCGGAACGGGCCTCGGATTGGGCAATCCGGCCTCGGATTGGCCAAAAAATCTAAGTCCCACAATCCGAAGCCGGATTGCCCGATCGGAACCCGGAACGGGCCTCGGATTGGGCAATCCGGCCTCGGATTGGCCAAAAAATCTAAGTCCCTCAATCCGAAGCCGGATTGCCCGATCGGAACCCGGAACGGGCCTCGGATTGGGCAATCCGGCCTCGGATTCGCTAAATTTTTTTTATTGCACAATTAGAAGCCGGGATTGCTGCCTAATATTTTTATGTGACAGATGAAGAGAATTTTCAGGAAAAGTCGTAGGACATCTCAGACTTCTACACCATCTGAGGGCGGTGGACCTCGGGGTCAATCTCAGGCATCTAGGGATCGACCTTCCACCTCCAGGGGTGTTGCTTCCGAGCCAGTTAGGGAGGCACCCCATGTGCCTAGTCCATCTCGGATTCGTTCTCAGCGGGTTCCGACGACGCCTCCTACGGATGGTAGTAGTCCATCTTCCCATGCTTCGTGTAAATATTTGAATAAATGCTAGTAAAAAGTTTTCTTTAAAAATCTTCGTTGTCTAATTGTAATTTTTAATTTATACTTAACTAGCTACATCAGTTAGACGTGGGAGAGGTCCAGCAAAGGCCATCAGTGTGCGAACACTTGGCCCTGATGAGTCCTACAATGTCGTTCTAGTAGGAGGATCCGACGTTGGATCACATGGACAGGAGTTTACCTCCTACTTAGGAGTTATGAACAGAGTTCATTGCGATTTGTGGGAGCATAATTACATGGCTCTACCGCAGGAGAAAAAGGATGCCATATTCCGTGATTTAGAGGTAACATTCAAGTAGCTTCATCTTATTTAAATTTTGGTGAACTTTTTAATCATTTTTTTATTAATGCAGCAACATTTTACCTTTGAGCGGAATCCTCAATCGGATGCACAGATATTAAGGCATATGGGAGATATGCAAAGAAAACAAAGAAATCATTTGAAAAGAAAGGTAAAATATAATTTAGAATGTAAATTCGAGATAACCAATTTTTTGTTAACAATATTTGTGTACAGTATTTTACAGGACGATCAAATGAGGAAGCTCGTGCCAACATTTCTCCACAGTGCAACGAGGAACAATGGCATCATATGTGCCATTTATGGAGTCAAGATGATGCTAGAGTAACTCAAAATTTTATTTCCTCTTATAATTAGATCCTATTCTTTTCATTTGCATTTTTTTAATGTTGTTTCATTTGTATATATATATATGTAGGCATTGAGTGAAAAGAATACCGGTAATAGGCGGCAATTAACAATGCCGTACAGAAGAGGAAGAACAAATATACACCAGTTAGAAAGAGACTTTGTAAGTAGTCAAAACTTAAAATTTCATATTAGTTGATTCTTATTCTGTAATAACCTTTATCTTTTTTAAAAAAATTTTTGGTAAGGTACGAAAAGAAGGTCGACCTTCAACTCGTCCGGAGGTATTCCAGATGAGTCAAATGCATGAAGAACTCGATGGAGCAGTCATTTGGGATAATGACCAAAGTCGTCTTATGATGGTAATTATTGATTATCATAACCTATTTTTCTTTATAATCCACAATTCATCACGGTAGGATTTTAATTTTTATTCATATTATTTATAGGAAAATATGCAAGGATTGATGAATCCCCCAAAGATCCGAATCCTCGGATGCGGGGTATCGCAGCCTCCACTCACCGCGGAGGAAGCTTTCGTATCCGTGTTTGGTAGAGATCGACCAGGACGGATCCGATGTGGTGGGCGAGGTGAAACTCGCCACACTTGGTATGGTGAGTCAAGCGGAGGTGCTTCTAGCTCGACTCAAGAAGTTCGAGAGCTTAGAGATCGTGTGGCGAGGCAAGGAGAAATCAATGAACGTTATGAAGAACAAATAACTTCATTGAAACAACATTTGGACAACCAACAGAAATCATTCCAAGATAATTTCGATCGCCTCAATCTGATCATTGAAGGCTTGACTCAAAGGTTCCCGACTCCTGATGTGCCATCCACATCGGGGCATCCTCCGCCTCAATAAACAGAGGACAGAAATGGCGATGACGACGAGGACTACGAGGATGCCGAGGAGAGTGAAGATGATGATGAAGATGAAGATGAAGAAGATGAATAGATTAAGATGTATTTTTTACTCTCTATCAATGTTATTCATATGTATCAAAACATTTTGTGTATGAATGTGATTTTGAATATGGTATGTGAATATGAATTTAAATTTGGTGAATTTCAATTTTGGTATGTTAATGTGTGTTGTTTCATCCTAATTCGGTGTCCGTTCCGAGTTTGAAACGAGCAATCCGGCACCGAAATTATTAATATAAATCAATTTTTGGATTGGTAGATCCGATTTTAGATCTTTATGAAAGTTTCAAGAATGATTTATTTTCCGGATTGGATCGTATAATTGATCCAATCCTGCCAATCAAATTTTTTTTTTTTCAGAAATTTATTATTGGCGACGGCTTTATATAGCCGTCGCCAATAAAGTTATTTGGGACGGCTAAAGCCGTCCCTAATATTAAAAACAGCCGTCGCAATACTAGAGAAAAATTCCGGAACCCGGGGTCATGGAATTTTTTCTCTGGTATTGCGACGGCTGTTTTTAATATTCGGACGGCCGTAGCCGTCCCAAATAACTTTATTAGCGACGGCTATACAAACGTCGCAATACCAGAGAAAAATTCCGAGAACCGGGGTGTGGGGTTTCTGCTTGCCATTTGCGACGGCTTACGTGGCCGTCGCAACTACATTTATTGGCGACGGCTGGTTAGCCGTGGCCAATAAGATTATTTGAGACGGCTTAACCCGTCCCAAATAACTTCATCCGCCGTCTAATCTCTTTATCGTTGACGGCAAAGCCGTCGCCGATAAAGTTATTGGCGACGGCATTTTAACCCGACTCCAATAAATGGTCGTTTTGCTAATAACTTATGCGACGACTTACGAGCCGTCGCCAATAAACGTACTCGGGACGGCTTAACAATAGCCGTCGCGAATATTATTGGCGACGGCGTTATTTGCGACGCGTTTGCGACGGCTTTGAAGCCGTCGCTAATAAATATTATTAGCGACGGCTTTTTGGTTTTTTGAGACGGCTTACGGCCGTCCCTAGTAACCTATTTTCTTACAGTGATAACAATGATTCCTTTGAAGTCGTTATCAATATCATTGACGATAATTTTATTTGCGATAATCTTACAGGTTATTTTGAAGTAGTCGCTAATAATTTTTTGCGACGACTATTTATTTGTTGGTTGGTGATAACTTTTTGTTATTGTCATTAAACTTTTTTTTCTTGTAATGTATATATATACAGATATCTGGATATATATGTGATAATATAGAAGATATTATCTGTTTTGGAACAGCAAAAAGGGGAGAGCTTATTCTCATTTCCGACTCTTAAAAAAGTGAGGTATTATATCGTTTGAGAAATAAGATATTACGTACTTTTAATTAGTTTTTGTTGGTCCTCCAGTTCAACAACTCCTCTCTTTTCCGATTTATAGGAGTTTTTCTGTGTCGATCCAATCCATGCGGGACAAAATGAACCTCATTCTTGGTTGTGTATTTCGAATCATATCGCACCTTAAGATTTTTGAAAAAAAATACAAAAATAAGTAGATGCGCGGAGAGCTGGGTGCACGCGACTCTCCCGGCTGGATCTGCAGGTGCGACGGACAGGCTGACGGAGAGACCTCGCGCGCGACTGGGGACAATGGGCGTTGTGGATGGCGGAACTGAGCCCAGATCCAGGTTCCCTTTAGGCCTCTACATATGTTGTTATTCTATGTTTTCTCTTTTTGGTTCAAGTCCCTTTACTTTTCTGTGTACAGGTGCGTGGGTTTGCAAATTTTTTTAGCATCAGTGCTTTTATGTGTTTGAATGCTTTTTTTTAATGTAGCAAGCAATAGTTATTCATATTGTTTCTTTTATTCATTGATTGTTCTACTAGATTTAGCCAAAATGTCAGCCTAGTAGGAGTGTGCGTGATCTTTTTTTTCATATATGCTTTACTTGGTTTGAATTAGCCCATGCCTTTATAGGGTACTTTCTGATTCTTCTAGGGGCTTTACTACTTATTGGATATTCATATATGTAGCGGCTCAAGTTGGTGTTTCTTTTGTATATTTGGTCTTCAATGGATAGTTTATGGTGTCGTTTCATTTACTGATTATGATACTTCTTTATCTCCTTTAAATGCACGAATGATCTTCTATTTTAGCTGCTATCCTCAGTCATGTAAATGCTGAATTGCTGTCCTTGTCTATGATTCTTATTGTTTAGCTAATTTCAATTGTTACTGGAATAGGCGGTTTTGGGGATAATAATTAAGTTATGAAGGATGAAGGTCAGCTGCCTTAAATTCATGCCATTTTTGTTCTGTGATATATGGATCTCATTAACAAAGGCATTCTTTTGTTATCCTTTTTTTAAGCATTGTCTGACAATGTCATTTCGTTTCATCATCTGACAATGTCATTTCATTTCTACTATTATCAGCTTCTTCCTGCACTTCAGAAGCCCTAAAAGCTATACCTTTTCTACATAAGGTATATCGGGATAGCATGCACAAAAATCTATACTTTTTCTGTTGTGGAAATTTGTATTTTATTATCTATCTTTCATGGGGTAGAATCTGTCCAACTCCGACCTTATTTGTAGAAAATGTAAATGCTAGCTTTCTGTTGGCGCCTAAAATTTGCAAAAAATAAATAAATCTTTTTTGCCACCTCAGCCGAAGACCTAGCTCGTTAGTAACGATCAATGGCATTCTCTCGGCTGGGTCGAGTGAAAGATGCCTCACGATGGGTAGATCGACTCCCGATCAAACTCAATGTCTGGTTGGAGTCCCCCAACGGCCGGAGGAGGCATTCCTTATCTAAAAGGAGCCGTATCCCGCAAGGACATGTCGTGGACAAGGATGGAAAGAAATTCCGTGATCAAGGCTTGCCGTAACAGGAGAAGGGAGAGTTTGAAAGAAGAAAGAATTGTAGAAGAGAAAGGAAGTCGATTCCAAATATCACGGATCCTCGCCGATTCCGTCTCCAAAACGGACGCCTATTCCGGGAAAGCTTCCGAACGGGAGTAGGAAACCCTGCGCCTATAAAATGGGGAGGGTAGCATCGAGCAGAGGTCGGAAGACCCTAGAGGGGGGAGGGCGAGAGAAAATAGAGAGAGGGCAGACGAAGCCTTGCAGAAGCCGCCGGAGCCCCGCCGCAGTCGCCGAGAACCTCTGAAGCTGTCGGAAGCCCCTTGTGGAAGCCGCTGCAGCCAGGACCTCCTTCGGAGCTCGTCGTCGCCGTCGGGACCCTCTCCGGAGGTAGCGGTAGCCGCCGCGAGCCTCTCACGCCTCCGTCATTCTTCTTTTCCCCCAAGCGTTGCCGTCCGGAGCATCCGACCGCAAGAGGAGCCGCAAGCATCGCCAGAACCTCCGTCAGAAGCCGTTGAAGCCACCGCTGCGGTCGTCTGGTCGGGGGGAGGAAGAGGAGCCCGCCGGTTTGATTTTTCGCACACTTAGGTCCACGTTGGCACATGAACGGGAGAAGGGGGAGGCGCGAGCCCGCGTTTGGATTCAATTTTGACCCGCGGGTCAAAATTGTGTGGGGCCCACCGAATAAGAAAGAAGCAAAAAATAATAATAAAGAGGCCGCGGCCGTGGCCAGAGGCCGCGCGCGCGCGCGTGAGCCGCAGAAGGGGGGGTTGACTCGGGTCAACTAATGGTGGGGCCCACCTTAATGTAGAGGTTAAAAAAAAGAGGGGAAGAAGAAGATGGGCTGCGCGAAGGCCCATAACCACCCGATGAACAGGATCCGAGGAAGACCCAATAAAGATCAATTTTTTTATGTAGAGGTTAAAAAAAAACACAATCAAGTGAAAAAATTAAATAAAAACGCACCTAATTAATTAAACAAACCGAGGCGAGCATCTGGCCGGCTAAAAACCCGCCACATGGTCTCGGCTTAATCTAAAAGAATCAAAACAATTGGAAAACCAGGAGGCCGGTTCTAAACCCACCTCCTGACCCATGATTAATTCAAAAACAAAAAATAAAACAAACAATCGATTCAAATTAAATAAAAATCCATTTAATTCAAACAAACCGAGGCAAGCATAAGGCCGGTTCTAAACCCACCTCATGGCTTCAGCTCACCTTAAAAAATTCAAAACAAAGGGAAACCAGGAAGCCGGTTCTAAACCCACCTCCTGACCCTCTTCCTAAGGTAGACATCCAAAGGTCTATAAAAACAGACCCCAATGTCTTACCAGTGCAGCAAGCAGTTCATCAACTCATGGAGTCTGAAGATCAACATGAGTTAGTTTCCCATAAGTCTATCAAAGACCGGGATATGCTCAGTTTCAAGACGGTGAGATGAGTCCCCATATGCTTATCAAAAGCCGGGTGTGCTCAATCTCAAATCAGTGAGTTGATTGCCCATAAGCTTGTCAAAAGCCGGGTGTATTCAATCTCAAAACAGTGGGGGATGCCCACAAGTCTATCAAGACCGGGTACATGCCACCCATGAATTGTCGAGTTCATCAAGGACTCAAAAGGACCAAGTTTTTGGTCATAGTTGTAAATCATGTCTCATATCGAGAGAAATAATGAACTCATGTTCGGTACACGGACTTATGTTACAAGGAGAAGACCGCTGCATGAAATTTTGGAAGGCAAGACAACAAAAAAAGGAAAATCTGAAAATAAAAATCTGAAAGGTATATAAATCTGAAATTTAAATCTGCAAGTGTGCATAAAATCCAGAAACTGTAAATCTGTAATTCAACTGCAACAAAAATCTGAAATTAAAAAAAATCTGAAAATCTGCAGAATTTAAAAATCTAAAGCCTGCCCAGTCTGAAATTCAAAGATCAGATCGCATAAATCCCAAACCTGCAATCCCAATCAAAACTTATGTTCGGACCAGAATCCAGAAATCTGTAAAGCCCGAAAATCTGAAGTCAGGACCTGCAGTCTGAGAATCTTTGAAAAGTACAGAACATGCAAGAAATCTAAAGTCTGGAATCCGTAGGAGATCAAAATCTGAACTTCATAAGGAACCTGAACGTAGAGAAAATCTGCAGCAGGGGTTGACAAAATCTAAAGATTTTAAAATCTAGAAGCTTGAAATCTGAAAAAACTGAAAGATTCTGAAATTTAAAAAATCTGAAAGTCTGAAACGTGAAAATTGAGAGTTAGAACATCATTTGAAATCAAAACCTGCAAACTGAGAATCCAAAACTGAAAAATCTGAAAATTGTAAAGTCAGTAAAGGGTGTTCTGAAAATCGGAAATGCAGAATCTGAAATCTACATTTCGAAGATTCAAAATCTGAACTCCAAAAATCTGAGAACTGAAGATTTAAAATCTGGATTTCTTCCATAGGTTTAAAATCTGAATTCCAAATCTGAACTTCACATTCGGAGATAAAATCTGAAAGGGCTTAGGTAACAAACAGAAAATTCTGAAATATGAACCTAAACTGAAATTGGAAAACTGTAAACCCCAGAATCTGTAAAACCCAGAATCTGAAATCTGAATCTTCATACAGCCAACCAAAACACTCCTAGACCAATTACAAATTCAATTAAACCCATAAACAGAATCTGAACTAAAGAGAAGCCCAGAATCTGAACCAAGTCATAAAACAAATCCCAAATCAAACAAATCTCAAAAACAGAGCGTGAACCAATCACAAATTAAACCAAACTTGATAATAGTTCTGTCAAATAAACTCCCAGTTTAAACAACCTGTTTAATTTCAATCAAACAAACAAAATTGAACAAATTTAATTTAAGCAAACCAAACTGACACCCACAAGCAAATTAAATTCAAGATTAATAAATCACAATCAATTATAACCAAATTTAACTTAAATCAAAAATCTAACAAATCTGAAATCTAAAAAAAAAAATGTTAATCAAGATCTCTTTAAACAAACTCTAAATTTAATCAAGTTGCAAGCAGAATCTAAATAAAACATAATTGATCAAATAAACTCAATTCAATGTTCGAATCAAACTCCGATCAAATCCCCCAAATCCAATCAACCTGAATCAACTCCCAAATAAATCCAACTCAAACTTAATAAAATCCAAATTAAGCAAACAAGACAAATCAAATCCAAATGAATCTCCCAAATTTAAATCAACAAACTCAAATTAAACTCAAATCAAACTCTCCGAATCAAAGTCAAGCTCAATGAAACAAATCCAAATTAATTAAACAACTCAAATCAATTGATTCAATTAAAAATGAAACCCAAACCAAAAGCAATTAACAAATTAAATTCAACTCAAACTAAATTCAAATCAATTCAACTCAAATCAATTTTAATCAAATTCAAATTAAATTTAAAATTAAATTAAATGCTTGCCTTCCATCAAATTCATGGGGTTGTTTTCTCCTATGTGTGTATGTGAATGCTTATTTTGTGGATGTATGTCTTCTACTCCATGGATTGCTATGACGCTTAATCAAGGGTATTCGAGTTGTCTCGATGTAATTAATGTCGGATCTTCGCACCATCCGACGGGGAGAGGTCAAAATCAATTTTCAAAGAACCTAACAACCTCAACATATAATTTTGACCCTAGTTAGTACTTTTATGAAATATCATCTATTTTCTTACAAAGTCAATGCTAAGGTCTAATCAAATCAAATTCAAATTCAAATGGAAAATGAATTTCCAAAACAAAAGAAATAAAATTTTTAGATTTTGAGGTTACATCACTTTCTTAGTTCCATGTCTTTGTTAGTTTAAATTTCTGATTTGAAGCTTTGAGGTTGTGTTAGTTTAATATTTGATCTGATTTCTTTTATTATTTCAGTCCTTAAGATTTCTTTTGTTGCAGAGATTTTTTTATTTGACTTTCAAATTCGATGATTTCCCTCTCTCTTTTTTTATTCATATTTGTTTGTAATTTGGGTTGTCTTGATTAAGACTCAGCCATCTTTGAACTTGGTTTGGATTGATTAAAGCTCACCTGAGATTTGGGTCTTTTTTCTTAAGACAGAGTGTTTTTTATTATTGGATTTCATTGTTTTGAGTTTATCCCAAATTGATCAACGTTCCTGTTAGCATGGGTTTGTATTAAGTGGTGTCATGGGGATTCAGTTCTAACTAGAGGATTTTAAGCTCAGTTCTCAAATATTGATTTGGTTGCCTCAACTTTTTGGCTTTCAAGAATTTGTATATTGCCTTTTGTTGGATTTGTCATTGATGGCTCATGTTTTGGTTTTGATTTATGGACTTAAGATTTTCTGTTTCAGATTTCAATCTTGATCAGTGGCTTGACGATTGATACTTTTTTTAATTGAAATGTATGGATTGCAGAATCTCTTATACTTATCTTCCAGCTCTTGATCATCATGAATTCAAACTCCAGACTCGTGCGATGTTTGGTTTTAGATTTTGATCGCCTCCTTTTTATTTATTTTGTTGCTCTTTTTTTAAGGCTCTGATGTTCAGGAACGCCAAGCTTTAGATTGAGTACCTCTGGATGACCATCCTCCTCATATTTCTTTGCCCCTTCTGAATTTCTATGTATTTTAATTTGTCAGAACCATCAGTTTTTGTCCCACCGACTCTTGGCAGCTTTGAGCTTTTTTTTTGTATTTGGCATTTTAGTTTAGATCATAGGTGTATCAGTTATGGGATTTGGAACTTGAGTTTCTGATTTTGAAGAATAAAACCTAGAATTTTGAATATGAGGGTTTATTGGGACTGGGAATCTAAATCCCGACTTCATTGCCAGATCCCATTTTTCTTTATACCTAGGCTATGGGCTTGTGTTATCTTTTCATCACCTCTAGATATATTTAGAAGAAATAGTTGGAGTTGATGAGGGGTATTTAACCCTGAATGCAATGTCTTCTTTTCTAAAATTTTTCTTAAAATATATTTTTTTACTCTCCATACAGGTTTAGCTATGTGACAGAGAATTTTTTATGGAACTAAATACATGGTGCATTGAGATCAGTGTTGCCAGAAGTGAGACAGTCGGTATAATCAATGGGATGTGCTACCTCAAACTTTGGGTATGTTTGTATCTACCTTTTGTTTTCTTAGGTGATTCAAACACCCATGCATATTCTCCAAATATAACCTGAATTATCTTTCCATTTTCTTTCCCCCTTTCTGAAACGGCCTAAAGGGATTGTTGTATTTAGCTTTCTTACTGCTCTACAGGAGTTGGCTGATCATACACGAGAGGCAAGTATTTGATCTATGATCTAATTTTAACTTTAGTTAATTCTTAGTATATGAGTTTTGCCGTACGGAGATGTTCGTTTCTAAATATCTTAGTATATATGGTATCTTATTTGGAATGAGTGCCAACAGTCTCATAGAACAACTAGAGTGTAGCCCCGAAGAAGCCTCAGAAAAGATCCAAAGTTTTAAAGATTCCTTCTCTGTGGTCTCTGCATGGCTTCGCGAAGTTGTTGCAACTTGCCATTCCAAAGGGTGAAATCTCCTGTATTCCCTCACTCTTCTTCGTAAATTTGTTGCTGCTGCATTTTTTTTCTATTACTTCACCAATGTTTTCAAACGCAATTTTTTTTGTCATTTTTCCTATGCTTCTGTACAAGATGATAGGACTTCGTTAACACTAGATTCTTATCTTAACATTTTCTTGTGAACAAGCTGTCCTCTTGTCCTTTTTTTAACAAACTAATTTATTGAGCATATCTTTTCTGCAGACTCTGAAAGGGAGGAAACACTTTTTGACAAAGATAAATTGTGGGAACAACACAGAGAAGGCCAAGGCTTAGAGACAAGTTGTGAATTCTATTTGTCGAGTTGTTATTTACAGTTTATCATCATAAAGACATTCATGTTTTATGAAGTGCTTAAAATTGTTTACAGGGCTTTGCTGAAGGACATGGTTTAGAGGGGCTGGAATCATAATATTTTGTGATTAAAGATCATTGCCATATACTATTGCAGGAAAGAATTCCTACTTGCTTTCGTTAATTTCTTTTTTTCTTTATATTTTTTCTTTGTCGTTGTATTGTGTGAAGAGGAAAATATTCCAAGAGCATAGTCTTATCTCTATTTTATTTGTAGGTCGAACTTTCTTTATCATTCTATCTCATTTCTCCACCCCCTACTCCCTATATTGTAAATATTTCCTTCTATTTCCATTCTTCTGACATTGAAAAGACAATGACTATTCTGGACAAATAATATAAATGCCAACTATTATTCTAGCATATGTGTTAGGTCTTTTCGAATTTATTTTTAATGTTCAATGTTGCGTTTATACCATAGTATGCACTGTGCAATTTCATTTCATTATATGATGACAAAAACAATATGCAAATATGACAAATGACATCTATGTCTGATATCTGATGTATGTATTTTGCACTCTTTTATTTTGTTTGTATTTCTCAAATTAAATTGTGTTTGATGGCATTTCAGTTCAGTTCAAACTTCAAAGGGACTCAATTAACTTCGATAGCATGTTGTGCTTTTTGTAAGGTATCACTAATTGTTAACTTGTATGAATTACTTATATGACATATGGAAATGTTCTTTATGATTGGAAGTGATATTTCATAGTTATTGGCACTTATTGCACAAGTATTTTTTTCTCCTATTCTCAGGTTGTTTTTATCCTCGATTACAATGTCCGCGTTGCTTAACTCCTCATTCTGGCTAGTGAGTTAAATCAATATACAAGATATCTTAAAATTCTTTAAACAGTACCACGAGATCAGTTTGTTCTTTTTTCTTGATTGAGCAAGGTGGAAGAGTAAAAATCATGTATGGCATACTTTCACTCACTAAGTTTCATAATTATATTTTATTCAAGGTATTCTTTGGGTATACTTGCTCATATTTGGGCATACTTTTGACATACTTGCTCATATTTGGGCATTTGTCCCTTGTTAATGTTTGGTTTTGTGTTTTTATTGTGTTGACCTCTTTTTTTTGTTTCTATTACGACTCTTTAATTTATTCTTTCATTTATTTATTTGTAGTCATTTAAGATAACTCAAAAATTGATGCTACCAAAGAGAGGTTGGAGTGTTCGGTTAGTCGATATTAATTAAGATGATCCACTTGTTATTGGACTTGACTTTGCACACTATTAGGTCTACAAGATGGAACGTGGCTTATTGGGCTTAATCTCCTGTTAGGCCCAGGATCCGACTATGGGCAGGATCCTAATCCTAGTCAAACTCGGACTGGTCCCTCCTCTCTATATAAGCACAGACAGGGCTGTGACTCTCCATACGGTTGCACCATACATGCTCAATAGAGAGAAAACTAGAGAATTGCCTGAAGGAGATGGGCGATTCCTATCCGGCGGATCTTCCTCGTTATTCGTCTTTCGTAGCACAGGATGGAGTTTGGATCGTCGACAGGTATTCTTAAATCTCCAACATGTGGTATCAGAGCCCGTGTTCTATCTCACGGACGTTTGATACGACAGAAATTGATCATCTATAATTTCTACGATTTCTGCCTTACGATCGGCATACATACGGTGAAATCGAAAAAGAAAGTTCTATGCATCGATTTCTTCCGTTTATGCTTTGCCCATCCGGGCCCTCGGTTGCATCCCCTCGCGTTCCCTGTGGCCGACCTCCCTCGATGCCTGGCTGGGCGGCGATCGACAGCGTTCAGCGTTGTTTCATCTTTGCGGTTTGTTCTCCGCTGCGTCAGGCGGATGGACAGGGATGTGCATGGCCCGCAGCGGCAGATTGGTGCTGTCTGTAAGGCGCCCCCAAAGCGCCACATGCGGTGCTCCATCGCCTGGTCCGCGGCAGCCAGGATATGTAGGGGGGAGGTGTAGAGCAGCGCTCGGCACCGCTTAGACGGCCGATGGCAGCAGGCAGTAGGCAGTGCCCGTGGGCACTGCCTTCATCTTTCCGCGGGCATGTGCCTGTGGGAAGGTGCTTCAGACAATTAAAAAAAAATTTCTTTTTTGCTGCTGCAGGAAGGCCTGGCGGCCTTCTCCTCGCCGGACAGCACCGCCGGTGCTTTTCCCGACCGGTGAGGACTTCCGGCTGGCCGCCAGCACATCTGCCCTGTCGCCGCCTTGTTTCCCTTGATGGCGGCTAGGGTTTTCTCCTAGCAGGAGAAGCGCTGGACGATGAGGGGAGAAATTGATAGTTATTACAATTTTACCCCTTGATTCATTAAATTTTAAATGAATCCCTATATAGTATCCGGATCCTATTGATTATTGGATTTATTATGATTTTAGAATTCGGTACAAATTTGGATATGACATTAAGTCATCTGGTTATTAATATCCTTATTAATTTTATTCATTAAGTAAAATATTTTGTATTAAAGTTAAATTCTTTATCTTTTGAATTGGTTACAAGATTATGGGCCCATTAAGCATATTTTAGGGTTATAATCCATTAAGAAAACCAATTTACAGGATAGGGATATGTATGCAAAATAGTGGATTCAAAATTAATTTCGGTGGATATTTCTACAGTAAAACTAGATATTTATGCAAACAGGTTGCTAAAATTTCTGTTTAAAGTTATTTCAGTGAATTTTAGCATAAATTTTTTGAACATTGATTATTGCAATTTCTGGTTAGAAATATCAAGCATGTAATTATGACCTCTTAAAGTTTTATTTATGCATGAATGTTTCTTATTATTGCAATAATATTATGATTATGTACTTAGCTCACATAATGTCATTATTTAATGTTGTTATATGGTTTAGTGGTGAATTTTTGCATTCTAAATAGTTGGGTAAATCACCAAAGTGGCACCAATCATGAGGAATAATAAAATTTATCACTCTTTAGTTTAAATAGCATCAAGTGAGCATACGGTTTTAATATTATTCTTATTTGGAGGGAGGAAGATTTAATATTTGAAGTGTGTGAGTACATCACCAAAGTTGCCTTATACATGGAAAATATTGATAATCCTCATAAAGAAAATAAGAATAGTATTAAATTTGTGCTTTTAATTTGAAGATAAAGTTTAACTCCTAAAGGAGTGCTTTATTTTCAAGTTAAGAGTAGGATAGAATAATATTTATGTATACGGCGACTCTTGGGAGTTTGGTACCCAAAGGTATAAATTTTCTTGATATCAAAGTATATATGGATGTTAGTTCTATCATTTCAGTTTATTTGTGGAGTTGGTCTATTAGCATGTTGTGATTGCCTCCCAAAAAAGAAATTACAATGATGCACCAGACTAATTGTAATTCTTTTCGATTATTAGAATTACTTTGAGCTTTTTTAGCCTGTTGTCTCATACATGTTTAAGTTGCATTATCTAATGTGAGCATTTCTATTTATTGCAGTTGCTTATCCACTTCCTACTAAGTCTGTGTCTTTTCTTAATGGGACAAACTTAACTAAATTGAATCACACTAGTAATGGGAGTGTTAGAGGACAT
The DNA here is from genome assembly GCA_036172225.1 of Cryptocoryne crispatula var. balansae. NCBI lineage: Eukaryota > Viridiplantae > Streptophyta > Magnoliopsida > Alismatales > Araceae > Cryptocoryne > Cryptocoryne crispatula. Next base: position 44,471,159 of record CM069919.1, on the reverse strand, counting down.
ATGGTCAATGTATGTTTTGAGTCTCATCTGGTTTATGTTCCTTTAGATTCCTGGTGGATTGACTCTGGGTCTAGTGTGCATATTGTCACATCCATGCAAGGATTCTTGTTCCAAAGGCCGGTTAATGAGGGTGAGCAGTCTATTCTCCCGGGGAATAAGACACACTCGCAAGTTAAGGCTATAGGAACTTTTAGACTTATTCTGAGTAGTGGATATGTTCTAGACTTAAAGGATACTTCTTATGTGCCATCATTTAGTAGAAATTTGGTTTTAGTATCAAAACTTGACGGAAAAGGGTTTCATTTTAGTTTTGGTAACTCTTCCCTTAATTTAATTAAGGATTCAGTTGTTGTTGGTATTGGTAATATTTCTGATGGTTTATATAGATTGTGTTTTTTTTCTTCCATATAACATGTTCATGATACCTTACATACTTCAACTATGGTTGGCAATAAGCGTGGTAGAGTAGATGAAAAGTCATCCATGTTGTGGCATAGGAGATTAGGGCATATTTCATTAAGAGGCTTCAAAGAATAGTGAGAGGAGTCCTTCCTCCTCTTGACTTTAAGGACTTTGAGACATGTATTGATTGTATTAAGACAAAGCAGTCACACATGCCTAATAAGGATGCCACAAGGAGTTTTGGGATCTTAGAGATTATTCACACCGATATTTGTGGTCTATTTTCACCCTGTCTGACTGAAGAGAGGTACTTTGTCACATTCATAGATGACTATTCTACATTTATGTATCTCTACTTTATGAAAAGGGAGATGTTTTTGACATCTTTAAGTTTTTTAAGAGGGAAGTAGAGAAACAATCAGGTAAAATAATCAAGATAGTCAGATCTGATAGAGGTGACAAGTACTATGGTAGATATACTGACATGGGACAAAAGTCGAGACCATTAGCTCGATTCCTTAAGGAAGAGGGTATTGTACTGCAGAGTTCGTTGCATGTTATGAGGCTAGTGCACAAGCTATTCAGTTGCGGAATTTGGTCGACTTTCTACCTTTTGTGCACATTGTTTCGAGACCTATACAAATCTACAACGACAATTCCGCTGTAGTTTTCTTCTCTAAGAACAATAAGGCGTCTATGGGTGGTAGAGCCTTGGACATAAAGTATTTTGCTGTTAGAGATCGTGTGAGAAATCAAGAAGTGTCTATTAAACATATCGAGACAGGTCTCATGGTGGCGGACCCTCTTATGAAATTAATTCTTCATTGTTGTTATATTCTGCATGTTCTATTTGTATACATTTCAGTGATGGATTTCAGGTATGCAGAATGTAACTTAAAGTGGTGACTATTGAATAAACATCAGGTGTACGTTTATTTAGATAGCCATATACAGTGTTTGGTTATGGGAAAGTTGGTGGCACGTGGTACATGGAAGGTGGTAAGTGACTGAATGCATTTACCGCCATGACCTTTGTCATTTGACATATTATAACTTGGCAATTTGGGTTCCATCTATTATAGACAATGTGCTGATTTTTTGTTTTATTGCATGCGTGCATACCGGTTTTCTCGTTTCAAGCATGAGCCTGTGATGTCAAATCTTCTATAGTCATTTTTCAAAATTATATATATTAGTATTATATGTATAATTCAAAGAGAAGATTTGATGTATAAGGAACAAGATGGATCAAGTGGGAGAATGTTGGGTTAGCCCGATATTAATTAAGATGATCCACTTGTTATTGGACTCGGCTTTGCACACTATTAGGTCTATAAGATGGAACGTGGCTTATTAGGCTTAATCTCCTGTTAGGCCCAGGATCTTAATCCTAGTCAAACTCGGACTAGTCCCTCCTCTCTATATAAGCACAGGCAGGGCTGTGACTCCTCATACGGTTGCACCATACTGGCTCAATAGAGAGAGGAAACTAGAGAATCGCCTGAAGGAGACAGGCAATTCTTATCCAGCGGATCTTCCTCGTTCTTCGTCTTCCGCAGCACATGATGGAGTTTGGATCGTCGATAGGTATTCTTAAAACTCCAACATGGAGATCTATAAGGGCAATCATCTTTTGTGACTGGGATGCCAAGGAGTATAGGCTTGTAATTCCCAGAAGTATTTCTCTCGTATTTAAAATAAAATATCTAATTTGATTTACATTTGTGGATGCTAATTTATATAAGGATGCAAAACAAGGTACATTTGGTTTGAGTTGGACCATGTAAGTAGAATGACAAAGAAGACTGGAGTCAAAACCTACTGGTTCCTATGGTGGTTATCGTCAACAATACTATAGGTAAGTTCTGTTTTTAAGTATTGGATTCATCATCGACAATCCATTCATCAAACCAAAGTTTTGCTTTCTTTAGCACAAAAATCTACTAAAATCTTAGTCACCAGATCTAAAAATCATAGAATGAGTAGAAAGTTTGGTTAGACATGAGGTTGCGTGTAATAATAGTTTTATTTTGCATCTCAAGTTTTAGGGGGTGTTTGGTTGCATGATAATTTTTTGTACACTTTCATGATAAAAAATTGTATTAAAATAAAAAGTGAACCAACTCATGACATAAAATTATCATGTTTGGAGGGATGTGATTACAAAAAAGAGCAACTACCACGTATGACCAAACAAAATGGGGGATCACAAGAAAAAAGAAAGATGGGAGACCCTTTTTTTGTTTGAGAAAAAATCACTTTTAAAACTTAAAATTGTCATGGTTACCAAACACCTCTTTTAACAAGTTTTATTATAATTTTTAAAAATTAAAATAAAAACCTTCGTTATCATGCAACCAAACACCCCATTACGTATTCTTCGAAGTTTAGCGATTGTTTATCTTTAGATGTTATGATTATTCTTGTAGTTGTTCTATCCAATTTTATTTTTCCACTTATGTAAGTTGACTTAAACAAGTTGTGTAAGTTGACAATTTTATATTATTGGCTAGTTTATATTTTATTTTAATATATTTTTTTTCAAATAAAGTATATAAAAATTATTGTGTAACCAAATACCACGTTGGAAATTTGACTTATTTTTGGCGTGTAGTTGAGATAGGTTAACAGTGGATTAGGGGTGGGCACAAAACGGTTCAAACCGAGAAACCAAACCGAACCAGCCCATTCGGTTCGGTTTGGTTCGGTTTGGACCCCCCTTCGGTTTGGTTCGGTTTGGAAAATCTCCAAACCGATTTAAACCAAACCAAACCGTTTAAACTGATTTAATCAAAAAAATATAAAAAAACTATTATAGTATTAATAAAAATGATATTTTTATAAATTATATAATAAAATAATATTTATTTTCATTATTTTTAACATAAAAACTAGTATATATATGTAAAAACTAATTAATTTAAATATTTTTATTTATTTTCGGTTTAAACCGAACCAAACCGAATTGATTCGGTTTGGTTTGGTTCGGTTTGGGAGGGTGATTCGGTTTGGTTCGGTTTGGGAAAAAAATGGTCCAAACCGGACCAAACCGAACCGTGCCCACCCCTACAGTGGATTGATTTATCTCATGGGGAGGAAGTGAGAAGATTTTCTAAGTCTGTCACCATGGCATACTATTATTTTCTAAGGTTCTTTGTTATATTAACTTAATTTGTTTGTTGGTTTAGGTACTTGAAATAGATTATGAAAATGGTCGTACTGCTATCTTCAACAAAACTACAGAGTAGATGAGTTCACACTCAGACGTAAGCAATAGCTTTACATATTTCATTATTAGATTATTAGTGTGATAATCTTACTTTTAAGATAATAGTTTGAATGGTGCGAATAAAGAAAACTTTGATAAAAATGAAGAGTACTTTGTGTAATCTCGTTAGTGCTATTGATTAGTTGTGATAGAAAACATGTTCATATTTTCTTTACTACTCAAGTAATGTCATTGATGTGACGTTCAAAAAATGCGCAATTAAAAACATGTAATGTTGTCTTTATATTTTTATGTTAATTGCGTGTAACTTTGATTAATTAAGAAATTTGTATGATCTATGATATAAAGTCTGTGAAAAATGAAAGGCATCGCTCTGCCGTATAATAAAGTAGAAGTATTATTATATTATTTTTAATGATCGCACTTCTCAGGCAATCCTTTATCATGTCATTGGTTGGATATATGCATCATTATTTATAAAACTTACCTTTAGTAGTTCATATATAAATGTCGTGTGTGAAAACTATGACTAATTACATACAAGAACATAAATACAAAAATATAATATCTTATATTTAACATTGTTTGTTACAAAGTTGCACTGTGAGGGTCGGTGTAAGAGAGTACCATCAAGGGTCATTCGATAAATATGTTGTAACATGCCCTTGAAATCTAACGTGGGCAAGGCCGGGTTGGGTCGAGTCGGGTCAAGTTAATAATTTTTGTGGACTAAATCGAACCTAATCAACTATATTATATGGGTCTAGTCCCATCTCGGGCTGGACCCATCTCGGCCCATCAACACCCGTCCCCTCTCGAAAGGCTTCCGTCTAGATACACGAGGTATCCGATAAAGCACCAGGATAAAGGTAATATTTCACCAGCACAGATGCTAGGCAACATCCAAAATTACTCCATTAAAGGTAATAATTCATTAAACATAAAATAGGTTGATTAGAAGCCTTGACAAAGGACTGATCGAAAAATAGAGCTTTTTTTAAAGAGTGATAAAAAAATCATAGGTAAGGATCCAAATGAAATAGCAAATAGTGTCTCTCTGTCTGAAGACCATCACAAAGTTCAAATTATTCAAGTCTTGTGTCCTAAACAAAAATACACAAAAAATTCAAGATCAATGTGAAGGTCAACGCATCATTTGGGTTAAATTTTTTACAACTAGTTCATCTTATACGCTAGATTTTTGTTATTACTTATGTGTTTGTTGTTATATTAACGCTTTTTTTGCTTTTGAGAGCTCGAAAGATATGATGAAAAGAGTCATAATGATATATTCTATAAAACTACAATGCAAGTTAGTTCATTTTTATGCAAGCAATATGTATTTATATAATTTATTATTATGTTATTATTCTAATACTCTTCTTTGTGCTGAATGTTATAAAATTAGAAAGCCACGGTGAAAAATGACGAATATATAGTTCGTGTATTTAGATTTATAATGTCTCTCATTAGAGCTATTGATCAGTTGGGTTGGAAAATATAAACTAGTTCATGTTTTATTAATTTCTCGGACAAAGACATTGATGTGATTTTCAAACAATATAATTAAGTGAGATCTAATGTTATCACTACGAGAACCACCATTATTAGGGACGGGTTAACGAGGATGGCTTGACAAAGTTGTCCCTAATAAGAGACAGTGGCGAGGGCTGGAGTTAATAGATCGCCGAAAAACATGGAAAAAATTTGGAAAGTCTACTTCGAAAGGTCTTTAGCTACAGTTTTGCAAAGCCGTCGCTAACATATTTTACTTGAGATGGCTTACACCGTCACTAGTGACCCCAAGTCAACCATTCAATGATAGGATGGTAATAGCAATAGTCTAAGTCGTCTCATTAATTAAGCATATATTGACGATGACTTCGAAGTGATTGTGAATTATATTTCGGATTTAAAGATGCGTGCCCCCTTCCCTTTCTCTTATTTTTTCCTCCTCCTCCTCCTCTCTCTCACTCTTAAGACCATCCCCCCTCCCCACGTTGCCAGTTGTTCCTGTCATTATCGCCGATGTTGGTTGCCCACATCATGTTGAGCTTCTCCTTCTTCTGAATCCTCTCATGCACCCGACGTTTTCGAGAATTCCTCTCAAGACAAAGCTTCAACGTCATCGGTGCTCCCCGTCAGTCGCCACCGTCATTTCCCTCAAGTCGAATCTTTCCACCTTTAGGTATGTATAATCCCAAAACTTCTTTAAGATTGTTTAAGTTTGTTTATCGCATGTTTAATTAGGTGTTTGGATGCAAAACTTAAAGTTCATTCGAATGTGATTCAAAGTAAACACGCTAATTTTGTTGGTTTAAACATGTTAATTTGGTTCATTTAATTATGTTTATTTTCCTTTCCATTAAAGTCATGATTAACTTTTTTCTTTTTTCTTTCTTTCTCAATTCAAACTCTCGAGAATATTTGTCTTATAGGTTAGCATGATCTTAAACCACTTTCTACTATATAAACCCACAATATTCATAAATTTGTACAGTTTGTCCAAAAGTCATAAAATTTGTTAATACGTTGAAATTTATTTTGACAAAATACATGTTAGTGGAAAAGTTTGACAACACTTATTTGTCACAGTATTTGACTCGAAGAGAAGTATTTCTCTTTTTTCTACTATCATTCTAAGTAGATTCTAATCGGGAATATTTGCTTTGATGTGAGCCAAATTTTAGTAAGAAACAATATATGTGGCATTTGTTTTGGCCAAACTCTTAATTTCATGTCTAATTTATTTGTTTGTGATAAATTAAGTAGTTAATTTCATTAAGAAGTTTCAAAGGTATATTATATATGTTACTTCTATCATCTTTACATTTAAGAATTAAAAGGTTGAATCATGTAATTTATTTTAAAGAGATTTATTGATATGTAAAATATATATTTAGACTTAATTAAGATATAAAATCAAATAATCTAAATATACAAATATCTAACAAAATGTCAAAGGTGTGTTAAGCCAAAAGAAATGCAACCATAACCTGCAGGTAGGAATCTCATTTGAACAAGTCCATCTAGAAAGCCAGTTGTCAGTTACAAGCACTAGGAATAAGATTAAATGAGGTTCATCTAGTGTGGACATCATTTTTTTATTTGATCTAAATATCATAGGACACTTTTATCATGATGATTCATGAAGAACCTGATTCATGGAGAACCTCACCTGCACACTCAAGCTAAAACCAAACTCATCTAGTTGGCTACAAGAATAGACATTATCCGTGACAGAATAAAATGATCATCTCTAAAAATCTTACTAGGGCCGAACTTGACATATCAATCCCCAAAACACAAGGATTAGGCCAAAAAGACCTAAATGACTATAAAAAAGAGTTAGAATCCAAACCACGATCAATTAAGTCAATCCAAATCGGATTGGTTAAAATGGTCATAAAAACTCAAAAAAAAAAATCCAAAACACAGCCGATCAGACCAATCCAAAGTGTTTAGTATTGACTTAAACTGTCAAAATTTGACAGTCACATGACCCCAAAAAAAAAGAGTGGGAACCTAAAACATGACTAGTTAGGTCAAAGAGTTAGAAATAACTAGTTTAAATTGACCTAATCAACAATAAAACCCAAAAACGAAAAAAATTAGAACCCAAATAACGGCCAATTAAGCCAATTCAAATTGGTTACCATATAATATCATTCACTATCATATGATAAAAATTTTCTTTCAATTTTATTAAAATCTTACGACATAGAACCCTTGCAGACATCACTTCATCTATCATAATTTGAGCTTAAAGTTAATGTTCTGGTCACATTCTTTTTTCATCTTTTTGAATAATTGATTCAACACACTTAAATCAAGTGCTTAGATAATATTATCCCATCCAAATTAACTCATCTATTTTCTACTCATTGATTTTCGTTAAATTAGCAATACACATATCCTTTCTTAATTTGCTCATCTTAAAATGCTTGATCTATAAGTGTTTCTCCCCCGTTAACTTCTATTTATTTTTTCTTATGTCTAATTTATCAATATATATAAACATCATACACCATGATATATCATCTAGTCTTCATTAATTCATTTATCACTAATATAAAAAATAAGAACTTATCACATGCCCTTGATATTAGCCAATTATAATAGAAAAAAATCTCTTAATCTCTTCCAAATGTGTATATACTAGTAGTTATTTTGTTACGCATGTCTTCTATCACTTGTATATACCTAACATGTCTCATCTTTTACTATAACACATACCACAAAATATCTCTTGAAACTCTATCTTAAGTCCTTTTCATGTAAATAAACACTTTTTTAAAAAATTTCTTTGCATCTTGATATTTCTCTATCAAACTTCTAATAAAAAAATAGCTTCTATAGTAGATCGACTAGGAAATCTATCATGGTTGGTCTCAAGCTCAGATTGGAAAGGAAGAGGATTGTAGTAGGTGAGGGCCAGCGTAAAGTAAAATCACGTCTCACGATATGGATTCAAACGATATAGACATGGGGGCATACTCATCTAACGGTACATCACACCAAACCTCGGGTGTGGCGAAAAATACAACAAGGTTGAGGACATTCCCGGTATGTGACGCGTCACATAAACGTCTTAATGTGGTGCTAAATAAGAGTTTCTCACATTAAGAACGTGTGTGGAAAAAGAAGTTAGTCCATAAATATAAGTTCTCTAACAAACACAGAAGCAAATATTCTTTATTATAGAAAGAAATCAAGGATAGAGAAAAAAATAAAAGAAGAATAAAAATATGTACTTGGAATATTTGATTGTTTATAGAGAAACTTATGAAACTTGTTGATAGTACGAAGAGAAAAAAGATTAATATTATGTGTATCTAAGAAACCAAGTGAATATGAGACAAATGTAAAGAAGTAGGAAATACGAGTTATAAACTATGGTATACGTGAAAAGAGAAAAATAAAAATGGGATAGTCATCATTGTCGCTGAAATATTAAAGCATACAACTATTTCAATAAAAAGAGTAAGAGATTAAATTGGATTATAGTAAAATTGATCAAACAAAACAGATAATTAATATAATTAGCACATATACTCCACAAAATGAATTAAGTAATAAGATTTAAGAAAAATTTTAGGAGGATATGGATAACCTTACATAGAGTATATCAAATAAAGAAATTATATTTATTGGAGGAGATCTCAATGAACATGTTGAAAACAAATGCCATGAATATGAAAATGTTCTTGGAGATTTTGGATATGAAAATTTAAAAGAAGAAGAAAATATTTTGCAAAAGACGATACAGAATAAGAGATATTTGTATAAAAAATTGTCCAAGAGTGATAAAAACAAAACTTATGAATTGTACAAGATAACGAAAAATGAAGCAAAAAGAAGACTATTAAACAAGTAAGAGATGATGTTTTTAAACATATGTATGAGAAATTGGAAACTAAAGAAAGCAAACCATATATTTATAAATTGGAAAAAAATAAAAGAGAAAAGATCTCAAAACCATAACCAAGTCAAATATATTAAGAATAAAAAAATAAAATTTTTGATAAAAAACGATGATATCAAAGAAAGATGAAAAAAATATTTTGATATTCTTTTTAATGATAAATTTATTAAAAACATAGACGACATTGAGAATGTGACAATTTGAATTATATTAAGAGAATTCAATTTTAAAAAGTTAAAGAAATATTGAAGATGATGAAAGCAAGTAACACACGTGGTACCGATAACATTTCTATTGAAATATGGAAATGTTTAGAAAATTAAGGAGCGGAATAGTTAACTCAAATTTTTAACAAAATTCTAATATCAAAAAGAATGTCGAAGGAATAAAGAAAGACATCATTATACATATTTTTAATAAAAAAGAGATATTTAAAATTGTGCAAATTATAAAGAGATCAAGCTCCTGAATAATACTATGAAATTATAGAAAAGAGTTGTTGAAAAGTGATTACGGAATTATATAATTATTTCAGCTAACTAATTTAGATTTATGTTTGATTGATCTACAATTGAAACTATTTTTCTTATTAAAAGTTTGATAGATAAATATCAAGATATTAAGAAAGATTTACATATGATATTTATTGATGGAAAATACTATAATAGAGTTCCAAGAGAGATTTTATGGTAGGTTTAAAATGAAAGATAGTACATGTTAGGTATATACAAATGATAAAAGACACGATGAAGTGACCACTAACATATACACAATTGAAAGAGGTACAAGAGATTTTCCTATTTCAATAAAAAGCTTACATCAAGAGTTTACAATAAAATTTTCTTTTTGTATTAGTTATGAATGAATTCGTGAAGACTATACAAGATGGTATACCTTGGCGTATGATATTTAAACATAATATTGTATTGATAGATGAGACACAAGAGAGAATAGGAAGTTAGAATTGTGAAAAAAATATTTTAGATATCAAGGGCTTCAAGATAAGTAGAACTAAAATATCATTGCAAATTTAATAAAAACTAAAGAGAAGTAGGTGATAGTGTTAGTTTAGATGGAGTAATATAATCTCATAGAATCTAATAAAAGTATGTTGGATCAATTATTCAAAAAGATAGAGAATGTGATAACAATGTTAATTATAAAATTAAAACAAGTTAAATGAAATGAAAATTACCTATAAAGGTTCTATGTGATTATAAGATTTCACTAAAATTGAAAAAAATATCGTACAAGTATAAAACCTACAATGTTGTATGGTAGTGAATGACAGGTAATAAAAAAATACTTCTAAAATAAGTATTTGCTGAAATGAGAATGTTAAAATAGATGAGTGGTCATACTAAATTAGATATAATCAGAAATTAATATATTAGACAAAATATAAGAGTAGTGCTAATCGTAGATAAATTGAAAGATGGAGAATTGAGATGCTTTGGACATATTAAATGTAGATCTAAGGAGGCTTTAGTAAATAAAAAAATATTAAAATAACAAAAAATACGTGATAATTAAGTTAACTTGGAGATAGATAATTTTAATATGATTTAAATATTTTTGAAGAGTTAACTCAAAATCAACATAAATGGAGAAAGAGAATTCATATTGTCGACCTCAAATAATTTGAGATTAAGGCTTGAGTTGAGTTGAGTAGATGAGTTTTAAATGGACTAGGCACGAATCTAAATTAGTTAGCATAAATATTTGTACAATTCAATAATCGTCACTTAACAACTATTTTACAAAATTTTATAGTATGACTCAAAAGTTTTACCCATCTATACTTTGAGTAGTCTCTTATATCTCTTTTTTCCTTAAAATGAGCATGATAACACTCTTTTTCCATTTGTTCGACATATTCTTTTAGATTAAATTTTTGTTGAAAAATCAAGTTATTCATTCTAATCTTAATTCTTTCAAACATTTTTATAATTCAATAGGAATGTTGCCGAGGACATATACTTTGCTTGTTTTCATCTTCTTCGATACTTCTATAATTTCTAAAAATTTATTTATCGTTGTATAATTTAATAAGCTTTGTAATATTTTCTCTATCTTTCATATTTCTATAAAAAATGTTATTGAAAATAGTATCAAAATAACTTTTCCATCTTTATTTAATGTCATTATCTTTGATGGAAACATTTTCTTTTTTTATCCTTGGTAACTTGGTTAAGATCTTAGACCTTCCCTCTTTTATCATTGGTTCATCCTTTTTAATTTTCACCATTTTTCGAGAATAAACATTTCTTTTAAAAATGTTGTTTATCTTTTGATTGTAACATCAAACTCAACTATGTTGGCTTCTCAAAACTTCACTATGAATAACTTTACAATCTTTACAAAGAACACAATTAGACATTCTTACCCGAATGAAAGTAATTTGACATTTATTTTGTCTACTTTTAAATATTATTAAATAAGATGCTCTTTTGATAAAATAAATATTTATTATTATATGGTCGTAAACCATAGCAAAATCTAAGATATATTTTTTCATTTAAATTTTCATATCCAAACAAACATTCTCGTATCCATGACATTCATATTTGATATGTATATTGAGATCTCCTCTCATAAATATATTCTTTTTATTTAATATATTTCTGCATAATATCATCTATATCCTCTCAAAAATTTTCATTAATTTCACTTTTTAATCCCAATTGTGAAGCGTATACAATAACTATATTAATTATCTATCTTCTATAATCAAACTAAATAGAATCAAACCAAAGTGAAGCATACCACCCAAACCCAGCCAAACTAATTGGATTAGTTCAGTTCGTTTCACCTCAAACTACTTTGTATTGAAGTATATATAGATATATGTGATTCAATTCGTGTATTTGAATTACTTTTTATTTTACATATATATATGTTTAGTTTTTTTAGTTGAATCTAATAATGACACATGTATCTAGAATATTTTGTCTTAGCTTGACGATGGACCAACAAAACAGACTAGACCGCGTCAAATCATTCAGCAACTGGTTGATTATTTCACTCAATAATTAAAGGCAGATACCCTCATTGATGTTTCAGTAACTATGCTCTGATTTTCAACCCGGGGATTTAAATAGCAATATGAAGAACTATGTTCATACCAGTTACACAAGCTCTGAATACAATAGAAAATTGAAAGTTTAGATCAAAAAACGTCTAAATCAGATACATACTGAAGGAAGAAAATGTCAGGCAGAACGAGGATTCAGAAATGCAGCTTGTACTTTTAAAGTTCTTATTTTGCTCGTGAGAAGATACACAAATAATATGAATATATATCCAAGTTAAAATAGTGTCATTCAACCGAATTTGAGTTTCCGCAAGAAGGAAGAAAATGTCAAGCAGGATGAGGAATCAGAATCGGCCTTCAGACTCGTGCACAGGTTCATCGTTCATGTATGCAGTAATATAAAAAACAGCGGTGAAGTTTCAAAGAGGACTTACGTCGAACACAACACAGACATGCGAATGTACTTCCACATATTACACGAGAAACGGCCGGGAGGCCGATCACTCTGATTCCTCAAAGGATGCCTCCGCCCTCAGCAGGACGAACCCGACTGCGACGCCGACGAGGACGAGCCCGTTCATGATGGCCGCGATCCTGAAAATCTCTGCCGCGGCGTTGCAGGTGGAGGAGAGCGCCCCTCCCTTGCCCTCGGCCCGCGACGGCGACCGCAGGCCCGCGACGACCCTGGCGAAGGACCGGTCGGCGCACTCGGGGAGCCCCAAGGAGGCTACGTTGTTGTGGGCCTTGAGGCCGCCGAAGGAGCTCAGTTGCCCGACGTAGGTGATGCCGGACTTCCTCCTCATGGAGCAGCTGGGGCCGGGGCCCAGGGCGGCCACAGCCGGCAAGGTTGCCGCCGAAGAGAGCGCCGCCATCTCCGACGAAACGCTTGGCACACAGTCTGGAGAATCGGAGGGGAGCTGCGAGGTGGGAGATGCGGAGAGGGAGGCGGAGGCGTTTAAAGGAGAGGGGTTGCAGACGAGATAAGGCGGGAGGTGAGATGGATGGCTGGTGGAGAGCGGATATCATATCCGCTGGCTGGTAGCTCTTAGCTTCCTTCCAATGCCGACCAAGTAAACTTGCGAGCGGGGAGAGAACCTGCGCGAGGGAGGAGAAGGTAACGTCACCGGAGATGGCCAGCATCGCGTATATGTTTGGCTGGGATTTTGAAGATTTTAGTCCTTAAAATCTCTTACATCACAGTTCCATTCAAACATATATTATGTATTTTTTATTTTGAATTTTAATTGTTTAATTTAAAATTTTAAATAAGAAAAAGATAGACTTATACACATAACTTCACTCTTAATTTAGAGTATGTTTGGTTGAGATTTCGAAGATTTTAGTTCTTAAAATCTCTAACATCACGCGATTCCATCCAAATATATATCGTATCCTTTTGACTTTTGGATTGTAATGTTTAAGTTTAGATTTTTTTAATAAGAGAGAGATAGACTTGTATACCGACTTCACTCTTAATTTTTAAAAATTATCAAGAGATAAATTATATAAATAATCATTTATTGTATAATTTAAAATTTTAAAAAATAAAAAATAAATATTAAATATACGGTTTCCCTTATAATCTCAATACATTTTATTTAATTTTTATCATTTAGATTTAAAAAAAGAGTAAAAGGTGGATTAGATCATTAAACTAGCTTTGGAATGGTCTCCCCCGATAATTATCTAGTAGTCTTTTCTTTCATGATAAAAATAAGTAGTGCCTTATTTTATCATTACGTGGATGCATATATAAATTTAGAAAATGTTACGGGGGCATATCTCTATAATTCTTAAAATTTTTGTCACTTTTTCGAACAAGTTATCTAAATAAAAATATTGTAACCAAACATCCCCCGTTAGACTTTTTCGGTTGCTGATCCATTGATCCAGGCTTGGACATGCAACAGGTAAATTTTAGTAGCAAAAATTATTTGTTACTGATTCTGATTCTGATACGAGAAGATATTTTGATTTCAATCATAATTGAATAAAAGTTATCATATTCTACTTTCTCTTATGTGACTCGAATCGAGTTCCAAGAAACACTATAACAAATCATGGTACTAGCGACAGGTAATAGCGACGACTTTGAAACACCGTCGTCACTATAATTATTCACCACGGCCTAAAAACCCCATCACATTTATAAAAGAACTAACAATAGTTAGACAATTGCCATCATCACTACACAAGAACTAGCGACGATTAAGAAACGTCATCACCACAACCCATATTCACGATAGCTTAAGCCGTTTTGACAACAATGTAACAAGTTTGATCAACGATATCGACCCTATTTTTCTGGTAGTGGCTACAGCTAACGAGCCATCATGACTATGATTTGCTGGCTATGGCTAAAGTCATTGTCAGTGAGAACAGTCAACTGTTCAATGATCGAGTCACATTGGTGATAGCTCTAGTTTCATTTCAATAACCCACTCAAATCCATTTCTTCTCCCCCCCCCACTCACTCTCACAAAATTGTCCCTCTCCCTCTCTCTCTCTCTCTCTCTCTCTCTCTCTCTCTCTCTCTCTCTCTAGCTTGGTGCTGATGCCCTTGTGTACATTGCAAGTTGCTCGCCGCAACCTCCATCGACACATCATCGTTGTCATCACCTCCTCAGATCTCCACCAAGCTAGGTGTTAACCTAGATCTTTAAACTTAACAAACTTAGGTAGTTTAACACTATATCTATGCTTATGTTTCTCAATGTCCTTGGGATAGAAGTAATCAACACATTTTAATGAAATAATTACAAGCACATTATCACATCTTAGTTTAGCACAATAACAATGAATAAGTATTTTGAGTACATTTTTAATATAAGTCATACATGGCAAATAAAAAATATTGTGCACAATTCAAAATAAAATTTTAATTTAAAAACATTACCAAACACCACTCTACAATTTTAAAAAATGGTATAAGTTCTACCAAACACACAAAGTCAATGTTTGTGTAAATCTAAATTTAAAACTAAAGAAGAAGATGATATTTTTCAAAAAACTATATGAATTAAGAAATGGCAACCAAACACCTTTTTTATTTGGTTTTATGAAATTGTTTTCATAAAGAGAAAGTCCCTTTATTGAACAATTCAAAATAGGTCAATTCAAACTAGTTTCTAGTTTAGAGTGATTTAAAAAGTCGTAATGCTAAAAAATGAGATAGAACCCAAATGATGACCAGTTAGGCCAATCCAAACCGATTTTTGGTTTGGATTGGCTTAAATGACCATAAAACCAAAAAAATGGAGATAGAACTCGAATCCTCGGCTGGTTGGGCCAATCCAAACATGTCATATTTTGGGTTATACCTCCCTTTTTTAGTTTTATGGTCATTCAATCAACTGATTTGGATTGGCCTAACCAGTCATTTTTTGTTCTATCTTTCTTTTTGAGTTTTTTGGCTATTTAAGCCAATCTAATTTGGAAACTGATTTTGATTAGTCTGGTTAAGCCAATCCAAATCTATTTCTAGTTTGAATTGACTTAAACAAACATAAAACCCAAAAAAGGAGATAGACGATCGGTTAGCTAATCCAACCTAGTTTCTTGTTTGGATTGACTTAAACAGTCATAAAATTTCAAAAAAGGAGACAAACAAAAATTGGTTTGATCAGACTAATCCAAGCTAAGTTTCTAGTTTGGATTAGTTTAAATGGTCATAATACCCATAAAAAGAGATAGAATCCAAAATTGGTCCTCCAAACTAGGGGTGGGCACGGTTCGGTTTGGTCCGGTTTGGACCGTTTTTTTTCCAAATCAAACCAAACCGAATCACCCTCCCAAACCGAACCAAACCAAATCAAATCAAATCGGTTTGGTTCGGTTTAAACCGAAAATAAATAAAAATATTTAAATTAATTATTTTTTACATATATATACTGATTTTTATGTTAAAAATAATGAAAATAAATATTATTTTATTATAAAATTTATAAAAATATCATTTTTATTAATACTATAATAGTTTTTTATATTTTTTTGAATAAATCGGTTTAAACGGTTTGGTTTGGTTTAAATCGGTTTGGAGATTTTCCAAACCGAACCAAACCGAAAGGGGGTCCAAACCGAACCAAACCGAACCGAATGGGCTGGTTCGGTTTGGTTTCTCGGTTTGAACCGTTTTATGCCCACCCCTACTCCAAACTAGTTTCTAGTTTGAATTGGCTTAAATGGTCATAAAACCAAAGAAAGAAGATATAACCCAAAATATGATCAGTTAGCCAATTCAAATTGGTTTCCTATTTGGATTGGCTTAAATGGCTTTAAAACTCTAAAAAGTAGATAGAAACAAAAATTGGTCTGGTTAGGCCAATCCAAAATGCCCTAATATCGAGACATTTTGATCTAAAAGTAACCCGAATGGTTGAAAGGATTTTACAGAGCGGCGTGGAATGACAGATTTGACTTTGGAATAATGTACACTATACCAAAGTGCCCCAACATTAGGGAGCTAAAAGCCAAATTTTCGTCTTGTTAGTCCCATATTCACATAGCTTTTCATGCATTGCATTTAATGGGTTGGAGGTTCGTCAATATTGAGGTGTTTTACCCCTGCATATTATATTTTTGAATTTTGAAGATTGTTCTTCATGTGACTATAAAAGGGACCCATTCTCAATGTCTTAAGGGTTCTCATTTCACTCTCTTTTCATCCTTAAACTCCCCACAACACCCACACATATCCACCAACTCTCCAAACACCCTAAAGAATCCCTCCAAGAGATCCTAGAGAGCCCCAGTTGCTTCCTCACCTCTCTATAGCTTATCCCTCAACTTATGGAGGTTCCTCAATCTATTCTACTTCAATCCACATCTCTTTAGATCCACACATTTTTGAGTGAGAGTAGAGACCCCAAGAGCTCCCTCAACACCCCAAAGTTTGTGCACAAGCCCAAAATGGAGCAAGGAACAACGTCCACCATCACCCATTCAACCATGCTTTGTGCCCCATCGAAAGGGCACCAAACTTAGTGCCCAAATAATAGGGCACTAGAATTTCCAGCTAGGTCCACTTCCAATCATTTGTTAGTTCTATCTGTTCTTTCGATTTCTATCGTTTCCTTTACTCTTTACTTGTATTTTAACATTATCTTGTATACATTTAAAAATCTAACTCTTTTTTTCATACATCTTAAAACACTCAAAAAATAAAGGTTGAGATTCAATTTAATCCGGTTCATTCTACTCCTTTTGTCATGTTATGTTTATTTTGATTATGGTTACTCCACTTTCTTTTAGTTCTAATCTTTCTTCACATGTTTCTTTTTTCTTTCAAACATTGTATGAGGAATTGTTCAAAGCTAGCTACGCTCACACTAACTTGTTCAATAAAAGAGATCTTCTCAAGCTCCTTCTTCTTGACTGACCGGAGAGAAGACAATTGGAACTCACAAAGCATGTCTTCTCGCACGTGCATGTAGGTCAACATTAAATTTTTTATTTACGTTCGAAACTCATAGTTTTTGGCGACCACATCTAAAACACACCAATAGTTTTACACCATTTTCTTCTTTCCCTTCCTACCCCGTTTCTCACCACTATCCTCTCACACCCGAACCCATCCTCTACTTCATGCATGACATCGATGGTTGAAAGTTTGAGAAAGTGGTGTTGAGAAGTGAAGTCTCAAAAATCTCATCCACATATTTAGCAACCATGGTGGGACCACTAATGCTCAAGAAGTTTCTTTTTTAACCCTCTTCATCCAATTGAAAAACCTTTTATCACTTTAGTTCTGGCATAAACCATTCTTTTTTCTCTTAACTTTATCTATGGAGAACACTCCCTTGATTCCCACATGAATCTCATCTCATTTCTAAGCTTGTTTTTCGTCAATTTTTTATGTTGTTCCGATCCCTACACGTACCAGTTTATTCAAGACTATTTCTAAACTCCTAGGCAACCCGAAGATAGGCTCTAGTGCCCTGATACCAGGGCACCCAATGCTCCAAAATCAAGGTGCTTTGGTCCTAAGCCTAGCATGCTCACTTTCCAATCGGCACTAGTGTGAGCCCCTTTGCGCTTTTTGTCTTTTTTATTGTTATAGCAAGCTTACCTTAGTCTTTTTTATTGCATATCACTTTTATCCTCACTAAAGTTCCATTATTTTTGGTTTATAAAAAGGAGTTGCCACTTTTATTCTGTACACACTAACCAGGAATCACTTCTATGCTAAAAATGTCCAAGACCCCACCACTGCTAAGTAGAAGCATCCAAGACCCCACCACTTCTACCTCATCTATGGCCAACTAAAGAGAAGGTTTGAACCTACATAAATCTCTCCACTCACACATGTTAGTTTTTACTTTAATATACATTTGAAACCCATGGTTTCTAGAAACCACTTCTTATTTCTTAATAACCCGATCTTTGATCATCTTTCCTTCTGAACCAACTCTCCAAAGCCTAAGTGACACCGAGGTTAGAACATTTGGGGTTCTTTGAAGTTTGGGGTGGGTCCAAATTCATATTTATAGACATAAAATAAAGGCAACCTTTTAAAAATAAAGAAACAAAAAATGGAAAAGACCATAAAATCTTCATTTTTTTATAAGGTGGCCTAAACCAACTTCTATTAATGTAGAAAAGAGTACAAGTAAAGTAAAATTAAAAAAATAAAATTACAAGATATAGTTCATCTACCAAGGCAGTAGAAGAGCAAAGGAAAAGACTACGCTAAAAATGAATGAAAGGTCGAAGTCTATCCCTATATGTGATGCATCTGAATAACCGCTAAAATGGGCCAATGACCAATCTTTAACCAATGTACACATCAATTAACAATGAAACTTGGATTCACACAGTGTGCCTTAAAAATTCTTCCATTTCAAGTCCTCCATATTGATCCAAGCATGGCCAAAAGAATGAGCTTTCAAACATTTATTTCTGTAGGCCAATGGTTTAGCTAGAGTCATAAGTATAAGAGAGATATAGTGCTAGCCGCTTTCATCTACTAGATCTTCCAACTCTTGAAAGGCACATGCCAGAGATAACTAATGATCACACTTTTAGAGTAAATGGTCAATATTTTTATCCCTACAACCACAAAACGCATAAATTGTGGACGTGAGAGGAAAAATCATCCCTACAACCACAAAACGCATAAATTGTGGGAGTGAGAGGAAAAATCTTCTTGAGGTGACATTTGATAGGGAGTTTGTTTCTGCTAATCTTCCATGAGAAAAACCTAATTTTAATGGGTAGTAAGGCATCCAAATTGCATTGTGCCGCTGGACCACCATGCTCCCTAAAGACAATTTACATATAACAAACTTAACAGTGAAAATGGATTCAGAGAGAGGTAGCCACATAAGTCTATTTGTTTGATTCTCAAAACACCTTCATTGCCTAAGAAGTAATAGCATACTAAAGAGATCATTGATTTTCTTCTCTTGGAGTTTTTTTTCCTATAAAACAGAGACATCATTTTGACTTATAGTCCCAGTTACAACTGACCATTGCTTAAGTTGCATCTAATATTGAATAAGTTTAGAAACATGCTTGTTAGTAAAATATTGTAAACACACAATTTTGGTTTAGTTGGAGAGTTTAAATTCTTATTTTTATGAAGTATATTTGAGTATTTTTTCAAGAGAACTAAGTTTTTCGAAAATCGGTTCTTCGCTGTGTGTTTCGGCCAAACTGGGCCTAGTGCCCCCTTAATGGGGCGTTTAGACCATACCAACAGTAGGGTGCCAGTGGAGTACCTACAACCTATCAGGCTAGTTTGACAGGTTAAAAGGACATGTCTGCAGGTAAAGTTACCCTCTTTTTGGCTATAAAAGGATCCCCATTTGAAGGGTTTAGGACACATCAAGGATGTCCCCCACATCCTCTCATCCACCACTAATCATCCTAATCTTTCCAACCCATCTCCAAGCTCTTAAACCATCCTAAAATTTTCTTCTAAAACCCAAAAAACCCACAGTTTCTTTCTTGAAGGGACAATCTAGCAAAATAAAGTTACTCTTTTTTGAGCTGTAGAAAGACCCCCATTTAGAAAGTTTAGGTGATTTCAAATCTGCCTCCCACTTCATCTCATCCACCATCACACCTCCAAGGCCTCACAACACCTCTCAAGCCCTTAAATCATCCCGAAACCCTCTTCTAAAAAATAAAAAACCCCTACTTTTCTTCTTTAAAAACATGTTTTTTTTACTTTGAAAGCCTCTACAATCTATTTCTCATACATCTAGTGCCAAATCATCTTCTTACTGGCTTCTATTGTGTATTGGCTTCTTGGAGAAGGTCCCTTTGCTTCTTGGATGTTATCCAACACTCCATGACGACGTCGCGAAGAAGGAAAGAAAATCTGCCGGGACCAGTCCTTAGTGCCCCACCAGGGGACTCTTTGAGTTTGGTCAACGTGCCCCACCAACAGGGGGCTAGTGTCTCGTTAGTGGGGCACTAGCAGGGGCAGACCCCGCTTTGCACCTTTTTGAGTTTTTTACCCTTCTGATCGATCCTTTACTTTTCTCTTTCATTCTAACTTTCATTATCATGACATTAGCATGCATTAGGCTATGTATTTGCATCTTCATACATCTTTAAAAATGTATCAAAAATAGGGGTTAAGATTTAGTCCCAATCCGATTAGTATTTTGCATGTTTGAATTCAAAATTGAGAATGATACTATGCTTCCACTAGAACTAATGATGTTTTCACTTGTCTCCATATTTTCTTATGAATATTTTTAGGTAAATCTGGCCGAGGTGAAGCTTCAGACAGATCGAAGAAAGAATTTACTAGAAAGCTCTCTTTTTTCGGCCAGCCAAGAAAGGGGAAGTCAGAACCTAACAATCTCCATGCTTCGAAAAGTACGTCGGTCATCTTCATTCTCCCTTTCGTTACTTTTCATTCTACTTCATTTTTAGAGTCTTTGACTCTTAGCAACCACTTACATCCTACCTACCAAATCTCCAAAGAAAGCATAGGGTTACAAAAAAAAGGAGATCTAGATTTGTTTCGAGTGTCCACAAATATGCCTAGTCCAATGATCCAACCAAAAGAACGTTCTCAAGCCAATCTCTGACTCAATAGAAGAGGATTAGAAGAATTCCAAGTGACGAAGGATGCCATGCCAAATACTAGAAATTATGTCTCTACTCCTAAAATCTTTAATCACAGGCCAACATATCCACTACCGTACTTAAAAAGGCACAATTCTTACCCAGAGAACATCCCCCTTTAGATTCAACTTCCACAACTATTTGGTGAGAAGATCCGTATTTATATACTTGAAAGGAACGAGACCCACTCCCCATTCCTTAATAGATTTGAACACATGGATCCATGTAATGAGATAGAGTCTCTTCTTGCCTTTGTTACCTTGCCAAAAGAACCTAACTCTGGTGCTTTTCAACTTGTTACAAATGCTCTCGAAAATTCTAAGGACAGAGAAGCAAAACAATGTTATACTTTTATAATATAGATTTGGATAAAATTTATTTATCACGGGTGGAAAACATTTTATTTTTTCATCATTGCAGTTTGTTCTTCATCTTCTGAACTTTGCACTTCCAATCCTTGCTTTTAGTCCGTTGTCTGAAAGAGGAAGCCCAATATATTTTATTGAAAAAGATGTCCAAGACATGTTAAAGATACTTTGAATCATACTTTCTTATTTTCATTCACATTGAGATCGATAAGTTCACACTTCTCCCCATTTATCTTGACACTTGTAACAAGCTACAACATAGAAAACAATATCTTAAGGTAACACTTGTTGATATTCACCAAGAAAAATGACAAAGTGTTGTTTCCAAATTGAAGATGGGTGACTCATTCCTTGTTGGTCAACACCTCAATATCCTCTATCAAACTTATATGCTCATCATTCTCCCACATATTACTAAGAACTTGGCCAACTGGGAGATTGGGTCTCTTAGCTTCATACCTCTCGATAAGGCAAGAAAATTAAAATCTTTTCTATTAATATTAATAAAAAATGAAGTGAGCTGACACAATATTTGATTCACATAAACCACTTATTGTTGAATCTTATTAATTGCATGATTCTGAATAAAGAAGACCCTCTAACTCTGTTGTACACTTTTCTCAAAGTCTAGTTTCACTAGGATACACTCATTTCTTTTCTATATCTGACCATGTAAATATTTATGAGTCTTCATAGAGTTATCCAAAATATATTTATTTAGAATGAAAAGTAGACCGAGAGGAATTAGTTAACTTGTCTATGACCCTGCTGAGTCTACAAGCAAGGACTTTGGAGACAATTTTGTATACGACCCTGGTGAGTCTGTACCCCTCCCATAAGGTCTTATTCAGTTAAATGCTGACACTAACAAATGGCGATGTCCATGAAATTTAGCTATGATTCTTAGTCATAAATACAAAAGCCTAGCCATTAGATGAGATATATAACAAGTTTAATTATAATTAGTCAACAGAGGAAGGTCATATCTCTAATCATATAAATTTTTTGTTGAACAAGAAATTAAAAAATAATTTATTCGCATAAGCAAGCCACCTTCGTAGAAGAGCATCGTCTACGAGTGCTTATCTTTTTTTTGGTCACCATGGCCGAACGGCCAACACCCGCGTAGCACTGCACGGCGACGCCGGCTCAATCCCTACAAGTAACCATCCCCCCGGGGATGGCGGACTCAGCAGCCCTCGAACCCCCGCCCTCCACTTTAAGAGCAGGAGGTCATGCCAAACGACCTAGGGTCGTTCCGTGTCTACGAGAGATTATCAATACTTAAATAATAGAGCTTTTAATATAAATAAGTAGATTTTCATGTTCACCAAGACTTAACTGATAAGAGAAAGATTAGATTGAAATGTGTAGACTTATGTCCACCGTAACATGGTCTACTTGACGAGCAAATATAAATGTTGCTTTTGGAAGCCTCTACCAAGACAATAAGATTGGGAATCCATTGGAGAAGAGCGTGGATAATCTCAAGAAAGAGATCACATAATTATTCTGCAAGGTGGGTAAGTGGTTATGTATCTTCTTATCCATAGGGTTAAGTTTGTTTTGTCTTAGTCTAAAAATCTGAACACTTAATTTCATATTTATTCTCTTAATTTGTGGTAAAAGTGCTCACTTTCATCAAGATACAAGTGATTATGTGTTTGACAAAACACCTTGTTAAAATGATATTTTATAGAGTTTGTTTTATGAATTATCAAAATCAATGTCTTAATAAAAATATAGTCTTACACCCTTAGAGATAGCCGTAGTTAATCTTAAAAATTTTGAATAATTATAAATACTAATTCAATATATTAGTATTCTTGATATAATTATTTATTGGGTCCGATAAATACATCTCCATCTTCCAATAAAAAAAAATAAGAAAATAGAAGCATAAGAAGCACTTAACGTTGCTGGTGGCTCGTCGGCCGACTGGTTGGTGTTACAGAGAGCACTTCACACTTTCAGTGGCAAGATAGCATATGAATAAAAAGGAAAGGTAAAATTGTCATCTTAACCCGCTCAGAGGCTTTTTTTAGACAATATATGTTAATTCAGAAATATTTTCAGATATTTTTTCAAACATTAAAAAAAATTTAATCTCCGGCCCTAACAGAGACTAGACATACATTGAGCCCGAAATTTTTTTTTTAAAATCAGACCATATCCTTCCGGATCAGATGAAATCCAATCAGGTCATTCCATTTCTTTTCTCTGTATTTTTTTGTTTTTAATTTTGTCAAAATTTGGAATTTAACTTAACTAACTACTCCTAGGTGTATAAGGACATTATAACAACAATATTGTACATAGTTAAAAACAAATTTGAAGTGATTGAGCATAAAATGCTCACACTAACGAATGTTAAGGGGCCTTTTTCTGGCGACGACTGACCCATTTCAAAGTACTCGTACATACAGTAACAAATGAACTAATACACTCGACAAATAATTTAAAACTTGACTCGATAAAAATTTGACACGACTTATTTATTATATTAAATGAATAAACTTGAACAAAAGAAATAAAATTTTACTCATTAAATAAGTCGAATTCGAATAGGCTTCTACTCGCATCGATAAATTTACGAATAACTCGATTAAATATTTTGTTAAATTTTTTATTTTTAAAATATATAAATAATAATATATTATTATCATTTATATATATATATATTAAATAATTTAATTTAATTAAATTTTGTAAATAAAATAAATTTAAAATTTTACGAATACTTTTTTATTAATTTTAAATTTTATAAATAAATTTATACATAACTAATTTGAATGTGAATTAAACTTTAGTCTAGAGCTCAAATTCGACTCGACTCTATTATTACACGAATCAAATTTGAACCAAAATGTAATATGTTTGTTCGAATTTAAACTCGCCTGAAATAAATGAATCGAATTTGAACAATATCATTCGATTATGCTCGGTTACACCCCTCCGTGCAACTTGTTAAGCCCTGTGCCCTGCCTTCTGCTCTGCCTACCGTCTCGACGATGTTGCGCTTGCTGTCGCGCGGGCACCGCAGCCGGCGCAGTCCCCTCGCGCGAGCCGCCCACCGCAAGGCAGCGAAGCCGCGTCCCCCTCCGCCCCCGCCGCCACCGCCCACCCCGCCGAAGCCGCCGCAGAAGCCCGTGTCCCGCACGCTTCACGGAATCACCTGGCAGGATCCGTATAGCTGGATGGCCGACCTGCAGGACCGTGTCGCCATGCGCCACATGGACATTTACATGGAGCAGGAGGAGAAGTACACCGAGGCCGTCATGGCGTCACTTGGCGCCGAGCGGCTCCAGCTCAAACTCCAGGCGGAGATGGCGGCTCGCATGGCTTCTGACCTCTGCACCCCGCCCGTTCGGTGGGGTCCTTGGCTGTACTATCGCCGGGTTGAAGAGGGGAAGCAGTACCCCTTGCTGTGCCGACGATCGGCCAGTATGAACGAAGAATTCATATCCTATAATGCCCCTTCTGCAGGCTTCGACTTCAATGCTGGGAAGCGGATAGAGCAAAAGTTGGTTGATTATAACTGCGAGGCGGAACGTTTCGGAGGTAATTATAAAGTTAAAATACCAAAATCTTATCCCTCGTGTTGAAGGATAGTGAAGAAACAACATCCCTACTGGTGAAGACATGGCCTGTATCATGCTCATATAACCTGATATCTTTTTACAAAGCTCCCTAGTTTATGAATACACAGTTTTTGCTCCTCGGATAAATTTGTCAAGAGTCTAAATGGCTTGTAGATGCGAAGCATTGGCACCCAAAAGCCTTTATACGTTGGTAATCAGGTACCTTGTTGAGCAATTTTATATAAGGAACTTCTCCTTTTAAAGATGAAGAAGGCTGCCGGTTTATAAGATAAGTTGCAGTCATAACACAGTCGCTCCAAAAGAATTTAGGTAATTTGCTTGAAAATGAAGACTTTTAGCAACATCAAGTATATATCTGTGTTTTCTCTCCACAATCTCAGTTTGCTGAGAGGTAGTTCATGTAAAATACCATGTAAATGTATGTAGTTCTGTAACTCAATTGAGAAAAATTCAGAACGGTTCTGATTTTCTTAACAACAAACCGAAACTAGCTTAAGCAAAAAAAATCTAAAAGAATGCTAGTAACACGATATTTGAATTTCCCAAGATACACCCACGTGAACTTTGGTAAAATTGTCAACAATTGTCAAGAAGAACCAGACACCAAACCTTGAAGTAACATAATAAAGGCCTCAAACATCAACATGTAAAAGTTCAACAGGAATTTTTGTACAGCTAGAACTCAAAACAAAAGTTAAATGTGTTTGTTTGCCAATGGGACAAACAATATAGCTAAAATTTGGGTTGAGTCTGCAGGTGGCGGAATTCTACAAAACTGCTAACCGAGCATCTGAGAGATGCCTGAAATGCCTATGCCAGACTTCAGTAATCAGTACTATCAGCAAGATCTGAATACACAAACATACACTATGTTGTCAGAGGTGTGAGATACAAGAGTTGAGGGTTTTTTTTTATTGTTAATGGATATTTATAATAATAATGGATATGCTTGTAATCTAAAAGTGAAAATAATCCATGGAATACAAATAAAAAATACAGGAAATATTTATAAGAATGCAGACTATATTTTTAAAAATATTTTTAATAAAAAACATAAAAGACAATACCATGAAAATTTATAAAAAATGAAGAACATAAAAGGCATTACCATAAAAATAACACCAAAAAAAGACATACTTTTTAGAAGTAATCTTTGAAACAACTTTGGAACTAAATTAATCTGTCAACAACAAGTCCAAAACAACTAACAATAACAAGTGTAGAGAACTAAATAAATTTAAGTCCCAAAAGACTAACAACTCCAAGTAAGAGGAATAAATTGGTTCCTTGAATAACAAGAATATATTAAAATAAAAATTAAAACCGAAATAAATAAGATAAAAATAAAAAACTTTAGAAAATTGTACCTTTTTGGTGAAAATGGTTTTTCCGACGAACTCCACCAAAGCGGAGTAAACCGAAACCTTTATTAGGGATAATGTATTCGAAAAGAATAGAAATAAGGATAAAAAAATGAGAATAAACTAAAAGTAGAAAAAATCTATCGAAAACAGGTTCTCTGGCAAAGAAGAGGACTTTTGATGCAACATGCTTCTCCGGTGGTGGCGAGCGGTTGCTTCTTTGGCTAGGGCAACGGCAAAACAATCAGTGGCTGAGGGCTTCTTCGGGCATGAGCGAGCGAGCGAGAGAGAGAGAGAGAGAGAGAGAGAGAGAGAGAGAGAGAGAGAGAGAAGGCCTAGGTGATTGAAGTGCTTGCCTCTAATAACATAGAACATACAAACTTCATTGCCTGGATTGAAGTGATATAGGCCACCTTGTTCAAGGCTCTGCCTAATCATCTTCTTGGTGAGGTCTTGTATAACAAAGTGATTTTTGAATAAAGTTATGAAAAATTTACTTCTTGGGTTAATTGACTGACAGATAGGACTCTAAAATGTGATTTTGGGTCATGGAGAACATTGGTCAATTAAATGTTCTTTGTTAATCTAAATGATCATGTTTCTTCAACCAACAGCTTGGTGTTGTTTCAAAGTAGAATACTCTGGTGCATATTGGAGGCTGACTGGCTGAGTTAGAAGAACTAGCATCAAGCGTAATGTGAGTTGATGCTCTAGAATCCAGTATCCAAGGGGCTGAAATTGATACATGATTGCCTACCATGTTTACTTTATGTTGTTCGGTTATATTGGCATAATTCAGAAGGTTTAAGAGCTACGTATACTGATCGGAATTATTCTTGCTATTTGATTTTCTCACATTTTTATAATGTGGTGGAAATCCGATTAATCTATAACATTGTTCTCTGGAATGTCCATTGAGATGACAATATGAACATTGCTCCTTTGATTTTACCTGTTTATAATTATCAAACACCTTTGCTGCCAATGCCGGAGATTCTTGACTGATTGGAGCACAAATGCTTCATTGGGCCTCATCCTGAAGAACAAGTGAATATGCTTTCCAATTGAGAGTAAAGGCTCCATTAACAGAATTTGGCTTTGTACATGAGAGTATGTATCATTTAAGCCCATCA
Organism: Cryptocoryne crispatula var. balansae; assembly: GCA_036172225.1. NCBI lineage: Eukaryota > Viridiplantae > Streptophyta > Magnoliopsida > Alismatales > Araceae > Cryptocoryne > Cryptocoryne crispatula. The sequence goes on along the minus strand of CM069919.1, from coordinate 44,443,524 downwards.
ATAACTGAACTAAATGCTTTCAATTTTGTAAAACTATCTGCGTTTCTTGCTCGAATTGGGTCAGTTCAACCCAAAATTCTTTCAAGATTGTGTAATACCTTGTTACACAGTCATTGTTCTATCGAATAAGAGCAATAAATAGTTTAAGTGAGTAAATTTTTGGACCATTCAATGGTGAGAACCATTCCTTTAAATCACTCCAAACTTGTCGTGTAGTTTTAGTATATAAAACCAAGGGAATTAGATCTTGTTGAATCGAATTGACTAAACAAATAAATACCATGTTATTGACTCTCTTCCAGGAATCAAACAATTCATCTCCAGGATGGGGCTTCTGAACTGTGACATCAATGAAAATAAGTTTGTTTTTAGCTGAGAATCATAGCTCTTTGCCATGTAAGAAAATTGTTACCAACTAAAGGAGAAGAAACAAGTGTAACAAACAAGTGTAACACCTGGATTATCCGAGGGATGTAAAAAATATGGATCATTGATTCCTTCAGACTTCATTGCATTGTTGATTTGAGAAGCGGTGCGTGAATTCCCAGCACTTGAAGCCATGGATCTATGCTATGATATTAAGTGAAGGAAGTGACCAAGAAACAAGAGCGCACCAGAAAGAAGAATCGACCATGAGCAGAAACAAAGAGCTCTGAATCGTGGGAGAATTCTACCTAACTCAACCATTCATGAGCCCAGAGATTCACATATATATGAACATGTTACAGAAGGCTATAGGAGGTTACAACGATCAGTTACAGGAGGTTAGGATGCCAGCTATACAATGTAGCTTATAGACCCAACTTGCTACTGATACAAGGCGCATTACAGATACATTACAATGTATTACTCAAATTTCTGTATTACAATTGAATTCTCAATTTTCAATAAAAATGGCTTTAGTTGACTGAAAAATTACGATCTTTTGGTTTATGGTCATGGTTATCCTCAGTCGATACATTTATTTCTCATGATTGTTAGATAGCTCACAATTCTTTTTTTTTTACTTTGTTTCTCGTAGACCTGCTAGTCTTGTGACAAAATTGCGAGCTACATGATTTGTGAATTCTGTTTATTGCCATTCCATCAATTGCCAACAACAGTTGTTTTTTATGGAATGGATGTGCAGGATATGCCTATGAAGAGCTGTCTGAAGTTTCCCCTGATCACCGTTACCTTGCCTACACCATGTACGACAAGGATAAGGACTCGTTTACTCTGTGTTTAAGAGATTTGCTATCAGGTTCACTTTGTGACAGACCCCAGGTAGATCGAGTCTCTGGTCTGTCATGGGCAATGGAGGGGAAGGCACTGCTCTATGTTGTGACAGACCATTATAGGAGACCATACAAGTGGGTAACAAAACCTGCATTGCCATGATTGTTTTCATGATTCCTACCTGTCTTCAGTTTTCTTTATCTTTGTAGTGAAAGCCTCTTCTGGTAGGATCTTTTGTAGCATGGTCGGATGGAAGAAAGATGATGTTATGATTTTGGAAGAATGCAATGAGAATGTCTTCGTGAATATCAAAAACACTAAGGATTTTCATTTTGTTACAGTGAATGTTTTCTCAGACATGTCATCAAAGGTAGTTGGTCCTTGGTGAAAGACTGTTATTTACAATATTTTGTTCTTTGCTATATCCAACCAAAGCTTTTATTTGTAGGTTTACTTGATAGATGCGGCTGATCCCTTGTCTGGCATGACTTTGATATGGGAAAGTGAACAACAAACCCACTGTGTAGTGGAGCATCACCGAGGATATCTTTATCTCTTCACAGATGCAGCTAGAACTAGCTCAGTTGTTGATTCACATTATCTGCTTCGCTGTCAAGTGGAACTTGCTGATCCGAGTGCTTGGGAGGTCTGTTGAATATAATTGTAGATTGAGAATATAAGAAATGTGATCTTAAAATACTTATCTTTGCTTACCATACTCCGCTATATTCAGTGAAGTTCTTTCATTAAGGATTTTCTGCTTTATCATATCAACTTATAAATTTTTTTTTTAAACACTCATATATTTATATATATGGAAATGTAACTGTGTTTGCCCCCCATTTTCATTATATGTTTTTCCTGCATCTTTTTTTATCCAACATGCACCCAACATTTTGGTTCTTACTCTCCTCCCACACTTTTTTTTTCATCTTCTTGCTGGTTTCCCCAGCAAGCATAGTACCAGAGCTCCAGAGCTATGCATTTTTGCAGCTACTGGAGTGCGGTCCCCATAAATTTATCTCTTCACATTAGCATGCTGAAGTTTTTAAAATTAAAACATTTAATGCTAGTGAAATGTGAATATATTTACTTGCCAATATATACTTACCGTAAAGGTTGTGTTTATTTTTATCTAATGTATCTTTTATATTTATTTCTGCATTTTACTTCACTAAACTTTTATTATTGGTTACTGTATTTTATTTTTTACACTACTGAGTACATGGCATCAGGCGTTTGTTAGTTATGTTTGATCAACTTTTGTTTATTTTATATGGATTTATAGAATAACTAGCACTCGTCTTTTGTATGCTAGCAGTTTAATCCGTAACCTATTATGTAGAAGAGACAATAGACTTCTTTGTTCTTGATCCAGCCTTTACCTTTGTCTCGATGCATCATATCTTTTTCTCTCTTTAGCGAACTTGATAGCCTTTTTAATATGTTAAGCCCAACTCTTTCTCTTTCTATCTTGTCGTCATTTCATTTTCTTATAACTGTCTGATGTAACCTCAAAATTTAAAAAAAAGATTAATTCTTTTTGTTTTGTGGTAATTCATTTTCCATTTTGAATTTGAATTTGATTTGATTAAACCTTAGCATTGACTTTATAAGAAAATAGATGATATTTCATAAAAGTACTAGCTAGGGTCAAAATTTATTTGTTGAGGTCGTTAGGTTCTTTGAAAATTTGTTTTTGACCTCTCCCCGTCGGATGGTGTGAAGATCCGACGTTAATTACATCGAGATTTCTCGAATACCCTTGATTATCGTCATAGCAATCCATTGAAGTAGAAGACATACATCCACAGTAAGCATTCACACAAATATAGGAGAAAACAACTCCATGAATTTGACGAAAGGCAAGCATTTAATTTGTTTGAATTTTGTTTGGATTGCATTGAGTTGAATTAAATTGGTTGGTTTGATTTGAGTTGAATTTAGTTTAGTTTTGAGTTGAATTTAATTGATTGAATTGCTTTTGGTTTGAGTTGAAATTTGATTTGTTTAAGTTGAATTTAGTTTGTTGATTGCTTTTTAATTTGGATTTGATTGATTAAGTTTGACTTGGATTTGATTTGGAAAGTTTGATTTGTATTTGAGTTGACTTAGTTTAAATTTAAGTTTTATTTAAATTGGTTGAAATTTGGACTTGGTGTGTGAGTTTTAATTTGGTTTGAATTTGATTTAATTTGAGTTGATTAATTGATTTAAGTTTGTTTCAATTTGAATTTGTTGATTGATTTTAAATTTGGTTTGAGCTTGAAGCATTTTGTTTATTGATTAATCTTGAGTTTGGTTTATTTTGAATTTGTTAACTTTCGGTTTATTCAGATTACAGATTTGAGTTTCAAATTGCTTGTTGGTTTTAGTTTGATTTGATTTAAAGTTTATTGGATTTCACAGTTTCAGATTTGCTTGAGTTTGGATTATTTAGAGAAATTGGATTTGATTGAATTAGAGTTGAGTTTGATTTGAGTTCAATTTTGTTCGGTTTAGATTTCAGTTAATTCTGCAGATTTCACAAATTTTCAGATTCTGGGTTCTGCAATTTCTACAGGCTTCGGTTCCTTGCAAAGTTCAGATTTCCTGCTTCTTCAAATATCAAACTCTAGATTTCTGCATTTCAGATTCGCAGTTCTCCAAACTTCCAGATTTCTTACTGATTTCAAATTCTAAATTCTGCACTTTTCAAATATTTCCAGATTGCAGATTCTTGTGGGTTCGACACAGATTCAGTTTTTCAGATCTTATGGTGCATTCATATTTTCAGTCCTCCGGATTTCAATTGCAGATTTCCTGGATTTTTATGTTCTGATTCCTGATTTCCATGTTTGTTTCAAATTTCAGATTTTTAAGTTTACAGACTTTGTAAGTTTCGGATTCTTCAGATTTTTACAATTTCAGATCTTTTGTTTTAGTTGAATTACATATTTTACAGATTTCAGATTTTTTATTGTCTTGCCTTCCAAAATTTCATGATGCAGTCCTCTCCTTGTGTCATCGACATGTGCACTTAACATGAATTTCATTTGTTCTCTCAAAAAATATGAGACATGATTACAATTTGTCCAGGAATCTGGTTCCCTTAGTTCTTGATGAACATGGAACTTGTCTGATCGATTTGAGATGGAAAGCACCCGGTCTTTCGATAGACTTATGGGCATTCCTCTCACCGATTTGAGATCGAGCACGTCCCGGCCTTTGATAGGCTTGTGGGGACTCATCTCCTTGTCTTCGAGACTGAGCATATCCCGGTCTTCGATAGACTTGCGGGAAATTAGCTCATGTCGATCTTCACGGCTCCTTCACGAGTTGATGAACTTGTCATTTCGGGCGGCATGTACCCGGTCTTGATAGACTTATGGGCATCTCCCACTGTTTTGAGATTGACTACACCCGGCTTTTGATAAGCTTGTGGGCGATCATCTCATCGATTTGTCATCCTCATTAGCCTATGGCTCGGGCATATCGGCATGTTGATCACGCATAGCCTTCCCACGGCATAACGGGTAAGAAACTCTCTCTTGGGGCATGGTAAGACATTGGGGTCTTTTCATTAGACCTTTGTATGTCCACCTTAAAAGTTAAGGGAAGGTTTAGAATCGACCCACAAATTCTTTTAAGTTTAAATTTGAGACTACGTGTGGCGGGTTTTTAGCCACGATGTTTGCCATCGGTTTGTTGAATTAGTTAATGAATTTTTATTTAATTTCGTGAATTGTTTGTTTTATTTTGATTTTTGAATTACGGGTCGGCGCAGGCGTGCTTGAAGCTAGGCCTATCGTTTTCCCATTTGTTTTGATTCTTTTAAGTTATGCCGAGACCATGTGGCGGGTTTTTAGCCGGCCAGATGCTTGCCATCGGTTTGTTGAATTAGTTAATGAATTTTTTATTTAAATTTTTATTTGATTGTGTATTTTAAAAGAGAGAGATTTCTTTTCCACAGGGCTTCAAGCTTCATGGGCCCGGGCCCATCTCCTCCTTCTCTTGCGCCTGCTGGCTGGTCCAGCAGGCCCTATTTTTTTTTAAACCCTTCTTAACAGGTGGGCCCCACTTCATGTTGACCAGGCCGGTCACGGCATCGCGCAGTGCCTTGCTGCGCGACTCACGCGTCCGGTGGTCGGCGAGGCTTCGCACCCGGCGGGCCCCTCTTTTCAATGCGTCCAACGTGGAATAAAGTGGGGAAAAATCTCCCGGCCTCCGACCGTTCATCTTCGGAGGGTGCTTCGGCGGAGAGGAAGAGCCTTGGCGGAGAGGGAGAGCTTGCGGCGGCGAAGGCAGCGGCCGTAAGGGGTTCCGGCAGCGGCCGTAAGGGGTTCCGCGAGGGCGAGGTCGGCCACCCCCGCGGGTGCTCCCGGCGGCGACGGCGGCTTCTACGAAGACCTCCGGCGACGACAGCCGGCTTCGGGAGAGGACTCCGGCTATGCTTGCGGTTGGATGCTCCGAACGGCTGCCACGGCGACGGCCTCGGTGAGGTCGCGACGGCGCCGCCGGAGGAAGATTTGAGCTTGACGGCGCCGCGGGGAGGAGACGGCATCTACGGCGCGATTGGAAGAGGTAAGCCTCCGCCCTGCTTTCTTGCGGCCCCTCTCTCTCTCTGTTGATCGATCCCACGGCAGCCCTCCTTTTTTTTTCCTCCCTCTCCGGGCTCTCGGGGCTTCTTCCGCGCGCCTTGACACAGCCTCTGGCAGGGCTTTTTATAGACCTCTGCGGTCTCCTCCTTGCGCCGGGAGATATCCCCGCAAGGAAAGTCCATCCCGGAGACGGGCTCGGGATTTCAATCCCACCCCAAAACTGACCCTTCTCCGTCACCAGGAAACCTCCCGAAACAGGGAGTCCTGCTCCGAGATGGACTCGGAGGATTCCGAAAATACCGGAATCTGTTTGTTGGGGAAATCTTTCCCCCTTTTTTTGAGTTCCAACGATGGAAGATTTCCACCTTGAGTGGGATTCGACCGGAGGGTTGATTGCGCCTCCCCACACCTGCCGTTTTGTTTTCTTTCCTCTTTTTTTTTTCTGTGCGCACTGGTGTAAGCCTGGGCCAATTGCTTGACGTGAGCTGCTTAAAATTAAGCCCAATGAACTTATAAAGAATGGGCTACGTGGCCTAACCCATTTTAATCAATAAATTGAACTCATAATTAGCTTCAACCATGAGGCTCTGGCCGAGGATTGAAGGTGGGGGATTTAATTAGGCTAATTGTACTCCGACTGTTCATTAAAATCACTTCCTTTTCCTTCTGCCCTTTTTCTCTTCTTTTTTTTTGCAAATTTTAGGTGCCAACACTGTCCCACTAACCTACTTTTATTTATTAATTGCTTTAGGTCGATTCTTTTGATTTTGTTTGCCATTAGTGGGTTGTTAGGTTTAAGTGGTGTTTCTTGTTCAGGAGAAATTTGAAAGATGATGAAATTTGTGACTTCTCTTCTTTGTTGGTACTGATAGTTGACCGTAGGTGTGCTGAGAATCAAAAAGATAGACTAGTTTGGTTACCCTGTAAGAAACTCATTTTCTCTGTGAAGTCCTCCTTGAAAAGGTTGACTTTGGGTGCATCGGTGGTACAAGATTGTTTGGGTTCATTTGTTCCCTGTCAAGATTAAGCTCTTTCCTGGAAGATTGTCAAACAACTGCTGACTAAGGGCCATTTGCACAAGATCTTTCCTTTGGGCCTTTGGCTTCCATAATTTATGCCTATTGTGGGTGTGGGGTTGAATCACAAGTCATCTTTTTATATGCCGTGGGGTAATTAATTTTCTTTAGAGAGTTATGTTTAAATGTTGGAAGATTCACTGGATGGAATCTGCTAATACCATTTCACTGATGTAAGCCTTGTCATAGTTGAACCCTTGGCCTTCAAGGCCTAATGTGTGAAAACTCACTCTACCGGCCATGCTCTAGTCTTTTTGGTGTACAAGGAATAGAATAATATTTGAAAATCTTATGAGAACCCGACAATGATTCTTAGCATAACGTCTACTTTTGTGAAAGACTGGGTGTCATCTCATTCTGGTCATCATCTACCAGAGGCTTCATTCAAGGACAAGTTTTTACAATTCAACAACTATTTTATTTAGCTGTATTTTTTCTTTGTTTGTGTGTCTACCTCCTTGGTAGATGACCCTTTACCTTTTCTGCCATGCACTTTTTTCTGCATTAATAGAATTTTGGCCTGGCCATATTAAAAAAATACTGCATCATCAACATTACTAGGGTCGCTAAAATCACCAAACAAAAGAGTAGTTATTTTGTTAAGTTCTAAAATATCATGAAATACATGCTAATATTGTATACCGTTGTAAACACTAATATATTTGTTTCATGGTTTGCAGGATCAGAATTTGCTGCACCTGCCTACCCGATCTAAGGAGGGAGCCTAAGGAAACTTATTTCGGGATTGTGCTTTGAGCTTCCGGATTGTCCATTTATGGACTGACCCTATTATGGATTGTTGAATTGGTATGCATTGGATCGAATCGGCCAATTCATGAATTGGATCGACTGATGTCAATCCGATTCTAGCTTGGAGCACTAATTCATGTGTCTCCTAATAGAATTGGTCTGAACCAGGCGAATCGGTCACAAATCACTTGAATCGGTTTGAATCGATTTTGAATCGGCCGATTTTGGCTGAGTCATTGGTACAACTAATGTCTTAGATTGTTAATGATATTAGACCCGATTTGAGCCTAATAACGACCCAATATCACCATTTTAAGTGTGAAATCAGTCCGAATCGGTCATCCCCTTCCCCTTTCACTTGAGAAGGCTAGGGCTCCAGCGATCCAGGTGATTCCACGGTAACAATGAAGAATTCGAGGATATGCAATGAGAAGATTAGATAGGCGACATCAATATGATTCTTCCATAGTATCATACAGCCGTAAAGGGATTGTATTTCGAGTCTATGATCGACACCATAGTTGACATCGGTAGGGGAGTGCCGAGATTGACTGTGAAAGAGATATATAACATTTGTCTTATAATAAAGGTAAAAGACATCAAACAACATGTCAAGTCATTTGAACGTATTTGATAAGAAAGAGAATACACGTTGATGATGGATAGTTTGACATGTTAGTAACCTTTAATTTTCAACTTATTACCTACATATTTTAATTTTTTTTAATTTAAAACTTAAATAATTTCTTTTTTAGGTATAATTAGGAAGACGATGATTAATTTCTTAATATTTGTCAAACCAAAACCGTCCTCTAGAAGTTTGTGAACATATCTAGTCAGGTAAAGAATACAAACTATCTCTTTGAATTAATTAGCGGTGTTATTGAAGAGATAAAAGAGAATTGAGTTGTCCAATTAGTAATGAACAATGCAACTGCATATAAAGTAGCTAGACAAATGCTGATAGTCAAGAGGACACATTTATATTAGGCACCATACTCAACCTATTTCATAGATTTGATGTTAGAAAATATATATGCAAGGATCCCTAAATTGGCTAGGTATTTAAGACAACCCAATTCATATCATCTTTTACTTACAATCATAATTTCATCTTTAACCTAATAAGGGAATATACGAAGAGTCAAGAGCTTTTACAGCACAAGGCAACTTGGTTTGCTTTTTATTACATGTCTTTTAAGACTTTAACACAACAAAGGCGTCCGCTTACCTAAGTGATATTTTTATTAGGATGGGTTAGTTGGATTGCTAGGGCTAGTTTTTTAGATAAAAGGAAAGGGAGAAAATTTAAGGAGAACTGAGAGAGTGGAGACTTACGACCAATCGTAAAGAAGATATTTTATATAGTGCAATCATTAGTCAAAGTTCTTAGAATAGTAGATGGGGATCGTGATGCAGGACGTACTAGGTTGACTCTTTAAACTGACTCCTACACACGATTTAGCTTACTAGACCGGGTACTTAGACTCATTTTGAGGGTAAATGATAGGTGTAGTTAGGAAACTACAATGGGGTTAGGATACCTACCTAGATGAGATTTACGTGGACAAGGAGTAGTAAGAGTAAAGACTAACTTGGGTTTGACACGGATATTCACGACCACATACGAAATAAACAAAGTAAATAACCAAGAGGAATATCAAAAATTACCTCAACGCTTGTAGGAGAGCTCGACTGATGCGTATCCCAAGAACTACATTCTAAAATAATTGTTTACAAAATTATTAAGATGACCACCTCTCGTTGGAGGATAATAGGCTACAAGTAGTGAGTTCTTAAGACCGTTCAGGTTGATGGATATCGACTAAACCGAATGCTTGGCTTGTTTGCTTGTTCTAGGAGTTCGTTGCCGAGAGTCGAGGTGGAACCTCTTCAGTTGGCAACAGGTGGATGTCTGAGAGGTGCCATGATGCCTAGGTGGACGGATAAAGTGTTAACTAGGTGTTGGAATCTTTAAATGGCACCGGCCTTGTTAGTGATGGAGGTTGTAAGCAAGGAAGGCGGGGTCGGGGGTCGGCCCGGGGTCGGTCGGCCCCAAAACCGACCTAGTCAGACGGGGTCGTGACCTCGGGTCGGATGGGGTCGGATTTTATTTATTTTATTATAAAACATATAAAAAATTATATAAAAATAAGAAACAAATAGAAACAATAATTTATATATTATATATTTATGTATACATAAAATCTATACATAAATATAATTATATTTTTTATAGTATAATTGAATATGAGTGTTTATCTGTGTATGCAAGTAAATATGATTTTTTTTGTGATTATGTTGTATTAACATATGTTGGGAAAGAGTTAATCTTAAGCGAGAAGGTAAAGATACTTAACAAACAATTTTATAATTTTTTTAAGATGTATCATATATTTATAATTATAAATATTAACCATACTTAATAATATAAATGATAGTAAAATCTTGTTATACAATCAATAAATGGAATGCTAAAAAAATAATTATTCTCGACAAATTTGACGTGTGTGTGAAAGAGAAGAGAGTTAAAATAGATCTTTATAAAATTTTAAGTATATAACACATATTTATGATTATAAATCTTATATATATGTGATGGTATAAGTGATAGTGAAGTATTATTATACTATTATTAAATGCGGCGCAGAGTAGTCGCGGATCGACCTGCGCGGTTAGGTCGCGGGGGTCAAGGAGGCAGCGCCCCTTGTAGGGGTATCAGGGAGGCAACGCCCCCCGAAGAAATTTTTTTTTAATGGTGGTAACGGGGAGAGGGAAGAAAAAATTTTAAGTATATCATAATAGTATAAAAAAATTTGACCTAGGTCGGGTCACCCCAGGGTTGGCGACCTGGCCGACCGGGTCGCCGGGTTGCGCGACCCAAAGTTGGTCGCGTGACCCCCCGCCGGGCTGGCTTGGAGTCGGCGCGGCGGGGTCCTTTTCGGGTCGGTCGGCCCGGAAACCGGCCGGGTCGGGCGACCCAGCCGACCGGGTCGCCGACCCGACGAACCATGGTTGTAAGTGGTGGATTGACTTTCGGCATTGAAAGACTGGAGTAGAGAGAATGATGAAGGGGATAGAGGAACAGGAGAGGTAGAGTCACCTTCTTTGGGGACATTAGGTAGGTGACGACGTTGACTGAGCAAGGTGCATTAATATGGATAATGTTTTTCATGAGCTCTCGATACCAGGTGATTGGTTACCCCTCATAGGCTCCTCTCTTACAATGGCGATGGAAATTAAAAGAGAGCACATTCTTACTTCAAGTTTAGATTTTCTTAATTTGATGAAATGATGATACGTAGGGGTTTTTTATAGCCGTCAAAGTTCATTCTAAAAATTGATTTGCTTTCAAATACATCCTCACCTATCAAGAACTACTTATTAATTTGAAGTAATTAATAACCTAAAAAGACTACACTTTTTAATTTAACAACTACTCACCAACTTAAGTAATTACTAGTTCTTAAAAAACTACATTTCTTAACGAGACTACCAACAATTATCTACCAACTACTAATTCTAAACCCTAAGTAATGAAACTAAAAACAACTATCTACCAACTAGTAACTACTAACCTTCCTAATTAATGAAACAACAATTTCCTAGGCAAAAAGAGGTGAGTGGGTCACCATTCTCAAGAAGAAGCAAAAAGTGAGGTAGAATTGGATCTAAGCTAGATGGTGTTGACTACTCGATCTCAGTGTGGAGCGGTCCAATCCGATCGAGAATGTTGTATTAAACCGGTGTCCCCACCAGATAGGAAAGCAGACATGGGCTACCTGTATGGTACACTTGAGTAGGCGAAGGAGGATGATGGGGAACAGGTTTTACTACCTTAAAACTTGAGGCAAAGACTCACAATTTAAAATCTAACTCCCACAAATAAGTTCTAGGTTTTTCAATTTTAGAGTGTTATAATTAAGAAATTTCCACTAAAGTTGCTTTCTCTTTTAATGAATCAGAATGGAGGAAGAAGAATAAGGGAGAAACGCCAGTTTTGAAAATCTGATTAGATTTTGAAATTCGGTTTTAACAACTAACGCAACAGATTTTAGTTATCTGGATTAGGTTCACTCTAATGATCTCGCCAATGACCAACAACAAACAAAATTAAAGGGCTAGGACTTAATTCGCACCAGGCATGGCATCACGAGCTAGATAATAGAGAAACAGAATTAAACCATACAAGGAAAAGGAAACAGAAAGTACCTCCACACCAGAGTGTGGGGAAGACAATCTTCAGCTGAGAGATAGGTATTCCCCTTTAATACAGCGATTTATCAAATAAGTACAAAACCAAATGATGACCCACACCTCACAGGGTGGTAAGAGGTCTACAAATTTCAATTAGGGGAACGCCTATCTTCAGGTTGATAGATAACCAATAATCAGCTCTGCCTTGATCTTGGTTGACGTCCGTCTTGGGCCTCAAACAATGAATGTCAAATAATATGTAGGCTCAGAAATATTTCATCACAGCCCGGAATCAGAGGGCTAGATTGGTTCAACAAATTAGCCTCAGCCATTGAATAGTCACCGGCAACTATATATAAGCTACCAAGGTGCCAAACGATCAGTGGTCATCATCATTTCCTCTTTTGAACAATGTAGGTAGATTCAACATTCATCCGCCGTTCATTTAACTCTCATTTGCTGTCAGAAACTGTGAGTTAACTAAACTGTTCTCCAAATATAGGTGTATCCTCTGTATTTTAAACTAGTTGGAAATCAACTACGATCAGAATCACAGACTCCACAAAGAATCAGGAAATCAGTCAAAACATGACTGGAAGGGGACCAGTTTCAGCATCTGCAATATCTTAATGAGATGCCAACAAACCAAAGAAGCAGGATCCAGAAGAAATCTGATCAACAAATACCAGGAATTGGAGCAAGGACCAGTTCGTATCGGACAGCTCTATGGAAATGCACAAGAGACTAGAAAAGGGACCAGTCCTCGAAAACGACTTAGTAATAGGAACAGCTGATGAAACATTTCCTCTTCAGTCCAAATGAAGAGTATATCAAAACAGAGTCGATAGAGTGACGGATCTATGGAAGAGCAGAGTAGTTTGTAAATCAAATACCGGAAACGGAAAGAACCAGTTCCTCAAGCAATGGAGCCTCAGATTCGATCCCTGTTACGTATCCAACATTAACCGTTGAGAACTGGAAATGGAAACGGGAAGACGACGGGCTACCTTCTAGATCTGATGATCTAGGATAACACCTGGCCGGATCCCACTATACCAACTAGCATAGAACCATAAATCTAAGAGCAGATCGGGAGGACGAGCTCACATATAGTCACTACTAATGATGCGGAACTAACAAGGACCTAGAGTGAAGTACATTTTAGAAAAACACTCTTTAAGAAATATCAAGTAAATCTTCACTTAAAACAGTTTGGTATTCAAGATTGACTTCCCTCTAGAAATTGGACCAGCAAACTTTTATCCATTTTAGAAAATATTTCAGGATTTTAAACAACGAAAATTCTTTCAAATCAACCAGTAGATCTAAATTCATCAACTAATTAACAAAATCGATTTTGATAGCTTTCAGTTGGATTTGAAATAATCTCACAATTTTACGCCAACTACTTGATTATTTTCGGTAGAATCCTAACCGCGCATTTGAAGCGTGGCATTTCGAGACGTATAATGGAAAAACGAAGTAAACGTACGAGGATTTATGAAAGAGATTACCTCCGCCGGAGTGTGGGTGTCGGCTGTTGGTTTTCGATCCACGATTCCTTATACATCGGGTCACTCGAGCTTTACACATTCGAAATAAGACCCGCACCTCGCGGGGTGGTAATTGGTCGAACGAGCCGAAATGCGGAATCGTGAGCGCCGCCGAGTTGACGAGCGAACCGAGAGATCCGGTTCGGCCCATGCCTCAAAATTAATGAAGTCGCCTCGAACGAAACTCGAGCCGGCTTAATTTTGGAACGCACGCGGGGTTTCGGATGTCACCGGCACTTTCAGTTGCGAATCCGATTAGAGTAGGCGTCTCGAAGGTCGCGGCACCTCGACCGGTTTGATAAGCGTCTCCTCGGATTGAGGAAGCTAGAGTCGTGCGCAATCTCGGCCAATGACCCGGTGAATAGCTACCGGCGGGACGAGGACCCGATGTAGTAATACGATTCGACTTCTGCAAACCGAGGAAGCATAGGACGAGCGTGGCTGGAAATGGACCACTGTAATAATCTGTTCAAATCTCAGCTCCGTAGAGAATAGAAAGAACTATCCACTGGACAAGGACCGATGTGGCGGTGTTCGACTATCGAAAACCGAGGGGAGCATGTAATGACGAGCATTGTTGGGCGTGGACCGATTAATAATAATCTGTTCAAATCTCGAATCCGTAGAGAATAGAAAGAACTATCCCTTTGGACAAGGACAGTGTAGTTTCGAATCCGAATCTTCGGACCGGATTGAATAGAGGAAACCATTCCGGGTGGACCGGTGAGACGTGCGAACTCGGTAGCTATCAACCCGTGAGTAGATCGTATTTAGATCTCCAAAGTGACATTAAATCATCTTCGTTACTACGTTCGACGGTCGCATAGATCATGAGATCTCGTCTCTTTAGCTTTAATGACATCATCGTTCTAAGCGGAACTAGTCACCGCGTTCCGTAAACGAATCCGAATCTCGAAGGTGCGTGAAATCTGAAGAAGCTGAAGCATCAAACCATCTTATGGACTAGTTCTAGATGCATCTCCAGCTAGGGCTAAGCCACTCAGCGGATGCTCACAGATCTAGAAGGAACCGGGAGAACCAAAACAAAGGAGCACGACCAGGACCAGTTCATTTGCAGAACGTCAACAACATATGAAGTGTCGAGATGGGCGGTGCATCAGATCTGGAAGGACGGAACCTTGCTAATATGTTCGACTGGTTTGGAAGTGGCAGTAAACCAAACGCGAATACTTAGCTGATAGAAACACCATGAGAGACACCGCTGCCAGAAACCAACAGCTCATCGTGGTGTAGGTAGAGAAATCCCGCCATAAGGAAAGACCGCTGCAGAGGTAGTAGATGAAGAAACGTCCGAGGAAGAAGCCGTAGCAGACGTACAGTGTACACCGCCTGAAGCCTTCGAGGATACGCCACCAGAATGGAGTAGAACCAACTGTATATCGCCAGAAGTAGAGAGAATAATACGCTAGCTAACTACTTGAAAACAGGAGACGTAGATGAAACTCTCTAGATCTAGGTTATGGGATGAGAAGCTCCGGATAGACAATGAACTACGACGGGAGGGAATGCGCAAAAATGAAATCGCTTTTCTCTTTCTTCATTCTGTTCGCGGATAAGGCCCTCCATCTCCTTTAAGGAGCAATACATGGTGAAAAAATAAAAGAAAAAGAAAAGGTCAAAGCGTAATGGGCCCGCGGCGCCAATGTTCTACAGGAGGCCCACTTGCGCCTGTTCAACAGAAATTGGCCAAAGAAAATCCTACGTAATGGGCTTATAAGGAGATTTTACCAAATAGCCCAATAGACTCAATATGTAAAACGGCCCAATTGAAAACAATGGTGGCCCCGATAGGAATAATGACGAAAAAAAAATAAAATAAAGAAATTATTGTAAACCCCTCTTTCTTTGACGGCGGTAAAATTTCCCAGACCGATTTGGGCCAATGTCCCCCGTTAATTCCTCCCGGATTTAAGAGGATTAACTCCGTTGAATCGAAATCTCTCTACAAAAATTAGGATCGAGTTGTTGTAGCTATTCTTGAGACCCAAAGAATCATCGATTGCGAGGTCTACCTTTCCGGCGTACTAGGTACCTGCGAATCGGATCCATCCGAGGATGTAATTACTGCTCGTCCATTATACGCTCTACTTGCTCGTACTCGAGAGATTTTAATTTGTTCGAAGTGGACTCTCGGAAGTGTCTCTCGGATTGAAGAAATTAAATTTGAACAAACAGGCTTACATTTAGGTAAAGTAGTTGAGCGGTTGAAAAGCTATTAAATCGGAAACGTTAAAGGTTGAATGAATCCGTAATCTAATGGAAGATCGAAACGTAAGCATTGTTACCGACCCTTTTTATGATCTTAAATGGTCGGCTCCCCGGTTATATGCAATTTCTTAACGACGATCCCGAAGGAAACCGTTCGGGGACGAATCGATGATAACGAATCGCCAACTTGAAATTCTTTTTGTCTTTTGTGAAGATCAGCAGATTCTTATAGAGTGTATTACGTGTTTCTATATCTTCTAATCTGTCATCCGTACGCACTCTGTGTATTCTGTAATGATTCGGTGATCTGACAATTTATGCGAAGGAGTGTTTCTGAGTCAACGAGGTCTTGGGCATATATCACGAAACAATTTCGAAAGGAGATAACCCGGTGGTTACGTTGTGAGAATCATTATATCTGAGAAATTCGGCGATGGAAGAATACGGTCCCGACTCTTTAACATGTTCTTTGACCGGACACCTCGACAAATCTCCTGGCTTATGACCTTGTTGCCCGTGATTTGAGGATGATAGGCCTTTGGAAAATTTTAACTTTGTGCTTGATAAATGCCCGAAAGTGTTTTCGAAAAAATAATGCAAATTTCACATCTCGATCGATAGTCTTAAAGAGCGAAACCATGAAGCCTAACCACTTCCTTTAAAAAATAGTAGCAATGATTGATGCGTGAAGTCTTGGCGCGTGGGATAAAATGTGCCATCTTAGAAAACTGTCTATGACAGAATAGAATCATACCTCCTATAACGATTTTGGGAAGACCTAAGACAAAGTCCGTCTGGGTCTTGCCAAGGACAATACGGGACGGGGAACGAGGAAGAGTGTATAATCCGGTGTTTTGTTTCTGAATTTGGAGGTAAGCGGTATAACATTTGAGAAACAACCTTGGCCACATCTCTTTTGACGCTTGACGATAAAATCTGTTACTAATTCTATGGTCTTATTGCGGCCAAAAATGACCACCCCATGACCCCAATGTAGTTCGCACTAAGAAGGAAATCTCTTAGTGGTATACAAAGACGATTACCTAAGAAGAGGTAACCATCTTGAATGAGAAAGCCTGGAAAATCTCGCGATGGTCCATTAGTCAAACTGGAATAGATGTCAGCAAAGTCTGGGCAATCGAGATATTCTTCCAAAATCTGGGAAAATCCAACAGTTTCGGCACTAAATGAATTTAGCAGAATGACTCTTCTGCTAAGAGCATCAGCAACTCTGTTTTCTGTTCCAGGTTTATGCTTCAAGACAAAAGTGAAAGCTTGGATGTATAACATAATATCTTATAAAAATAGGAGTACATCAATGAATTTACATGAAAAAATATAACACATTTTGTATATCAACTGTGTGAATGAACAATTACAAAGCACTTTTAATACCAAAAAGATGATCTTTGCGCTTCTAAAAGATTTAAATTTGTATACAATTTTATTTAAATATTAATATGATATTAAATTTGTAACATATTTTCATGTGATAGTATAAGTGATAGTGAAATATATTAAATGTGTTTACACTATCATAAACGGGACGTAGAGTAGTCACGGATCGACCGAGAAAAATTCTTTATGGACCAATCTACATGGGGTGAGATCTCGGCGATCTCGTATCTCGGCCCCTTGGAGAGACCGAGATTCTCGCGAGATCTCGGTGAGATGGAAAACCATGGACGAGCTATCCTCAAGAGAGTGAAGGAGGAAATAGGACAACACCACCGGAGCCATCGGAGCAAAGGATGATCCGACAGGAATCCAACAGAAGGCAAACAGATAGATCAAGGCGAGGGGAGAAGAACTCTCCAAAGAAACGCGCCGAGATCACCATTGGAGGAGGGTGATCGGAGGAAGACGCCGCCGCCACTAGGGTTCGCCATCGGGAGGACCTGCAGGAGAAGTGAGGGCATAACGGGAAAAAACAATTTCAACGTATTTCTATTCAACTGTATCATTACCGGGATGGGAGGGTTCGGTCTTTTATATAGGAGCCAACCCTATTTACATCATAATATTGAGAAATACGGGAAAATAAAAGGAAAACTTGTAACAAATTCTAAAATGTCTAAAAAAATGATGTAGACATTTTAGAATATTCTAAAAAAATTAAAGTATGACTAAAGAAAATACGGATAAGTATCTCCAAGCCATATGGAATCCAAATGCTTCCTGCGTCGCTCATAAACATGACTGAACCGAGGCCAAAACCTAGTGTCCTCACTAGAGGAAATATCAAAGACGGTGTCAGATTTAGGTAGTGGTGGGATGTTATTGACCGTCAGTGGGAATGTACGTTGTATCATCCAAGGATTGCCGTCTCAGATCTCAGCTTCGTCTCGGGCGGGGGGGGGTGAAAGAGATCTCAGAAAAATCTTGAGAGATCGGATTATGAATTCTCGGATCAAAATGTATATATGTATGAAACATAACATAATATCCTATAAAGATAGGAGTACATCATATATGAAAATATATAACACATTTATACATCAACTGTGTGAATGAACAACTACAAAGCACTCTCAATACCAAAAAGATGATCTTTGTGTTTCTAAAAAATTAAAAGTTGTATACAATCTTATTTAAATACTAATATGGTATTAAACATGTAGCACATTTTTATGTGATAATATAAGTAATAGTGAGATATATTAATATGTTTACACTATCATAAACGGGGGGCGTAGAGTAGTCGCGGATCGACCTGCGCGATCAAGTCGCAGGGGTCAAGAGGGCAGCGCCCCTTGTGGGAGGTATCAGGGGGGGCAAAGTCCCCCGAAGATTTTTTTTTTCGGACCAGGCTACATGAGGTGAGATCTCGGCGATCTCATTTCTCGCCCCCCTTGGCGAGACCGAGATCTCGCGAGATCTCGACGAAATGGCATTCCATGGTATCATCCAATATATACAACATGTATTTTATTTGTGATTTAGTTAAATCATACATTTTATTTTTTATTGTTATGCTCTCTATTGACATGGATATGTTTTCGCTTGCTAGGTCATTTTTTAATTTTATATATTGTTATACTCCGATATCCAAGCCAATTAATGATTTTTTAGATAGTGTTAAAGAGGTCATTTGCAGAATGCTTGGGAGTGACGATCGATTAATTATAGAATGCAACAAGATGCATGACTATAAAATGAGGTTATTTCGCTTTGGGACACCAATTGTACGATGAATAGTTATGCTCTTAAGTTTTGGTACATTCCATCAAATCGTTTTCTTTTACTATTTAGATGATTAACTTATTTTATTTATCTTCTAACATACATTGATATCATGCAGCGGACTAGTGGATAGATCATGATAAGACACTGGGATATGAAGATTTGACAGACGTTGTAATAAGAGTTTTGAGTCAAACCACATCAACATCATGATATGAAAGAAATTGGTCAACGTTCAATTTTATTCATACAAAGTAGATGAATAGACTTAACAACAAGAAGATTGGAGCAATTAATGTATTGTCACTACAACGTAAGATTGAAGCTAAAGAATTTGTAAGGATGAAGGGCAATTAGAATGGAGAACAAAGGTGGAGAGAGAGAAAGTGTTTGGGCGGCGAAGTGAGATGGTGACCATACAAGAACCTGATATTGATTTGGACAAGATCTTCAATGAGCAAAATTTGTTACAAACGTGGTTGAATAATCAAGAAAGGCTAGGCGAACCTGAGCTCAACCCGGAAGATCGAGAATGAGCACAAGGACAATTCGACGACTTACCTTAGGATCCATTTGGATCCACGTAAAAGAGGTTGATTGAATGAACTTTTCCCGGAAACTATTTCCAACTTGTCATTTGTTTGCACGTAAATTATGAGTCAACTGAAAAGTTGATGCATTGACTCCTCCAAAATCAGGATTTTGGCATCCCACAAAATTACCCGGATGCCGTTTTCGGCCAGCAGGTACTTGCTACATAACCAAGCCACGTAGAACTATGTACATGGTAGTTAAGTTAGATATAATTCAAATAAATTAAATTTATTATTAGTCACTCATATCAAATTTAGTTTTTTAAATTGACAAATAAAACTAGTTAATACAAAGGATTATTTCTAATTCCTAGTGATGATAAAATTTATTTATTTAGATACAAACATCTACAACATATACCAAATAATGTTAAAGATAGAATAAAAACACAAGTAGACTATACTAATACACATAATAATTATTATTATACAAACAACTTTTACCAACAGCCAAATAATTATTTTTGTAAATATTATCTTAATCAAGATAAAATAGATGATTTAAATTTTATTTTTTTAAAATTTAATTATATGTTTCTTCTTCTTCTTTTTTACTCCAAACCAACGCAACCTTAATATTTTGATATATTTACTTGCAATGAGTTGGACACGGTGTTCTTGATAATTATATTTTATTATATAATTATTTTATAATGAAAACTAATAAATTATATGGTTAGTTGTCAAGAAAATAGTTTATTTTTTCATTGTGTTATTCTTAACTTGAAAAAGTCAGTAAAGAATTTTAATAAATCATATAACTAAAAAAAGTCTTCATATAACTTGTATATTAAAATGATCCGAAAATGTTTTACATAAAACCAAATAGTTAAAAGTTTTGTCAAGAGAAATTAATTCTAGGTGTACCAAACAAGATATTTGTATTTCCTTTTCTTTGAAAAGTCTATACGGTGTAAAACATTTTCAACGTTTTCACTATTACACCAAACCAAACGGACCCTTAGCTGAGGAATTCCAGGTTCCTCTTTCAGTGGCAAAGAGACAAAAGACCATAAAATCTTCTTTCCAAGGTAAAAATTAAAAGGTTAATGTAAACAAGTTGTAACTAATCTATTAGATATTGTAGATCAAGAATTGATCGACGAGGGACAAGAAGATACGCTGTAGCTGAACATCCGACTTAATACCAGACGTCGGAAGATTTGACTTCAAAGAGCAACAATGATAGAGTGTTGAAAGTGAAAACAAGCACAACTGATCCAAGGAGGTCAACAAATCCATATATATATACTGTACAACGATGCAATTCATTTGAGAGGAACAATACACATATGCGATGCAAGACACTGATCATGGTGCACAGTCACAAGGTGATCAAGATCAGTATACACAATCGGGTAGAGGTCAATACTATGAACAATTATATTGAGTAATTTCAAGACTCTTGGTTTCTTACATATCACCAAGAGGATTATGGGATGACTCAACCTACATGTGGTTCCTCATTGAACACTTTCATACGTAACGTTTGATAGTTGTGATGGATCCTTGGACTAATGATAATATGATTGTACGAGGCAGTGTCGAGTACAATCATCATATATATATGTTCAATGTTATGTATTTTTTATAAATGTCATGAGAAGATTATATAAATTATATTGAAGAACAATAGAATATAATATTTGAATAAAAATAAATAATTTTTTTCTAGTCATATTTTATATTTTTCATAGTTTTTATCAAGTTTTTATTTGTTTATTTTTATATTTTCGTCCTTTTTAAATGAATTTCTTGACCCAATCGGACCAGATTTGTTTTGGGCCCGATCGACCCTGGCCCGACCCTGGACCCTTCCTTTCTTGGTTATAACTCCCATGTGTGTTTGTGTTTTGTGAATGTATATTTTTATTGTTATGAGTTGCTTATGACAGTTAATCAAGGATATTCGAGCATCTCAATATAATTAACGTTGCAAATTTACCTCTTTTGATAGAGAGAGGTTCAAAAACATTTTAATGAACTCCAAATCTCGATATATTTATATTTTTATGCATAATTTGTATTTTTGACTAGTATTGTTTTGAGATACCATATGTCTTTCATAGAGTATATGCTAGCTAAAGATGATGAAAATCTTTTTCCTAAATAAATGGAAAGCAAATTAAATTTTAAACATATATTTTTGTATATTTTTTATGATGATAAAAAACGAGGATTTACATGTGTATCTTTTTCTGCTTTTATATTAGTCGTATGTTCTCTTGCATGTGACTTCTTGCTTGTTGGCATTCTTCCACCTTTTTGGGGCATTTGATGTAACCTTGCTAACATATTTATCTTTTCCAATTATCTAGGATGTCATAATTGAGGAACCTGGTTCCAGTATAGAAGATGTTGATTTCTGTGACAAGCATTTAGTTTTTGTATCGAGGGAAGGGAAAATATTGAAGATTTGTTCAGTCAACCTGCCTTTGCCCGTGAATGGAGTAAGCAACACATTTATGTTGCTTTATAGTGTGTTTAGTAATTCTGGAAGTATTTGGGAAATTTTTTTATTCTGTTTTATATTTGATTAGAATTAACATTAGTTTTTTTTTTGTAAGAAAAAAAGACTGGCAATATGGACTCCTGATTGTGTTCGACCAATTCAGCGTTCTCTGTTTTTTAGGCATACTTTTCCCAAAAAGCAAAATATCTTGGTATACAATGCTTTCTTATGTACCGTGTGCATATTTAGATGGAAAATTGCTTTCATCTGATTCAACATTTATCAACATGTTTTTTTTTTTTGCAGGTGAAAAAAATGTTAACCACATGGATCATGACCCAGTCCTAGTTTTTTTTTCTTTCTTTCTTACTGACCTATAACAGAAAAGTCCGAGGAATTGTTCCAAGTGCCATTTTGTCATCTTATATCCTTTCTTCTAGATTTGGATTGTGATAAGTGTCAGGTTATGTAATGATTATTGCGATCATGTGATAAAAATCTTTGGTGGATACTCCATTGATTGACTGCTGGAGTCAATTCATTGCAGACCTTTTAGCTGTTTTTCCGGATCAACTTAATTATTATGGGTTTAATGTTCGCCTCCTTCATACCCTTGGATTTTTTAAATGCGGTCACTAGTTTTCCAGTACATGTTCTTCCATTTGTCATTTTCCATTAAGGTGTCTTTTGTATTTTTCTTCCTTCTCTGCTAAGACTGCACATAGTTATGACTGTGGTAAAGGTTGTTAGTGGGTGGATGGGGCGTGTTTAACTTTGAAAAGTCAAAAAATGTGAAACATTTGCAACCTTCTACAGAATGAAGTTATTTGCTTGAATTTACTCGCTGTGGTTGATAATTCTGAGGGGGTGGAGGAAATTTGCTATATAAATTGCTCTTCCTTTTGCAAAGACATTGTGTCCACTCTTGGCAAGTTCTAGGAGCCATATCCTTCTCATGACTCAGTGTAGTTACTAAGAGGGATGATCGTAGTTGCTTATTTTAGAGGATCAACATTTTCGTTCAATCATGGCAAAGTGGCATATGGTCTATTGCTCAAGCATCTTCAGTCATTCTTTATCTTTCAGAAAAGGCCAGATTCCAGAACATGGTTGTGGAGCTCCTGCTAAATTTTTACCTGTAATTTTGTTGCTCACTTGTCACGCTCAGGAGGTGTATGGATATCATGGGGTTCTATAGTTTGGGACAAAAAAGGTGCCATTAGAAACTAAGAACTTGTTGAAAAACAGCAAAAGAGAGAGAGACTACCAATGATGACTAGATTAGTATGGTTACAACTTACAAGATCCAAATAGTCATCTATGCATTTTTTGGCACATTTTTAGAGGATCAAACCATCTTTTCCTAAAGTGTGAGATTATGTTCTTTGGCAAATCTGCTCTTCATTGTTTCAAAGGCCTCTAGGTCTTGAGGAATGTTTGCCAGACCTGCTAGCTTGTTGGCCAGCCTTGGTTCCCAGAAGTTGATTCCAAAATCTGGGATGCTTTCCTCCCAGTGTTCTTGTGGTCCTTGTGGACTATGGTTTGCAATCTTAGCAAGATCTCGCAAGATTCTTGGTCTCAATCAGCTGCCAAGATTCAAGGGACCTGTGGAAACTTCATTTTTTATGCATTATTGTCATGATGATATGTTGATGTGGAAATGTATGCATATGATTAGTGTGGCATGTGTATAGGAATATGTAAATAGAGTTCCAAAATTTCTAGTGTAAACATAAGCATATTTGTATAACTTAGGAAAATTAATCACATTTTGGACATTGAGGTTATCATGTAGGTTCATGAAAATCTATGTAGTCATAGGCATGAGGCACTTGAGGCCAGGAAGGGTTCGCCTTGCCTCTAGCACCCCAGGCGATTGTCTTGGGTGTGGAGGCTAACCAAAGGGGGAGAGGGGCAGCTGGATGTCATCACCCTCTGCCTTCTGCTGCAGGCTTGCGGAAGAAGATGTCGGCGGAGAAGGTCTTACTAGGTAGCACACACCTGGTAAAAGAATCCGGAGCTTCAAAATTGAACTGGAAGCACTATAACTGCTCGGTAGGCTCTTTTTAAGTACCAGATCCCACTAAATGGGTCCGTGAGGAACTGTCTTCTCCACCTGAAATTGATTGGAGAAGATAGTTGTAGTGCTGACGAAAATGCTGGACCGAAGGGGGAGGGTTGTGATGGGAACCGAATCGGGACACAAGAACCGATTCATGTTATTAATTGAATTGGGATGCCAGAAACGATTATTGATTTTCAAATCTCATGTAATTTTGATTTTTGGGTCAATAATGGGTCCCTTTAGGTATTTTCCTAATTTTTAGGATTTTTAGTTGATTTGTTTGAGCATTTTTTCAATTTTCTTAACATTTTCGGACTTTTTTCTGAATTTTTATCCTATAAATAGGATCCGCACCCTTATGTACAGGAATAAGATGATGATATGAGATACATTTAAATGAATGAGCCCGTTAGTTTTTTTTTCTCCCGATTTTACACCTGTGCGACTTACTTAACCCGCGAGGGTTTTTTTCTCTCTCTCTCCCGTCTTCACTCGCGAGCGGCTGGCCCGCGACTCTCTCTCGGCGGCTGGCCTGCGACTCCCTCCCGGCGCTGGACGGCGGTCTTCACGCGGGAGCTCCTTCCACCGGCGAACCCTAGCGCACTCGACTCCTACCTGATCTCCTCCCTCACTTGGAGAACATGGCGAGGTCTTCTGTAGAGATTGTCTTCCCCTCGCACGGATCTGCTGGTTTGTCATAAACTTCATCTCCGTTGGATCGACCTTCTGATCTCTACGGCAGATTCTTCCTCTTCTACACCTGGAGAATAGCTTGTTCTCTTCGTCTTCTCTCTCTTCCTGAGGATAGCTCGTCCTCCCTTATTTTTCTTCCTATGTTGGAGATTGCTCGTTCCTATTCTATCCTCCGAACCCGTTGATCTGCGAACTCCTGAGGTGCCTTCTTTGCGCGACTGTATTTCTTCATTTCTGGTACGGTCGTGAGCTTGCTTCAGTGTCGACACTCCTGGTAGCCGAAGTTTCATTCATTCCTGTTTGGGAGATGAAATCTTGTTGTTGCCGTTTCGTCGGCTGTGCATATGCTAAGTCAGCTTTAGTAATTTGCTGAGCAAGTTTATTCCGAGGCTTCTAAGGCCAATGATGAAGGGATCCTTATCATACTCTGGATATATATATCTTATGATCCCTGGTTGTTCTATGGTTAAGATCAGTGTTTACTAGTGAGCTCGTTCTCTGTTTTCCCTTTGGATCTACGGATCCATATTGCGGGAATACTGTTCCTTACAGATACTACTTGATCTAGGCCACGAAGGAAGTTGATGGTAGTTCAATGGATCGGATTAGCTGTGCATAGCTATTTCCGATTGTGATATAATAGCTATACTGTTGCTCAGAAGTCGTGTTCCCGTTTCAATGTTGATCTTCAATTCAAACTTGACCTAGTGTTCTGAGTCTTCAGTGTTCTGTCTGGATTTATTCATGTTTCCCTCACATAGCTGGCTCGAAGATGTTCAGTTCGACTACTTGAAATGCTGTGGGATTTAAGTCCTGAAAGAACAGATTCCTACTATTGGTCCTCGACTGTTTCTCTTCCGGACTGTTTCTCTACAGTTTAATTTACTGGTCATTTCTGGTCTGAAATACTGGTCCTCTTCCAGTTTCGAGCAAAAGTTATCGGATCTGGTTTCTAATTCACTGTGATATTGAAATTCAGACAATTTGTTTTCCAAGATACTGGTCCACCTCCAGTCCTAATCCAGTTAAAGTCATCGCTGAAGTTCTTATGGTCTGCTGAACCTGGAGAATGGTTACTGTTGGAAATGAGACTGGTCCCCTTCCAGTCATATTAAACTGATTTTCTGGTTCTCTGGAATTCGTTTCCTGTTACTATTACTTCCAGTCAACCTGTCTCCTTCGATCTTGGATTTCATAGAGGATAATCCACTTCTGGCAACAGTGCATAGCTAAATAGAGTGGCAGAGATGTGTGAATCTGTCTACATTTTTCTGAATGGAAAATGATGAGGACCATTAATATACCAACACCTTGGTAGCTCCACAACAGTTGCCGGTGTTAGTTTTTGTTGAAGGCTAATTTGATATTGCCGAGAATGGTCATCTGATTCCTAGGCTGTGATGAAAATTTTCTGAGCTTACTCTGTTGAATACTATATACTGTTGGGTTATGATTTGAGATTAATACTGTTAGAAGTCTGTTCATATTTGGTCTGTTACCTGCTGGTTCATTTCAGTCTGCTGGTTACTTTCTGTTTGGCATTTTATCTGCTGGGTGATATATTTCTGGATTTTATTTGACATCATGGGATCCCCGGTCCCGTCCCGCATCAGGTTGCCTAGGTGACAAGGGCTGAATCGAGGTGGTGAAGGGCCCCTTCACCTCGCTTGTTGCCTAGGTAGTCACCTCAACTGCCTTTAACTACATAGGTGAAAATATCATGGGACCTCTTGTCACTGAATTTGCATTAATCTGATGTTAATTACATTGCATAATGACTCGAATATCCTCGATTAACAACCATAGTAACTTGTTTATACGAAGTCATTCATCCACATGAAAAATCAGATATGAAAACATAAAAGAATTAGGATACATTTCCCTTTGGCCTTCTTTGTTTACTTATTTCATGGAGTTCACACAACTTATTCATTTATATTTTTTGTATGTTGACAAGATTTGATTTCTTTTGTGTTATGATATCATTTGTTGTATTAATGTTTTTTTTATTTCTGATTTATGTTGCAATTTAACTGATTTTGTTTTTTTAGGATTTTTTATTTTTTATTACTTTGTCAAGTTAATGGAGCCTTTTCTTTTATTGTTATATTGTGCCCTATTATCAGTTTATGGGGCTTGAGCATTTATGTTGTTTTTATTATTTATTATTATTTTTGTTTATTGATAGATTTCTTTTTTGTTTACCATTTATTATCAATTCATTTTCTGCACATTGCCCATATATTCATCCTCTTTATGGTTGTTTGTTGTTTCTGTTTGATTTATGGTTTATTGGCCTTTCTGTTTATTCTTTTTTTATTTACTTCTGTTTTATTTTTTTATGGGCAAGCTATTACTTATTTCCTTTGTTCATATATTTGTTGATTTGATATTTTCCTGGTTCTATTATATGCCTATTGTTTTTTTGTCTGTTTATAGTTTCTTAACTTTCTTTAACTACTTTGTTGTTTATTTACTTGCTTATTGTTTAGTTGAATGTTTTATTTAATTATTTATTTATTATTTGAATATATGATCATTATTTTAATTATTTTATTATTACTCATTTATCTGATTTAATTATTTGTTTAATACCTATTTACCTGTTCATATGATTATTTAATCATCATTTAATGATTTAATTACTGTTTATTTATTTAGTGACTTATTTGATTTGTTATTTCTTCAGTTTTAATTATTTTTACAATTATAAATTTTTTGTGTTTTATTATTCTTATTATTACTATTCTTATTTCATTCTCATTCGGGGGCACAGAAATTGCTCCATTATTATACATTTAAGAACATGAAAAATTTTATTTCACATTCAATGATAATACAACAATTTACATAAAAATGTGGGGGCCTATACCAGCCTCAATCCTCATTAGAAAAATTCAGAAAAATTCATGAGCATGTCAATGATTTATCATGAAGTGTTGAGGGGCATTTTCCCTTTAAATATCTTGTCCTTGGCTTCATGGCTCCTTTTGAAAAAGCATATATGATGGGGTTTGCATATGAAAAGAAAGCTGCCTTCAATATCTCATCAGGGCTTCACGCATATTATTATCCCATTGCTCATTGCTGACAGTTTGTTGGTAGTGTTATAATCAGATCAGGCTTTGATTTCTTGCTTTCTTACTTGATTTTTTGAACCTTAGCATCTAGACATTTGCAGCTGAATCTGTGATCATGCTCATTAAAGCAGGAATGCTAATTCAGGTAATTACCATGGCTCACCCTGACTAGCCTTTTCCCGTCTGGATGGCCCAGATTGGGTCAACCCAGAAAGCCACACTAAACATTGGCTTATTTCTTTCTTTTACCTTGCACCTCCATTCCCCCTGCCCATTTGATCTCAAGTTGCCATTGATCTCCAATATGTCATCCCAGCAGACGGTAGCAGCAGTTGCAACAACAATATGTTTCTGGAGCAGACTGGATGGGATCCCTACCAGATCCTACACAAGTATAGTCTTTTGGATATTGGAATCATCCCGTCCTTCCCTTAAAAGGCTGAAGGGTCCATGGACATGAAGGAAGAAGTGGTATGATGGTTAATTTTCTATGCAGTCCTTAAATTTATTTGGAAAAAGAAGAATGTCTGAAGTCATCTCCTAAGTCTGTTTATCTTTGGATATTGTGGAGTTGTAGAATGGGCTAGACTCTTGATGAACATAAATCAACATTGGTTACCTTTTGTTGGCGTCAGTTTTTTACAAAAAAAGAGGAGGCAAAAAAAAAGAAGGAAAATAGGACTGGATCAAGCTCCAACTGTCCAGTCCCCTAATTGCACCAAATCAGGTCCTGAATTGGTTGAACCGGGCCAAATTCTAGTTGGGCCGACCCCTAATTGGGCCAAGACAAACCATGGGGTGGCCCATTGGCCTAAGAACCAGCTGTCCCAACCCCTATTGATTTTAAAAGAATTATCCCCCAGCTCCATTAAAGCCCATTGTGCACAGCCCATTAGAATAGGGGGAAAAGTGGGCTGCGGCCAACCAAGGCCCAGTCGCCCATGCCAGCTCAGCCAGCCCAGTCAGCTGACCCCACTGCCCTGTCCACCTCATCAGCCACATCAGCCTTGACCCATTTATTGCATGGGAAAACCCAAAGGGCAGGTCAACATGGGAGAGCTCAAGGATTAATGCATGGCCATGAAGTCTTCTATGGGAGAACTCAAGGGTCTGGTCAAGGCCAATTAAGACAGCCTTGGAGAAGCCAACAGCCATCCTACGTACACCACCTGGCCTGCCCCTTCACCTCCCCCTCGTCTCCTATAAAAGAGGGAGGGCGCCCAAGCCAAAAAAAAGACCAGCTGAAGACGCCAACAGGCTGCCCCTCTGCCTGCTGCTGCCCCCTCTGCCTGCTGCACGTTTGCACCTGCCAGCAGCCAATAGAGGAAGAGAAGGAGGAAGAAGAAGAGCTCCAGCTGCTGCCCTTCCCACGTGCATACCTACCAGCGGCCAAAGAAGAAGAAAGAAGGAAAAGAGGAAGACAAAAAAAGGTAGGGGTGTACTAATATTAGCTATGTAACCCTCTAAGGGTACCCCTTCTACCTCTTCCAACTATCTCTTCTCAACCCCTCTCATGGCTAAAACTGGCCTTCATCGACATCTGCAACCTATGGCCTTAATCAAAGCTCCTTGCCAACCTCATTTCAGCCAGACAAAATACCCCTAAACAGTCCCTGTTCCGGCCCTTTGTGCACCCCACTGAACAGGCCAAAAACTCCCTCTGTTCGACCCTTGTTCAGCCCACCTGGAGGCACCCAAAACAGACCCCCTAAACAGGTCTGAGGCTGCCCTTGTTTAGCCCATTTTTCAGCCCCCCTGTTGGCCCACTTAAAGACACCTGAACAGACCCCCCATTTCAGGTCAGCCGAGGCCCCCTTGTTGGCCTGCCTGGACACCTTACATGTAGGTCATAATCAGACCCGTACACAGGTCTTGCCCGACCCCATTTCTGGCCTCTACACAGGTCCCAATCAGTCTCCAAATCAGACCCCTACACAGGCCCTGTCCGGTCCCTAAATCAGACCCCAATCAGGTCCTGTTCGGTCTTCAAAAATCAGACCCCAGCAAGCCCTGTCCGGTCTCCAAACCAGACCCATGCACAGACCTTGCCCGGTCTCACGTCAGAACTCTGCATAGGTCCTGATCGGTCTCCATTTCAGACCTCCTAACAGACCCCAATCAGGCCCTGTCAGTCTACCCCTAACAGGTCCCTTTGTGACCGGTTTTCTGCGCCCCCCCCTTGTGGCCAAGTTACTAGCCCCTTTGTGGCCCATCCGAACAGCCCCCTCTATCGGGCCCTGTGCGGCCCTTCTAAACAGACCCAAATAGTCCCCTTGTGGCAAAACCGAGCAGCCCCTTCAACAGGACCTGTTCACCCCCCCTTAAAGAAAAGATAATTTAGGCTCCCTTTGACAGTCCCCCTTGTGGCCTTCAAAGAGAACAGCAGCAACCCCACTTCAAGCAAAGAAAAGGGAAGCAAAACAGCACGTTGCAACTCTACAAGGGAAGGGGATTCACCATTTCCAGCAATGGTGGGTAGGGGTGATGTCCCGGACCCTTTCGGAATCTGTACGATGGGCCGATCGTTTGTTTGGGCGGACCCTTACCCTACCACCAAGACAAACGGAGGCGAACAAGTGCAGAAATCTGCAATTCTTTTATCATTGGTGGGTAGGGGTGATGTCCCGGACCCTTTCGGAATCTGTACGACGGGCCGATCGTTTGTCCGGGAGGGCCGTTGCCTTACCACCAAGACAATGGAGGTGCGCAAGCATAAAATCAGCAAGCCCTTTCGGCCCAAAACAGTCCAAGATGGGCCCTCCGAGCCCTACAAGACTGAAGGCCAGCTATGAATGCCGATGGAACTCAAACCGGCCTAAACGGCCTTGACATAAAAAATACAAATAACAAAAATCAGAAATGCGAAATGCCAAAATAAATTAAGGAGTGAAACACCCTTTCACAGGTACTCTACCTTTTAGATGGCTCCCCCGGGTACACCCCAGAATGTCGATCCGGACGTCGGCATAGTCATGCTCCCGTATGCCGATGATCCTTCCCACAACGTGGCTAAGTCAAGGCTGGCCATATTGGATGGGTAAAGTTCACCAAGTTAGAAAAATGATCGGCATGCCGTCGTAATGCCGAAATTTTTCTAAGACGATGGGGATCCTATGTTGGGAGAAGGATCGCCTATCATTTACATCAATGTACTCTATCTTCAATGAATGGAAAAGACTTTGATGTCGACTTGAGATACATGAAGCTGGACACTGAATGACAGCCCGATGAGCTGGATGAGATGCAAATCTTCAAACTAAAAAAACAAGCAAACAGACATAACGACAAAAAACAACATAAACTAAATCTGAAAAATCTAATAAAAACAGAAAAATCAGATTTAAAGCAAATCTGGAATTTAATTTAAAACAACCCCAATTCAATAAATTTGAACCACAACAAAGAAATACTTAAAGATCAAACTTCAAACAAAACAAATCAGATTTTAATCAGTCCGAAAACCCATAAAAAATCAGATTTAAATAATCTGTGAACTCAATAAAAAAACAGATTCTAAAGTTGAAAAATCTGAAAATTCATTTAAAGGGCACCAAACATTACCAAAATGGACAACAAATGCTTAATTTCAAAGAAATTAAATAAAAACACTTTAAAACATTCAAAACATGCCCAAATCAATTAAAAAACAGAAAATTCAGATTGTTAATTAAATCTGAAACTTCAAAATCAAATCAATCAAACCAAATTCCACGATGTCTAAAACATTTCAAACTCATCAAAAATTGAAATCAAAACAACTTAAACTAATCAAAACCCAACCTAAAACAAACCAAAACCAAACCGAAATCAAAGAAAAACAAATTAAACATATTCATTTAAAACTCAAATCCATAAAACCGACCCTGAGTCAATCAAAAAAATCAAGCAACAAAACTAATGAAACCAACCAAACAGGTGATTTGCATTTCATCGGGCCCAAAAGGCCACTGTCCTTTTGAGTCTATTTTTATTCCGTGGATGTGTACGCTCTCCGAAAACAAGTTGCTATGACGGTTAATCAAGGGTATTCGAGTCGTTGCTCGATGTAAGTTAACGCCGAGTATTCGCACTCTCCGGCGGAGAGGGGTCAAAAAATCAAATTTTCAAAGAATCCGAGCCTCGGTTCTAATACTTTTAAATTATCACCGGACTATCTAATATTTTTAGGATATCACTTATTTTTTTAGATGAGTACAGGATATCTATATAAAACTTATTTTCGAAACGGAAAAACGAGGTTCACACACCTTTTGACATCTTTCTAGAGGGCAGGGATTTCATATCAGAATTGGATCCTAGATTGGCCTTGGCTGGATCAGGATCAGATTGGCAAATTGGCTGATCTGCGTGAAGCCCATGATTGATCAATCTTGTGCTGATCCTGTCCAACTTGGCCCAATTCGTTCAAGACTCAGTCTGAGTTGGCCCAAGCCTGACTGGAATTGGCTGATTTCAAGCTAGAATCGGTTGATCCTACCTAGGATTGGTCAATCTGTGCCAACCCTGGGTCAGGTGATCTGGTTCGACCAGTCCAGAATTGGCTGATGCAGCCAAATGCAGGCCAACCCTGGCTGAAAATTGGACCCCTCAGATTGGATCAGGAATGCTGATCCTGCAAACCATGATAGAGGACGTACCCTTATGGTGCCCTTTTGAGCTGCTGTCATCACTTCATAATACTTGTCTTTCTTTTTGGGACCATTCCCCCCTGGCCACCTCATATTCTTTAGAGCCTTGGCCATGCTTTTTATTTTCTCTGAAAAAGTCTTACATGTATGCTATCTTTTTACAATCATTAACATTGCAAGATTATGCATTCAACCTTGGTAAAACTCAATAGGATTTCTTCTGGACCTCAGTTTGTATGTTCTATTATGTTCCCTGGTTTAATACTTTAAGAGAAATTTCTAGTTTCTTGTTTTGTGTTTGTTCGTGTCATTACTAGATTGTAGCTGAGGATCTTGCTATTTTGCAGGTGCCTGTGAGCTTGACTACCCTTAATCCCAGATTTCTTTCTCTCCCAGACCATGTCTGCCAAATCTCTATTGGGACCAACTATGATTACTATTCTTCAACTATGCGCTTTATTGTATCGTCACCTGTGGTATGAAGAGTATCTATGCTTTTTTCCTTAGTTATTTTCTCTTTACCTTAGTTGGACAATAATGAAAAAACATACTTTCAAAATAAGTGTTGTTGAATTGAGAATGTCAAGATGAATATGTGGTCTTAGTAGATTATATAAAATACATAATGAATATATTAGAAAAAAATGTGGGAGTTAAAAGAAGTTCTAGTTAGAACAGTAGTCAAAATAGTAGAAACAAAAAAAAGGCGTAATTGACCTAAGTTAACATGAAGGGTAATTTAATATGCTTTGAATGATTTAACCATTTATTAAGAAGTAACTTAAAATCGATGTGAATGGAGAAAGAGAATTCATTTGACTGACTTTCAAGTAATTTGAGATTAAGGCTCGAGTTGAGTAATTTGTCAACTTATAGGAGTTTCATGTCCATAATGTGTGATTAACTATCACTATATATTTTGTGTGAAGATATGTAATCACATCTCATGTTTTATCTCCGGACAAATGCATCTTGGTACACATTGTCACAAAAAAATTCAGAAGAAGAAAAAAGAGGAAATCCTATGCAAACTAGGATTCCAAATCATACTTCTACTAGGATTCCAAATCCTACAATTAGGATTCCAAATCCCACTTCAATTGTGGTTCCAATCCTACCCGAATTGAGATTTCATCCAAAAAATCAAAAGAAGGGTAATAAACCCATAAATTTTTGAAAAATTGATGAAAAGCATCACTTCTTATTTATGGAATTTTTGTTTTTTTTAAATTGTCTTTTTGGAAAATTTTAGAAAATTGAGTTTCTCACACCAAAAATCATCATATTAGTCATAAATTACACAAATATGACTAATATTATTTTCACATCCCTATGAAATTCTTTTTAAATTATCATATTTTTTGGTTCCCGAAAATTCAATTTTTGGCAATTTTCAACTTTTTCCTATTAAAAACAGAAAATAAAGAATAAATCCAATTTTTTTTTGAAAATTAAAGAAATGGCTGAAAATTGTGTGAAATGCTCTTGAATGCATCAATACACGTTTGAATCAATTGGTGTGGGTCCCACTACCTCAAGTATTGGGAAAAAGTTGTGTAAAATACTAGAAAATAGAAAACACGTCTATTTTCACTCCAACCGATCTGATCTTCTGCTAGAGATCATATCTCACCTTAACAGCCTATTGCGCTGCCGTCCAACCTTCTTTATCTCTATAAAAGGCTACCACAGCCTTCATATCAGTCTTCCTACGTTCTCCCAAAACCAAACCACCAGGAGAGAGAAAAGAGAGGATAAAAAGAGAGGGAGAAGAAGAAAAGGGCTGCTCCCAGCCTTGCCTCTGCTGCATCGCCTTCAAGAGAAGAAGAAGAAGAAGAAAGGGAAGAGGAGCCACCCTCAGCCCCTTCCTTGCTGCTGTGCCAGAAGGAAAAGAAGAGGGGAAAAAGTATAAGAAAGGAGGAAGAAAAGGTGAGAACGGATAGCCATTGGCTGCGCCCCTTTCACCCTCTTGTCCTCCATCAAAACACCATATCTTGACCATAGTTATCAAGGCGGGTGCCTAGGCACTTTTAATGATACCGTGAACATATTAATATATTTCACTATAACTTATACTATCACATATATTTAAAATTTATAATTATAAAGATATATTATATACTTAAAAAGTATAAAGTTATCTCTTAGCTTTTTTTTCTCCCTCTCACTTAGTTTATCAAAATTAATTCCTTTCCAAAAAATATATACCTACACATTCATAATTACATATATAAAATTACATACAAATATAATTATGTTTATGTATTAATGTTTGTATGTATGCATAAATATATAGTATTAATATTTAATTATGTATATGATTGTATATATCCATGCATACATGTATATACATATATACACATCTAATGATACCATCTTTACCTCCTAGGTAATGCCTAAGTGACTGCCTTGTCGCCTAAGCGGAATTGATAATCTTCAATATTTTGGGCACCTTGTCGCCTTGACAACTATGCTCTCAACCCTAAATTCATGCCCAAATGGGCCCGTGTGCCCTCCCATAGACTGTGTGCACACCCCTTGTGCAATCTCTTAAACCCCATCAAAACTTGCCCTAAACTAAGCCAATACCACTTCTTTTGATGGCTAACCCATACCTCCTACATACCCTATGTTATCCGAGGTAAGAGACCTAGCACCTCGCCCTAGGTGCCTGGGGTGAGTGTCTCAGGTGCTCGAGGCGTTTTATATTATTTAATTATTTTAATTTTAATAATACATATCTAATACAAAGAGTTGAAAATAAATCTAAAAAACTACTTGTAATATTGAAGTAAATGCATCATTTTAATAACTATATATTGTAGTTATTAATAAATAATGATATAACAACAAAAGAAGGCCAATAACAAGCATAACATCATAACAACTGACAAGAGTAGAGTACAAATTAAGCATAACATAGCATAACTATGTACATACCCCTGCAAAAAGAACCCTCAAACAGCCACCAAACACTCCCTAAATATGCCCTAAAACTCAGGTCCGGGTGCCCATTGTTCTGGCCTGAGATCCCCCTCTGAACAGGCCTTGAAAACATCCTTTACCAGGCCCATACCACCCTTTATGGGTATGGGCCAATTATGACTAATCAAAATCAGTGGAGAGTTGAAGAAGATTATGATGAGCAGGACAGGGACTCGGGATGTTTTCATAGTTGGTGATGATGACATGATGAGTCACTTATGATAGCAATTGTATTTGTTTCTTTTATTTAATGGAATGTAATATGAATTTTAAGTACACTTTATATTGTGTGATTGATTGATTGTATGATACAATTTATATTTTATAGCCACTTGTGTTGATATATGTATGTCATTTAGTCAATGTTAAAATTGTGTGAAAATGTCCAAGGTTGGAAAACTTATGTTTTCTTTTCTATAAATTTTCACAATTTTTGAATTTTTTGGAATTTTTCAGAATTTTGACAATTTTTCAGAATTTTTCTGAAAGAAAAAAACAATTCAAACCAATTCTAGATCGGTCTACCTTCCAGCGGATCACCTGGGATTGGACTGATCTGATCTGATCCGAATCGGATCGGACTTCACTAATCTAGGGACCGATTCTGATCTCGCGATCCTTGGGGTCATTTTTTATTTTTTATTTTTTAATTGTTGATTTCTTTTAAAAAACAGGAAAATACTTAGAAATTTTAAAAAAAGGAAATATGATTACAACAGGATTCATTGAACATTCATTCAAAAATGACATTATATTATTCTTTTACATACTGTATATGCTCTGCCCATTACATTGTAGAAGAGTACGTCACATTAAGTATGTAGATAAATTGATTATACTCATTAGTACCTCGTATAATCATCCTACGATAAGACGAAAATGAATCACCGTAGCTATCATATATGTAAGGACTGGAACTATCGAATGATGGTTACGTCATCCCGTAACCTTCTCCTTGATACAACGGACACTGAGAACCCTATGATGGTTCCAGTTCTGCTCCTCCATACCCATGTTGTTTAACTCCGTAGTCAGCATCCTGTGTTACGTGGGTATAATGCTTCTCTATCGTGAAGTGTTGTTGTTGCTGCGGAAGGGGCGTCTCCGAATTGGTTCTCCTTACACCATATGGTGCTGGTGGTGCTACCTCTGTCTCTGCTATATGCAGGGATTCCGGAATTGGAATCGGTCCGATTCGGCCGATTCCTGGGAAGGGAATCGATTCCGGAATCGGTTTTTTTTTGAATTTTTTTCTTCATCAAAAAAATTTTAAAAAATCAAAAAAATTCAAAAAAATAGGAAATGAGTTAGAAAATTTTTTAAAAATAAGATTAGCATTCATCCACATAACCACATCAAATAATTACTAATGAACTCCACTTGAAGTTAAGTACATATTCCATTGATTCAAAAATCAAAGAGTTGATACATCATGAAAATAAAAAATATATACATTTACATCATATCAATCTACTACCAATATCTAGGATATAGAGATTGGTCTTCCTCCTCTCCCTGCTGCTGTCGATGCTCCTCCCTTGTGCTCAGTCTTGTGTACTGTCCGAGACCATATCCATATGAAAATAATGCCAATGCCATGCTATCAAGGTCGTATGGATCGGACTGCGGGACAACCGGGACGTAAGCAGACTCTGGTGGAGCTGGTGGTGTAATCCACTGCTGGTGAACCTGACCAAATGCTGGATACTGTAGCTCCATAATATAAGAATGCGGTGTTTGCTCATCCAGCGTGTAGTACGGCTTTGGATGCCGTGAATCAGGAGACTGGGCTGCTGCTGATGGCTGCATCGCTGGTATGCACTCCTCCTCATCATCAACTGAGGAGTGAGAAGGAGCCTGTGTGCTATCATCTGAGCTCACTGGACGCCTGACCTCTAGCTTCCTTCTCTTCACGTCTTCAGCCATCTCTGAAGTATCAGAATCCAAAGATTTTTTAAACTTTGCAAATCCTCCCATTTTTCGTGCAGTCACTTTTGTTTTCGTTTTCCCTGGACCGCGAATGGGCTGGATAGCGGCGGCTGGGACTGGAGCTAGGGCTAAAGCTGCAGGGGCTGCCGGTTCTTTGGGGCGAGAAGAAGGCCTGCTCGAGCACGAGAAGTAGGTGGAGGTGGAGCAGGAGCATCCTCCTCGGCTTCAACACCATCCAACTCTCCTTCGGCCCGTACGCGGTCATCGGGATCAAACTCAGCTGCATGATCCCTGGCTTCCCTCTCCTCTATCCAGGAGGCAAGCGCATACTCCTCCTGGAATATCTGATCCATGTCCACCTCCTCAGGTGGTGGTGTGGCGGAGGAATGCCTCTGCTCGTATGGACCACCTGCGAATAGTGCAAATCGCTTCTCACTGATCTTCTGTCGATCCTTGATATTCTTGATGCACAACCTCATATTGTAATGACAGAAGAACAGCTTCTCCAGCTGGTCTGAGGTCAACCTGTTCCTCCTTTTCGTATGTATCAGGTTAAATGTACTCCAGTTCCTCTCACAATGGGAGGAACTGGTGCTCTGGCTGAGTATCCCGATACCGATGGCAGCAAGTGGATTTCATCCACTCCTGTTGTTCACCTTAACCCACCACTCAGCTGCAAGAAAAAAAAGAGAGGAAAGGTAAACAATTAGCCCATCATCTTCCATAACTTATATGAAAAGAAAATAAAATCTTCGTAAGGCATTCTTATACCAGGTGACACTTTGTCAATTGAATATTTCATATCAGCATCTGAGTATACGCCGACCCTCATCTTATACTTCTACATCTGAAAAAAATATAAAAAAAATATTAGTTGCCTGATAAGAATACTTTAAAGTATTGAATAAACTATAACTTACTTCTATCTCAGCCTCTATCCTGTCCTGCTGAGATCGGCGAGCTTATTTGAATAACGGTAGTGTGCCCCGCATCACCTCGTTGTCATTCACCACCTGTCCTCTATACTGGATGCGGGGGTTCAAAAAATATCCTGCAAGAATTTATTAGTTAACATTATGAATAAGACAATTATTCAGCAAAAATATTTTTTTAACCAATTGACCTGCAGCATGGACATCGTGATGCAAAGTCTTGTCCCATTGGTCATCTATGATTTTCCACCACTTTTTGTAACCTCTGGGATTTTTTTCTTTTATTTTCAATTTTGCGCGGTCCATGGCATCGTACAACGTGCCCATCTGGTCCCTGTCATCTGAGTCTACCAACCTCAAGACAACTACCAGTGGCTCAATGATTGCCAAGTAGTAGGCAATCCTCTCCCAAAACCTCTTGTCAGTGATCTGCTTCTCAGATTTGACAAGAATTTTCAGCTGATCTTTCTTGTCATGCAGGTTGTCCACCATATAGTTATAATACTCTTCGGACTGTGTGAACCTAACCAATGCATGCCTGTGCCGGTACAGACTCTCCAATGCAATGAAATTCGTAGCAAAACGAGTATGACTAGGCCTAACAAGATCATGCCCTCCTGTGTGTGATCTCATAATATGTAGCAGACGGGGTTACGAATAAATAAATGATGTGATCGTCTGCGCCTGCCTGACAAGGGTGGATACACTCTCCTCCTTGCCTATATCCTCTAATATGAGATCAACAGAATGTGCTGCACAGGGCACCTAGAACATGTGCTTCCTCTTCTCCATCAACTTTCTCCCAGCCGCCTTATATGAAGGTTCGTTGTCAGTGACAACCTGAACCACATTGTCCTCCCCGATCTCCTCCACCACCGCATCCATCAGAGGAAAAAGGAAGTCGGCATTTTTTATCTTCCCAGAAGCATCTACCGACTTCAAGAATGTGGTCCCCTCATAACAATACACCAAGAAGTTTATCATACTCCTCTTGGTGATACCTGTCCACCCGTCGCACATAATTGTGCAACCCCTCTCCTTCCACACCAATTTAAATCCATTCATCCACTCCTT
This sequence comes from Cryptocoryne crispatula var. balansae, assembly GCA_036172225.1. NCBI lineage: Eukaryota > Viridiplantae > Streptophyta > Magnoliopsida > Alismatales > Araceae > Cryptocoryne > Cryptocoryne crispatula. The sequence goes on along the minus strand of CM069919.1, from coordinate 44,404,307 downwards.
CAACTCCTGGACGGACCTCCTCATCCCAGCCGGCCGCCGTATATATGTACGTTGCCGGGGCTTGCAAACCCGGTCCCGGCCTCGCCACGGCATCCACCATCGTCTGTAAGTAGGGGCCGGTGGTACGTGTCTTGGGATGCCTACATCAAGTTAAAAAAATTTTGGATCAGGCTAAAATTAAGTTTAAGTAAATAAAACACAAATGCCAATTTAAAAGTGATACCTGCATGCAAAAATCACTTCACAATGTGGCGAACGGCTCACTTTGCAGCCGTTCTTGTTGCCTTCACCCCTTTTATTGTTTGTTTAATCCCCATCTGCCCAGCACTCTGTTTCCTAAATAAATACTCATCACTCGGCGTAAATCGAGTACTGGTAGAAGTAGAACGGCGGTATGGCTCCTGTCTCCTGGGGTCAGTCTCTCGGTCCCGGGTAGGGCGAGCCGATGCTGATCGGCCCAAAGCTGGGTCAACTCTGGACCCAGACCCTCCTGCTCCCCTCCTCCTGTCCTCCTCCTCAGCAAATGCACGCTTGCTAGCGTGCCTAGCACGTCTAAGCTCGGATTCTGTGGTCTCCTCCTTGCTCTCTGGCTCCGGCTCAGCTGGTGCCTTCCCCTTGCCTTTCTATTTCGAGGTAGGCAAATCGCGGTCCCTCCTCCTCTGGAGTAGCTTGTCGTGCAACTCCTCCCTCTGCTCAATCCTAACAGCCCGTTGAGAGGCTCTACCTGTCATGTAGCCTCTCATCTCCTCATTCTTCTCCCTCGGCACCTTGTCACATTTCTTTACATTTCCACATGTTCCAACAATGTTGTTTCAGCCGGAACACCCCCCCATTCATCTGCTTCCCACACCATTTGCATTGTACCCTCTTTCTGACCGAGTCTACCATGTGCCCGTGTTCCCAACCCACGTCAGAAGCACGTGCTGGTGCTGCATCACCTTGATCGGCCATTGCTTATACCTGCAAAAATTGTAAACAATGCACTAAAAATGATTAGATAACATAAAAATTGTTTTAGGCGCTGATCGAGAAGCAGACAGCCCAAGTAACACACCATTCGGTATGTTTAAAGGGTTACGTATTTGCCGGAAATGGTTGTAAATCAACGTACGGGGTATCCGGAATTTTTCCCGTACAAAGAACATTCAATCGATGTTCAAACAACTTAAGCGGAGTTGTTCGATCAAAAATCACCGAGTTTAATCATGCTCGGAGTCGTCAGAAACGCGTAAAAATAGGCGTACGGGATATCCGGAATTTTTCCCGTGCAAACAACATCCAATCGAATAGTTCAGAACTTAAACGGACTTGTTCGGTCAGAAATCACAAAGTTTAACGACGCTCGGACTCGTCGGAAACGCGTAAGAATGGATGTACGAAGTTTTCGGCGAAGAAATCTTACCAATAACCTTCTAAAGATCGAAGAAGAGGTTGAATTGAGGCCGATCGGACCTTGGATCGGTGGAATTCCTTGAAGAAGTAGCTTGGAATCGCCGGAATCGCTGGAATCGCCGCCAGAATCGCCAGAATCGGTGCTGGCAGAGCTGGAATTGCCGCGGAATCGGTGCTGGCAGCTGGGATCGACGATGGAATCGCCGGAATCGTCGATTTTGAGCAAGGATCGCCCTGGAAATCGCCGGAATCGAAGGTAGCCGCCGCAGGATCGTCGGAATCGACTGCGGTGGTCGATTCCGGCCCTAAATGGGCCGGAATCGGTTCGATTTCCGGTCCAGAATCGAACCGGGAATCGAACCGGACCAACGATTCTGGTCTTCCGACGAATCGGTCGGGATCGACTGATTCCACAAGGAATCGCCGGAATCGGATCGATTCCGACCGATTCCTACCGATTCCGCGGAATTCATGTCGGAATCGGTCCTTCCGCATCACTGATCCGATTCCGGAATCTGTCAGAATCGGTCCGATTCCACCGATTCTGTAATCAATGGCTATGTGTTCCGAACACTATCGCTACTACTCTTTGAAGAAGAATCATCCAATGTCTGATACTGCAGTCAGATGTTGGGTTCTGGTGTATCTTCCCGAATCTCTTCAATTGTGTCAAGATCGGTAATATCAAGGGGGTCAATTGCAACCTGTCTACCTTTTCCCTTCGATTGCCTACCTTGGCGGGAAGATTGTCTGATTTTTTGTCTCTTTGCCACAGAAGGAGGGATTCATAATTACTCGGAGAGAAAACATCGCCAAGTTCTTCTTAAGCTCATTCTCGATCATCGGTGTTGAACTCTGGTTCACCCATCCCCTCACGATTATTGACCCAAGCTTCTAAAAGTTTTTCTTTTGAAATATCTCTTCCAACTTAATATTCGATTTTTGTACAGTAGGGACCTCAATTCGTCTTCCATTTGCTTCTTATACCCACTTTTGCTCCTCTCTTTGGTTCTCTCTCATCTTCTCTAAATGTTTCAACTTCAATCTTATGTTATAGTGACAGTAGACTAGCTGCTTAAATCTATGTGATGTTAGCCTATTTCTTTACTTCGTATGAATAAGACTTAACGTTGACTAATTTCTTTCACAGTCGAAAGAGGATGTGGTTTGGCTTAGGACTTGGATTGCGACAGTAGCCAAGTCTTCATATTCTAGTGTCTTTTCATGATTCATCCACCAGTCAACTGCACAATATCATTATGTGTTAATACATAATGTTATTAATAAGTTAATTATGGAAATAGATTTTTTTTTTTGGACTGTACATACCAGGACTAAGAATTATAACGGTTCATTGCACCCTTGTTGTGTTGAAATGAAATAACACCATCATATCATCATACATCTTATTTATTGCTATAATTGAACGGTCATCATGACCAAGTATTCTGCGAATGGCTTCCTTAATGCTGTCCCACAGTTCATCAATAGGCATGCAGATTGGACTAGAAAAATATCATGGGTTGAAAAAATGACTTAATAATTGGCAATAGAAAAGTTCATTGTCAGCATCGACCATAAAGCCAACATTTTGATTGACAAATATTATTTTACTAAATTATAAAGAACATATCAGCTGTATGTATAGGATGATATAATGTTTTCAGCCATTGACGGTCAATGATGTCCCATCACATTCTAAAATTCGAGACCTTTTTTGATATACTTTCTTTTGCCCGCTCAGTGCATGATACAAATCGTCCATACCCGTCTTTTTATCTCCATCGACTATTCGGAGAACCTTGACTAATGGACCAACAATATCTAGAGTCTTTTTTACGAGATGCCAAAAGTCTTCATTGTTCAATGTCTGTTCTACCTTCCTCTCTTTTCGCTTGTCTGATAGAGTAGCCCTAGCAATCTAGTTATCTCATCCCGGAGAAAGTATCATTTGGGTCAAGGAATGCCTATGTTCAAATAGGCTATCCAAAGATATGTAGTGAGAATCAAACCATGTTGCCCCAGGTTGTAGGAGCTCTCATTGTGTGCTCTTTGATCATGGTCAAGATGAAATTGTGGTTGTAAATGAATGATGCAATGTATTGGGCGGCCTTGACAACCTGATCTATTTGAGGATCCTTGCAAATATCCTCTAACATTAAATCTATGGAATGGGCGAAGCATGGTATTAAATATGACTTCCGTCTCTTGACCATCAACATTTGACTGTCAGCTTTATAGGCAGTTACGTTGTCCGTCACTAATTGGACAACTCGATCCTTACCGATCTCTTCGACAACACCATCAATTACATCAAATAGGTAATTGACATTCTTTACTTGTTTGTAAGCGTCCACCATGGTTCGCAGAATCGGTCAATCCGGATCGGGATCGACCGATTCTTGGATCGGATCGGTACCTACCGATCCGATTCCTATCGGAATTAGCGATCCAGCCGGGAGTCCCGGCTGGATCGGCCGGAATCGATAGGATCGGTCGATCCCGGACCGATCCACCCGGATCGATCCCAAAATCGGTCGATCCGGACCGATTCGCCGGAAAACCGGAAGACCCGGAATCGAACCGATTCCGGGATCGATCGGTGCTTTGTTTTAAAGTCCGATCGCCCCCATTTGGGGTCGATCCGGACCGATTCTCCCAGCTTGCCCCCGCCGGCTTCTTCTCCTTCCCCGGCGCGCTTGGAGATCTAGGGCTTCGGCATCCGGCGATCCGGCATTTGGAGGGGCGATCCAGCCTATTCAAGGCTTGGGGAGGGCGATCCACCTTGGGGAGGGCGATCCACCCCTAAACGGCGAGAAGGTTTGTAAGGGGGGGGGGGTTTTCGATCTCCTTTCCCCTCCCCCCCCGGGCCTTGGCCCGGCCGGCTGCGGCATGGGGATCCCCGTTGGGGGGGATTATTTCACCCCCGTGGGGGTGGAATTACACCCCGAAGGGGTGATTAGCACCCCTTCGGGGTGTTCGACGATCACCCCGAAGGGGCCCCATTTTATCCCCTGCCCCAGGTGGGGGGGGGGCAACGGCATAAAATCCCCATCGGGGGTATTATTTCACCCCCGATGGGGGTGGGTGCACCCCGAAGGGTGATTAGCACCCCTTCGGGGTGTTCGACGATCACCCCCTTCGGGGGTGGCATTTTTTTCCCCCCAGGTGGGGGGGGCTGCGACGTAAAATCCCCCGTCGGGGGATTATTTCACCCCCGATGGGGGTGGAATTGCACCCCCGAAGGGTGATTAGCACTTGCTCGGGGTGTTTGACGATCACCCCCGAAGGGAAGTGACTATTTTACGATCCCCCTAGGTGGGGGGGGGCTGCGGCGTAAAATCCCCATCGGGGGATTATTTCACTCCCGTGAGGCCTCGTATAAGGCTGCGGGAAAGAAAGTAATGGAGGCTCGACCTCGCTTATTTTGGGTGCCTGTGCGGCGTATTCTATTGACACGATGTTAGAAGATATTGGTAGGGATGCTAATGTCGAGTCCTTGGTCAACCAAGGACAACTTATCACCTCGTTATCTATGGCCATCACGACTTTTACGTATTATGAGGCGGCACTTTGATGGTGGCGTTTTGATCGGACGGGTCCCCATGAATTTGCCACTCATTTTATTGCATTAGAAGAGCTTTATCTGGTACAAGGCTAGTTTAAAAAGGTTCATTCTCTCCACTTGCTTATCGGGAGTACATGGATACGTACGGGAGCTCCTTGGATCGGTATGAGATACTGCAAAGATGGAGCAAGCGATGAAGATAACGAGGTGGTGGGAGAAGGTGCGGTACTGTTGTTATGCTAGAACCTTTGGTGCGGGTACTTAGGTTGGTGGATTCAAATGAAAATCAGATGGGGTACTGTATGATGCTATGGATAAAGCTAAGTTGAAAATTAAGAGAAGCATCCCAAGGGTTACTGAAAAGTGGTGGAAGGTGATTGACAACGGATGGGACAAAACCCTACACCACGACATTCATCTTTGCGGTATAATTTAGTAGTGTAATATCTTAATGATTACAAGTTATATTTTGTGTATTACCCCCATTTTGTCTTTATATCTTAATGGAGTATTAATGTCGTTACGGGATACTTTTTGAACCCGAGGATACGGTATGGTGGCCCAGTATGTAATGATGGTGAAGTATTATCGAGCACCTTATACGTAATTAAACGACTATGTAAGACCCGAAGACGAACGTCTTATTGAGGTTGAAGTAAGTAATACGTTTCATATTAATTAAACTATTAACTTTATCTCGAAGAGAAGATAATTGTTTTAGTTTGTGTTTTCGGATGACTTCGTACGAGCCGCAGATTGGGGTGTACGGGGATCAGTTTGCGATTACTCGCGTGATAGGGTCCCCCAGTAATATGCTTACCCGAATTAATGACTCTTTCGTTAATTGATTTTTTTTACATAACGTTAACGATAAATGCGTAATTGTCTTCTTTACAATTACGAGTGAGTGGTGGATTATGGTGACATGACAGTGGATGGAATCCACTCGCTTGCCCGTTGCAATTCGGGTGCTAAGTCGAGAGCGCATCGTCATCCCGATGCGAGAGAAATTGGAGCACCTTTCAACCTTATTCATACGAAGAGGAGAAATAGGTTGAAGACGGAAAGATTGGAGAAGCTTGTCTCTGCCATTTACAATATGAAATTTGAGGATAAAGAATATCAAAGATAGGCGCATAAGACATCGAGAGCGAGAGATTTTGCACGGTTGCGGGTGGATTGTACCAGAAAGAGCACGGAGGCCCAAGCTACTCGGGGCTTGTCCCGAGCGGATGTGGACTTGGAATATCAATTCCAAGAAGAACATCCACACGGCGGCATGGGTGGAAGACAGGATGCGAGGGAGAGCCGAGTTCGACCGAACGACGGATCGTGGGCCGAAGGAGAGCTTGAGCCGGCGTTGTTGGTGAGGATGAAGACATGCGGAAGTTGAAGAAAGTCAAGTTCCGTGCACGGCTCCACTTCTGATCCACCCCGGACTACGGCTTCTCGGAGAGACATCCGGCTCCGCCCCCGGCCGGCCTACTCTGCTCGGATTCCGATTTCGGGTCCTTCTGCCACCACCACCGCACGAAGGCGGTGGATTATTTAGGGCTTTAAAGAAAGCATGCTTACCTTCGCGAAGCAAGTCAAGGAGATCTACATTGAAGAGGAAGAAGATAAGTATCGAAACGACGACATCATCTCCTTGCCACGAGACCACTCGACGCCACCTTCGTCGAGATGAGGATGAAGAAGAATTTGTGCCACCCGCGCACAACGGCGTACGAGGGGGTGGAGGTGGAGGTGAGGGTGGCTCTCTAGTAGTGCTCGGACGAGTGGAGCGAGTCCCGGATGATTTGAGTGATAAAAGACACTCGTGTTCGAGTGGCGGGGCGGCGGACGGCCAGGCCGAGGTTGAATGCTTTTGACGAGTTTGCATCTTCCTATCCGGAGCCTGCCTCGGACGATTGAGCACAGCTGTCCACCTCCACCGTCTTTTTTTACCTCCACCCCGGTCGGGGAGTTTATGAGTTTACCGAATGGCCCGATCTTTATTTTCTTATGGATACGGGCCAATTATGGTGACCACTGTCAATGGAGATTTGCGGAAAATCGAATGACCGGGACGGAGATCAGATCTAGATCCATCCTACTCACGGACGTTACCGTAGTTGGTGGTGATGCGTATGTATAATGTATTTCTTTGTTTATTTCGCGGAATGTAATATGAGTGGTAAGAAGAATGTGTTGTCTGATTTGTGGAGTTGGGTATGATTGTTTGTTTGGTGAAAACATGTATCTTATTTGATGCGTGATGTGTTCTATTGTGTGGTTGGGGGTCATCTGTGTTTTATATGTTTGATTGTTAATTTGTTATATGAATGAGTGTTCCCTATATTTTTTTCACATTTTTCCTGAGTCCTATGTATTTTTTTTGATTTTTTGGCGATTTTTCCATATTTTTTCGAAAAGCAAAAAAAAAAAAAAAAACCGATCCAGACCGATTCTGGATCGGTCTGGCTCCATTGGAATCGGCCTGGATCGGGTCCGATCCGATCCGATCCGGATCGGATCGGACCCCACCAATCCAGGATCCGATCCCGATCCGGCGATCCTTGGCGTCCACTGACTTCAAGAAGATGGTACCAGCATAATAATATACTAGAAAGTTGATTATTGTCTTTTCAGTTATACTTGTTAATAAGATAATATGTTATATTTAAATTTAAAATTAATAAAGACTTGTAGTAGAACTATTATGTTCAAAGGGACTAACTTGTCATATTTATTAAAGATTGTCTATTAGAAGATATGTGTTGTATATCTCTTTGGGAGTTGGTCCCGACACACCCTTACCGATGTCGGCTATATTGCCAATCATCGACTCATAGTAAGACCCTTTGCAGCGTTAGCCGGTATGCTATTGTGAAAGAACCATCTAGAAGTTGCCTACTCGATCTTCTCTTTATATAACTTTAGGTTCTTTAATGCCGTGTTTATGGTTGTTTGTTTTTGTCGCGGTCGTGTTATGATCGGATCTACGGAACTAACTGCCGGGTTGTCATCTTGGGTGAGATCATGAATATCTTCTTCAGGGTCAAGATTTGATCCTATTCCGCTTCCACTTTCATGTCGACTCCCACTTCCACGTCTGCTCTCACTACCAGAACTTCGACTCATATATCTACCGGTACGCCGATACATGTCTTCATCGGCGAACAACCTCTGACTTGCCTCTATGGCTCTTACTAAGTCATCTATTTGGTATGTTAAATGCGTATATTGTTATGAAATATTAAATATTAGATATTACATACCTTTGTCAAATTCTTCGTAGTGTCTTCTTTTCGGGTGCTTTTGTCTAGTGTCGTATATATGTAATGAATATCTTACAGGTTCTGCAATTTCTTCGCGGATAGTGTCCTTGTGCCTCTTTGAAGCTCCTTTTGACTTTTCCAAAATTTGTGAATATATTTTAAATTGGGTTCTTACCTCGGGTGGAGTCCATGTGCACAGTGCAACGTCCTCCTTGTTTCAACTGGTAAGTTCTACCATAAAGAACTTTGTCACAATACTTATACTTGACTTTTTTTGCTTCATTGACACGATCGTGCAATGGAGCCAAGTTGGGTCATTCCGAGTGGAGCGGGAAGTATCATGGCTTGGAGAAGACATGCTAGCAAAATAATTCACAATATAAATAACACCGACCAAAAGTAGAGTGAAAGTTGAGTGAAAGAAAGTGAGCAAGGTTTGACAGTAAGAGAGTGATATTTGATAGAGTAATATATTTGAGAGGATCAGAGACATCACTAGAGAAAACAATTGAGAGTTGGCAAATGAGTGAGCCGTTGAGGGATGAGGATTGAGGGTTGGGTGGAGGGGCGAGCCGTTGAGGGGCGAGGACTGAGGGCTGGGTGAAGGGATGAGCCATTGAGGGGTGAGGATTGAGGACTGAAGAGTGAGCAGTGGAGGGTGAGGAGTGAGAGGTTAGACTTGAGAGGAGTGGAGAAGCCTCCCCCATTGGGGGCTTTTTATAGCCTCCAAGGAGGGGGCATGGAGGGGAGGATGGTGGGTGGAGGGGGTGGGTGAGTGGGGCAAAAACCCCACCCAAAGTGGCCAAGGGGCTGTTGACGAGTCGATCGGCTGGGTAGCTTGACCCGACCTGGCCTACCATGGTCTCAACCAAGTTAATGGAGGACCCAACCTATAAGGTAATTTCAAGCATGTAAGGAATTAATCCTTCACCCAAAAGAAAAGATTCTGACTAACCAATCAATGGTTCAACTCTATGATATTGCCAAAGAGAGGGGACTACCCTCTATCCATGTTTCCAACCAGCCACCCAATGGCTATTACAATAATCAAGGAAGTAATCCCACGCCTACATTGATGTTGACTTGTTGGTGAGCTTGTCAAATCCTGTTCAGGCAGAAAATAAAAAAAAATCTCTACCCTACACACCCATGATGACTTTAAGTTTGGCAATCGATCTTGAGGAATTTCATACCTGACTGGGCGCAACCTCTGAAATCACACCATATCAACATGGGTCAAAGACAAATCTCTCACCCAACATGTTACCCGGGGATGTAAAGTTAATCCCTACTTGGAATGATGCAGAAGAGATATGACTAGCTTGTTGTACGGGTAAAAATGCAAAAGGATTGAGTTGATTATCAACCTACCCAATTGGTGGGTAGCTTCATTGCTTCCAAGAAGCAGTGGAGAAAGTAATCTTTCAAACTAAAAAGAAGAATGTTTGGCTGCTGATGAGCTGCCCTTGATATGGCTATCTTGATGAGGGGCAACCCTTGCCTACCATTCCACAAGGATTTGACCTGCTAATGGCTTTTAATATTGCAAATTGGGTGAGAAGCAAAATCTTCATTTTTTATATTAACAAAGATAGCCGATCAATGGTTTGTGACGCTACTACACGGTGAGGGACTAGCCCTCAGCTCATCATTTCGACCGGGATGACCAATCAATGGTTCTGTCCTCTAATGCTATTCGACGAACTAGGAATCATGCCTACGTCTGCCATCTGAATGATGTTGCACAACTACTGATGCGGTTCCATTATCATGTTCAAGGTGTAAATAAATTTTATAACGAAGCTCAATCATATGGGATGCCATTATATTATGCTAGAATGGGGAATCAACCCTTAGTTCATTTGGCATCGACAATTGACCAGTTTATAATCTATATTAGAAAACCATTCACCTGATTGAGGGCAGGTCCACAGGTTATTCTATGACAATTTAGGTCAAGAATCGACCTTCTTGGAATGTTGATTAGGGTCAAAGGGATAGATTTCGTATCTAGAAAATTTGGAAGGGAAGCAATCCCTTGGTTGGAATTCGATTGACATGTCATTAGAACACTGTCTCGTGTGGATAGGATGCACCGAGGGCACAAGAAACATGCATATATGTTTGGAGTACATCAAATCAAGTGCTAGTCAACCCAAAGATTGGAACTATCACCACCAACATGATAAAGAGTAAACCCTTCGCCCAAGGGACTAACTTAAATGGCTAGTTAGCAGCCTACACCGTTGATACTCAGGAGGAGGATCAACCTCGTACCTACTAATTCAACAAATTGAGTTGAGTAGAGACCTAATTCATCAATATTTTTTTAGCGGATAAGGAAGCAATCTTCTATCCATTGGCAAGTTGCCATAGCTGATCAATTTGAAACATAGAAAACAATTTGCTTCTTGAAGGGATATATTATAGTTGTCTGGTCAGATCATCATATTGAAGTCTTTTAGAAAAGGGACCAACCCTTAGTTTGCCGAACCACCTCAGCAACTTTCTAGGTGAGAGGAATCAATCCTTGGCTCATGGAGATACCCAATTGATAGTTCATCCCAGCAATGTCTAGGTAATGAAGCAACCCTCAATCCACCGATTGCTTCAGCCAACGGATTGAAGGATTGACATATTGACTTCTCTAATGATGTGTTGAAACAATCTTCGAAGCTTGAAGATCAGCTAACCGATCTATGGCTTAGCCCGAAAGCCTCGGCTCAGCAAGGAATAAATTCTATGCTTCTGTCCAAATCAGTCCATTTGGTGGCCTAACTCACATGCTTTGTTATGGCAAGAGATCAACTCCTAATAGGTGCATTTACTAATGTCATCCAACATGAAGACTGGTGCAAAATTCACTTCAAATCAGGTTGGGAACCAACTCCCTAACCAAATTATGTCAATTCTAATCAAGAAAGAAGTATGTTGTCTAATTTGTTGACATGGGGCAAGGGGCAAGAGAGTAAATCCACTACTCAGAAAACTTCTAGCTCAATCAATGAGAGAAGAACAAATTCTAAAATTGGCACTTTACAACAATTTGGAAGGAAGGAATTCCTAACTTAGGCAAAATACACGACCTTGGACAACATCTTGGTCGATTGGATAGAGTCGATTGGATAAAGAAGTCATGAAGAAGGTTTATTTCATATCAACTTGCCCTTCTGTATACCACCCCAAGGAGGACAAAAAAAACAACACATTTTGAGGCTACAAGGCGGCATATATGTCAACACTTATACATCTCGAATTCAATTGATAAAGGCTCAAATGAGAGGGTCAAAAGTTTGAGACACCCCAATTGTCGAGAGAAGGGATCATCCCTCCATGTCGAATGTTAGCAACTTCGGTTGATTAATGGCCTATCACATTACTGCCCAGTTACCAGCGCAACACTGATATATTCCTCTGGCTAGGAATTAATCCAACACCACCATCAAAGCCGCTTCAAATGTGAGGGCATCAAATTATGCCCGGGTTCGGAATCCATCCACCACCTGATTTATTTTGGTAGTTGGCCGATTTACGAGTCAACCTTTTTAGAATGGTCACACAGTTGGGGACAATCATCCAAGTCGCTCTACTGCAACTCAGGTTAAAAGATCAACCGAGTGCCTAACATGCTGATTGGGGTCAGAAAAATACAATTCTCGTCAGAGGAAAAGAAAAAAAAGGGAGAGAAGGAAAAAGAAAATCAAATACATAAACAAACTAGGTCAATCACCTTGTCCATTGACCAAGGGCAAGATCGTCAAGAAAAAGGGGGGAAGAAAAAACCCAACGAAGGTGAAAACCCAAGGGGGGATCCTTAGGTAAAAATAGATCACTCTGTTGTATGAAAACTCCATAAAAGGGGTGTACAGGCAAAAGAAAGAAGGGAGCGACTAAACAAAAACAAAAACAAAAACAAAACATTGTATTGATCCTTACGATCTTGATGGTATCAAAAAAATTTCATACCCCCTTGACCTTTTTGTTCTTGATGGGCTTTAAGAAATCTTAGTTGTCTTGACCATTTCGGTCTTGATGATCTCTTAAAAAAATTCACCATCTCGATCATCCTGGTCTTCATGGTATACAAAAGTTTGCCATCTTGGCCCCTCTGGTCTTGACGATCTCACAAAAATTTCATACTATCCTAACTCTTCTTGTTTTGACGGTCTACAAAAATGTTACCATTTTGACTATTCCGATCTCGATGGTTTAAAAAAATTCCTTGCCATTTTGACCCTTTTAGTCTCGATGATCCAAAAAATTCATACCTTCTCAACCTTACTGGTCTCGATGGTCTCACAAAATTCATAATGTCCTGATCATTCCGGTCTTGTTGATTCACAAAGAAGTACCTATCATCTTAACTGTTCTGGTCTTCATGATTTTTTTTCAAAGTCCTGGTTTATATGGTTATCAAACTTTCATGACCATTGTGGCCTATAAGGTCTTTATGGTTCTTGGAATTTTATCCGATTAAGCTTTTAGGTTACTAGGACTAGACACGGGATCTTTCATGTTCTTTATGTCTTAAGCCCCATCAACAACATTTAAATTTTTGGTCCAGTGGCAAGCTCTAAACCTTCAAGCCTACATTCACATTCATACCCTACAGACATAGTTTTCAAGGCGACTAAGGCAACCAAGGCGACATAGTACCGCCTTACTGCTTAGGCGACAAGGCGAGGCATTAGGCGACGCATTTTTTCATATTATAGACGCAAGAAGTACAAATACACTCTTGGTAGATATGGCTGGACATATAAACATAAAAAAGAAACCATGACCGGTTTTACATAATCTGTATACACATTATATACACAACAAGTCCAAGTTGCAAATATGCATATTATATACAATCTTTCAAGTGGAGATTGTCAATGATTCAAAGAAGAAACTAAAAGACAGATTGCAATAATATTAATGGTTCTAATACATGTACAAAACATTGTTTTACATTGAAAAAAATATGACAATGAGCAAACAAACATAATGTGTTAAAAACTAAATTGGAACAAAAAGAATAAATATAATTGTAAAAGAGAAAAACAAACGTACTATACAGTTCCATGAGCTTTCCTTTTGATAGGTGACTAATTATTTCTTGTTGAAGTTGTCAAGAAAAAGAGAATGAGATGATATGTCACAAAACCAACATGACAGTAATAAGTCAACAACAAATGAAAAGAAAGATAATAACATTTTAGATATTGACAAAAGTCACAAAATGAAGAGGTCATCAAACACTCATATGATATGTCATTATGTTCATTGTCCCAACATTCGAAAAAGAGAAATAAAGATAAACATCTAAATTGTAATCCCAAAACCAACATCCTCATTAAGAGAAGCTCAAGAATTGGATCCCCATGATTTCTCTCCTCATCATCATTGTTATCTTCATCTTCCTCATTTTCAGCCACATCATTGTTATCATCATCAATGTCGTCTTCAAAGTCAACTAAATATTCTTCTTCAATCTCTTCTTCATATGTCATTTCCAAATCATCCACTTGCATTGTAAAAGTTTGAGTTATTGCACTACTTGTCCCACTTCTACGTACTTTAGACCTTCTAGCTCGATTTATACCTGTAATAACATCTGATGCTCCCAATGCAGTGTCTACATCAACCCATGTAAGATCATCAGTGCCTTGCACTAAGTCATCTTGTAGCGGCCTTCCTGTCATCCATTCACTTGACCAATCCAACTCATCAAAGCATATAGGATCATATTTCTCCGGACACATCTTTCTTTCCGTAAATCTCTCCTTCAAGCGGTGATTATACTGAACATAAACAAGGTCATTTAACCTCTTTTGCTCGAGCCTATTCCTCTTCTTTGTGTGAATCTGAAAATATGTTGAATTAAATCAAAAAATGCATCTTATAAATTAAGCATAAAAAATGCACCTTAGTAATGTCATACTTACAAATTCAAATGTACTCCAGTTTCGTTCGCATGCCGAAGAACTACAACAAAGACCAAGAATACGAAATGCTAATGCACGCAATTCAGGAGTTTCAGCACCATAAGTACGCCACCATTCAACTAAATATTTAAAATTTTAATGAGTGACATACATAAATGTGAGTAGTTTAACAAACTTATAAAATAAAAGTTACACAATAAAGTTACCTGGTTGTTTTTTATCTTGATTTCTCTTAGCTAAAGGACTACCAAACAATCCTTTACAACCCATGTATATATCCAATTCGTCACTTATCTTGTCTTGTACGTGTTGATCTTTAACCATTCTTTGAAGACAATCAAGAAATGCCAACTCAAATTTTGCAACCATTTTGGTATCTCCCTCTTTTGCAGGATAATATTTAGATGGATTGAGAAAAAACCCTGCTGCATATAATGGACGATGCATCTGTGTCTCCCAACGCCTATCAATGTTGGCAAGAATAGGTTTGTAGTCCCTTTCTTTACTACCAAAGTTGTCAATGATCTTTTCTCGTGCCTTTTCCATTGCAGCATAAATATATCCCATTCTTTGGAATTCCATCTCCATCAACCAATCTCAAAACTTGAACTAAAGGTTGAGATGCCCTCAAAGAATCTTCAACCCTATGCCAAAACTCTCTTGCCCAAAATAATGTTTGCTATTCTTTTTCCCCGATTTTGCTTTGACCGCATGCTATTGTTCCAACTATCAGATACAAATAGTTGCCTCAATTTGTCCTTAAAGGTATATAAGCTTTGAAGTGTAAGAAAAGCAGAGGCAAATCTAGTTACACCACACCTAACAAGATCTCTTCTATTGGTCACCTTTCTCATTGCCTCAAGCAAACGTGAGTGACTGTAGATAAATGTTGTGATTGCCCTTACTTAAGAGATTGTTTTCTTGTATTTCTTTAATTTACAAATGTCTTCTAACATCAAATCCAAGCAATGAGCTGCACAAGGAGACCAATATAGTGATTTTCTTTTCTCCATTAGTAGGTTCCCTACACCACACCATTCAAACATCATCATAAGAATAATAAGTTGTAAAGATAATAGATCAAACATAATTAATAAGAAAAAAATAACATACCTGCAGCAACATTAGCAGATGCATTATCTGTGACAACTTGTACCACAAACTCCTCTCTAATTTCCTCAATATGTTTGTCAAGTAATTGAAATATTAACTGTGCATCTTCTTTTTCCCCTGAAGCATTAAATGAGTCTATAAAAAAGGTACCATCGGGACAATTAACAAGAAAGTTGATTAAATGCCTGCCTCTCTTATCAGTCCACCCGTCACACATTAGTGTACATCCATAAGTCTTCCAAGATGGCTTATATTCATCATACAAAGTTTTTGTACTCTTCACTTCATTTTCCAAGAGGGGTTTTCTTAATTTATGAATGCTTGGAGGTTTGTATCCAGAACCATATTGTCCAATAGCTTCTATCATCACCTCAAATGATTTTAATTTTCTTTGTATTAAAAGGTATCCCGGCCATATAAAACCATCTTGCAACATATTCATCCACTTTCTTTCTATCTTCTTTTTTGTATCGATTTTCTATTGTTGTCTGATGCTTTGAATTTTTCCTTCTCATATTTACCACTTCCTCTGGATTTGGTCTCACAAAAGAATCAATTGGGCCTCGAGTATGTGACTTTCTTTTCTTACTCAATTCAACTAATTTTGTTGATTTTGTAGTTTGATCTTGCTCATCATCACTGACATCTTCTACTTCCTTTTCCACTCCATCTAAAAGTCAACTTGCGGTTTTTTTTTCTTGTTTGTCATCATATAATTATGTAATTACGTGGCAATAGCGGAGTTTGTGTTGGCATATTTTGCAACATCTCCAAATCCTCCAATCAGATGCTGTTTTTGTCTTTTAATTCCCCATTTGGAGACAAAACCACATAACTCACATTACACCTTATTTTTATCATTTGCATCTGTCCAAAAGGCATACTTCCATCCTGGGTCAGTTGATTTTGCCCTTAGCTTTATTTAACTTTCACTAGCATATTCATTGGACATGTTTTCATGACCTTGTGAAGTTGACATCGTAGATAATCTGGTTGCAAAAGATTAAAAGAGCATAAACTTACATTAAGTAACCAACAGCATGTTAGCAACACAAGCTTACATAAATTGAACTCAAAAATAACTAACAGCAACATTTTCCAACTTAAATAAAATTAATTTAACTTAAGTAAACAAGTTAAATAAGATTTAATTAAGTAAAATAACCAACCTAGATAAACTTATATTACATTAGAATACCTAAGTTAATTAAACAATTTATTTAAAGTTAAGTTCAAGGAGGGTAGGGTCGGGGGTCGCGACCGGGTCGCGGGACCCCCAGGCCGACCCGGTCGCGACCGGGTCGCGACCCTAATTTTTAATTAATTTTTTTTTTGAAAAATTCAAAAAAATAAGAAAAATGCGAAAAAAAATCTGAAAAAATACAGAAAAATTGGATAAATTAAATGACATGATTTAAATAAATAATGCATCAATTTTATTCCAACATGATGTGTTGTACACTTTGTAGGTAGTTGATGTACTCTCCCACGTCATTTGGGTTGAGTACAAACGATACGTGTACACGACGATCGTATTCGTCTGTCCTCGAAACTATCCTAAGACTTGATCCAAACGAGTCACCATAACTATAGGTCGATTGGATCGAAGTATCCGATGACTCCACATAATTCATTCCACGCGGTACTCTTGATCGTATGTAGGGAACCGAGCACTTGGGATGAATCGTTCACATAGTCGGAGGCATCGTGGTATTCTGCTCCAACTCCGTGGCTACGATGACCTCCTCTACCTTGTGGCGGCCTTCTACCATGATTGGTATCTTGGGTCGCGTGAGTATATTGCTCCTCGCCGGTAAAACGTAGCGATACGTGGTAGGAGATATGGGAGGATCCGAGGTCCCTTGTACTTGTAAAGTGTCCGTGCCCCCGTATCGAGCACCATCATCGGCGCTACTCTTTGACGACGAATCCTCGGACGTCCGTGCGCACTCGGATGTTCGGCTCGGCGTATCTTCTCGATCGTCTTCGACCGTATCGGCATTGCAATATCAAAATGATCAGTCATAACTTGTTTCCCTTTTCGCCTGCTGTGCGTGCCTTGGCTAGTTCCTTCTCCGGTCCTCTGGCGCTTTTCAGTGAGGGAGGGATCCGGAATTCTTCGGTAAAGGGACATCGTCGAGCACTCCTTCGGCCCATTGTCGGTCTTGGGGGTTGAACTCCGGTTCTCCCAACCCTTCTCGGTCGTTTACCCAAGCTCTAAGGAGTTCTTCTCGTAGAATATTTGATCCAAATCGATATCCTCCTCTTCAATTGGCGGCTCGTCGACCGAACGTCCCGCTGCGTGTGCTATCCAACTCTTTTGTTCCATCTCGGTTGCCTTCATTCTATCCAAATTCCTCAACTTTAACCTCGTATTTGTAGTGACAATACACGAGGTCTTGAAGCCTCACTTGATGTCAACCTATTTCTCTGCTTTGTGTGAATCGGGCGAATGTAGACGATTTCGCTCGCGGCCGGCGGATGTGGTTTGACTTAGGACCACGATGGCTACGTCCGCGAGTCCTCGTACCCTGGTACTTTACCATGGTCCATCCACCAATCAGCTGCATAAATTGAATGTCGTACATTATTATCTAATTAAGCTTTGATTAATTAAGTGATGAAAAACATTTCTACGTAAATATACTAAATATTAAATAAATATACTAAATGAACTAATGAAATGCTTGATGAAATAATTAAGTAAATGAGAAAAAAAATTTGAGCAATGAGAGCAATGAGAGCACAAATGAGAGGTTGAGAGTGAGAGTGGGGGGTGGGAGTAAGGAGAGCCCCGCAGGGGCTTTAAATAGCCCCCGAGGGGGTGAATGGGGGCCGCCCCCGAGACCGTTGGCTGCGAGACCGTTGCCGGACTCGCGACGGTCGTGTGACGGGTGCCAGCAACGGCAACGGTCGTATGACCGTTGCCGGACCGGGTCGCGCGACCCGGCCGGGTCGCGCGACCCGGTCGGCCGGGTCGCGCGACTCGCGCGACCCGGCCACGACTCCGCGACCCGTCCGGGGGAGTCGCCCCGACCGGGTCGCGACCCGGCATTCCATGGTTAAGTTAACTAAATTAATCAATTTAGATAAAATTTAACTTAAATTTAGTTAAATGACTGATTTATATAAACTTAATTTAAGTAACTTAAATAAACAAGTTTTGAAGTTAAATAAAAATGTAATTAAGTTAAATAATCAACTTAGATCAACATCAACTTAGTATAACTGAAATAAACAAGTTAAATAACAACTTAGTACGTACGTAATCTTAGTTTAACTAATTAACTTAAGTAAACAACTTAAATAAGATTTAATTAAGTTAAATAACCAACTTAAATAAATTTATATTACATTAGATTAACTAACTTAAGTAAACTAACTTAATTAGTTTAATTAAGTTAAATAACCAACTTAGTTAAATTTATATTACATTAGATTACTTAACTTAAGTTAACTTAAATAATCAATTTAAACAAAATTTAACTTAATTTAAGTTAAATGACCGATTTATTTAAACTCAAAAAGTAACTAAAATAAACAAGTTTTGAAGTTAAATAAAAATGTAATTAAGTTAAATAATCAACTTAGATAAACTTAGTATAACTGAAATAAACAAGTTAAATAAAATTTAAACAAGTTAAATAACAACTTACGTAATCTTTATTTAACTTAAATTAACAACTTAAATAGCAAGTTAACAACTTACGTAAACTGTACACTTGTACAGTACACTGTACTGTACAGTGTCGCCGTCATGGTGGCACCCCGTTACCAGGCGCAGTGCATTGCGCGGCGGTCCCGGTCCAGCTATGCAAAACAGGGGAGAACAGGGGAGGGAGCTCCGTACCTTCTTGCAGCAACCGGTGGTGTGCCGGATGGCCCGGAACCTGATCGGGAAAGATGGAGGCGGCGTCGCGGTGTCCCCACGAAGCCGAAGCAGTCGTCGCAGATGTGCACCGCCGGCACGATGCAGTTCGGAAGGGACCGGAAGGTCCGAAACCGACGACGATGTCCGGCGTCTGCGTCGTAGAAGCCCCACACAAATGCTGGAATGGAAGAGAAGGCGTCGCGGTGATGATGGAGGGGCAGGCACCGTAGGAGAAGTCATCGGGAGGTTGGAAGAAGATCGGGTATACTGTCATTACCTGACTACGGAGACCGCGGGCCGCCCTCCCCTTCCTCTTCCGGTCGTTGCCGTCGATCTTCAGCCCACAAGCTGTCGTTGTGGCCGTGGCGTCACGGAACAGCCGAGCCGATGTTGTTCTCCACTTCTCCTTGCAGGGCCTCGTAGAGACGGGGAGTCGGGGAGTCGTAACATCGTCGGGGAGTCGTAACGTCGTCAGTCGGCCAGCCGAAAATGTCGTCCAAAAGGCCCATCGACTAAATTTTATAGTCCGAGGGTGTTTACCTAGGCGAACAGTGTTATCGCCAAGGCGGGCTAGGCGGACCAAGGCGGGCTGGCGGCGGCAAAGCGGGCTGGGCGGACGCTTTGTTCTCATGGTCGCCAAGGCGTTCGAACGCCTTACCATGGCTGCAGCGCCTTGTCGCCTAGGCGACGCCTTAGAAACACTGCCTACAGATTGAATACGATTCCTTTATACTCGCAAGTCTACGGGTTTTCAATGACATCAAGCCACCCCATATCCATACCAAACCTCTTTTTGGCCTCAACATCAAACCCTTTTGGCATTAAGCCACCTTAAACTCTATTTAATGGGCCGAATATAACTTCCACATATTCACAAGCCTACGGGTTCCTTAGGCATCAGGCCATCAAATTTCTGTTGACACCAAGCCATTAAATCTTTCTTAACCTTAAGCCATCTCAGAATCTTATACCCAACGTGCCGACTTTTCATGCTCACATGTCCTTTGTGTCCTTTTGGCATCAAGCCACCAAACTTTACCCAACAGGCTAAGCATGACTTCTTCATGCTCACATATCCTATGGGTTCTTTTGGTATCAAGCCACCGAACTCTATTGGCATCAAGCCATTAAAATCTTTTAAGTAAACTCATGTCGGCATCAAGTCATCAAACTCATGTTGGCATCAAACTATCAAACTCTGTTGGCATTAAGCCATTAAATTCTACTTAATAGGCCGAGTGTGACTTCTTTATGCTCACATGTCCTATGAGTCTTTTCGGCATCAAACCATCAAATCCTACCTTATAGGCCAAGTGTGACATCTTCATATTTACATGTCCTATGGGTCCTTTTGGCATTAAGCCACCTTGAACTCTACCTAATAGGTCGAGTTTGACTCTTCCATGCTCACCTGTCCTACAGGTGTCTTGGGCATTAAGTCACCTTAAACTTTACCCAACAGGCCGAATATGATTTCCTTATATTCACAAGCCTACGTGTTCTTTCGACATCAAACTATCAAATTCTTTTCAGCACCAAGCCACCAAACTCTTCTCGGCATCAAGTCACCGAACCCCTTCTGGCACAAAGACATCAAACCTTTTGGTAGCAAGCCACCAAACTCCTCTCAACATCAAGCCACCAAACTCCTTTCGACATCAAGCTATCAAATTCTTTTCGGCATCAAGCCACCAAAATCCTCTCGGTATCAAGCCACTGAACTTCTTTCGGCATCAAACCATCTAACTCTTTTCGACGTTAAGCCACCAAACTGCTTTTGGCATTAAGCCATCAAACTTTACCCAACAGGCCGAGCATGACTTCTTCATGCATACATGTCTTACAGGTCCTTTCAACATTAAGCCACCATGAACTCTACCTAGTGGGCTGAGTGTGACTTTTTCATGCTCACATGTCTTACGAGTGTCTTCAGCATTAAGCCACCTTAAACTTTACCCAATAGGCCGAATATGACTTCCACATATTCACAAGCCTGTGGGTTCTTTCGGCATCAAGCCATCAAATTCTTTTTAGGCATCAAGCCATTATACTCCTATTGACATCAAGCCATCAAACTTTTTTTGGGCATCAAGCCATTATATTTCTTTCAGCATCAAACCATTAATTCATGCCTCGTAGGCTGAGTATGTCTTTTTCATACTCACAAGCCTACAGGTCTATCTAGTAGAAAGCCATCCAAACATTTTATATCTATATTGAGTGTGACCTCTTCATACTTATGAGTTTACAGATTTTAAAGACACAAAGCTCCCAAATCCCATGGCCTGGGAGAAGCCTCAATTTCTCACCGTCCAAAATTTTATGGCCCAAGGAAAGCCTTAATTTCTTACTGCCCAAAACAACTTCATGGCTTAAGGGAAATCTTAATTCCTCTTAAAAAAATTCATACTATCTTGACCATGGTTCGTCATCTCGCGAGAATCTCGCGAGATCTCGCGAGATTCTCGGTCTCACGGGCATGGCGAGAAACGAGATGCCCGAAAATGGAATCCTAGTCTCGGGCCACTCGGGTGTACAGGGGCTGCCGCTCTGATGGTCAAAAGGAGTAGAGAAGGCCACAAGCTGGCGGGCACCAAGGGGCAAAGGGCGGTGATGGCATTATCGCCGGTCGGCCACGCTGTGCATCACATTGCACGCTGTAAAGGAAGCAGGTCGGCCACACGAGCTCGCGGTGGGTTGTTAAAACCCCCGATGGAAGACATAGCGAGGCGATTGAGCGACCTACCAAGGCGGCGAGGTGACCGAGGGCTGCGGCAGCCTCTCCCGGCTCTCGCGGCGGCGGCGGCGGCTGCATTGTCTCCACACTCCGGTGTCGACGCGGCGACCAACGGCGCCGGCTCTGACGGTGGTGACGACCTCCGGCGGACGACCTCTCGTGGTGAGCCCCTCCTCCGCAGTCGGCGTCTGCTCTGTCGGTCGCGGTCGCCGTTGCGGCCACACGGGAGAAGGGCGATCGGGAGAAGGTTTCGCGGTCGCGGCCCTGCGGGTTTAGGCGATCGGGATTCGGGAGTCGCCGAGGTAAGTTTAATTTACATGATCTTAATATTTTGTTAATTAATGTTAAACATAATTCACATAAATGTTAACGTAATCGACGTTAACGTTTTTTAATTTTTATTTTAATTTTTGTATTGTTAAATTTAAAGTAATTATTTAACAAAAATAAATATAAATAAATTATATAATAATTATTTTATTATTTAAATTATTTTGCGTTATGTATTAAGTTATTTTAATTAGTACCATTACAATAACTATTATTATGTGGTTAACTAAAAAAAGTAAGTTATCATATTAATCAACTAAAATAATGTATAAACTATACAAACTACTATATTAATAAAAAATTTAATATTATTAACTTTGTTAGTTAATAATATTTAAGTATAAAAATTTATACTATATTAAAGTATAAACTACTTTAATATTTTTTAGGTTTTAATATTTATTAATATTTAAATTATTAAATGTTAATATATTTCATTAGTTTATCTTACTTTTATGTTATTATTTTTAGGTTATTGTAACTAATTGTAACTAGTATTGTTACAATAAACATTATTATGTGGTTAACTAAAGAAATAAGTTAACTATTCAATCAACTATAATAAAGTAATTGTTATACAAACTACTATATTAATAATAAAATTAATGTTATTAACTTTATTAATACAATACAAATTAATATATTTTTTAATATAATAAGATGTTATGAAGTTTAAATGTAATAAAATTTATTAAATATGATGTAAATATTAATCAATGTACTACGGGACGTTAGTTATATCTTGTTCACAATTATATTATATTATCATGATCGAAACAAAAAAATTATTACAGTTATACATCTATTTATCATATCATATTTATCATATATTATTTATCACTACAATTAATTCAAACTATTAAATACATAATATCAAGTTTTAAATTTATGTAATACACAGCAAATGGCAAAGGGTATATCGGTCATATTATTTTAATATCCACCCGTCTCTCATGGCACCGTGGGAAAGTGTAGCAGAAGTTTTTAAAAAAATCTTATTGTGATATAAGATTTATTCCTATTATGTATGGCTTATCAATAAAGAAAATAGTAACAACAATTGTTCAAAATATTCTAAAAATTAAGTGGTTCATTCTCCGACCAAATTGTGAGGGAGAGACAAATATGCACATCCTAATATATATTCTTTACAACGCAACATATAGATATAATATTTTTCAATTGTTATGATATACTTAATTTGCTTAACTTATGCAAAACATCTACCCTAATCTTAAATTAATATTAATTTTTAAATACATGTAATATATTACTTGCTAGGGTGCTTGGCAAGTAAATGGTACCATGTTTTCTTATTGTTCATTCACACAGCTGGTGTGGGAGTAGAGTTTGACATTGAGAGTGTTTTGTGATTGTTCATTCACACAGTTAGTGTGTAAGGATGTTGTGTTATTTATTTTCATGTAATGTATGTAAATTCATTGATGTACTCCCATCTTTATAACATATTATGTTATGTTTGTCATTTTATACATATTACATATATACATTTTGATCCGAGAATCCGAGATCCGATCTCCCGAGATTTTCCCGAGATCTCTCCGAGATCTCTTCTCTTCCACCCTCCCGAGACGAAGCCGAGACCCGAGACGACAAACCTTGATCTTGACTCTCATGGTCTTCATGGTTTAAAAAAATGACAATACCTCGTTGTGACCCTTTTGGACTGCATAGTTCCCAACCACTTCGAACTTAATGACCTTGCTCTCCTTGGTTTGCTAACTCTAGCCATCTTGACTTTCATGGTCCACATAGTTTTCAAACTTACCATCTAGACCCTCCTGGTCTCCACGGTTTCCAACCTTTTACCATTGAGATCACTCCGGTCTTTGTGGTCTACAAACTTCTTCAAGTTGAAATCCACACTTGACCTGTCTTTGAATTGAGATTCATACTCAGTAGGCCTTTTACTGTCAAGTTGAAATCTATACTTACAAACTTTTATTTGTCAAGTTGAAATACATACCTTCAAGAACTCCACAAACAATTTCTTGTCTTAAATCCGCACCCCACATGGAATCCATACTTAACCTCCTACTTTTGGGTTGAAATCCATACTCATACTCGGCGGATCTTTCACCGGGCAAGTTGAAAGCCATACTCGACTGATTTTATATTCACTCACCACTCAATAGCGCATACGTACGGCTTAAAGGAAACCTGAAATCCCTACAAAAAAAGTGGGCTAAAAAAATAAAATAAATATATATTGCTCAACAGTTTTAGTTGGTCACACATAAGTGATCGGTTGAGAGCAAAAATGTCAAGAAAAAAAGGACCTAGATAGAGTGAAAACATAAAAAGGCACTTTAGGCAAAATTGGGCAACTCCACTACATGAAAACTTGTCCTAAAACATATAGGCAAAAAAGAAAAGGGGGGCTAGTCTGGGTGAAAATCTTACAAAAGGCAACCAGACTAATAAAAAAAGAAAAAAAAGAAGAAATTGAGGACCTTACATTGGTCTTATAGCTTCGATCAAATTGACACAGAAGTCACTTGATTTTCTTATATATTCAAGGTCGCGGGATCAGAATTAGCCATCGGATTTTTGGGTGCTGATTCCATTCCCGATCTACAGTCAGATCAGGAAAATCACCCAATCCAATGGGAGAGAAACCAATCAGGAATTGGATCTTCGAAACACCATAAAATTGGAAACAAATTACAAATTAGCACCTAAATCGGATTCTGGTCTTATCTAACACTTTTTGGGCCAGAATCGGCAGCAAAATGTAGTGCCTCTGTGGTGCCTTCCCCTCTTGATATATACTGGGCTCCGTGGATCTGGTATGCAAAGGATCCAATGACTTAAGGGTGAGGAAGAGAGTGTGCATCATCGTGGCCGCTATGCTTTGAGCCGCTAACTCCCGATCTCAATCCCAATAATTGGTTGAATTGGATTCATTTTCTAGATGTCTGATCTCCCCGCCCCCAATATTGGATCGGCATATGCTGATGCAATCATGGAATTAGCTGATTCCAATCCAGATCTACTGATTCCGCGAGCCATTTATATATTTTGGTATGTAAAAATCTGGGGTTAACACTTATTTTCACTGAGGGATTTTTGGGTTCTGTGTTCCAGTTTTTTTATGATGACCGAGGTCAAAAATTTTATTGATGCAAGAAGAATGATTAAACATAGGAAATTAAAAGAAAACAAAATAACCCATCAAAAATCAGCTACTACGGTGGTAGTTACTTCTTGATTGATATATGTCCTGGTGCCTGGAAAAAGTTGTGTTTGGAATTCATGGAGCTGAATTCTTATTAATGCTGGATTGTTACATTTTTAACATTACCCTCGGATACATGTTAACTTAAAAAAATTTTGTCCTTGATTTTCCATTGAGGGCATGGCTCTATTTTATAATATACAAGCCTTTGCCTCTCAAGTTAGAGTTTTTCTTACTTTTGTCTTTTGTCCATGAAAAACTGAAAACCTATTTTTCTTTTGTTACCACAGGATTTACTTTTAGATACTTTTATCACCAATCACCTTTATTCCTGATTTAATTCTTTGCCATAGATGCCTGATGCTGTTGTTGATTATAACTTGTCGACTGGTAAATGGAACATAGTCCAACAACAAAGTGTTCTTCATGAGGGGACTAGGACTCTCTATGGAACTTATGCTGCCACTCGTCCAGAGATATCTCCACTTCCAGAAACTGAGAATGCAGCTGACAAAAGTGACAGTCTGTGGAATAGTCTTTCTGATTACTATGCTTGTGAATATTATGATGTGCCTTCAGAAGGTGGAGTTTTGGTCTCTCTGACTGTTGTATACTCACGAAAAAATAATCAGGAAGGAAATCCTGGTTTACTTCATGGTCACGGGGCTTATGGTGAACTTCTGGACAAGCGTTGGCGCAGTGAATTAAAAAGTTTGCTTGACCGTGGTTGGGTGATTGCATATGCTGATGTGAGGTATGCTTATTGTAGTTCTTTTCTTATCATATAGTTCGTAGGGAAGAATATTTTGTTGACATTTACAATTTTATTGTTCTGATTGTACTGAATTTTTGTCATTATGGTGGGAACTAAGTGTTGCCATTCTGTTGTTATTGATTGCTTTTCTTTGGGATTTTCAAAAATATGGTAGGAACAAACATGAAAAGAGCTCAATTATGTTTTTTGGTGCACAATTATGTCTGACAAGTAATTGCATAGTCTGAAAATGTTTTCTGGCAGGCATGAATTTCTGAGTTTTTTGAAGGCTGCTTGCAAAACGAGAGCAATTCATTAAAAGAGCAAGGATAATACCATAATGGGGGAGCAAAAGATCTATCCCGGAGATCAAGCCCAGAAGGCCAAATAGACCAAAGCGGCCAGCAAAACAAAAGCTGGTCTCACAAGGATAGACAACAGCCAAAAAAAACCATACAACTATAAGGGAGAAGAAAGTGGCTAGCACAATCAAATAAAGAAACTGAACATGAGAAAACCAAAAGAAGAAAATTCTTAAGATGATGCTTGCTCCATTTACCAGCAACCACCCAGTCCTACATCTAGTGACGAGTGTTGAATGTAATGTGATCTGGATGCTTGAAGCTGTTGTCAAAGTCAAAACGTGTCTAGTTCCTAGCTGTCCATATGCTTCTCAGAAAAGCAGCATGGAAGGCAGCTTTGCGCTGTTGATCAACTCCTTCAGGAAGGTCCACTGACCAAATTAAGAGATCACATATTTTGAGATGATAGCTTAGAGTCTTCTGTACTCATTTGGAGCAAACCTACAAGGTGATTTGGTTACTCTAAAAACATGTAATAGAAGATGCTTAGGTGAAGAGTAGGATCCTTCAACCAACATAAACTGGCTGATGTTGGCAGCCTCCCTTCGGCAATCTTCTATGTGAAGCTCGCTCTCCGAAACTCAAGACACCTTCGTACCTCCCACACTAAAAACCTCTGCTACATATCTAGGTAATAAAGTTATAGAACCCTGAATGGCAAAACTATGAGGGGGTGAATTGGGTTTGCCCCCAAATTAAAGTTTTTGACGAGTTTAAAAATATTAAGCACTCGGATTGAATAGAATGTGCTCAATATGTTATGACCTTGATGAATGAGATTGAAGAGATAGATTACATCATGCAAAAGAACATGATATTTATAGTAGTTCGGTCCTGATTGGATTACACACCTATGGAACCTTTATCCACTATCTCACCCATTGTGAGGATTTCTCAACCACACTATATTGATCTATTGATCACACATGTTTGCAAACTTAGCAATCAATCCAAATGCACGAACACAACTAATCCTCCACACACAAGGAGAAAAACTTCTTTATACACTAATTCTTATAAAAACCAAGTTCAACAAAGATATATTAATCAAACTCAAGAAGATTGAGAAAAGTAAGTAAATCTTAACTTTTAGTGCTCCTCCTTGTAGCTTTTAGTTGATGGAGAGCTTTGTATGATCGATATCTATGAGGTATTGGCTTCTCTTGAGTCTTTTCTTGCACCTTGGATGTCTGGATTTGACGAAAACAAACCCTTAAAATGTTGAGCACGAATTTCTCCATAAGATGCTTTTTTTTTCAAGAGATTCATTTAGCATATACAAAGAGCTCACTTCATCATCATTTATATCATGGCCATTCATGCTCTCAAGTTTCTCTTTAAGCTTTTTATTTTCTTTCTTGACGTTTTTGTATTTTTCTTAAATATTCTCAAAAGCAATTTCCAAGTGCTCCACTGTAATGGTTGAAAGTTTAAAATTTACTTAAATGATGTCTTCCTTGTGAGCCATTAGACAAAGGCTAAGGAGACTTCCCTTTTTTGATTCCATCTTATTGTGTCCTGCTTGACCTATCTTCTTCACCTGACATCAGGTGGAGAAAGCTCCTACGGTCACATGTTGCACCAGATCTGTTCACGGTGGTGATGAGCCTGATCACCTAGGTGACCTTGACTCATTTGAGGCAGAGAGGCTTGCCTCATCTAGCCTTATCGTCTAAGCAGTTACCTCAAACATCTTTGATATTTTAGGTAAAATGAGTAAAGCATAGGATTATTATGGTAAAAATGATTATGAAAAGATAATTTATTAATTTAGTTAATGCGTGTGCTCCACAAATTAGATTAAGAAATGAGATTAAAAAAAACTTGGGGAAGATATGGATGACCATATGCAAAGTATGTCAAGGAAGACAATATATTTATTGGAGATCTTAATTAGGGGCGCTTACTGTTTGTGTGTTAACCCGATAAGGGACCAACCTGAAAATATCTGGTCCATTCAGGTTGAGAAGGGCTATCAGGTTACAAAACACTTAAATCGATAAAACTCATACCAAAGCACATAACCTGAACTCTCATCCATTCATGCAGCAGCCTTACAAATGGTCCATCACGCTTTTGCTTCACTTGACAAAGAAATCATTTATAAACCAGCAAAGCACTCTCCAATAGCCGATGTGGGACAAAGGAAAGGGCATTCTTTTGCTGCAACGTTTGCAAGGGTTGCCATCTTGGATCTCGGTTTCATCTCGGAAGGGTGAAAGAGAAGATCTCGTGAGATTCTCGAAAAAATCTCAGGAGATCAGATCTCGGATTTCATTTATGTAGGGTATCCCTTACTCAAGAATTGCCATTTTGCATCTAGATTTATCTCATGGATACTGAACAAAGAGATCTCGAAAAAATCTCAAGAGATTGGATCTTAAAAATAACAATCAATCTACATGTTTAAGTGTAAAATGTCAAGTAATCTCTTCGAGAAAAAAACAACAGAATTCATATTAAACATCAAAATAAGATACGAGAGAATTAAAAACGTAATACAAAAAAGGTCAACTGTTGTTAACATGAGACATACAAGAGATCTTATGTTAGAATAAAACTTCATCTTGAACAATATGGACAGGAGATTGATGACATATTGGGTCAATTGTACATATATATAGTCATAAAAGTATTAAGTTATAAAATTTTATCAAACAATAATGTTTAGATAAATATTTGTATGGATTCTTTAATAAAATTGAAAATATATGAATCAAATTTAACAAGATCATCTAACAAGTTAGGAGTAGTAATAGGCAGAGTAGATCAAGGTACCAAAGATATTATATAGATATTCTCGTTTCGACGATCTCGTTTTTCGGACGTGTGTAGAAAAAGAGATTCTCGGGAGATCTCGAGAGATTCTTGGGAGATCGCATTCCATGAACGTTTGCTCCGTGTGCAGCTGAGTAATCCCACATTGGCCCTTCAAAAATCTTGTTGATTGAGACTCATTTTAAAGGCAGCCATGTGTCACTTCACGGTGGTGCAATTCCTCACATGGGCTTAGCACTGGGGTGTCAAAGTTCAACTTTAAATCTTTATATTATATCAGTTAAAAATGAAGTTGTGTTAATAAAAACTTTTTGGTTGTATTAAGCTCTTTAAAAATTTATAATTTAGCTTAAAAAATTGATGAGTCATTTTTTTGGTTCAAAATGGTACAACCCAAACCAAACCAATTAAGCTCTTTTTTTTGGTTCGGGTTGTTGTGTCTAT
This sequence comes from Cryptocoryne crispatula var. balansae, assembly GCA_036172225.1. Classification (NCBI taxonomy): domain Eukaryota; kingdom Viridiplantae; phylum Streptophyta; class Magnoliopsida; order Alismatales; family Araceae; genus Cryptocoryne; species Cryptocoryne crispatula. Next base: position 44,374,569 of record CM069919.1, on the reverse strand, counting down.
GCGGTTTGGTTTATGATGAAATTTTTTGGCCATAAATCGACCTAAACAGAACGGTAAACACCCCAAATCTCAATAGAGTCGTTGAAATTAAATGCTGTGGACATGAGAAAGTCTATCGAGGTTTTAGATATGGGCATCTAAATGAAGACGAAAAACATAACCTAGATTTTTCTATAGCTAATAATTTTATACTAAAAAATATTCATATTATTAAAAGATAAATTTTTTTAATAACATTTAAAAGTGAACAAAATAAAAATCAAATCAACTTTACTTTTACAAGGAAAACTAACCATGCTTTTTAAAAGCATTATAAAGTTATCCCTAGTGAAATTTTAACAAGTTAATAAACGTTAGTGATTTTAGATAGTAAGATCAAAAGACAATCAAGCACATCTAAAAAAAGATATCTTTTAGAATAATATGATGGAAATTAAAGAGATGAAACACCAAGCATTTAAAATAAATTTATTAAGATTAATGATTGAAAGTCAGACATTGAAATTAATGCTTTGTGGATAAATATGACTACAAGTATTAAAGAGATGACTAAAAATTATTTGGAGAGTTTAAAGGATATGTTCCACCTAAACATAAGACTTGATGGTAGAATGAAGAAGTGCAATTCGACACTCAACACAATTAAAGCTTTAATATCAAATTATTTTGAGTTACAATTTTAAAGATATTAAATCATTTAAATAATATTAAAATATTTTCTTCGAGTTAACTCAAAACTTAGTGGTGGAATGAAAAAATGAAATAGGCTATAAAAAATAAGAATCACCGAAGTGTGATAACAATAAAGCTTATGAATAATTTAAGATAGTGAAAAGTGAAACTAAAAGACTCTTTAGATGAGCAAGAAACTTGGAACTAAATAAGTTGTAAATGATATTTATAGATTAATAAGGATGAGAGAGAGAGAGAGAGGGAGAGAGAGGGAGATCTCTTATGATCTTAACGAAGTCAGATGTAACAAGGATAATGAAGAAAAAGTTTTGATCAAGGATGAAGATTTGAAAAAAGAATTATTGATACTTTTTTGAAAGACAACTTTGCTATGAATATAGTAGATAACGATAATATAATAAAAGTTATTTTGAATTATATTAGAAGAATTAAATTTTTCAGAAGTTAAAAGACATCGAAGATGATGAAAATAAGCAAGTCATTTACCTCGATAGTATCCCTATAGATTCATATAGAGGTGTAAACAGAATCTAATATTTTGAAATTCTGATTTGATTTTGATAAAAATTGATGGGTTTGGAGTTTGTTTTTGTATCTTATAAAGTATTGGAACTGGAATCAGACATTCCGATAGTTTATTGGAAACAAAATCACTTGATTCCATTTTTATTTATGCAATTTTGATAAAAATTAATCATATATAAGTAAAATTAATTAAAATAAAGTTAAATAAATTATAAATTGTGCTATATAAATTGATAAAATACTAAAAATAAAATTTTAAAGAGATTATATCAAATTTTAGTAATTATATGTGAATTATTAACTCAAATTTAGATGAAGATTAATATTTAATATGTATTTTGAAAATTATCTGATTTGGTTCCGGTTTCGATAATAGAATCAGAATCAGATCAAAATCAAAACATAATGATTTCAAAATTATCATAATTGGAATCAATACATCTTAGTCCTTCTTGGAATTGGAATATTTTAGCTATTATCGGAATTGGAATCAGATATCGGTGATTCGGTTATTGAATCGTTTGTTGCCCTAGATCCATACTATTTAACTTGTCAACCTTTGCAATTGGCGAGTCGTACTACCCCAATCTACCCAGTAATTTGCTACAAAAGAAAATATTTGTTAACTTTAAATGGCATAGACTATACTACAATCATAACTAGAAAAATAATATACATACTTAGAGTTGATGTGTTGCGTTGTTGAATAGCCATGTCTTTACTAAACATGTCTTGTGCCTATTTGTACATTCTCAATTACTTGAAAATAAGATCTTGTTTATCAGGTGGAGACACCAACTTCTTAATGCAGTCATACAAGCCTTGATTGATCTCGTCATCTTTCTCAATGTTGGGATTAGCATAATGGAATTGAGGATAATAATCTCAAATTGGATCATATTTGTCCAACTTATCATCCAATGCCTTTTAACTTCTTCTTTTGCATGATTTATGGCTTCAAAAATGTATCTCATTGCTGGTTTTTCACCATCAACTTGTCGCAATACAAGAATAAGTGATCAGAATATTTTTAATTCGTAACTGGCTTTCTTCCAGAGTGTGGTTATGAAACCTCGATTTCAGGAATGTAGAAAGGAGAAAATCTTGTTACCATCAAATTATTTAGGAAAATAGGTGATATTCTATTAATAGTACTACCTAATCTGAGTGATGTGTAAAAGTATAGATCGTGGTTATCAGGTTATGTGAAATTTTGATTTTTGATCTCTCCTTATCGGATGGTGTGAATATCCGACATTAATTATATTGAGCAATGACTCGAAGATCCTTGATTAACCACCAGAGCAATTTGTTCGGTAGAAGACGTACATCCACATACCTAATAAACATACAAGGGGTGGTAGCCCCATGGGTTTGATGAGATGCAAGCATGTTAGTATTGATGTGTTTGATGTTGATTTTTAATTTGGTTTGAATTTATTTTCAGATTCGATGTTGATTGAATTTATGTTTGTTTTAAGGTTTAAATTTATGTTCAGTTGGTTTTCAATTTGAAATTTGGTTTGATTGAAATTATTTTATTACGGCTTTAGGATTTAATGAGTGATTAAAAGTGTTTTGAAATTAAATCAATTGTTAGTAATTGAGATGTTTTGAATTTAAATGTTTCAGATTTTATGATATTTTAACTGCCTTTCTTATGATGTGCGCCGATTCTCATGTTGGATTTCATTTTCGGTTTGGTTAACTTTAAGATTCAAATGACATATTTGAGGTGTGTTCCGAATTGCAGGTTCAATTTCCTCTCTTTTTTAAATCTGATTTTTTGATTTCGGTGACTGATTTTTGATGTTTTAGTTCTTTTATTAAGTATATCCTAGGTTGATTAATTCATTATTTAGTTAATGATTTAATTTCATGGTTTAGATGGCTTAATGATGATTTTTCAGATTTAATGATCTATTTTAGGATATTTTTCAGATTTAATGTAATGTATTTTATGTTTGTTTTTGTCTTGTTTTTAGTTTGGGGTCACATCCTATTGAGTTCATTACGTTAGCGTTTGAATGCTCAAGATCCACGTCGGTATTGGCACATATAATTCATTTCTGAAGCATTTGAGTACATTGGTGTGCGACATGTTGGTTGTTGACATGAATATGATGATGTCAATCCCAGACGGGCATAATGATATAATTCCTTCTTCCAGGCATATCTTCGTAAGATCTAAGGAAAAGGGTTGGCATGATGACATGTACGATCCATTCTTAATCGAATGAGATTTACCTCTTTTGCAGCTTAAGCTTTTTGACTCATCACATTGGAGGAAAGATTTGCTGACAATGGGAACCGGCCCATGCTTACATCTGGATGTGACATATAGGGGTGGGTTTGGATTAGCCATTCAATGGAGTATTTGGTGGTGGGATAACTCTTTATATTTAATTTTCATTTCGTATTCCAAATTTAAATTAAGTTCATTTTTATTTGTCAAAGGCCTATTGGGCTGCTTTGTGTCCACTTGGCCTGGCTTGGCCAGCTGGAAGGCTTGTTTTGTGTTTATTGGGCCCAGATGGCATGCTTTGTGCTTCAAACCTTGCACTGACCTATTTTGCATGAAACTTAAAGGTCCACCTAGTCAAGTCTCGACCCTTCGCACAGATTCCAAGAATACCGGGCATCAACCCTCACCTAGTCCCGACCCCAAAACCTCGAATTGATAGATGTTTTAAAATTTATTATTTTGTTATTTTTTATTCCGACTCCGCCCAACCTGACCCAGGTCCTAACCCTGGCTGACTTGGGTTGATTTGGGCCCAACTAATTCTCTCTTGACCCCCGACCCTACCTACCTTGGTTTTGGGGTTTGAAAGAGGTGGTTTTCGGGCTGTTTTAGGGTCTGTTTTAAGCATGGATTAAAGAATTGGTGGAATTAAATCGGAATTGGCCAATTCTTGATTTGGATCGGTCGATTTCGATCCAATTCCTCCAGGAATTCTAGAGGAAATGATCTGAATAGGTAAAATCAGTTAGGATCGATCCGACTGATTTCGTCGTGACAACATAATCTTGACGATGGATCAATACCAAGCCCGATGCAGACCCGATATCGATCCAATCCAGCCAACTTAGGGCCAGATTGAATGATTTCGGCAATCTTCTACCCTAGCAACGGAGCAACGGTCGATTCCAAGCATTCCACCGGCGATTTTGTCAATTCCAACAATGACGGGTTGATTTAGGCAATTTCGCCGAGAATCGGTTGACTCTGGCAGCGATTCTGGCAATTATAGGTCGATTCCGACAATCCAGAAATTGATTCCGGCGATCCATGTTGGATTCTAGCAATCCAATCCTCGATTTCAGCTCTAAACAGGTTGCTCGATCCTCTTTGTCATTTTCTTAGTAAGATTTCTTCGTCAAAATTCTCATATGTTCATTTCTACGTTTTTTTGACGATTTCATAATGGTTTAAACATATCGAACAGCCTGTCTAAAGGGTTGTTCTCTTCCTGAACATCCCGTAAACTAATTTTATTGATGTCTAGCAACCGTAATAAATTGTTTACATACATTGTAGGTGCAAACAATAGTCGACCACAACGGAGGTGATATGTCGCCATGTCCATCGGATGTCAGTTGGGATCATGGACACATTGTAGACTTTTCCAAAAAGCGGGTTAAATGTAAGTGATGTGGCAAGGAAATGAATAGGGGTGTTTTTTGCTTGAAATAACACATTGCCGACATAGGTGGCAATGTTAATAAATGTGACAAGGTGTCACAAGAGATGAGCGAAGAGATGAGAAGCTACCTCGTAGGAAGTGCCTCACAATGAGAGATTAGGATTGAACAATAGGAGCAATTGCATGATAAGTTGTATGAGAGAAGGAAGGGAGAGGGGTTGCAGAAAGGGAAAGGGAAAGGGAAAGGGAAGGCAACAACGAAACTGGAGCCGGAGAGTTAAGACTCATCCACAGACTCTTAACTCAAGAAAGCTAGGCATGCAAGCAAGTATGCAACAACAATGAAGGAGGGAAGGAGGAAAGGAGCAGGGGAGCAAGAGAGTCTAGAGCTAACCCTATTTTTGGCCGATCAACATCGGCTTGACCTAGCCACATTGAGGAAGGAAGAGAGGAGCCATTTCGTCAGTCTGGTAGTATGAGATCTACACCGACAAATGAGTATCTTTTTAGGAAGTAGAGTACCTCGCAGATGAACATTAAACAAGTAATGAAAGGGGTGAAGGCAACGGGAACAGCTGCAAAGAGAACAGTGAGGCACAATGTAAAGTGGTTTTTACATGCATGTATAAGTCTTAATATGTGATGTAGATATGTTTTATTTAGTTAATATTGTTTATGGCTGATAGATTATTTTACCTTAATGTAGGCACCTTAGCACATACATCCACCAGCCCATACTTTCAGACTATGATTGTTGTCGTTGCTGAGGTTGGACCGAGAATGTAAGTCCCTACCAATAGGCATATATATGTTGATGTGCTGAATGAGAAGATTCAGGAGTTGAGGCAATGGATAGGAAGCTTTAAGTTGGTATGGAAAGAGAGAGGCTGCATAGTTATGTGTGATGGGTGGACAAGCATCACCAAAAGGAGCATGATCAACTTCTTGGTGTATTGCTTAAAGGTTACCACTTTTTTGAAGTCGGTTGATGCTTCGGATAAGATAAAGAACGCTGACTATATTTTTTCGTTGATGGATGCCATAGTGGAGGAGATTAGAGAGAATGATGTGGTTCAGTTTGTGACTGACAATGAACCCTTTTACAAGGTGGCAGGGAAGAAATTGATGGAGAAAAGGCATCATCTCTTATGGATATCATGCGCAACACACTCCATTGACCTCATGTTAGAGGATATAGGTAGGGAGACTGTAATTTTTACACTTGTTAGGCAAGCGTAGGTTATCACTTCTTTCATTTATTCACATCACTGTCTACTGCACATCATATGAGAATGCATTACATGACATAATCTTGTGAGTCCAGACCCTGCTAGCTTTGCCATTAACTTCATTGCATTGGAGAGTTTGTATCAGCACAGGTATGCACTGGTCAAGTTCACTCAGTCTGAGGCATGGATTACGGAATCGGTGGAATCGGACCGATTCCGACCGATTCCGGAATCGGATCGGTGGATTCCCGGCGGAAGGACCGATTCCGGGAAGAATTCCGCGGAATCGGTCTGAATCGCCTGGAATCGGTCGGAATCGATCCGATTCCGACCGATTCCATGTGGAATCGGTCGATCCAACCGATTCTTCGGAAGGCCGGGTTAACCCGGCCCGGTTCGATTCCCGGTTCGACTCTGGACGGGAATCGAACCGATTCCGGCCCTTTTAGGGCCGGAATCGACCCGCAGAGCTGCCCTCGGTCGATCCCGCGGCGGAAGGAGAGGGCGCAGGCGATTCCAGCGCGATTCCGGCGATTCCGACCTCGATTCCGTCGATCCACCGTCGATTCCGGCCGATTCCGTCGATCCAGGGTCGATTCCGGCCATTGGTATCAGGATACTGAGCCAGAGCACCAGTTCCTCCCACTGTGAGAGGAACTGGAGTACATTCAACCTGATACATACCAAAAGGAGGAACAAAGTTGACCTCGGACCGCCGAGAAGCCGGTCTTCTCGTCATTATAACGAGGGCCGCGCATAAAGAACATCGAGGATCGGCGAGAAGATCGGCGAGGAGCGATTTGCACGGTTCGCGGTGGCCCATACGAGCGTAGGCATTCCTCCGCCACACCACCACCCGAGGAGGTGGACACGTGGACCGGATATTCCCAGGAGGAGCATGCACTTGCCTCCGGATAGAGGAGAGGAAGCCGGGGATCACGCACCGAGTTTGATCCCGATGACCGTGCGTAGGCGAAGGAGAGTTGGATGGTGTTGAAGCCGAGGAGGATGCTCCAGCCTCCACCTCCATCTACTTCTCGAGGCTCGAGCGGGGGCCTTCTTCTCGCCCGGCGGCTATGGAGCGACCACTGCGGCTTTACCGCGGCTCCGGCTCTGCTCCGGTCCCGGCGGCGCTACCCAGCCCATTCGCAGTCCGGGGAGAACAAAAACAAAGGTGACTGCACGGAAAATGGGAGGATTTGCAAAGTTGAAAAAAACTTTGGGTTCGGACCTTCTCGTAGTTCGAGATGACCCGAAGAGGTAAAGAGAAGGAAGTTAGAGGTCGGGCGTCTGTCGGCCCGGATGACGACGCGCAGCTCCTTCTCACTCCTCAGGTGATGATGACGAGGAGTGCATACCAGCGACGCAGCCATCAGCAGCAGCTGATTCACGGCTTCCAAAGCCGTATTACACGCCGGATTTGTATACACGATTCTTATATACGAGAGGCCACGGATCCGGTATTTGGCCGAGGTTGACCGGTAGCGGATTACACCACCGGCCTCCACCATCCTCTCGCTACGTCCCGGTCGTCCCGCAGTCCGATCCATTTGACCTTGATGGCATGTCATCGGCATTATTTTCATATGGAGTGGGTCCCGGACAGTATATAAGATTGAGTACGAGGGAGGAGCGTGAAGCGCAGCAGGGAGAGGAGGAAAACCCATATCTTTATCCTACATATTGGTAGTAGAAGTAGATTGATATAATTTAAATTTTTTTTTGATGATGTATCAACTCTTTGATATTTGAATAAATGGAATTGGAATATGTACTTAACTTCAAGTCTTCAAGTCTTCAATTGGTGTTCATTAGTATTTGTATGATGTGTTCTTGTGGATATCATGCATTGGTTATTTTTTAAAATGTTTCTAACTCATTTCCTATTTTTTTAGAATTTTTTCTGAATTTTTTGAATTTTTTTGAAGAAAAAAAAATCAAAAAAAAAAACGATTCCGGACCGATCCGGAATCGATTCCCTTCCCAGGAATCGGCCGATTCCGGCCGATTCTGGGAATCGGAACCGATTCCGATTCCGGAATCCTTGGTCTGAGGAGTACTATTAGTATATGGTGGACCATTTGGATATTAAGGAGGACCAGTTAGAGATTCTTGTCAAGGCTGAAAGACAAATCACAGACAAGAGATTTAGGAGAGGATTGCTATTACTTGGCAATCACTGAGTCACTGGTAATTGTCTTGAGATTGGTTGACTCAGATGACAAGAACCAAAAAGATACATTATATGATGCAATGTACCGTGCCAAATTGAAAATCTAAGAGAAGAATCCCAAGGGGTACAAGAAATGGTGGAAGATTGTTGATGACAGATGGGATAGGACATTGCATCATGATGTACATACTGCAAGTTAGTGAATCTTTTGTGCTTATTTACTTTCTACTTAGTTTGCATTTAGTTTGTCGATAATGAAGTATGTTTGAATGATTGCAGAATATTTTTTGAACCTCTGCATCCAATATAGAGGACATATGTCCGATGATAATGAGGTGTTGAGGGGTACTCTTTTAGTCATTTAGTGTTTGTGCCTATCTTAGCAGGACAGGACAGAAGCTTAGTTAGATGTTAGTGAAAGTTGTATTCATAATTGCAAGTGAATAAATAATTGGGAACACTAATCGTTTTGTATTTATCAATTTTCAGATGCAGCATTATAAGATGAGGGTTAGGGTATACTCATATGCTGATATGATATATTCGTGTGACAAAGTTTCTCTTGGTATATTTATTTAACATCATGTTTTTATTACCTTCTTTTATAACTTTATTAATTGGCTATAGAGAGTTGATTGTTTGCTATTTTTTATAGCTGAGTGGTGGGTGCAGGTTAATGTGAGGAGTGGATGGAATCTACTAACTGCAGTTGCTATCAGGATAGGTTGGATAAGTTTGTCTTTTGCCATCATAACATAAAGCTGCACATCAAAGGGCAACAAAATATCTCGGATGAGAGATTTGCATGATTTGCAGGTTGTCTATACGAGCAAAGATAGAGAGCACAAACATCACCTGAGGAGAGTGACATAGACCAAATCTTTCAGAAGGAGCATTCATTTGCTTCTTGGATAGAGAAGAGGGCAGCTAGAGATTATCTAGTAGAATTTGATCTTGATAACCATGCATGGGCATAAGGAGAATTAGATGACGTCGAGGCTGAGGATGTTTTAGCTACTCTTCATACTCAGGCAAGCCCATCTCAGTGGCCGTACAATAGTCGTTTTTCAGCCTTAGCCCTAGTCCTAGCCCCAGCTACGCAGTCCATTCACAGTCCATGAAGGATAAAAACAAAAGTGACATCAAAAAAATAGGACGGTATGCACAAATGAAAAATGGGTTGTAGGTCATCATATAATATAGCAGAAGAATCGAAGAGAAGGAAGCTAGATATTAGGCGATGTCTTGTCAGCCCAGATAACAACACATAAGCTCCTTCACACTCCTCAGTTAATGATGATGAGGATTGCATACCAACCACCCAGCCAGGAGGAGGAGGAGGAGGAGTGGTGAGGACACCCGCAGACGAGACCAGTTCGACCCCACTCTTGTTTATCGGCGGCATCGACGACCGATTGTGTTTCTTTCGATTGACGATTATATACTATTTTGTTTATTTTGTGTAGCACACACTTCATTTTGAGTTTATTGGGACACATTTTGTATGTATTTTAGGGATCTATATATGTTTTGGATGTATATACACTTACACTTAGAGTTGGGGGCATATGGAAAATAGGTGTCTTTTGAGGGTATATATGTAATGGGCTTAGTTTATTTATATCCACATATGTAAGTTCATGTTATAATGGATTAATGAAAGATGAAGGCAATGTCAAACTTGTAATTCCCCCTCCCCTTCTCTTCACCCCCTGCTTCTGGCCCTCTTTCTCTCGGGCGTGACGGACAGCAGCCGCTAGGGCGCAGAAGCCAGCTTCCACTGCCCCTCCAACCGGCAGCAGTGGCCCAACCTGGTGCTCTCCCCCTCTCCCTTGGGTGGAATCGGCTCCTCCTTCACCCCTGTCACCTCCGGTGGTGGTAAGCCACTGCACTGTCCCCCCTTTCTTCTTCTCTTCCCGGCGGTCCGGAACCGTAAGGGTTCCCGGCGGTTCCCCCTACATCTGGCAGCCCCTCCCACTGCTCCTAGCCCTCCAACTAGGTCCGTCCGGACCTGTTCTTTCCCTCCAACACCTCCATTTCCTGTTCTTCACCCCTTCACTAGGTCTGTACATCCCTCTCACGTGCGCCAGACAGACCCTCCCTTCTTTCACCCCTTCCACTAGTCAACCCCGGCCCTAGCCCTCTTGCTTCCTCCCAACAGGCCTCCTACACCCTCCAATACACCCTAGCTGTAGTCCCCTTGCATCGGCAAGTTTTCTTACGGCGCTATGGGCATCGCAGAGACTCGGACGACTCAACAAATGATCCGTAAGGAGCTAGGAGACAGTGGTATGATTGTCGACGGGTGAACGTGTGCTGCGACCAGCCAAGTTGAAGACTCCGACAATGGTCGACACCCACGCCTAGGCGTGGAGGTATTGTTTCCTAACCGAAGTCATTTACTTGTTTATTATACTTCGATTGCCGTGGCGAGAGCGTATAGATCAGTTAGCTATTTCAATTAAATCACTACCAATGTGAGTGGAGTTCCCTGTCTCGAGCTACATAGATCGGTTACGTTGATAGTCGGCAATGTCCTACCTTGGTACCACTCATGTGCCCCGGTCCTCCTGCTAGTTGGGACCGTTTCTTGGGCTGGATAAACATGATATGAAGTCTATCGGTTTACTTCTTAGATAGCCAATTGCATGGTCACTTGTTGTTAGGTCTTCATAACTAGTTTATATCTTGGCGCCCGGTCGGTCCCGCATCGAGGAGGGGGAGATGTACATGGAGCAGATGCACGTGCAACAGTTCTAAACTCATCTATTTCACGGTAGCCGAAGTAATATTTCTATGACGAGTAACCATCGCAGCATTTTGCAGAGCTAGATTCTCCAGTGTTGGATGAGCTCCAACGGCCGTGGATTCCACCTCTTGAGCCTAGTTATGTGTCACGTTCTGATGTTTATGACTTGATTGACATGGTAGATGCATTCTTTTCATATGGATATGTGCCCGTATTGACAAGAAGTCTAGGGACAATTCAGTCGTGGTAGGAGCAGGAGGAAGCGGATGAAGGTCAATATCATTAATATTGGTGAACATGAGTCATGAAATGTATATTTTTATTATCATCTTATGATGTTATTAGCATCTTATCATGTTTTCATGTTACAATTATTAACAACTTATTCTTATCATGTATGCAATTATGGATGGATAACACTTTAAGCATGTTAAATGTTACATTTCAATTAAAAAAAATTAGTGGATTTCTTTTTTTCTGGATTTTTTTATTTTTATTTTTTCTCAAGAAAAAAATAAAAGTTTTCCTTCCCATGAATCGACCGATTCCGGCGGATTCGATTCAAATCAAATCGGTAAGGACCGATTCCTATTCCGATTCAGATTCTGGAATCCTTGGTTTTAAGGGTCCGAACAGGGCTGTTTGTGGGTCTGCACATGCAGCAGCTTGGAGCAGAAAAAAAGGGGCCGCGACCGCGTGAGGGACAGTTTTAGGGTACCAAACAGGGGCTAAAAGGAACCAGTTTGTGACCTGTTCTGGGGTCTGGTTGGTGGGTCTACAGTGGCTGAAAGAGACCTGTTTTGGGGCGGAAAACATACTGGTTTAGGGGACTGTTGGGGGTGTGCATAAGGGACTGTTTCAAGGGTCAAGTGTGACCTGTTTTGGGGGTGTCCGGGTAGGCTGTTTTGGGGGAGAGAACAGGGCTGTTTGGGGTCTGTTTTAAGGGGCTGTTTTAAAGGGGCTGGCATAAGGGGTGGGTCTGCCCAATTGGGGCTGTTTTGGCATACCCGATGGACTGTTAGGGTGCCTGTGCAGAGGGGTTTTAAGGACAGGTCGACAGGGTGAAAATAGGGCCGAACAAGGGCTGTTAAGAGCCTGTTTAAGGAGCAGTCAGCAGGTGATCTGATTGGGACCGGCAGTGGGCTGTATAGGGGCCGTGAAGGGCTTGGAAAGGGGCTCTCAACGTTGGGCTTCAAGTGGTGGCCGATGGAGAAAAACAAAGAAAAAAAGGGAGGCTGTGGGTTTGGGAAAAGAGAGGAGAAGGGGAGGGAAACAGAGGTGAAGAGGTAGGACTATATAGTGAAGGGTAGACCACAATTTTCTTCTTCCTGTTCTTCTTCTTCCTCCTCTTGGCGGGCAGCAGAAAGGTGTGGCTGTCTCGCTCCTGGGCATTGCTTCCTCGGGATCTCAACCCTTGGCCATGCCAGAAGCTGGCCTTTTTATAAAGTCCTTAGGGCAGGAAAACCTGGTGTGCGCATAAGGCTGGCTGCGGCCCTTTTTTTATCGGTGCAAGATCTTCTTTCCTTCTTTCTCTCATCTTCTCCTAGATTGAACGAAGCTTATCCATGCAATAACTTAACCTTGAAGTAAACATGACATCAGGATATTAGGTCAAGGATTTGACCTAATTTTCATCAGGATGCTCCCGATCCGATGGTGGAGATTAATTCTTACCCGGAATTTCTTATATTCATTAAATATGACTGGATAATGTTCTGAATGTGCTCCGACGACCGTAGATCATGATTTTTATGATCTTTCCAATCAATGCGATCTCCACTGCCCATTATTACGAAAATTACGTGAAAAATGTAATTAAATCCAATTTTGCCCAGACCATAGTCTTCTTGCACAGAGGTGCTTTTAATTAGTATCATGGACCTAAAATTTAAATATTGGGCCGGTGGGTTTGCTCATTGGTCATTTAGACGATTTTTCCACTAAGATAACCGGGCATAGAGAAAGATAAATTTTGATTTTTTCCCATAATATCTCGAATATAGGTCAGATATTTGATCCGACTTTGACATTGTTCATCTTTGAGTCAGGCAGACCTCACGCTAGTGCCACTTTCTTAATGGGTCACCCCTAAGTTGCTTGGCCCAATAGAGACAAAAATGTCATTCTGACATCCAAAACCGGTTTATGATGTTTGAGGCACCCTTGCGAAGGTCTCCACTGGCACTGGACCGTGGGCTCATTTTTTAGGCTGTTGGGAAGTCGGCTTTCAATGTTTTGCCTATAACTTGTCACATATGGGTTGGATTTTCGATCTGACTCAGGCATTTCTTAAAATTGAGTTAGGAGAACTCTGAGTTGATGTCAATCTGTTATTGGGCCGTAGTTCAGTCAATTGGACCCGACAAGGCTTATTAGGCTTATCCGGCCCATTGGGCCCAAATGTGAGACAAAGTGGACCCACCCTTTCTAATTATTCTCAATTCTTTGTCTTTGCCTTATAATTTATTACTTGAGTGCATTGAGCAATTTTAGGTGCCAACAAATGTCCTCCACGGGTGGTTTCTCGAAGATGAATCCCCCATGTAAAGTTGACCCTCAATATTTTGTCCCTTTTTTTTCTTTTATGCCCTTGGCAAACATTTTCTGTATTTCTTCTTGGGCTGAGAAGGGCTTTGGCCTTTGATTTGATCTCATCTTGACTTTCCACTTGTGATCGATCGATTGTATGCCAGGAATATCCACATCTGTTTGGGACTGTTATGATGGATCCATTAACTCAAGTAAGAATTAATCCCAACCTTGAATTTGTTCCTTTTAATTCATGCCATTGTTTTCACCTTTTTTAACGGATGAGATCAAGTCAATGAATCTTACTTGGACTTGGACCTGGCTTGTTTAAATAAGACTACCCTTCCTTTTTTTTCTTATCTCTTTTCCCCTCCATTTTTACCAGCCAACCTACACTCTTTCTCTTCTTCTTATCTTTTTTTTCCTTTTCTTCTTTTCTTTTTTTTTCTTTTCTGCCACCATGCACCTGCTTTTTCTCTTTCTGCCGTGCGCACTCTGGCAGCTTCTTTCTTTTTTTGCTGCCACCGGGAGTTGTTTCCCCTGCTGCCAGCACAGTCACCAGCTCGGCAGCTCCTCTTCCTCCTCGTTCTGCTCTCACTGCTAGGCTCAGCCGCCGCCACAAGGACCTGCAAGAGCTACCCTCGACCTGCAAGAGCTACCCTCATCCTGCGCAGGTGGGGCTGCCACCAGACCTGCTTGGTCCTGTCATGGTCGGGCCTGCCAGCAGCTGCTGCCGACACCATCAGGGTCACCTGCTGGTGCTACCGGGCCTGTCGCCTGCACTTGCTGGTGCATTTGCTGTAGCTGCCGAGTTCAGCTGCCAAAGGGAGGAACTGCAACTGCCATCGCCGCTTGCACCTGTTGCAGCCGGGCTCATCTTTTACTCCTTCCTCCCTTGCTGCCATTGACAGCTGTTGGAGTTGCCACCACCACCAGAATCTCCCGCAGCCAGGGGCTGCTGCCACGATCGTGAAAGCCCATCAGTTTTGTCCCTTTCTTCTTTTCTTTTTAGCTGTCTTTTCTTTTAAGGTGGTCGCCATGTGCATCATTTTCGGTTCAAATTTTCTTTATCGGATGGGAGATAGGGACAATCCTTTCCTTTGCTACATGCAAAGTTAAGTGCTCTTTGTGATCTCTAACCTTCTGTATTTTTAGGTGACCCATGGCCGGCCAGAGTGAAACTGACTCATCTTCTTTACGAGTCCTTGTGCTTGCACCTAGTAAGTTTGCTCAGTCCCAAGTCAGGTGGCATCTGGTAGACATTGCTGCCAAGGAATCGGCTGGTGCTTTGATGACTTTAGGGCACGTGGTGATCGAGAGAATCCATTGGATTGGTGACCGGTTTTAGTACGATCGATCGGATGACTATCCGGTCAACCACCCTTCAGAGCAAGATTTACTGGAGTTCATGCGGCTTCCTTGTCCGGTGCCAGACATAGCTACTGAGCAGTTGTCCCTTGAGGAGTGGTACTTCTTGTTGTGTGCCATCCTACAGTCACAACCTACTGAGGACGTGCAATACTCCTTTTCTTCTTTTTCCCTTGGCATGGAGCACCATCAGCAATTTCCGACACATCACTCCGTGGGTTTGATTGGTGATTTACTTGACCCATATAACACAGTACGAGACTTCTGCCCATGTGTGTGGAAATTGAACCAGTAGTGCAGTTTGGTATCCGGCTTAGGCAGGTAGGACTTGTTTTCGACACCTAGTTGTCCTCGCTTCAGTTGTGAAGGTTTTGATGATCACTACTTGTTTGATGATTTTTTGGCTTTGAACACCAACAATTGGTATGTACGATTGTTTGTGCAGTGTTTGCATCAACCTAGGGCAACTTCTCTTCTCGTCTCGAGCAAGTTGGTTTGACCATAGTTGAAGCAGCACTTTATGGATACTCATGCTGTGAGGGGTACATTCAAACTTTGACAGAGCATTTCAACCGCAGATGGAACACTTTTGTTATTGCACAAGGTGAGGCTTCCCTGGACTTGTGGGGGTTCCATATGATCTCTAGCTTTCCGATTCATGGAGCCCTATGTGGACAATGCTCACCCTTCTTATTTTAAATTATAATTTCCTTGTTAGCTTGACCCAATCTTAGTTCTCAATCTCATCCTCTTTTGAAGATATTTTTATTTCATTTTACATTAATACATCTATTTAGACTAACATTTTCGAAGTATGGTCTTCCAGATATTTTTTTCCTTTTTTTTTGAGATGTCTCCATGATCTATTCTCTTCATCCCTTATGCGACAAAGTTGAGATATGAGATGACAATCCTTGGTTGAGATATGAGATGGCAATCCTTGGGTGTGACTAGGAGTGCTTGTTGTTCGGTTCAACCCGATGAATTGAATGGAGGTAATCACTTTGGTTTACTTAGGTGGAGTCGACCAATTAGTGGTTAAGTTTGGTTTCATAAACTAGCAAAACCCAACCAAATCACTAACCCAAATTAAATCAAAATACCTTAAAAGATAAGTAGTATTATTGATAACCTTTTCTACATATATTTTATTGTCAATATCAAGGTGTGGATTTTTTAGATATTTTAACTTATAAATGAAATTTTAAATAAATAAAAATTATTTTAAATAATATTTATTTAATTACTGGTTTGAGCTCAGTTGAACTAGAATGGTTTGTTTTGGTTCAATTTGATTGGACCATTCGGTTTGGTTTGGCTTGGTAAAAAGCCCAACCTGAACCAACCCACCAGAGTTCACCCTAGCTGCCAGGTTGAAAGCGTGAAACGATTCCACCCTTTCTCCCAAAGGGGCTAGAATGCCAAAATCCAGTGAAAGGGTGCTAGTTTGCTTTTTCAAAGTATGTTATGTTAAAAAAAAATGCCTGCCTGAAACAGAGATAACAGGCAGCAGACACCATTTTGGCAGGCAGCAGCCCAATGGCCCTGACCTAGGCATCTTGTGCAACTGCCAAGAAAGATCCTCCTAGAAGGAAAGCTCTCAACTTTTAAACCTTGATAAGGGAACCTGCAATGAAGGTCTACACTGTGTTGGCACCACATTTTTTTTCAAAAAAAAAAAAATGAAGGAAAAGGCCAGACCAAGGACTCAGCTGGTCCGGTCCCCAATTGGCCCAAAAAAGGCACGCCAAGGCCCATTATATTGACAATTCAGGCCCATCAGCTGGCCCACCAGCTGAAACAACCCTTAATTGATCTAGAAAGGACATTTCGGCCTACTTATTAGCCCAATTGCGCAGCCCATCAAGGTGTGCATAGAAGGTGAGCTGCAGTCAACAAATTGGCCTGGTCAACATGCCACCTCTGCTGCCACATCAGCTTCCACCTCAGCCCATATTATTAATAAGATGACACGGGAGAGTGGGAAGGTCAAGGGATTTATGTCAAGGTATTATGGTGGCTTAGGAAAGTGAAAAGTCAAGTTAACTTAATGGCCTAGAAGAAATGAAAGGTCAAGTTAGCTTAAATGGCATGGGGAAAGGAAAGAGTCATCTTACAATTAATACTATTTAACTTTTCATCTCCTCCTCATCCTATAAAAGAAGCTGGCCACCCAAGGAGAATAGGTTGGACATGCTCATGCCGCCAGGCTGCTGGCCCCTATGTGTGCACCTACTCTCCAGCTGACCGCGGCCAAATGAGGAGAAAAGGAAGAGGAAAGAATAAGGAAGAGAGGAAGAAGAAGGAGGTAAGGACATACTTCAGCTATGTAACCCCTCATTGGCCACCCCTTCTCAATCCCTTCTTTCTCCAACCCTCTCATGGCCTAAACCGGTCTTCATCGTCATCAGCAACCCATGGCCCAAAATAGGTCTCTGCCAGCCCCTATGTGCATCACCAAGAGCTCCCAAAGACAGCTCCATGTTCATCCTCTGTTCACCCCCTAAATAGGCCTCATTTCGGTCCCCTTATAGCCCCTGTTCGGCCCGCTGAATATACCCCCAAAACAGGTCCCGGTTGACCCCTACACAGTTTCTTGTTTGACCCCCAATCAAACCTCTACACAGGTCACTCTTCCCACTAATCGAACTGCTTAAACAGGCCTTCCTTCAGCTCCCTTTTCAGCCTGATAAAAGCCCCCAAACAGCTCCTCAATAGGACCCCTTAAACAGGTCATCTTCAGGCCCTGTTCAAACCTCTTACACAGTCCCATTTTGCTCCTTAAACAGATCCCAATCGAACCCCCAACATGGCCCTATTTTGGTCCACAAATCTGACACCAATCGGGCTCTCATTTCAGTCTCAATTTGGTCCCCAAACAGGCCCCAGTTCAGCCTACCTGAAGAGTCCCAAATAGGCCCCTGTTCGGCCCTCTAAAACACCCCTCAATCAGAACTTAACAGGTCCCCTCTCCACTTTTTGGCCCATCAGACAGCCCCCTTTCAGCACGTCTATTCCAACAAACAGCCCCTATACAGGTCACTTTTTGCCCCTAAACAGGTCCCTTTTGGCCCATCAAAACACTCCCCTGTGCAGGTCTTTTCTCGGCCCCTAAGCAGGCCCCAAGCTGGTCCTATTTCAGACCACCAGTCAAACCCCATTTCCAGCCTTGTCCGGTCCACCAACTGATCCCCAGACAGACTCTATTTCTGTCCCATAGACAGCCCCTGTGCTAGCCACCTTCGGCCCCCCAAAAACTCCTCTAAACTGGCCCCTAAACAGCCCCTCTGCGGTCCACTTAAACAGCCCTTGTGTAGGTCACAGTTGGCCCACCTAAACTGTCTCCTGACAGTCCCCTAAACAGCCCCTTGTATCCCATCTGAACAGCCCCTCTACGGGCCCTGTTCACCCCCCCTTTCCTTCGAACAATCTTAAAAGACCCTGTTTTGATCCCACCTCCGACCTCATACAGGTCCTCCAGCAGCCCCCTTTGTGTGGCTTTCCCTTAGCCTCTTTGTGGCCCACATCAACAAAAAGCGGCAGCCCTCTTGTGGCATAAAAAATAAAAGCAGCCCATTCGCGGCTTCAAAAAAAAAGAAAAAAAGCAAAGCAGCTCCCTTGCAGCTCTAAGGAGGCAAGGCAGAATCTGTCTGCCTCTGGTGCTGGTGGGTGGGGGTGATGTCCTGGGTCCTTCGGAATCCATACAATGGGCCGATTGTCCATCCAAGAGGACCTCCACCTTACCAACAAGCATTTTGTGAAGACAATATCAAGAGGGAAAACCGAAGTTCTAGCAGGCCATCCTGGTCCTATAAGATGCAAGATAGGTCCACCAAGCTCAAGAAGACCGAAGACCGGCTAGCAAAGCCGATGGAACTTGAACTGACCCGATCGACCTTGAAAAAAATCAAATAAAAATTAGAAATGCAAAATTGTAAAATTAAAATAAGGAGTAAACACCCTTCAACGGGCCGGTTTTCATAGTCGGCGATCCCCCCCATATAACAAGTCAAACACTTGTTATTTTTGACGGAAAAAATCCATATTGGTTGGAAATGAACCGGCATGCCGTTGTAATGTTGAGTTTTTTTTCTAACCTTATGGAAATTTATAACGGGGGAAGAAACACCGGTTTTCCCCCTGGCGTTATTTTACATATACATTTGTACTCCAATGAATGGTATGAAATGGAATGATGTTCAAGAACTGACTTGAAATGGATGAAACTGGGCACTGAACGGCAGCCCGACAAGCCGGATGGGATGCAAATCTAAATTGAATAAAACAAATCATAAACTACCACAAAACACAACCAATTCAATCTGAAAAATATATGAAAAATCAGATTTACAACAATCTGGAAAATCAACTAAAACCTACCTAATATAATAAGATTGAAGTTTTAAACCAAATGGTAACTAAATCAAATCATAAACAACATTTAAAACACCGAAAAAAACCAAATTCGATGTTAAAACAAAAAAATCAGAAGCTTCAACCGATCTGAAATTTCAATCAAAATCTTCTAAATCCAATGGGAGTAAATTCCCAAATCAAGAGATTAGGGGTGAGCATTACTCGGTTCAACCCGAGAACCCGAACCGATTCAAACCGAAAACGTCGGTTTGGGTCGGGTTGGCATTGGGATTCGGTTTAATCGGTTTCAAAAATTTTTAAACCGAATAAACCCGACCCAAACCGAAAACCAAACAACCACCAAATTCTAAGTGGGCCAACTCATCATGGGCCAGCGAGCATGCACATGTAGGTGCATAACTCATTTTGAGTAGGGGTAAAAAATAAGGAATATAAAGGGCAAAAGGCCCTTGCATGGTCCGATGTGGGACAAAAGTGAACAGACAACTTTTTCAAACTCCAACCTCACTCCTCCTTTTGTCCCATATCGGTTGTTCACCTTTCTCTACCTTCAAAGAAGTCTTTAAAAGGAGAGGCAATGTACATTGTATGCCTACGCGTGATGAAGGCAACCTGTTAAACAGGTTGGATACTTCATTAAAGTTAATAAATTAAAATTTTAATCGATGACAATGTTTTGAGAATTGTTTATTAATATAAATTATTAATTAATGAGTTTAATCGGTTTAACCCGAACCAACCCGAAATATACTGGATTGGTTTGGTTCGGGTTGGGAGGTGTTCTCGGTTTGGTTCGGGTTGAAAATTTTTGGCTTCAACCCGAACCAAACCGACCCGTGCTCACCCCTACAAGAGATAACTAAGTAACATCATCTAAGAAGACATAAAAAATCAAACGTGAAACAAAAGAATCCAACCTAAATCAATCTGAAAAAAAATAGCTTTGCACAATCTGGAAATTCATTTAAAAGTCACATAATCTTGCCAAATTAAATTCTTAATTGAATGACAATTAAATAAACAATATTCTAAACACTTAAATGACACTGAAATCAACTCTCAAACAGAAAAATCAGATCATCAAATAATCTGAAACTTAAAAATTAAACAAACCAAACCAAATAAAAAAACAAAACCAAACAGACAAAACAAAACAAACTGAAACCAAACCAAAATCAAGCCAAACTGAAACTATACCAAACAAAAAAAAAATCAAATCAACAAACTTATAAAACCCACAAAAGTCAACTCTAAATAAATTGTTTGCATCTCATTGGGCCCAAAAGGCCACAGTCCCTTTTGAGTTCATTATGTTGTGTGGATGCGCACACTCTCCAAAATAGGTTGCTTTGACAGTTAATCAAGGGCTTTCGAGCGGTTGCTCAATGTAAGCTAACGCCGGATACTTGCACTATCCAACGGAGAGTGGTCAAATAATATTTTTACAAAACTCAAACATCGGTTCTATATTTTTATTAATATTGTTGGACTATTTAATTCATTTTAGGCTATCACCTATTTTCCTAGGTAGTCTAAAGGAGAAACCTTAAAACTTTTTTTCAAAATCAGTAAAACGAGGTTCTCTCAATGGGATACCTGAATTTAATCACTACCACCTGGAGTGCAATGGATGTTGCCAGCAAGGGCGTCTGCACCTGCAGCACAGTACCAGGAACCCACCCTGACCGTGTCACCCCAGGGAGTCCTCATCATCACAGTTACGATAGCTATCCCATCACTCAGAATTTTTGATTGTATTAACAATAAGTTTGCCTTTTTATTTTATGATGAACTTTTAAAAGTGCAACTAAGACTAACATCTGAATTTTCTTTTCAATCATTGTACAGGGGTGGTGGTGGTAGAGGTAATTGGTGGCATCAGGATGGGAAGAGAAGTAGAAAATGCAATTCAGTTAAAGATTTTGTCTCATGTGCAAAATTTCTAATTGACAATTGCATTGTCCAAGAAGGAAGGCTCGCTGGCTGGGGTTACGGTGCTGGAGGCCTTCTAGTTGCATCAGCCATCAATGAACACCCTGATTTATTCCGTGCTGCAATTCTAAAGGTACGAAGACTAACATTTACCTTTGTTTTTTTCTTGGGACGTGCCAATGTTTGAACTTGAAAGACCAGATTTTATTTCTGTTGTGAGCATAAACATGAAAAAACATGTTTGCTCTTGCCTTCTGCAATGCAGGTGACATCCAAAGAAACACTGCGGTTTATGTTATCAGTCGGTTCGTTCCCTACTGATAGCATACAGTATGCCAATCTCCCAGGGAGCTGCATATTACTTCTAGAGTGATATAATAATTATTTTTCTTTTTATCAGGTGCAGCTGCAGGAGGCTGTGTGCCAATTTCTGCTTGTGTAAATGAACTTTTAAACAAGTGTTCATACAACTGATCCACTGTTGGCAGCTAAATTTTACATATATGTTCTTTTGGTTCTAAATGAGCTAGGATCTACCTATTTTCAACTTATGTGATGTCTTATATGCATCAATGGACTACCGATGGCTGTAACATGTGGATACTAACACTTAGCATCAAAATATGAACCTTAAAGATCTCCTAGCTTCTGGCCATGGACTTAGTCACTTGGTATATATTTAAGTCCTATGGTAGCAAAGCAAATAATCAAGGGTGACTTTATATGGCTAGCAGCCCCCTTTCTCAAGGTTACATGCAATGAGGTATAGGAGAAGGTAAATAAAGAGCTGATTTCTTCAAGTCCATCGTCAGAAATTTGTTAGGTCTTGGGGACTGAAGTCATGGTTCAGATACATCTATGTAGAACCTATCAAGGCCGAGAATACTTCCAATGAAGTGTATGTCATGAATCTGATTTTACCTGTATGGATGGTTAGTAGATATATGGACATAACTTATGAGGAAAATCGGATGGGTATGAATTTGAACACACGTAAGTTTGAGTTTGAAGCACACATGCACCTTTATGGGCATACCCGAGAAAGAAAAAATACTTACACGTGCTTGAATGTGCTGAGAGGTGTCTAAAACTGAGGAAGAACATACCCTTTTCAGTTTTGAAGAAATCACATGATCAGCCATGTATTTTAGGCATTTTTGACAATCAAATAAAGGCAATAAGATGCATACCTACCATTAGGGCTGTAAACGGAGCGGATACGGAGCGGATATGGCATTTCCGAATCCGCTTCGGAAGTTAATTTGGATATCGGATATCCGCTCCGGTTAGCATTCGAATACGGAGCGGATCTTCACAATCGAATATCTCTCGAATACGGAGCGAATACGGATAATATCCGGTTCGAACTACGGTGGGGAGGTGATGCGGCCCGAGCGCGCGGTGGCGGAGGTGATGCTCAGGGAGGCCCGAGCGCGCCCACAGCCTGGGGGGATGCTCTGCTCGGGGGGAGGGGGAGCTGCCGGGAGGGGGCCGGGAGGAGGGCCGGAGCCGGAGCCAGAGGGGGAGCCGCCCGGAGGAGGGAGCCGCGGGGGATGCTCGGGGAGGGGGAGCCACCGGGAGGAGGGCTGGAGCGGTGGAGCCGGAGGGGGAGACGCCGGGAGGAGGGCTGGAGCCGCGGGGGATGCTCGGGGAGAGGGGGAGCCACCGGGAGGAGGGCTGGAGCGGTGGAGCCGGAGGGGGATGCTCGGGGGGAGGGGGAGCCGCCGGGAGGGGGAGTCGCCGGGAGGAGGGCAGGAGCCGGAGGGGGGGGCTCGGGGGAGGGCTGGAGCGGTGGAGCCGGAGGGGGATGCTCGGGGGAAGGGGGAGCCGCCGGGAGGGGGAGGCTCGGGGGAGAGGGCAGGAGCCGGAGGGGGAGGCTCGGGGAGAGGGGAGCCGCCGGCCGGGGAGGAGGGGGAATCGCCGTCGCCATTGCGGGAGGGTCGCCATCGCCATTGCCGGGAGGGTCGCGGTCGCCGGGAGGGATGAGCTGCCCGTGGTCGCCTCACCGCTCGGGACGCCAACTCCGCCCGTCGCCTACGGGATGCGCCGATGCCTGAGGGGGAGTCGCCGGGAGAAGGGCCGGAGCCGGAGGGGGGGGGATGCTCAGGGGGAGGGGGGGCCGCCGGCCGGGAGGAGAGTCGGGGGTGAGCCAACGAGGCTGCCGGTGATTAGGGATAGGATAGTCTGGTTTAAAAATCACCGTTGGATCTTATATCCAACGGTTCATGTCGAAGCGGATTTTAATCGGAGCGGATCCAGTGATTCCGAATCCGCTCCGTTTAAAATTCGGATAATATCCGAATCCGAATTTAATATTCGACGGAGCGACTTAATCGGATAATATTCGACTATCCGAATACGGATTCGAACCGAATCCGGATAAAATCCGAATTCGTTTACAGCCCTACCTACCATTGTCCATGCCAAAGATGAAAGAAAATACATATGTTTGATAGGTGGACAGATGCTAAAACTGAAGAAGGAGATGTCCTCTTCAATCCTAAATGCATTGGATGCTCAGTTGTACATTTAACATAGCAATGAAAGAAAGGCAGTTAGGATCATATCTGCCACTGTGGACTGATAGACTGGAAATTAAATGTCAAAAGATGGACACCGTATTGGGCAATGATGATAGGATTAAGGGAGATGGCATCCTTCCTATTTCGACACCAACCAATGAGTAAATAGGTCCCATTATCTTGGAGTTCCCATACCCCTGGTTAGATAGCTGTCCATGCATATCCTAAACAAAGGCAAGGAAAAGGGGATGAAAGAAACAAAAGATAAGGGCCAGATGATGTTCAAAATAGGACTCTATATCCTTTTCAATTCAGTCATGGTAGACACTTGACTGTACACCAAGACAACAAAAAATAAGATCTCGATGGATCTGCCATATAATCTGATCACTGCGGCTGAGAGGGAGGAATAAGATGAGAAAGAAAAATGAATTCACACATCTTACAGTCTTCATGAAGGACCGAACCTACAAGGGGATGTCCCATCTTCAATTCAGGCCCGGTGGAGGGGCAATTCCTTCCTGGAACAGTGATCACAAGACCCCCCCAATGGGTCTGTCACCCAACGGCGGTCACTGCAGTAGTAAGAAAGGGCGAAGAAGAGGAAGAGCAGGCCAGGACTTCAATCTTAATCAATTTCAATGGAGGACAGGTCTATATGAGTCAACCAATGACCTAAATATGGATTGAGGCCAAAGGAGAATCCGATTCTTTCTCAAACCCAATAAGGGTTGCACCATCATCTTCTTGTCCTACTTGGAGTAGGATTGAATAACATTTTAATTTGAGGAGCTGATGAGTAGCACTTGATCCAATTGCTATGATGCTCCAATGACTTAAGATATGGATCTTATGCTTAATGGGTCTTTAATAGGATCCAGATTTTACTTAAATCATGGTTGGTCATGATTGAATGACATTAAATGGAATGATGATGATGTCGCAAGATCTAATGGCTATGATGGATCAAGAACTTAAGTTATAGATCCTACTCTTAATGAGTTCTTAATGAGATTTGGATCCTACTTAAATTGTGATTGGCTATTATGGGATGCAATTTAAATAAATGAGATGATGATAGCATAGGATCCAAGGGTCAGGATATGTCAATGATTTAAGTTATGAATCCTATTCTTAATGGATCCTTAATGGGATCTAGATCTTACTTCTAAAATGGGTGCCACCCCCTTCTCTGTCCTAATTGGATTAAGACTTGAAGATATTTAAATAAATAATGCACCGATGGCAGTTAAATGAAAAAATAGCCCAAGGCTGGCCCCTTGGCCTGTTTTTCCTATGATGAGGCCTAATAAGCTTAATGGGCCCAATATGAGCAATGTGGGGCCTGATGACATTCATTGTAATATGAATAGTGGGCCACAAATAACATATAATGGGCCCAAATGACCGATTTTACCATATTTTATACGTATTGTGCCAAGGATGACAATGTGGTCTCAAACAACAAAATTGGCATGTTTTAGGTTTATTGGTCCACAAATGGTAGAAAATGGGCACAAATGTCAGATATGACTTATTTCATATTTATCGGGTCACAGATGGCAGAAAATGGGCCCAGGTGTCAGATCCTATTGGGTCAGAGATGATGTAAGATGGGCTCAGATGGAAAAAGTATCATGTTTCATATTTATTGGGTCAGAAATGACATAAAGTAGGCCCAAATGGCCAATTTGCCTTATTTTTTATTTATTATGGCAAAGAGGTCATAAAGTGTGTCCAAATGGCAAAATTCATCATGTTTCATGTTTTTCAGGTCACTAATGCCAGAAAATGGACCTGGATATTAAAATTCTATGTTCTATGCTTATTGGACCCTAGATGGTATAAATAAGGCTCGATACCAGATTGATGATGGTTCATAGCTCAAATGGGCTGGTATTGATGAAAGTCAAGCCCGATTGTTGACATTTTTATGAAGTTCTCAATGAGCATGGTTAAATGAAGAGCTTAATAGTTCTAATCAAGCATATGATAGTCAAATAGATGATCATAGTAGGCCAAGATAATATTCAAAGCCTATATGGATCAATTGGAGAATTATTTGACCAATGAGATCATTTTATTAGATGTTCTACATATGATTGATATAAATTACATATCAACAATAGAAAATACAATTTTTGCAAGATCCAAGGGCTTAGAATTAAATCAATTTGTCATGGTTCTTACACAATTTATATGTTCATGTTAATGGGCTATGAAGATACATGAAATCAGACCCACATTTTTAATTTCGGCACATGTCATGGTCATTTAAACATCATTTTAAGTGATCCAAATGATAGGATCTGATGATCATTATAGACCCTTCAATCATGTGCCATTTAATGGGATCCTAGGTCAAAGAGAACAGCCACCACATAGTCCTGAACTTGAGGATTTCTTGGCCACCTAGCAGCCATCAGATAGGCCTAAAATGTAGGCCTTGGCTGCACGACTTGAAAAGAAAGCTCCCCATTGGAAGCTCCTACAATGTAGGAAAAGAAGAGAGTGGAGGTGACACTTATCTTCCACCATCCGAAGCATGACCAAGTCTTTCTGATGTCATTTCTGATGTCGCCAATGGATTAAACCCACATATGGGAGCTCGATTAAAATTCCAAAAGGCTGCAATATAGGCTGGAAGATAGGAGGCATGACCAGGTCTTCCTCCTTCCCACAATGCTTTCTTCATGTGCAAGTCAAGAAATCCCCACTGGGAGTGCCTCTCCATCGGATGCTCTATAGTCTATATAAACAATCCACCGAGGACTGTTCTGGGTTCCGGTCCAGAGACTAGAGGAAGATCGGCAGGAGAAGTGCCACCACCAAGGGTACCCAGAGCTGCTGTTGTTGTACCTGTCATGTACAGAGACCCCTTGCCCTTCTCCCTTCTCCTATGCATGCTCTTGGCCTATCCTTCTTGTTCATAGCCTAGTTCCATAAGAACAGGCCTCGACTGCTCTCTCTCCATAGCAATGCAGCCACTGTCTGGCCCCGTCCTCTCCACACGACAACCCTTATGGATGACCTTGTCCGACCCTTCTCATATGGCTACATATTCAACCTACGACTATCTCATATAAACCATGTTCAACCACACCATTATAGACATATAACAGTCCCACGCGCAGCCCATCCCTCCATTCATGCCTATGTTCAAACCATGTCAGCCCCATGTTCAGGTCTCCTCCATAGCCATCCTCATGTGCAGCCATCATATGCCCATATCCTATGGCTGTAACCCTATGCAAATGAGCCTTTTTTCGGCCTATCTTTTGTGACTATATGACAATCCCAATATCCCCTATGTTTGGCCTTTCCTCCATGCTTATTTGTAGGCCATGTCAGCCCTTGTCCAACCTCCACTATAGGGTCATATGACAGCCCCCCTCCCTTTGCACCTATGTTCGGCCTATCATTATGGCCTATAACAGTCTCCATGCATAGTCTATGACAGCCCCTATACTTATACACCTGGATCTATAGAAACCATGTCATATCCAACCTATTTGTGCTCAATATGTCAAGCTATTAAGAGCTACCCAGGTCGCCTTGATATCATGCCTATGAAACCCCCTCCATGGCCTATCTCTTCCTCGACATAAACCAATTTAGGATCCCATTCTACAGCCCATATGAATGGCAGCAAGAGGCAATGACTCTACAAGGTCCGAAATGATAAGAGATGAGGATGAAACCATGGCTGGTTCTAGCTAAATAGGAAGACATGATAGAATGAAGCAAAGCAGGCCTTCTTGCTTAAATAAATGACCATGATAATGGGCCAAAATGGCCAAAATGAAATGACCTGATAAATAAATCTCTTAAATATTTGAACCATATAAAAACATTTAAGAGGCTAAGTATATTAAGTTAAGTCCTTTTATAATATTGGATGGACACACAGGCATGACTATGAGATGTACCAATCCTGGACGGGTACGTGGACTCGTCGCCACCATGCACCAATCCTTTCTCGATTTATCTAGGTGAGATTATGCATGTTACCATCCTAAATCAAACTTAAGGTTTAAGTAGGGAACCACTAATGTATCCCATGTCCACATAAGGTATTGGAGATATTTTCACATGATATGATTTGAGGGGATAATGGTTATACCAGCCTCCCCA
Source organism: Cryptocoryne crispatula var. balansae (assembly GCA_036172225.1). Classification (NCBI taxonomy): domain Eukaryota; kingdom Viridiplantae; phylum Streptophyta; class Magnoliopsida; order Alismatales; family Araceae; genus Cryptocoryne; species Cryptocoryne crispatula. The sequence continues at coordinate 44,346,691 of CM069919.1, read as the reverse complement.
CATATTGATGTAACCCGATGTATCCCATGTTATATAAATGGTATCATGTTATCAATGTGGATTCGTCTGTAGATGGGGAGCATTATGTAACCCATATGAACCATATGGAATTTAATCATGAAAAGATGAATTTAGATAACCAAATCTGAAACCAATAATGAAAATATGATCCCAAAGATATAAAAATTTAATACAATCAATCCATAAAAGAAATCTAGAAACCATAATCCCAACATGATAAATATAATGAAATTGTTCCAACTAGATACCATAAAAATCTAATTTTTACCAAGTCTAAGATGCTAAACTTTAAATAAGGACAAAGTTAATCTAAGTGCTTAATGTAAAGACTAATAATAAAAAGGCTAAATGAAATAACCATGACCATGTTTTAATTTGTTACCATAAAAATCAAATTTAATTTCACCAAGTCTAAAATGTCAAGACTTAGACATAAAAAATGGATTTGGATTTGGATTCTCATGATTAAAACTTAATTCCAACATGAAATTTGACCTGAAATGTCTTTTCTAAACCTCGGATCCAAATCAACTCTAATAATTTAAAATGTATCTTATGTTAAGACCTTGAATTAAAAGAGTTAAATCCATATTAAACGTAAGTTTAAGAATCTATCATGGAAAATATCCTTAAGATGTTGAAATCTTAAAATTTACCTTTTTAAAATGCAACCTCATGGGTTATAGCTTCCACATGTGTTCCATTAATGTATATTTTCGTTTCTGAGTTACTATGATGGTTAATCAAGGATATTTGCATGTCTCAATATAATTAACTTCAAAAGTTTACACCTTCCGATGAAGAAAGATCCAAAAGCACAACTTAATGAACCCAAAACCTTGATATGTGTATTTTTATGCATATCATGTATTTTTATTGATAATTTGATGTAACCTCAAAACTTAAAATTTGATTGTTTTGAAAATTTATTTTTCTGTTTGATTTTTGATTTTGACCTTAGCATTGACTTCTTAGGAAAATAAGTAATATCCCATAAAAATATTAGCTAGGTCAATGATATGTATAAAAATATAATGTGAGGTTGTTAGGTTCTTTGAAATTTTATTTTTTGCCTCTCCCCATCGGATGGTGCGAAGATCCGACGTTAATCACATCGAGAATACTCGAATATCCTTGATTATCCGTCCTAGCAATCCACAAAAATAGAAGACATGCATCCACAAAAATAAACATTCACATACACAGGAGAATCAATCCCATGAACTTGATGGAATGCAAACACTTAATGTGTTTTAAGTTTTGTTTGAATTGGTTTGAATTTGATTAATTAAACATGATTTGAATTTATTTGAAATGGATTTGTTTGTGAATTATTTAAATTCAATTTAATTTAAGTTGAGTTTGTTTGGTTAAAATTTGGTTGAATTTAGTATGTGAGATTGGATTGGATTTAGATTCTGGTTGGAATGTATGTTGTTTGAACTTGACTTGATTTTTATTCTGTTTACTTATTTGATTGGACTTGAAATTTGTTTAAGAGTGCCTTAATTTCTTTGAATCTTGAAAATTCAGGTTGCAGATTTGTTCAGCTTTTTATTTAAGCTTTGATTTAAGAATTGAATTTGAATTTAAATTTGATTGGGATTTGATTTGGGAAATTGAATTTAGGAAGATTTGATTTGGATATTTGTTATTAGGATTGGATTTGAATTAATTGGAGTTTAATTTGCTTATTGGTTTAAGTTTAATTTAATTTGAGTGGAATTCATTGATTTGAGCTTGGCTTTACCTGGAAACGTGAATTAGAACTTTGTGGTTTTTCAATTCCCAGTGCTCTTCAGTTTTTTATTCTATTAGATTTGTCATCTTTCCGATTTGACATGTTGTTGATTTTATTTAGTTTGCATTTTCAGATTTGGGATTTTTTGTTATGGGGTCTTAAATGTGAGTTTGATTGATTTTTTTGTGTTATGCCTTTTCAGATTTATTTTAATTGTGAATTGTGGGTTTAAGGATGTTCAGAATCGGATGGGGGCATCTTCTGCTCACAAGAATGACTGTTATTTAACTTTAATATTCTCATTGTTTAGCTGAAATTAAATTTGCCTTAACAGATTTTTTCGTTGAAGCTTGCTTCTCTCTTTTTGTGTTAACCGAGCCAGACCCAGCTCCCAAATGTAATCACCTCAAACAGGTCCATTGATTGATCTTGATGATTGGGTATTGAACACACCTTAATTGGATTTGGCTTGGATTTATTTATTAAGGTTTCACTTAGATTCAATTGGACAGATGGTGTATTCTGTTCATCTTGATTTTAGGACCCAGTTGTTTTTCCAGTTTCTGGTTCTGCCATGATTCAAGTTTGGATTTTAATTGAATAAGACTCTGAGCCCTCTTAGATTATGGCTTAACTATGCCGTATTTTTTTTTAGAATCTGCCTTCAGGTTGAGACTGAGGGCTGTTTACTTCCAGTCTATTCTGTGTATGTCCAGGCTTCTTTTGCTCCACTTTTGGGGTTCTTTTGGAGGAGATGTTGATTCTCAGGCTTGTAAATTGATGAATGCATTCCTATTTCAAAGTGATAGTCTGAGTTTCACCCATTTTAATTCCTCTTTTCGTCTGATTTTATGACTGGCCGAACCTTCAACATACTCATTGGCCTCCCTTATCAACCTTTCAACTCAGTCCACTTTCATTATGCCTTTTTTTATGTTTCACTGAGCTACAGATTTTATATTCTTAAATGCCTTGCATTCCTCCACGCTCATAAGGCTATTCATGTCCCTCACAGGATAACACCTGCACCGAACTTTGACACTTCATTGTTTGTTTCATATGAGACATGATTCTACAACTTGGGTGACCTGAAATAAGACCCCTTGAGTCCTTGATGGACATGAAATTTGCTTTAACCGATTTGGGTAGACAACACTTGACCCTTAATAGGTGTGTGGGCTTTCCTCTCAACCAGTCTAAGATTGAGCACACCTGGCTTTTGATAAACTTGTGGGGACTCATCTCATAGTTGGTGATAGGCATCAGCTCATGGTTTGGCTTGTCGGCATGTTGACCATGCACAATCTTTTAAATGACTCCCTCTTGGGGCATGGTAAGACATTAGGGTCTTTTAATAGACTTTTGTATGTCTACCTTAAAGGGTTAAGAGGCATACTTGAAGCCGGCATGTTAGTTTTTCTATTTATTTTAAAATTCTTTTATGTTATGCCAAGACCATGTGACGATTTTTTAGCCGGCCAAATGTTCGCCTCGGTTTGTGAAATTGATTAGTAAATTTTTATTTAATTTGAATTGATTGTTCATTTTAAAAGTTTTATTTCATTGAGCCCTCTTAGGTCCATGTTCCACCAAGACCTTTTGGGCCTCTGTTGAGTCCAGCCCAACAAGGGCTGACCCCTCCTCTTGTTTTGTCATTTCTTTCTCCGTGGGGCCCGCCAATTGCTGACCCGAGGGTCAACCGCAGTTCCTCATATGCGGCTGCCCCTCGCGGCATCGGCCACGGACGACGCAAGCTCTTTCCCTTTTTATTTTTTTACTTTTTTGTTTTCCTATAGGCCCCACAACATGTTGACGTGGACCAAAGTTTGGGGGAAAATAATCCCCCCAGCCTCTTCACCCGACGGCCTTCGCCCGTTGCTTGGTTGCAGTTGTAGCAGAGTAGAACAGCGGCGGGCTTCAACGGTTCTTCTAGAGGAGGAAAGGGCTCCGATGGTCTTAGACGGAGGAGGTGGCTTCAACGAGAATAAGAGATGGCTCTAATGATCCCAGTGGGAAGAAGGGTGTGCGCCGGTGCTGTCAGGAAGAGGGGAAGGATTCTACGGCGATGCGCAGCTCCGAAGACCCCGCTGGCGATGGCCACACCAACTTTCGACGCCAATGATACCTTCTGGGGCAATAACTGAGCTCGTTAGTGGAAGATGAAGCTCCAGATGGGTTATTTCCTTCTCAACGGTGTCGCGGAAAGATAAAGAAGGCCTCGCCAGCTCCGCGAAGAGAAGAGGTGGACCCAACAATGTGAACAGGGTTCCGCGGCTTCGGTAACCCTCCCTCTCCCTCTTTTAGATCTCTCTTCTTCCGCTCTCCCTTTCTTTGTCCGGCTACCGATCCTCCCCTTGCTTGACGACTATCACCACCCTTATATAGGGTCTTGTTCTCTTTTATGGCATCAGAATCCTTCTGAAAAGAGAGCATCCGGACTCGAGATGGAACCGAAGAGGTGACTCCCTCTTCCTTATGCCGTCGGGAGACATTCTGAAAAAAGAAAAGTTCTTCTTCAAGATGAAATCGGCAAGGGTCCGCGATATTTAGGATCACCTTCCTTTCTTGTCCTAGCTCTGGTGTATTTATGAGTATTTACGGAACCTTCCGACTTTGAAAGAGCTTGACTTTGAGTAGGAAACTCCCGAGAGTTGATTTCCTTGCCGTGATTGGAGACTTGGGATGCTCTGATCCCTTTTTTCTATTTTTGGCTCATACATATGTTTCCATTAGAAGTCTTAGCCATTTTTTAAGATCTCCGATATCCTCTGAAGGCCACAGAATATGCATGTTTGCCGGAGAGGGTTCTTGTTCCTTGTTTCATATAGACCCGGACTCTACGGATTGGAGTAGAAGACCTTCCCACTTCCTTCTCCTATATGCTGAGGCAACCTAGTTCCAATTTGACCACACGCAGGAGATTATGGGCCCACGTCCCACCCAAACTTGACTCAGAATGGGCTAGTTGGGTACAAACGGCCTGGACTTGAGCTTGTTTATAACCCAATAACATCATTAATGGTTCAATGGAGATGGATCAGACTTAATCCAATTCTTGAGATTTTTTGGTGTCAACATACCTCTATGTTATATCTTATTTTTATAGTAGTGAATGCTAGACAAAGCTAATGGAAATTCATTTTCCCTATGAATGGAAATAAAATGGATTTTTAATCACCATGTACATATATTTTTTTTCGATGTAACGAAAAACGAGGTTTCACATCCACATTATTTGTCTTGGAGTTGGAACATGCATGTTAAAGAAACCATATACATTCTTTTTAGTTTTTCCTATGTTAATTTTTTGAATTGTTTAGAGTAACTAGGAATATTTTTCTGAACCAAATTCTTGAATTTCACATGTACAGTGAGATATAACATCATGGCAAAAGAGAGGCTGAGAGCTTTTGGTTGCAAATCCACTGTCCTGCATTAACTACTTGAGTGGTGTGGTGTCTGCTTATCATCATGGAGAGGAAAAAAATAAAATAAAATAAATGGACTTCAAACGGTGCCAGCAAAACACGCTTGTATATACTGCAAAAAGAAATTTGAAATTATGGTTTTGCTAGTTTTTTTGGGCCACTAATTTTCTCTCTTCCACTGTAGGTCCCTTTCTTGGATCCTTGCAACACTCTTCTTTACCCTGTTCTGCCCGTGACTGCAAGTGAGTATGAAGAATTTGGTTATCCTGTTGTAATTGAAGATTTCCAGACCATTAGAAGTTATTCTCCTTATGAAAATATTCAGAAGGATTCCCTTTATCCAGCAGTACTAGTGACATCATCCTTTAATACAAGGTGATGCTAATATCTTTCCCCTTTTTCTGAGTTTGTTTTTTATCTAACGACAATGTGCAAGTGGTGCATATTTCTTTACGTTTTTTTGAAGCTATGTTGATGTCCTGCTTAATTTGTGGTTTTCTTTGTTCTGTACTGAATGATTAAAGATCATGAAATAGATGCCATTTTACAGTATCCATCTGGCCCTCGCGGGTCTAGCCATGTCTTGGATAACTCCACTACCAAGCACCAGGAAGAAGAGGCTTGTTGGCCATGCCTATCTCTGATTTGTTTTGACCATAGTCAGAAGAGTTTTGTTGGCCATGCCTAGCTCTGATTTGCTTTTACCATAGTCTCTTTAGGTGTTTTATACTCAACTCGAGCCTTCATGTCAAGTTAGTTAGGGTCGGCCAGATTTTCTTTTTCTCCCGTCACATTGATTGTGTATTTCTTCAGAGATATTTAAATTATGTAAATCATATTGAGTTATTCTCCTCTACGTTAACTTAAGTCTACCACATCATTTTTTTGTTTTTTTGTTTTTTATATTTTATATTTTTAAATAGAGTTTCCTTTGTCTTCCTTTGGCATATTCAAATCATCTCAATCTCCCTTTCTTCACTGTCTACAATTGCCCCTATTATCCCATTTTCTCTAATATATTTATGACATATTCTATATAATTTAGTATGACTACATATTCATCTTAACATTTTCATTTTAGCATCATTAATTTGGAGGCATTTTTTTCTTTATTAGCTTTTAGCCCTATGGCTAATATCTTCATCACATTCTTCATTTTTTTGCACAATTACACTAAGATATTTAAATTGAGTACCTTGAGATAATATTACTCCATTCAAAATCTCCTATCTTTCCTTTAGTTTAGATTAAATTTATATTGCATGTATTCTATCTTAGTTCTTTTTACCTTGAAGCTCTTAGACTAAAGTGTTTTCTCCAAATTTCTGACTTCATATTTACTTCTTATTTCTCCGAAGTTTTATATTTTAATAAAATTTCTTGAAGAAGTTTAAGTTTTGCAGTCTCTTGCCCATAAATGGTTTCCATGCACATTTATACAAACATCGATTTTTTTACATTTTACTCATGGTTAGAGGGGTTAAAGCATGTAAACCCTTTCTTTTTTTGCTTACATTGGTTTTTGTTGCTACATGTGGGAAATGGAAAAAAAAGTTATGGATGATGAAGTTTTAGTCAGTTTTCCTTATAACCATTTTCATGGAAATGATTTCAACAGTGTATCACTTTGTCTTTGAAAATTCAGGTTCGGTGTATGGGAAGCTGCCAAATGGGTTGCGAAAGTCCGTCATCTCACGTTCCATGATCCAAAGCGCCCCATACTGCTTAATTTAACCAGTGACATCGTTGAAGACAACAAGTATTTGCAATCAAAAGAATTGGCGTTGGAAACTGCTTTTCTCATTAAAATAGTCACAGATTCTTAAATTTTGGTGATTTGTTTGCTAGTGTACACCACATGTTTCAATATCTGAATGACATGTTCAGACGCTACTGGTAAAGTATGTTTTGTGCGAGTCTTTCCATGCATAACAAGGAACTGGACCTTATCAATATCGACCATTGCAGGCTAAAGGTTAACTGATGAACGAATTGACTCATACGAGGTTAAAAGCACCTCCCACATTCATGGACCTTGCTGAGTTTTTGAGGGAGGAATAAGGATGGTATCTAAATATCACAGCTGGGACTGGAACAACTCAATCCAATTTATTTGTCAGGTTAGTATCTAATTCAATCCTGTTGACAGATTGGAATAGACGTTCTTATGTCTGGCAATATTGTCTTGTGGTTCTTGGAGCTGCTGAGCGCAGTATACATTCGTTGTTCTTGGTGCCTATGATGGAAGTTCATTTTGCAAGATAATCAACATCATTATTCAAGAGAAGTCAGTGGTACACATATTTTCACGTTGGAAAAAAGCAGCTGGAAATGTCGAAGGTCGAGAAAAGAATTGTTATGCTACGCCTGATGAGCAAGTAGAGCCTTGTGTCCTTGTCGGTAAAGTGGAAACGTGTGTTGTATAGAATATAGATGCTATAGGCCTCTTAACCCGTTTCTACAAAGCGAACCAATTATAGATACGCTTTTGTGTAGGTTAGTGTAAATATGTAGCAGGAGGTTGTTATAATATACATTTGATATCGGCTCTCTGTCATAGCCATGATTCGAGAACAAGGTTGTGTTTCTTCCATGTGCGTGGGGCCGCGTGAATGCTTATGTCAAGTGTCGTTCTACCTTTTATGGTTATCCATTTGTTCATGTCACGTAGAGATGATTATTCATTTGGTTACTTCAAGGGCCACAAAACTGTTGACCAAGTGTTGTTTGCTTTGTTGGTACTATTTTGGTCATTGTACCGTACTGAGATTCTCGGTTGCCTGTTTGTTGGAAAATGGTGCACAGTTTTCTACTCTTTTTTTTCTGTAAGATTTTGGCTACAAACTTTTCAAGGGCGTTACATCGTTCGCACAGAACTCTACTTTGCTTGGCGATACACTGTCGGGAGCCACTTTTGGCTTCTAGCTTTTTACCTTGTTGCGAATGTGTTGAAGTATGTTGAAGTATAGCAGTGTCCGTATCCATTTTTGTCACCGCTATTTTTTTTATCAGTTTGCAACACCCGTTTTAATGACTAGCAGTTATAAACCGAAAACCTTTTTTGTTTTTTGGTAAACCGAAAACCACTCGGCACGTCTCGTGAGCGCGGCGCAGGTGCAACCGTGCAACGGTTTCTTTTCCATGGGTGGGTCAAAACATCTCGATTAGTTGTTCAGTTTGCAATCTACGAAGTTTAATTTGAAAACTGGGTTAACCTAATGTTACCATCAAAATTGTGGAAACAATTTCAAAGACTTTTCATTCTAAGCCCAGACGATCAAAGCACAAAAGTGCTTCCAAAAAACATGCAAAGGACGCCTAGCTACGGTGATGGCTTTCATCATATTTACTTTCTAACTAATAACAAGGCCGTGGCACAGTTGATACGGTTTATGTTAAAACAGGCATGCGATTGCGATGTCTATTTTCTGGAGCCGCCAAAACAAATGGCGGTTTTTAATACGGTTAAACGTAAAAAGGAATCAGATTCATCATCGTACACTGGGGTCTGGGAAAAACCGAACCACAAATGTCATCTACCCAACTAACCCGTGGATTTATAAAGCCCAAGAGTTAGGAAACATGCGCCAATTCTTATTTACCATCAACCATTGTGGCAAGAAATCTGAAAACCCGGAGTTTACCATATTAACAAGAAGCTTTACAAATTTAGAAGAAAATATGTAAAGAGTAGGCACATATTAGATGGTGCAATTAGATGTAGCTCAAAGTCTCAAAGAAACAACTATACAAGTGTATAAATAGGCAATCAATGAGACAAGATTATACAAAACTGAGACACTGCACATTTGCTCAGCGACAACGTAAGTAGACTGATCCACGCAACCTCTCTCTACCAGGAGTTGGGCTTTCCTCTTCAATAATGCAAGATAATGTACAACTAAAATGACAAGTATAGACAAAAAAAATGTGATGACAAACGACTTTCAGCTCCAAAAATCCTCACGACCATGAATATTCATGAGCATGCAAAAAGCTTTGAAAACATCATTCACCGAACAGATGCTTCCCAATGCATATCCTCAACAATACGGTATAATGCAGGTGTTCACTATAAGTGCCTTTTCTGATGTATATCTTCCACAAGATGACATAGTTCAGGGAATATTGAAACAATGAGCAATTCCAACATTCCATAAGCTAGCTGTTTCAGACATATTGAGGACTGCAGAAAAAAATTGCACATCTTTAAAGTTTAAACCATAAGCAGGAGTGAGACAGAAGTCCTTCCATATAAAACTGAAATGCATGATTTTAACCTGGAGGAAGTAATACAAATCTTTTGCACAACGCCTGTATTGCTTATGCCCAATTAAGCTGACTAAGGTTGTTGGAGCACCACCTGAAGTGGGATTCATAATGAATATTAAATCGTCAATGGAACAGTAACACCTTACACCAAGATCAGAAAAAGGCCTACTCCAAGTTCACAACATGGAGTTGAGTTCCTGTGTTGGGCTCATAACGAAAGCATATGAATAAACTAACAAACTGAATGTTTGTCTAAGTTAAGGGAGCGTTTGCAAGTTTAAAATTATGAAAAATTAAAAATAATCTTTACTTTCTCAGGAGGTTTGAAATCTGCCATAGAAAAAACATGATTGAAAATTCCCATTGCTTGAACATCACTAGAAATTCTTCCAGATTTTAGTTTCCCATTTGGGAGGTGTGAGAGAATCTTACATGAAAATGAACAATGCTCTAGGTCTTCGGTAAAAGAGAACCTCGGTTAACTTTAAGTGTGTTTGCAAAATATAAGTTGTGAAAGAAAACATGAACATAGGGCGACTCCAAAAACCCCCCACGCAATAGCCAAAAGTTCTAAATAGGGCACGAATTATATTACTGCTATAGCTACAGAAATAGAAAAAATTAAGCACTTTTGCCATGAGGGAGAAAAAAGGAACTGTCTTGTGAATTCCTCACCTAAAATCATTTTCTTCACATCACTTGCTCTTCTAGCTGCTTCAAGCTGTAGGTCAAAAGTACTAGGCTTCTGTACCCTTGTACCGGAACCCATGTCTAATCTAGGAGACAGAATCTGGTTTGAGCGAATGTCATCCATTTTGAAGAACGTTCCATTTGGCCAAAGAACCTGATGAGAAATTTCAGAATTTAAATTAATCAAAAAACTCATGGGAATGTAAAAAAAATCTTTCAATTATTCCATTGAGTTATTAAGAATCAAATGGTAACTATCATCACTGTCATAAACAATAACAATAAGCAGCAATACTGTGCATGCAGACCGCATAGAATAATGAATGAACATGTTCTTTTAAGCTGCATGCTCCTTAAACTAAAGGAATGCAAAAGAGCTCACCCAAATGGTCAGCAAGTTCTTAACAAAGCAGTGACAACCTTACACAACGTGGGTTAAGAAAACCGTATGGCTTAATGCTCTCTCTCAACAAGATCTGATGTGGCTTGTGTCTTTGGCTTAAGAAATTAGTTGTTTACCAGAACTTCCTGACATGGAATGCCAAGTCGGGATCAAGTCCCCAACGGCTAGCCGACCCGCGTCACCAACAACTAGCCTACACTAGCCCTTGGGCTAGCCATTGGGGCGCTTTAAACACCCCCAAGCACCCTTGGGGGGATCTATAAGACTCCTAAGGGGGCTGTTCAGGGGACTGTCAGGGCTGTTCAGCCCTAACAGTCACCTAGAACAGGGGGGATTGGAAATTTGGAACAACTCCCTGGTCCTTAGAGAACTGAAACAATCACCGAGGGGTGATTGTTTCAAAATTTAAAAGGATTAGAGAGCGGGGGGTGGAACAACCCCTTGACCTGTTCAAGTGCAATGGAGGGGGAGGGCCATGAATTGAGAGGGGTGGATAGATTCCAGGAGATTTGGGGAGGAATCGGGGAAATCAAGAGAAGGGGGAGGGGGATTGCCTGAAGAAAGGATAGTGGAGGAATCGCCACTGGATCGCTGCCGGATCAAAGAGATCGCTGAAAACGCCATCGGAATCACTGGAATGTGGAGGAATCTCCACCAGAATTGTCTGAAGAACAACACAACGAGGAGGAATCATCACTGGATAAACACCGGATCGATCCAAATGCACCTGATTGAAGAGAGCACCAAAATCACCGCCAGAATCGTCGGTGTCGTAGCTGATTCAGGAGAAAGGAGCATAGAATGGGTGATTTCAGGCAAATATCACCAATATATGGGTGATATCAAATCAATATTAGGCCCGAATGGGGCCTGATATCGATAATAGATTGGGACTTAAGTTGTCCCAGTCGAATTGGTAGAATTGTCCGATTCCACACTGATTCAAAAAAAATCGGCCAATTCATGATCAATTCTAGATTGATTCCATCGGAAGTGAAACCTGGATCAGTGCTCTTGGCCAAAATTAGATTGGCATTGACCAATTCGATTCAAGAATCGGCCAATTCTGATCCAATTAAATTGATTCTGCAATCCATGCCAAAAGACAGTCCCCTATATTCTCAGTCATTTCCTTCCCTGGAATGAGGATCATGTGTATCACATTAAAATATTGCATAATTTCTGGTTTGCTTTGAACAGTTAATGGATGTCACCACCTCTTCTTTAATCAATGTAAAGAATAAATAGAAAAATATGGCAGAAAAGCCATTGATTGGGAAATTTTCAGCATGTCAAACTTATTCTTCTGATAACACCTGGGATAGACTGCCATTCCCCTTGGTTAACCTACTTACACTCATTATGTTCGGCAAAGGCATTCAGCATAATTCCTCTTTGGACAAGTTCTCAAACTATTCCTTCTTTAAAGTTTCCTTCAACTTGCAACAGCTGGTCAGTTCTAGATTGAGCCAATCATTTCCCTTCTTTTATCATTAGCCATGGCATGAATGTGTTCACGTCACCTTCCTTTGGCCAATGCCGTCAGGATCTTTGATTCCAGTTCATTCCAACAACATAAGGTCATTGAAGTTTTCCTTGGTCTCTTTCCATTTAAGCAGCTCAGCTTTAGTCAAGTTGTTGGACTGGAATCTCACAATCATAGAATCTAGCCAGTAGCTCTAGTTTGTCCTTCTTGTACCCCCTCTAGCCTCTTTTGGTGCAAGGACAGCGGAATCAGAATCAGGACCCGGATATGATCCAGATTCAGTCTGAGTTGGTTCTTTAAAAGCACTAAAAACGAATTAAAAAAATGCAAAATAAGAAACTAGACTGGATTTCGATCCAATCTAACCATTGTTACCGAAATTGGCCCCAAACAAGGCTGGAAATGGCCACCACGCAATCGTTGTGCCACTGCAGTGTCTTCCTCACCCAAGGCTTCAGACCCAGTAAGCTTGGGATACAGTGACTTATCAGGTCCAAAGGACCCTGTACGGCTTCTTCCCTGCCCTTGGGCAGGGAAAAGGCTGTCGCAACGGCAGTGGTACCAAGCATGGAAGAGCAGTTGCAGCAGTACCAGCAGCTGCCATTGGGACTATTCCGATGATGAATTGCAGGAATCAGTCCGAAATCAGCCGATTCAACAGATTCTAGTCTTGATCCATGCTGAATAGACTGATTCCAGTCGACTCTGGAGGTTGTCTGACTTGGATCAGGACTCTTAAGTCAAAATCCATTCAGTGGGTTTAGGGTTTAAAACAGCATTATGATGCTCTAACAACTCCAACCATCCCTTTGCCATTTCAGAGTGCCTTTTACCTGTGTCCAAGCTTATTCAAACATAAATGGTTGTCTCGTCCTCCTTGTAATATGCTAATCCCATTGCGGATTGGAACCAGATGGTGATCCAAATTAGCTTTAAAAAGGCATTTAGCCTCATAATTGGCTGCCCATTCCAACCAATCCAACAATGACAAAATTCAAAAAATAAAAGAATTTCAATTTTATTCAATGGCATGTTACCATTTGAGGGCGATTTGTTTTGTTTATAAAATACTTGAGGCTTTTATGTAAGTTCATGAATTTAAGGTGGGACCACTTCCCATCTAGGTCAAGTTGATTTGATGTTAATTATCAAGAGCTGGTCTGACCACCCTTGATTATCAAGAGCTGGTCTGACCACCTTGATTAGAAACTAATTTTTTATTTCCCATAGTCTTGATTTGAAATATTTATTATATTAGTTTGTTTGTTTATTTGTTTGAGTAATGATTTTCTTCATAAACATTTGTGTTGTATTTTTATAAATTTTATAATTTTCAATATCATTTTTATGCTTGATTTTATTTGTTTATATTCTTCATATTTTATATTAGTCTAAGTTGTTATTGTTTGATTGATTCATTTAGTTAACTAGGCATCATTTTTATTTTGGATTCACTCATAATTATTTTATACTCTTAGTTGTTTATATTTTCCCTTTTTTAACATTTTATCATTAACTCTTTTACTTTATTTGTTATGTCACATTATTCATCGTTTTGTATTTTAGTGGATGTGTTTACCATTATTTTTTATGTGTTTGATTTTATTGTTCTTATGATCTACTGGTTTAAATTAATTCACGGGTTGTGTTATCATTCATTGTCATTTTTATGTATTGTTTTATTAGGTTAGTATAATTTGGTTATATGTTTTGTTATCATTTTAAACCCTTTAGGGACCCCCCCCCCCCCGGTTCTTGCTCTGTTGGCTAACACAGAGACAGTGGCGAAGGTTTTGAGCCCTTCTCCCACATTAGCCAGCAGCAGGACACTTAGAGTTTAGCCCCTTTCTTCCTCCACTCCACCGGCCAACAAAAAGACCGGAGGGAATGTAGGGATTTTAACCCCTTACACTGCCCCCCCCCCAAAAAAAAAAATCAGCCAGCAGCAGGACAGCAGGGGTTTAGCCCTTTTCAACAGCCCATCTTATTCCCTTTTTCCTTCTCCATCGGCTATGACCAGAGGTAAGGGGCTCAGCAGTTTAGAAGGGTAAGTGATGGGGACATCTTTTGAGATATTTTAGATCTTTCTTTTGTTTAGGTCTTTGTGAGGATACGTTTGTAAATAGAAGTGTTAGGTGGTCTTTTTTTAAAAGTCTCCTCCCTCTATAAGAGGATAACCAATGTACATAGTTCAGAAATGTTATTGAAGGTTTGGAAAAGCCCTCTGGGTGCTGGTCCTCCAGCGAGAGGGACGCTGCCCCGTCTCTCCCCCACCCCGGCCAGTGAGGGCCGTCCCTCTCCCACCCCCAGTTCAGGCCCGTTTTGGCCGGTTCAAGTCCGGCTCGCCTTCATCTCGGTTTGTTTAGATCATTTTTGATCTGTTTAGTCCATCTTTAGTCATTTGTCCAGCATCAGTAGGCCACCTTCTTCAGCAGGGGATAACCCCTTTAAGTGTGCTGAAGGCCATTCCAAAGGGTGTGGCAGGAGTACAACAGGGATTTGACCCTTTTTCCCCCACCGGCCATCCTCTTTAGCAGAGGTTCTATCCCCTTGGTGCAAGCCTAAGGCCATCCAAAGGAGGAGAAATAGAGCCTCCAACTGGAAATTGTCTCCTTTTTCTCCACTGGGTAGCAGCAGGAGCAGGGAATGGGGGACAATCCCATTTGATAAGGCCTAAGGCCACTAAAGGGGTTCTTGCAGAAATTCAGCAGAGATTTAAACCCTTTTTTGCATCAGCCAGCACCCTCATCAGGGGATCACAGGCCATGAGACAATTCAAGACCTTTCAACAGAAATTTAGCAGGCTCTCTTTTTCTCTTGTGCAGGGTTAAGGCCAAAGCTTCAGCAGGGAATTTGACCCCAGACAGTAGACGGGCCAAGGAAGACTGGAAGAGTGCCTAATAGGCTTCTGGTATTAAGTTAATAAAACCCGAAAGAATGCTGTAACCCCTTATTGGGCCAGCAAATTGGGCCTTTGTGAGGGCTGAAACAAGACCCTAATTAAGCCACTAGTGGGCTATTTGATAATCTTGAAATATGATCCATAAATTGAACCATGGAGGGAATGGTTGGACCAAGATTGGTCTCTACTAGGCCCAAGAACGGGCTATGAATCAGTCCTTGACTAGGCTGGATTTGGGCCCCAATAGGCCTGCTGGCATCCCTAAGAACAGGCCACAAATCAGTCCCTAATTGGGCTGAAAGTGGGCCATTGATAGACCGCCTGATGGGAGTGAAGGGAGGCATATGCATCTTGACCCCTTCTTCTTTTAATTTTAACTTTTCTGGTGCAACAGAAGCCTAGACTGAATCCATTTCCCACTAACTTCCTTGGCCCTATGGCATTAGCTTTGACCTCATTCTTTAGAATAAATTTTTTCTCCTCCTTCCCTATCTTGTACAGCCCGATGCTTTCTTAGGTGCCGATGGGCATATGACCAAGTAACCTCCAAATTTATATGCACAGCTATGAACATGGTTTGCACTATTGGCTGATTAAGATAGGGATCGAGACCGGCACTTGCCAATCTGATCTAAGGGGAGAGCCCAATCCAAAAAGTAGCTTCCCCCAAGATAAGCTAGCTGTCAGATCGGACGATTCCAGACCCAAAGAATATTTTCAAAATAACTGATCCTAGTCAAATTTCCCTCTGGTAGTTCTTATGTTAACGGAGGTGGTTGACTCAGCCGCCTAGGCGACAAGACGAGGCCTCCTACCTTGCATCACCATCGATCACCCTAGGTGATCGCCTTTGGTGCCTAGGCAGCCATGGTGAAGTAAGGCAACTACCTCACTGCCTTAGGCCCGGATCTACCAACTTAAGCCCCTCAATGGCTATGTTATCAGAGATGAGCGTCTCAAGCGCCTAGGCACTAAGACGAGGCGAGGGGCAACCACCTCGACTCGCCTCGTCTCACCCGCAGTCACCTCAAGCAGTTGCCTTATTCGCCTTAGCCACCTAGGTGGCTGAGGTGCACCAAGACAATTGCCTCGGTCGTGATTGGATCCAAGGTTTGCCATCTCGGATCTCGGCTTTGTCTCGGGAGGGTGAAAGAGAAGAGATCTTGGAAAAATCTCGGGAGATCGGATCTCGGATTCTCGGATCAAAATGTATATATGTATGAAACATAACATAATATCTTATAAAGATAGGAGTACATCAATGAATTTACATGAAAATATATAACACATTTATAGATCAATTGTGTGAATGAACAATTACAAAGTACTCTCAATACCAAAAAATTGATCTTTGTGCTTTTAAAAGATTTAATCTTGCATACAATTATATTTAAATACTAATATGGTATTAAACTTGTAGCACATTTTTATCCGCGATAGTATAAGTGATAGTGAGATATATTAATATGTTTACACTATTATAAATGGGGGGGGCCGCAGAGTAGTCGCGGATCGACCTTTGTGGGGGGTTGTCAGGGGGGCAAAGCTCCCCGAAAGGATTTTTTTGGTATTATGTATAAATTTTGGGGGACTTCCCAAGAGGCGCTGGTCAAGTAGTGCCTTGTCACCTGCCTTGACAACTATAGTATCAGGGGGGCAAAACCCCCCGAAGAAATTTGTTTTTCGGACCAGGCTACTTGGGACGAGATCTCGACAATCTCGTTTCTCGGCCCCCTTGGCGAGACCGAGATCTCGCGAGATCTCGCCGAGATCTCGCGAGATGGCATTCCATGATTGGATCCAGGCCTAAACAAGACTCACAGTCTTAGTCCCCAATTGGAAATGACCACAACTCCCATGCCACTTAAGTGATGGTTTAGTAACGGTTCAGTGAACTCCTATCGAAAAGGGCTAAATGGTTATCGTTAGTAACGAGTTGTATTAAGTTTGGTAGCATGTTAGTAAGACGTCAGTAACAGCTCAACCCGCTCGGTAGCAAGTTAGTAAGGCGTCGGTAACAGTTCAGCCTTAATCATAACATACCACAACCCCATGCCATTTAAGTGACATTTCAATAACAACCAGTTCACCGCTACTGAACGCTTACTGAATCATTACTGAAATCAATGTAACTCGTTATTGAACGTTACTAAAGCCAGTGTAACACGTTACTGAACTATTACTAAAGTCAGTATAACTCGTTGTTGAATATTACTAAAGCTAGTGTAACTCGTTACTGAACCGGTTGGTTCAGTAACGATTCAATAAGGGTTCAGTAACGATGAACTAGTTGTTACTGAATCGCCACTTAAGTGGTATGGGAGTTGTGACATGTTCTGATTGGGGTTGAACCATTACCGACGTCTTACTAACATGCTACCAAACTTAATAAAACTTGTTACTTGAAAATTGAAACAACATAAGCCACACCTCCCTAGAAAGTTGCTTTTAAAATGATATCACGACTTTTTCCCTCTGTTTGCTTAGCCTATCTATTGTTAGAGGCAGTCTAATATTCAGATGCAAACATTCTTCGCAATTCAGCCTTCAAGTTGTGTAAACTCTCTAGATTTAGGTAGTTTGTTGCAAACATTGTACATAGAAAAATAACATGTTATTGATAGTAATGAGTTGTATTAAATTCGGTAGCGTGTTAGTAAGACATTAGCGACAGCTCAATCCGTTTGGTAGCAAGTTAGTAAAGCGTCAATAACAGTTCAATTCCAATCAGAACATGTCACAACTCCCATACCACTTAAATGGCGGTTCAGTAACAATAGGTTCACCGTTATTGAACCCTTACTGAATCGTTACCGAACCAACCAGTTCAGTAACAAGTTACACTAGCTTCAGTAACGAGTTATACCGACTTCAGTAACGATTTAGTAAGAATTCAGTAACAGAGAACCGATTGTTACTGAATCGTTACTGAATCAACCAGTTCAGTAATGAGTTACACTAGCTTCAATAACGTTCAATAACGAGTTACACTAACTTCAGTAATGGTTCAGTAAGGGTTTAATAACGAGTAAGTTGTTATTGAACTGCCATTTAAGTGGCATGGGGATTGTGGCATGTTTTGATTGAGGTTGAACCTTTACTGATGCCTTACTAACTCGCTACTGAACAGGTTGAGTAATTACCAATGTCTTACTAACATGCTACCGGACTTAATATAACTCATTACTGACAGTAGCAATTCAGCCCTTTTCGGTAGCAATTCACTGAACCGTTACTAAACCGTCACTTAAGTGGCCAGGAGGTTGTGTCTATTTTTAATTGGGGACTGAGGCTATTCCCTCCACCCGGGGACTGAGGTGAACCGTTCTTTAAGTGGCATAGGAGTTGTGGCATGTTCTGATTGGGGACTGAGGGCGTTCCCTTCACCATGGGACTGAGGTGATTTGAACCCCCCTCCTTACCCACTCTCCCCAACAGTCACGAGACCACTCCCAATGGTCACCTGCTATGGACGAAGCTCCTCCTCCACCTCCTCTAAAGGACGTTGTCCGCTGTTGGAGAAGCGGTCATCACCGCCGTCTGTTGTCGAAGGAGCCACTGTCGCTGCCGTTTATTGCCAGAGAAGCTGCCTGCGACCTTTTCCCATTCTCAAAGATGTTAAACAAATGCAATTTAAAGTTATTTGATTTTTTTGTTTCTTTTTGTTTTTTTTCATCAATATTGTTCTAATATAACATCCTCCTGATAGCATAGTGTTTGTTCATTATTGTATTTTTAGATATATTTTTTATTTTTTATACATTTTTTATTTTAAAATAAATATAATAATAATAAAATGTCACCTCGAGCGCCTGAGGCAAGACGAGGGGCCTGTGACTACATAGCTCGATGGGGCTTCTCTCCCCCCCGCCCTCCAGCTATTGCTCTCCCCTAACAATCCTAACAACCCAACACCCCCATTTGCTAAAGCCCAAGCTAGAGGAGTGGTCGCCACTCACAACTATCGGAGAAGGTCGCTAGAGAAGCCAGACCTTTTTGGAGAAGCTATTTTCGATGAGTTTTTTCATTTTTTGTTGGTTTTTTTTCCAGTTTTCATCCTTGTTCTAATATATTGTCCATACGAAGAGCTCGATTTGTTCCTCTTTAGCGGAGTTCATCGGAGAAAGTATGTTTTTGTATTTACTTCGTTTTATTTTTTTCTTAAAATTTTCATTTTTTCTAATATATTGTTATTATTAAAGGAATCAGTTTGTTCCACTTTGTTTGAGTTTGCTAGAGAAGTCAGACCTCGCCAAAGAAGTCATTTTCGATTTCCATCTATTATCCTTATTGAAAGAACTAGTTTGTTCCTCTTTGATGGAGTTCCTTATAGAAGTTGTTTTCACCAGAGAATATACATTTTTCTAATGTTTTTGGTTTATTTTAATTTTTTCTTCCGATTTTCATTTTTGTTCTAATTATTCTTGTTATTAAAGGAAATGGTACATTTTTCTACTCTCCATTTTTTATTTAATTTCTTACTTTAGTTCAACTTTTTATAGTTTTAGCATACATTTTTATAGTTCAACTATTTGCTTAATGTTTTTTAAGTTCTAATCTATTTCATTTATTACTTAAAAGAATTATTGTTCTTACGAAGATACCTCAATCCGTGGAGCAAGATCATGGTTCAAGAAGTGATCAAACACCCAACCACCCAAGTACAATAAAGACTTCAATTACAAGACATGCTTTTAAATCAAAAGATACTATATGGAAATACGGGATATTGATAGATCCAAATGAGTTTTTAACAAATTAACTTTGTTCCAACTTCATTTGTTTCAAACTTTGCTTCATAAAGGTATATCATTTTTCTATGTTATTGTTATGTTGCCTGTCATATCTTTTATGTAATTGTTATATCTTTTATGTTATTTCTTTTAGGTTGTCATATTTTTTATGTTGTTGTCTTTTATGTTTTTATTGCAAGCATACTTATCAAGTTGATTCATTCATTTCAATTATTACAAGTATTTCCTGCATTTTTTTCATTTTTAGATAACAACTATATGTATTATTATATTTAATATATAATAAATATATTAAAAGATGTCACTTCAGGCCCTTGGGCAAGGCAAGGCCCCCCCACCTCGGGTGCCTCGCGCATTTGACAACATAGGGTAGATCTACCAAGCTTGTAGCTCCAATCTTAATCCAAATCAACCCTGAGACCAATAAAAATGCAGTCACCTAATCAGATCTATTTATTTTTACAATATAATGCCATTGAATGTTTTAACTTAATTAGACATTTCATTAAGCCCATATCAGATATGCATCTAATAGAATCAGGTAACAGGGTATTTGGTTGAAAAAATAATTTTTCCTACACTTTTGTGATAAAATTATATGTTGAAATGAAATCTAAGATAGCTAAAGATATAAAATCATCATGTTCCATAAAATATCATAACAAAAAGGGGTCAAGACCATGTATAACAAAAAAAACCGATGGGAATCATAAGAAACAAAAGTGGTCTCACATCTTTTTTGTCCTAAAAGAAATTTTCTACAAAAGTTTACTTTTGTAATGATTGACAAACCTTTTTAAAAAGCTTTGTTACAAAAACGTACTTTTGCAGTAAAAATTCATTCATCGTGCAACCAAAGATCTCATAAAAAACAAAATAAAGAATACACCAATTCCTTGCGAAGTGAAAAAATGAACATGATTTGCTTTTCTTATTAATGCAACTGACGAAATATCAGGATAATTCTCGAAAAGAATGAAGACAGAAGAATGTTTTTCATACATTTTGAAGCCACTGAATCCCTTGAGCAATAACATCATCTTGTCGAAGCCAATGAATTTGTATTACAAGCCAGTCATCAATAGCATCTTCCATCATTAATTGCAAAATTTGTTTTGATATCCAAAAGACCTGTCTTCTACAAAAAAGTAATGAAAAATAAAATGAGATCAAAGAACAGCATTGGTGTAAGAAACCTCACCCAACCTTAGAACATAATTGATGCGTAGTGTAAGAAACATCAACCAACCTACTTCAGAAGTTTGCACAGTTGACTGATTTGATTCCTATAGGCCCTGTTTGGTTGGGTAATCAGGGATGGAGCAAGGCTCCTTATTCCATCTATTCTAGAAGAAGCTGTTTAGAATGGAGTCTTAGACTTAGTTACTCCACTTATACTGCTACAGAATTCAATTAATTATCTCTGTCATAACTCATTTCACCTCTAAGGTGGGATAAATTATGTTCACCACTGAGATGGAATAAATTATTATACACTTTCTCCACGTTCACAGTTTTCCCCATTTCCATCTTTAAAATCTTCTTTATTAAAAGCAATATGGTCTTTTCAACAAAAACCAAAGAACCTAAAAATAAGTCAAAAAACATTTATCTTATACCACTTATTCTACTGACAGTTGACAAATCAAAGCACTCCCTATTCCAACATATCTAATTCCAGAATTTGCACTCTAATATTACTGATTCTCCAACAAAATAGGCCCATATTATTTTTGTGCAATCAAATAGGTAACTGGAGATAAAAACTATCTTCAAGGGAGTCAAGGATGCTAAAAGTCAATGTTTTATTTTTGTGAACACCATACTCAACTCAACTCTAACCTTAACCCCAAATTATTCAGGGTTGGCCATATAAATTCTCTTTCTACACTCACATTGATTTTAGTTATTTCTTCATAGATATTTAAATCATTTAAATTGTACTGAATTACCCTCCAAGTTAGTTTTGGTCTAACACGTCCTTTTTTTCCCTTTCTACTATTTGAATATTTCCCTGTTTTCTAATTGGATCTTCCTTATACCTATGTTAAATATGCCCAAACAATATCAATCTCTCTTCTTTTAATGCATGTAATTGCTGCTACTCTCACATTTTCTCTAATATATTCATTATGTATTCTATCTAATCTAATACGACCACATATCTATCTTGTGATCACCATAAGACAAAATAAAGTCAGTCAATGAACATCATTAATGTCTTATTATTGCAATCATCATGAGATAAAATTAATTTATGACACAAAAAAGGTTGCATCTCACAAAAATGGTAAATAAGACCAAAATGGCAATCATGGAAAAAATTCTTGCAAGACTTGTAATTTAGAAGCAGCAATAACAAAGGTAATGAGTGTAAAAAATGAGAATAAAAGTAAAATAGTAGTGCAAGGCAACTGCAGCAAACAAAATAAAAAAGGCAAGACTATAGTGATTGGCATCTAAGACGTAACAACTGAATGGAATAATACCGTAAACAAAACAGACAGATTTGACCAAAGAAATTAAAATGAGAGTGATGGATAAGAAGTCTAACATGCTATAAGAATTCTGCTTTGGGAGGTAATAATGAAGATTTTCATGATCAATAATAGGCTAATCCTATAGATTTCTTCATTTTCACTGTTTTTCCCATTTTTCATTTGTAAATCAAATATCATAGTTATCCGAATGAGATCTAGGATCAGCCAGAATGGCTACATCAGATCCATCTTGGCAGATCAGCCAGTCTGGTCAGCTGAGAGTTGACAATTCCTGGTGCTTCATTTGACCCTCCTCATGGTATCCCTTCCATTCAACCTTTGACCAACAACTCATCATAAACCACATTCCACACTCACTTTCACGAGTCACTGTTTCACATAGGTTCTCAATTTTTTGATCATGAAGTTTAACGACGCTAAACTAATGAGAAAGAGAAAAGAAACTAGTTGAGTTTTTTATCAGAACAAAAAATGATCATATTGATAAAGCAAGTAGAGTATACCTTAGCCAGCCTCTTCGATTGAGCTGGAAAATATTATCAACTAAATTTAGGAGAGGCACGCTTACATTAGGTGGTGTCCACTACAAAAGCAAGTAATAAACAATGGTTACAGTTAAATAAATGAATTTTTAAAAAATTCAATCTTTCATAAAGGAAAACTCTTTTTACACTTGAACAATTGTAACCAAAGTACATAGAACAAAGGTTGGCTCAAAACGTTTATCCACAATTTTTAGCCATATTTTCTTGCCACAGAAGAATTTTCTTACTTTTGCCAAAAGCAACGAAGGGCAAAAATTAAAAGATATCATAAATTCAAAGACTCATTAAGTAGCAAAAACTGTATCTTCTTTTAGTAGTTATTTAAATTCTCCCCTCCAAGAAATGACTAAAAGCTTAAGCCTTTCCAACAAACATGCTTTTTTCCAAAATATTCTAATTGGTCAGTGTTAGATACGTAAAGCGCTTATCAGTAACTGGCTTTCATATTAGACTCAGTGTAAACCTTAACATAATAAATGGGAAGGTACAAAATTAGATGTTCAGAAATTATATCCACCACCTTATGACCAGATAAAATTCCCATGACAGAGAACAGAACTCTCCTGAAATGGTTTGATGTTCCATCACCTAAATGGCTGAAGACATTCTCTTGAATGACAGAAATAGTGAGTAGAAAGTAGAAGCCATTGATACCAGGCCTAAACATATATGGATGTGACGGTAATTTTTGTAGAAGGTGATGCATCATAAACAGACCATAATTAGTCAAGATGAAAAAAGAATAACAGGAAAAATTAAAAAAAAGAGAAAAAACAATATGTACCCTTCAATAGACAAATTCTATAGATGGACATTTTCTTCCCAAGTTAAGGCCAGATAAGAAAATGGTGTTCTGAGTCTACTGAATATTGCAACCAGAAATCAAGAAAGTAATTTAAGGAGGAAATCTCAGGACCCTGATGCATTGATTGCAGAATCGCCGGAATCGGATCGGAATAGGCCGATTCTGGAATCGGATCAGTGGATTCCATGCGGAAGGACCGATTCCAGCAGGAATTCCGTGGAATCGGTCGGAATCGGTCCGAATCGATTCGATTTCGGCGATTCCGTCCGGAATTGGTCGATCCTCACTGATTCCACGGAAGATCGGTCTGGCCGGTCCGGTTCGATTCCCGGTTCGATTCTGGACCGGGAATCGATCGCCGCGGTCGATTCCGGTGATCCAGGACGGTGGCGAGCGATCCAGCGGCGATTCCAAGGCGATTTCAACCTCGAAATCAAGGATTCCGGGGATTCCGGCGTTGATCCCAGCTGTGTGCGCCGATTCCGGTGCGATTCCAGCGATTCTGGCGGCGATTCCAGCGATTCCGGCAATTCCAAGCTAATTCTTCAAGGGATTCCGCCGATCCAAGCTCCGATAGGCCTCGATTCATCCACTTCTTCGATCCTTAGAAGGTTATTGGTAAGATTTCTTCGCCAAAAATTTCGTACATCCATTCTTACGCGTTTTCGACGACTCCGAGCGTCGTTAAACTCAGTGATTTCCGACTGAACAAGTCCGTTTAAGTTCTAAACTATTTGATTGAATGTTTTTGGCACAAGAAAAAATTCCGGATATCCCGTACGCCTATTTTTACGCGTTTCCCACGACTTCGAGCATGGTTAAACTCGGTGATTTTTTATCGAACAACTCCGTTCAAGTTGTAAGAACATCGATTGGATGTTCTTTGTACGGGAAAAATTCCAGATACCCCGTACGTTGATTTACGACCATTTTCGGCAAATACGTAACCCTTTAAACATACCGAATAGTGTGTTTGATGGGTTGTCTGCTTCCCGAACAACGCCTAAAGCAATTTTTATGTTGCCTAAAATTTTTTTATGCATTCTTTACAATTTTTGTAAGTCTAAGCAATGGCCGATCAAGGTGATGCAGCACCAGCACGTCCTTCTGACGTGGGTTGGGAACACGGGCATATGGTATACCCGGTCAGAAAGAGAGTGCAATGCAAATGGTGTGGGAAGGAGATGAACGGGGGAGTGTTCCAGCTAAAACAACATATTATCGGAACAGGTGGAAATGTAAAAAAATGTGATAAGGTGCCGAGGGAGAAGAGTGAGGAGATGAGAGGCTACATGACAGGAAGAGCTTCTCAACGGGCTGTTAGGCTTGAGCAGAGAGAGGAGTTGCATGATGAGCTACTCTAGAGGAGGAGGGACCGAGATTTGCCTACCTGGAAAGGGAAAGGCAAGGGGAAGGTACCAGCCGAACCGGAGTCAGAGAGCGAGGAGTCCACAGACTCCGAGCTTAGACATGCTAGGCACGCTAGCAAGCGTGCATTTGCTGAGGACAATGACAGGAGGAGAGGAGTAGGAGGGTCAGGGTCCAGAGTTGACCAACTCTTGGCCAATCAACATTGGCTCGCCCTACCCGGGAGACGGAGGGATGGAGACAGGAGCCACACCGCCATTCTGCCAGTACTCAGTTTACGTCGACTGATGAGTACTTATTTAGAAAATAGAGTGCTGGGCAGATGGGGATTAAACAAGCTATGAAAGGGATAAAGGCAACAAGAACAGCTGCAAAGAGAGCCGTTTGCCACATTGTGAAGTGGTTTTTGCATGCAGGTATCACTTTTAAAATGGCATTTATGTGTGTTTTATTTACTTAAGCTTAATTTTTATCTGATCCAAATTTTTTTTAACTTGATGTAGGCATCCCAGCACATGCAGCCACCAACCCCTACTTCCAGACGATGGTGGATGCCGTGGGTGAGGCTGGACCGGGTCTACAAGCCCCAAGCAACAGGCATATATACGGCGCTGGGCTGGATGAGGAGGTCCAGGAGTTGAAAGAGTGGATGGATGGATTCAAATTGGTGTGAAAGGAGAGGGGTTGCACAATTATGTGCGACGGGTGGACAGGTATCACCAAGAGGAGTATGATAAACTTCTTGGTGTATTGTTTTTAGGGGACCATGTTCTTGATGTCGGTAGACGCTTCTGGGAAGATTAAAAATGCCGACTTCATTTTTTCTTTGATGGATGCGGTGGTGGAGAAGATCAGGGAGGATAATGTGGTTCAGGTTGTCACTGACAACGAACCTTCATATAAGGCGCCTGGGAAAAAACTGATGGAGAAGAGGAAGCATATGTTCTGTGTGCCCTGTGCGGCACATTCTATTAATCTCATATTAGAGGATATAGGCAAGGAGGAGTGTATCCACCCTTGTCAGGCAGGCACAGACGATCACGTCATTTATTTATTCGCATCCCCGTCTGCTACATATTATGAGATCACACACAGGAGGGCATGATCTTGTTAGGCTTAGTACGACTCGATTCGCCACGAATTTCATTGCATTGGAGAGTTTACACCGACACAGGTATGCATTGGTTAGGTTCACGCAGTCCAAGGAGTATTATAACTATATGGTGGACCACCTGTACGACAAGAAAGATCAGCTGGAAATTTTTGTCAGGTCTGAGAAGCAGATCACTGACAAGAGATTTTGGGAGAGGATTGCCTACTACTTGGCAATCATTGAGCCACTGGTAGTTGTCTTGAGGTTGGTTGACTCAGATGACAGGAACCAGATGGGCACGTTGTACGATGCCGTGGACCGGGCAACGTTGAAAATAAAAGAAAAAAATCCCAGAGGTTACAAAAAGTGGTGGAAGATTATAGATGACCGATGGGACAAGACTTTGCACCACGATGTGCATGTTGTAGGTTAGTAGGTTAAAAAAATATTTGTGCATACCTACTTTAAGTTTATTCAATGATTGTCTTATTCATAATGTTAACTATTAAATTCTTGCAGGATATTTTTTAAACCCCCGCATACAATATGGAGGACAGGTGGTGAACAACAACGAGGTGATGCGGGGTACATTAGCTGTTATTCAGCGTCTCTGCTGATCTCAGCAGGACAGGATAGAGGCTGAGATAGAAGTAAGTTTGAGTTTATTCAATACTTAGGAGTAGTTAATTATTAGACAACTAATGATTATTTTTTAAAATTTTTTCAGATGCAGAAATATAAGATGAGGGTCGGCGTATACTCAGATGCTGATCTGAGATATTCGTGCGACAAAGTGTCACCTGGTATATTAATTTCTGATGAAGATTTTATTTTATTTTCATAAAAGTTATTAAAGATGATGGGCTAATTGTTTACCTTTTCTTTTCTTTTTTGCAGCTGAGTGGTGGGTTCAGGTAAATACCAGGAGTGGATGGAATCCACTTGCTGCCATCGGTATCAGGATACTCAGCCAGAGCACCAGTTCCTCATTGTGAGAGGAACTGGAGTACATTTAACCTGATACATACAAAAAGGAGAAACAGGTTGACCTCAGACCAACTGGAGAAGCTGGTCTTCTGTCATTACAGTATGAGGCTGTGCATCAAGAATATCAAGGATCAACAGAAGATCAGTGAGGAGCGATTTGCACGATTCGCAGGTGGTCCATACAAGCAGAGGCATACCTCTGCCACACCACCGCCTGAGGAGGTGGACATGGATCAGATATTCCAGGAGGAACATGCACTTGCCTCTTGGATAGAGGAGAAGGCAGCCAGGGATCATCTAGCTGAGTTTGATCCCGATGATCGTGCATGGGCTGAAGGAGAGTTGGATGCTGTTGAAGTCGAGGAGGATGCTCCAGCTCCAGCTCCACCTACTTCTAAGGCTCAGGCAGGGCCTTCTTCTGCCCCAGCAGCTATGGAGCAACCACCTCCAGCTTTAGCCCCAGTTCCAGTCCCAGCCGTCGCTACCCAGCCCATTCGTAGTCCAGAGAAAACGAAAACAAAAGTGACTGCATGAAAAATGGGCGGATTTGCAAAGATAAAAAAATCTTTGGGTTCTGGTACTTCGGAGATGGCTGAAGAGGTGAAGAGAAGGAAGCTGGAGGTCAGGCGTCCTGTAAGCCCAGATGACAGCATGCAGACTCCTCACTCCTCAGTTGATGATGACGAGGAGTGCATACCAACAACGCAGCCATCAACAACAACCCAGTCATCTGATTCACGGTATCCAAAGCCGTATTACACGCTGGATGAGCAGACACCATAGCATCATTTTATAGAGCCACAGTATCCAGCATTTGGCGAGGCTCATCAGCAGTGGATTCCTCCACCACCACCACTAGCTCTACCAGAGTATGCTTACGTCCCAGTCGCCCCGCAATCCGATCCCTATGACCTTGATAGCATGGCATCGGCATTATTTTCATATGGATATGGTCCCGGACAATATACAAGACTGAGCACAACTCAAGAGCGTCGACAACAGCAAGAAGAGGAGGAAGACCAATATCCATATCCTAGATATTGGTATTAGATTGATATCATGTAAATTCTTATTTTTTATATTTTCATGATGTATCAATTAATTGGTTTTTGAATCAATGGAATATGTACTTAACTTCATTTCATGTTCATTAGTAATTATTTGATGGTCCTGTGGATGAATGCTAATCTTATTTCTAGAATTTTTCTAACTCATTTCCTATTTTTAGGAATTTTTTCTGAATTTTTTGAATTTTTTGTTGAAAAAAAATTAAAAAAATCGATCCAGGCCGATTCCTGGATCGATTCTCTTCCCAGGAATCGGCCCGGCCAATTCCTAGAATCGGAATCCGATTCCGATTCCAATTCCACAATCCCTGCCCTGATGGGATTAAGGGTGTCCTTGATTATCTGTGCCTTATGGGCACTAAATAGGTGCACACAGTATTGTTTCAAATATACTGGTTACTGTAAGAATTCAAAGTTGGTAAAGGATCATTAAAGACAGAATAATTACCTCAGGTGGAGCATAGTTCCGATCCTCCAATATTTCAGACTGTACATAATAGTTAGTAGCATGACTTGTTGACTGCTTATCCGAAATGAAGGTTCTGGGATCAGCCTGTTTGAGCACTCGAGGAAAACCTTTTGTGTTGAGTTCGTTATCTGAATGCCATCCCTTAGTTAAAGCACTGGAAACTTCACCTTGGACTTCATCATCTGAACAGCTATGTGATACTGCCAAGTCATTTCTATGTGAACTTTCCATATTGCTATAGCTTGAACTAGATTTGCTGATATTATCATTCCAAGGCAGTGCCATTGGCCTCTCCATTTTTGAAGGAGAAGTTGCAGGTGGTAATGATGATGATGCAAATGGTGACCCAACAACTTTTCTCATTAGACCATCTGAAACACCCTTGAATTGGCGAACAATGTCATCCATTGCGTCATCAACATTGACTGTTCAAAAGCAGATTGAAAGGATGAATCTTGATGTTCATATATTTAAGTGTAATACCAGAAATCAAAAGCCTACCTCAACATATCCAAGAATACCTAAACAACATAAACAAAAGTTACAGATAAAATTATTTAGTAGCTAAATTGATATGCCAAAATACAATAGCCATAACTATTTCAAAGAAACTGTGAGTTGGACCAGCACTCAGATTGACATACCCAATTCGGGTCTACAATCGGAAGAGGATCAGGCTTAAAATCAATTTAAACAGAGCCAGTCTTGGATCAATTCAAAATCAAATGACATGTCAACTACATTCTCTTTCATTTTGCTAACTAAATAGAGATGAGTTCCTTAAGGAAATCACTCTGTGTTAGTCATCTTAACAAAATTGCAAATATGGATTGGAACAGACATACTTTCATTCCATGAATCCTGCAACTAAGTTGCATCTTATAGCATCCCAAGCAAGAATAAAGATAAACATCCCATGGCTGTAATTGCAATCAGAGAAGCACTCGACAATGAAAAACAGGCCATCAAAAACCAAAAGAAAGAATATACCTGCCAACGTTTTCATCACTGAGGTAGACTTTCCAAAAGAATAATTCTTCCAAAAAGTAAAAAAATAAAAAAGTGGGTAAGCTCATGATTCATTGCTTATAAAAACTTTTACCAGCTATAGACTAAGCAGATATTTACCTTCGAAGAAACACTAAAGAAGTCCCATACTTCATGTTGCTCAGCAACATTTGGAATCGATAAAAGATCCTGAAAAGGTAGAAGCATCAATTAAAATAGGAGTCCATAATAAAGATTATAGATGAAAGATGAGGACAGAATCATACTTGCAAGTATTTATCAAGCAATATGCACCTTTGATGAACAAAAGAATCATCAATACTGGATGAAAGGAACCGCTTTGGAGGCAAATGCAGTGAATAATTAGGAATGTCCTTAAGATGCCTATGCAGTCGTTCGAAATTCCGGTATCTGTTAATTAAATCCAGAATGCACAAAGTTATTGAAAGATGGCAATCATTCTAGACCATATTGAAAATATCATTATTATAGCTACAGAAGGATAAAATATAGACTCCAAGAAAACAGCAACTGACACAGCATTTTGGAAGAAAACACAATGAACATGTAATTAATATGAAGTCGCACACAACAAAGTAAACTCAGTTCATTTACCTAATTAAATCAAGCGCCACCATGAGTACAGCAGAGCTATTTTTACAGAAATTTTATTAAGAATAGCACATAGCTGATGATTTGATAAAGATATCATCAAGGAATGTCAACTTGGACTTCGGAATCGCTCAGTATGGCCGGAAAGGCAAGATCTAGCAATATTCTTGTGAGATATCACTAAGGAAGATGCCCCCGAGGGGTGGCGACGGTGGGCAGAGGATGGCAGGCAGAGTGCCGTGGCGCAGGGAGAGGCCACTCTGTGCTGTCTTTCCCACCCTATTGGGCATGGAAAGAGAATCCACCAGTCCAGACTCACAGACCCAGTAACAAAACGGGTAACTTGGATCAGAAGTGTAAGTTGCAGATCTGGTGCTACTGGGTCTAAAGATCTGCAACTAAGTTGCTGACCTAGTGTTTTGGGTCTCAGCTGAGACCACAAATCTGGACCGGAAGGACTATTGGCCAGGAAAGATGGCACCAGACAGTGATATCCAGTGTCACTGCCCTCCAAAGCAGCTCCCACTTGGTCTTGGGCCCATCAGATTTTAGTGGTTCGCCGAGACTGAAAATCTCGTGAGCTCTTACTGAGATTACAAACCAAGGATAACATCAGGATCATAGAATCATCAGTTTCCCCATATTAGTCCTGTAAACTTTCTTCTAGAGTCATTCCAATTTCCAACTATCAATTTAACCAAACATTTATACCCCTCTCCATTACACTGATCCAAACATCCGAGTACATGCATAAAATAATCACCCCTCTATAAAAGAACAATATTCACAGACACATCTGATCTTCACAGAACTTAAGACTTAAGCCTGACAAAAGTTCTACATAAACATCTTTCAATCTGATAAAATAAAAATTTGTATATAAGTTCTGATGAATCTATCTCATATAACTAATTGACCTGCATTAACCTTAGCAGCTGCTATGTGCCCTGATAATCAGATTTCCAAATTCTCTTTGCAGCTTGGACATCCGAAAATCTGATAAGTCTAAATGAACTATGTTTAAGCTTAAATTTCAACCCAATGTCAGGTGTACATAAAATAATAAAAATTCTTATAAAGAAAATAATGAACATTAATGAAGGACATCTTTATAATTTTTTATATTACACCAGATAAAACTGATGCTTTAACTTAGAAATTAGAATTGAGCAACTGAAGAATTCATATTTAATATTAGGCTAACGATTTTAAACTAATGGTTCTAGTAGGACAATGAAATAAGTGGCCCCTTGGTCACCTCAACCTCCTCACACCTCTGATCAATATGACATAACTCCTGATGGTGCAAGATACAACCAAATTTAAGGTCCTAAATGGAGTAGGCAAGTCCCACACCTGTAATATAAGTCAAGAAACTGATCTTACAGCCTGAGCTCAAAAACCATATTGTGCATGAATGCATGCCCACATGTATAAATACATGCTTGTACACATGAATGCATGTACGCAAGTGTGTGTGCACCATGGTTTGCGGAAAAGACTGATCCAGATTGGATGGGGGGTACTATGATCCAAGAGAGGATTTCCCCTTGAATCTTGCCATTCTGATCCAAATTTGTATTGCAGCCCGAGTCTGCTGATTCTGCCAAAATCAGTTGCAGCTCCACCCCAACTGCCATTCCTACACTGAACCAACCCTATCAGTGTAATGTCTGCTGGTGAAGGATCTATTGCCCTTTGTAAAAAACATTTTTTACTTTTTCTGGTTTTTGAAGAACCCATATGAACCAATTCTGACTTTGCTGATCCAATCCAAATAGGACTGGAATAGGCACTAGCCAATCCGAACCCCAATTCTGATTTTGCCTTCTTGGTGTGCACACATACAAAAACAAGCACACAGGCTACCACGCACACATTTTTTATATATAATATGCACATACCACAATTAGAAGCTGCTATGGATACTCCAAGACACTAAAACCCAGAAACACTGTATAACATAGAATCCTTCACTCACTCTCCCCAAGTGGTAAAGAGCACTATGTGTGGTATTTGATAGGCGGGATGGAATACTTGTTTTCATGGCTACTCCCTGCATTGGGAATAGTTCACTGCTCACAAGCCCGCCAGAAAGGCAGAAACACTAAATGAACTAGAGAACATCTGTAAATCTAAGACCTATGAGATGGAAAGTGACTAGGGTTTTTTTTTTACTTAACACACATCTGACCTCTGGTTTGGTCAGAGGCGTGTAGATATAGACTGTTTGATTCTTTATCTCAATTAACATCTAAACATACATCTTATATCTTAATAAAGCTCTTAAAAAGTAAGCTGCATAGTTTAAAAAGTAACATATATAATATATCTTTAAGTAAACACTAAACTAATTAACATAGAAACATCCTAATCAAATTAGTTTTACCACAAACTAAGAGGTTAGACATGGAATTAAGAGGTTAGATTTTCAGATTAAGATAAAGCAAATGCCACATAAGTTCATTTGATGAACTATGCTCCCTACAAATCAAAGCAGCATGATGCTTGTGGGCATTTTGCCTTGCCATGTACGAACGGGCAAAAGGAATTGATTGATTCACCATCCGGAAGGACCGGAACTACTGGAGTCTTGAACTCCAAAAACCGAAATGAGCTGTCAATGGCCTGCCTTCCATGGTGGGTGGATCAAGATTCCTCATTGTTGAAACTTCAAATTTTCATCTTTATAAAAAAATTATTTTACTTTTTTCATTATTTTTCTTTTTTTTTCTCCTTTTGGGTATTGAAAATGAATAAGTTTCGTATTTAAAAAATTAGTTTATTTGTTTCGAAAATATGTGAGGCTGTTGTTAGTACATAAAAATTAGAGTTGGACATCCCCAGCAATTCTCTGATAGATCCGCGTTCATTATGCCACAGTAGCTTGACTACCCTTCATTTACTTTTTTATGTATCCTATAAGCTATCAAAATTAAAATCGGATATTTCGATAGTTTGTCAGAATAGAAACCATCAATTTTATTTATGTTTTTACAATTTCAACAAAAAAATAATATAAATCTATCAATTAATATTGTAATACATAAAAAATATATATTATCAAAATTATGATATATAAACTCAACTCAACTTAAGCATTAGTTTCAAATTACTTGAGGACGGTCATATAGATTCTTTTTCTCCACTAACGTCGATTTTGACTTACTTCTTTAGAGATATTCCAATATTCCAATCATAAGACTTACCCTCCTCCAAGTTAACCTAAGTCTAACACATCCCTTTTTTTGTTATTTTAATATTTTTTACTTTTTTAACTAGAGCCTCCTTAGGTCTACATTTGATATGCCTAAACCATCTCAACTCCCTTCATTCAATTTACCTACACTTGTCACTAGTCCTATATTTTCTCTAATTTATTCATTTCTTATTCTATCTAATATAGTATAACCATTTGTTGAAACCTTATTTTTCTCAACATAAAAATATAATATATGTGGTTAAAATTTTATTTTATTTTCAATCATTTAGAAAAAGAACTTTCATTATCTTTAGCTAACATATATTAATATGAAAACACATGATATTACATAGGGGTATTAGCCAAAATACATGATATACATAAAAATATAAATATGTTGAGGTTTAAGGTTCATTAAAAAATGTCTTTGGACCTCTCTTCATCGGAAGAGCAAAGTTCCGATATTAATTACATTGAGATACTAGAATACGCTTGATTAACCGTCACAAGCAACTCATGAAATATAAATGTACATCTATAAAACACATACAATGTCCGGAGGTCTCGGCGGTCATCGAACCATTCTCTAAAGGACCGAGTGGACACATAGCCCCGCTCACATTCTCCTCGGGATCAAAAACTTCTTCCAAAGACCGAGTAGACACATAGTTCCGCTCACATGCTCCTTAGGATTCAAATCTTTTCTAAATGATCGAGTGGACACAACCCCACTCATATGCTCCTTAGGATCTTTTTATTCTTGCTTCACGAGGTGAAATCTAGACTTAGCAAGAGACCCCCACAATTCATAGGACAAGTTGAAATTCATACTTGACCCAAACTTTTTCCGAAAGATCGAGTAGACACAACCTTGCTCACATATTCCTTAAGATTCAAACCTCCTCCAAAAGACCGAGTGGACACATAGCCCCACTCATATGCTCTTTAGTATCCAAACAAACTTCCTCCAAAGGACTGAGTAGACACATAGCCTTGTTCACATGTTCCTTAGGATCAAAACTTCTCTGAATGACTGAGTGGACACATATCCCCGCTCACATGTTCCCTAGAATCAGAACTTCAACCTTTTCCAAAGGACCGAGTGGATACATATTCCCCACTCACATGTTCCATAGGATCTTTTGACTCTTGCTTCAGGAGGTGAAATCCAGACTCGGCAAGGGACCCTCACGATCCATAGGTCAGGGTGAAATCTATATATGACCTAAACTTTTTCTAAAGGACCGAGTAGACACATAGCCTTGCTCACATGTTCCTTAGGATTCAAACCTCCTTCAAAAGACCGAGAAGACATATAGCCTTGCTCACATGTTCCTTAGGATTTAAACCTCCTTTGAAAGATCAAGTGGACACATAGCCCCGCTCATATGCCCTTTAGGATCCAAAAAAAAATTTCCTTCTAAGGACCAAGTAGACACATAGCCTTGCTCACATGTTCCTTAGGATCAAAACTCCCTCCGAAGGACCGAGTGGACACATAGCCCCACTCACATGTTTCCTAAGACCAAAACATCAAACATTCTCCGAAGGACCAAGTAGACATATAGCCCCGTTCACATGTTCCCTAGGACTAAAACATCAAACATTCTTCGAATGACCGACCAAGTGGACACATAGCCCCTCTCACATGTTCCCTAGGACAAAAATATCAAACTTTTTCCAAAGGACTGAGTGGACATATAGCCCCACTCGCATGTTCCCTAAGATTAGACCAACTTCACAGGACTGAGTGGAGTCATAACTCCACTCATGTGCTCCTCAGAACCAAACACCCATCCAGTGGACCTCCATGCTCCTTGATACCCAAACATTTCTTTTGAGCCTTAACACTTCTTAGGACTTCAAACCTGCATCCACTATTGATCCCTAGTCAAGTTGAGAACTTATTCCTGACTTGATTTTTCCCAACTCCTCGTATACGGCTTAAGGGAAATCTTAATTCCCTGCAAAAAAAGAAAAAAAATAAAGAAAAATAAAAAAATGAAATGAAAAAGTGAAATGAAAAAAGGAAAGAAAAAAATGAGAAAAAAGAAAAGAAAAGATGAGAAAAAAAGCTAACACAACTTCATGCCATCTTAACCATTCCGGTAAAGATGGTTCATAAACCTTATACCATCTTGACCATCCCAGTCTTGATAGCGCTACCAAAACTTCATATCGTCTTGATTCTTCCAATCCTGACGATTCACACAAAAAAAACACCCTTGCCATCGAAATTTCTTCGCTTTTGATGACATTCAAAGTCCCCACCGTCCTGACCTTTTGGTCTCTACAATTGTCTAGTCTTACCGTAATGGCCACTCTGACCCACTGCGGTCTATAAAAAAGCCTCCGAGCCACTTGTCATATCGAACAAGCCTTATTTTTCTACAAGCTGGGTCTCCCTGACAAGTTGAACTCACAAGTCCATCTAAAGGATTGAGCAGACACATAGCCCCACTCACAAGGTCTTTAAGATGCAAAGCTCACATGTCGTTGACCAAGTTGAAATCCATACTTGGTCAAACCCACAACGAAACTTTCTTGCCTTTAGGTTGAAATCCATACCCGCATAAAAATTCATACAGAATGATCCCTATTTTCGATTTGAAATCCATACTCAGCAGCCCTTTTTACCATCAAGTTGAAAAAAAATCATACTTAGCCGGATTCACCACAAAACCTCATGTCCTCATGTTGAAATTCATACCTTACAGAAAACCAAAACTCCATGTTGATTACATTTAAATTCATACCTAGTCAGACCCAACGACGCATGCGGCTGGAGGGAAGCCTTAATTTGTTACCGAAAAAAAACAAAAAAAGGCTGAAAAGAAAGGTGCCCGACGAGCTTGGCCGATCACCCACATAGTGGCCGGTCAAGGGTAAAAATGTCAAAAAAAATAAGAAGCCTTGATAGAGTGAAAACCAAAAAAGACGTCCTAGGCAAAATCAAGCTACCTCGCTACATGAAAATCTTTTCTTAGGCATGTAGACAAAATATCAAGGGGGCTGACCCGGGTGAAAACCCAAAAATGGGCAATCGGATCAGTAAAACAAAAACAAGAAAGCAAACAAAGCAAAAAAATAAAAAAAAAACTTTGGAAAGACTGGACGGAAGGAATGTGGCAACAAATCTACATCAACCCTGTACGGCTCCTCTGAAGCCCAGTTCCATTGAAGAACTCCAAGTCATGACTGATTTCTTCCAAAAAACTATTGTCAATACAACAAACCAGAGAAATTTAAAGAACCCCTGCAAGTCAAGGGAGAGCAACGGCCGAGCTAAAGATACAGAAGATCGGTCACCTCCAAGGGCCCAAGCCCTTCTTGATCCGAAAAGACATTCAAATCACATTGAGCTAACCAACCAGCCAGCAGAAGACAGAAATGTCCAAGCACCAACTTACACGGGTGTTCCCTTGTCGTCTCTTGTCTCCCATGTCGACACTCGCCTCCAAGGAATCACCCGTGGGGAGCATTTGTTGGGGTCAATTTTTGCAAAGAGAAAGAGAAAAGACAATTCCAAAAAAGGATAGAAAAAAGAGGGACCGAGCCAAGATCAAATTGGTCTAGCCCACAATTGGGCCCTATCAGACCTTAAAACGGTCCATGGGCACAAATGCCAGCAGGTCCAAGGTTTGTTTTGATTCAAATGAAATGTCTGCAGCCCATGTGGAATCTTGCCCGCACAGCCCAATAGAAGGGGGAGCTGGATGGGCCGCGGCCATCAAAACAGGCCCAATTTGGGCCACATCAGCGCTGCCAGCTCACCTGCCACTTCAGCAAGCCCCACCGCCCAGTCCACCTCAGCTTTGACTCATAAATGGCATGGAGAAACCCAAAGGACAGGTCAACATGGGGGAACTTAAAAGTCTAGTCAAGGTCATTTAAACTACATTGGAGATGGGAAGAGACATCTTACAATTAATTCAACCTTGTCTCTTCATCTCCCCCCATCTTCTATAAAAGAAGAAGGGCGCCCCATACCAAAGGACAGCTGTTGAAGACGCCGCCATGCTGCTGCACTGCAGCCCCACCTGTGCGCCAGTTTCAGCCCCCACCCCTGCTTGCGGCCAAGAAGAAGAAGAACAAGGTGCTCCCCTTGCGGCCTCCACTTGGCGCCAATCTCCCTCGGAGAGGGGAATCTTTCAGCATCCTACTTCATCCTCTCTTACATCCGAAGCAAAACGACAAGGTAGGGGCATACACATATTAACTATGTAGCCCTCTAAGGGCACCCCTTCCTCCTCTTCTAAGTTCTCCTCTCAACCCTTCTCATGGCTTAAACCGGCCTTCATTGTCATCGGCAACCCATGGCCTTAAACATAACCCTTTGCCAACCTCATCTTGGCCAACCGAGATTGCCCATAAGCAGGCCATAATCTCCCCCACTCGGTCTACCCGTTTGGCCCATCAAAGGCCCTCCTAAACAACCATTTTTCGGCCTTATGAACATACCCCAAGCAGGACCTGTTCTAGCCCCTTGCGCAGCCTCCCTATACCATGGATTGCAGAATCGGCGGAATCGGTCCGATTCCGATCCGATTCCTGGCAGAAGGACCGATTCCGGGAAGAATTCCGCGGAATCGGTATGAATCGCCTGGAATCGGTCAGAATAGATCCGATTCCGACCGATTCCTGTGGAATCGGTCGACCCTTCGGAAGACCGGGTCAATCGGCCCGGTTCGATCCCCGGTTCGATTCTGGACCGGGAATCGAACCGATTCCGGCCCTAAAAGGGCCGGAATCGACCCGCGGGGGTCGATTCTGTCGATCCCGCGGCGGCAGAAGCTGGAACCGACGATTCCGGCGCGATTCCGGCCTCGATCCCAGCTGCCAGCGTCGATTCCGGCCGATTCCGTCGATCCAAGCATCGATTCCGGCCCGATTCCACCGATTCCGGCGGCGATTCCGGCGATTCCGGCGATTCCAAGCAACGTCTTCAAGGGATTCCGCCGATTCAAGCTCGGACCGGCCTCGAATCAACCTCTTCTTCGATCTTTGTAAGGTTTTTGGTAAGATTTCTTCGCCGAAAACTTCGTACGTCCATTCTTACGCGTTTCCGACGAGTCCGAGCGTCGTTAAACGTTGTAATTTCCGACCGAACAAGTTCGTCCAACTTTTGAACTATTCGTTTAAGTCCATTTTGCACGGGAAAAATTCCGGATATCCCGTACGTTAATTTACGACCATTTCCGGCAAATACGTAACCCTTTAAACATACCGAATGGTGTGTTACTTGGGTTGTCTGCTTCCCGAACAGCGTCTAAATCAATTTTTATGTTATCTAATCATTTTTAGTGCATTGTTTACAATTTTTGCGGATATAAGCAATAGCCGATCAAGGTGATGCAGCACCAGCACGTGCTTCCGACGTGGGTTGGGAACACGGGCAGATGGTAGACCCAGCCAGGAAGAGGGTACAGTGCAAATGGTGTGGGAAGGAGATGAACGGGGGGGTGTTCCGGCTGAAACAACATATTGCCGGAACATGTGGGAATGTCAAGAAATGTGACAAGGTGCCCAGGGAGAAGAGCATAGTTGTCAAGGCGACAAGGCGCCCAAGGCGTTGAAGAGTACCGATTCCGCTTAGGCGACAAGGCGGCCGCTTAGGCGTCGCCTAGGCGGTCAAGGCGGTATTCAAGGAAGGCTGAGTCGGGAGGTTGTTATATATAAAAAAACATAAATATAATTATATTTATTATGTTATAATTGAATATGAGTGTTTTATCAATGCACATAAGTAAATATGATGTGTGTGTAAAAGAGAAGAAAGTTAAATAAATATTTATAAAATTTAAATATATAACTCATTTATGATTATAAAATTTATATATGTGCAATAGTATAAGTGATGGTAAAATATTGTTATAATATTATTAAATGGGGGGGGCAGAGTAGTCGCGGGGGTCAAGGGGGCAGCGCCCGCGTGGGGGCAAAGCCCCCGAACCCAAAAAAGTATGTAATAGTATAAGTGAGACAAAGAGAGAGAGAGAGAGAGAGAAAGAGTTGAAAAAGAACTTAATTAAGTATATAATATATGTTTATAATCATAAATCTTAAATATGTATGATAGTATAAGTGATAATACAATATATTAATATATTCAAACTATCATTAAATAAGTGTCCTTCGCGAGGGGTATCAAGGGAGAAAAATCCCTCAAAAACTTTTTTTTAATGATGTAAAAATACCCAAGGCGCCTTCGGGCGCCTCGGCGCCAGTCGGCGCCGGGCGCCTTGGGCACCCGGCCCCGGCACAAGGCGCCCTGGCAAGGCGCCCTTGGAAAGGCGCCTTGCCGCCTAGGCGCCGCCTAGGCGCCGCCTAGGCGGGCGCCTTGACAACTATGGAGAAGAGTGAGGAGATGAGAGGCTACATGACAGGTAGAGCCTCTCAACAGGCTGTTAGGATCGAGCAGAGGGAGGAGTTGCACAACGAGCTACTCCAGAGGAGGAGGGACCGCGATTTGCCTACCTCGAAAGGGAAGGGCAAGGGGAAGGCACCAGCTGAGCCGGAGCCAGAGAGCGAGGACGAGTCCTCGGACTCCGAGCTTAGACGTGCTAGGCACGATAGCAAGCGTGCATTTGCTGAGGAGGAGGACAGGAGGAGGGGAGCAGGAGGGTTTGGGTCCAGAGTTGACCCAGCTTTGGGCCGATCAGCATCGGCTCGCCCGACCTCGGGCTGGGACCGAAAGACTGACCCCAGGAGACAGGAGCCACACCGCCGTTCTACTTCTACCAAAGACTCGATTTACACCGAGTGACGAGTATTTATTTAGGAAACGAGTCTTTGGGCGGATGGGGATTAAACAGCAATGAAAGGGGTGAAGGCAACAGAACGGCCGCAAAGAGAGCTGTTCGCCACATTATGAAATGATTTTTACATGCGCAGTATCACTTTTTAAATTAAAATTGACATTATGTGTGTTTTATTTACTTAAACTTAATTTTAGCCGATCCCAATTTTTTTTTTAACTTCGATGTAGGCATCCCAAGACATGCACCACCAGCCCCTACTTCCAGACGATGGTGGATGCCGTGGGTGAGGCTGGACCGGGTTTGCAAGCCCCGGGCAGCAGACACATATACGGCGCTGACCTGGATGAGGAGGTCCAAGAGTTGAAGGAGTGGATGGATAGATTTATGTTGGTGTGGAAGGAGAGGGGTTGCACAATTATGTGCGATGTGTGGACAGGTATCACCAAGAGCAGTATGATAAACTTCTTGGTGTACTGTTCTGAGGGGACAACATTCTTGAAGTCGGTAGATGCTTCTGGGAAGATAAAAAATGCCGACTTCATTTTTTCTCTGATGGATGGGGTGGTGGAGGAGATCGGGGAGGACAATGTGGTTCAGGTTGTCACTGACAACAAACCATCATATAAGGCGGCTGAGAGGAAGTTGATGGAGAAGAGGAAGCACATCTTCTGGGTGCCCTGTGCAGCACATTCCATAGATCTCATATTAAAGAATATAGGCAAGGAGGAGGGTGTATCCACACTTGTCAGGCAGGCGCAGACGATCACATCTTTTATTTATTCGCATCCCCGCCTGCTACATATCATGAGATCACACACAGGAGGGCACGATCTTGTTAGTCCCGGTCCGACTCGATTTGTTACGAATTTCATTGCGTTGGAGAGTCTACACCGGCACAGGCATGCATTGGTTAGGTTCACACCGTCCGAGGAGTATTACAACTATATGGTGGACAACCTGCATGACAAGAAAGATCAGTTGGAGATTCTTGTCAAGTCTGAGAAGCAGATCACTGACAAGAGGTTTTGGGAGAGGATTGTCTACTACTTGGCAATCATTGAGCCACCTGTAGTTGTCTTGAGGTTGGTAGACTCGGATGACGGGGACCGGATGGGCACGTTGTATGATGCCGTGGACCGGCAAAGCCGAAAATAAAAGAAAAAAATTCCGGAGGTTACAAAAAGTGGTGGAAGATCATAGATGACCGATGGGACAAGACCTTGCACCAAGATGTCCACGTCTTGCAGGTAACTTGGTTAAAAAATTATTTTCTTTGAATAATTGTTTTATACGCACAATGTTAACTAATAAAATCTTGCAGATATTTTTTGAACCCCCGCACCCAATATGGAGGACCGGTGGTGAACGAGAAGGAGGTGATGCAGGGTACGCTTGCTGTTATTCAGCGTCTGTGCTGAGCTCAGCAGGACAGGATAGAGGCTGAGATTGAAGTAAGTTAGAGTTCATTCAATACTCAAGTAGCCTTACTGTGCAACTAATGTTTTTTTTATAAAATTTTCATATGCAGAAGTATAAGATGAGGGTCGGCGTATACTCAGATGTTGATCTGAAATATTCAGTTGACAAAGTGTCACCTGGTATAGTAATAGCTTGATGAAGATTTTTTTTTCTTTTCATATAAGGTATGGTAGATGATGGGCTAATTGTTTACCTTTTCTCTTCTTATTTTTTTCTTGCAGCTGAGTGGTGGGTTCAGGTGAACACCAGGAGTGGATGGAATCCACTTGCTGCCATCGGTATCAGGATACTCAGCCAGAGCACCAGTTCCTCCCATTGTGAGAGGAACCGGAGTACATTCAACCTGATACATACGAAAAGGAGGAACAAAGTTGACCTCGGACCGGCCGGAGAAGTTGGTCTTCTCGTCATTACAAATACGAGGCCGCGCATAAAGAACATCGAGGATCGACAAGATCGCCGAGGCACGATTTGCACGATTCGCAGTGGTCCGTACGAGCGAGAGGCATTCCTCCGCCACACCACCACCCGAGGAGGTGGACGTGGATCGGATATTCCGGGAGGAGCATGCACTTGCCTCCTGGATAGAGAGAGGAAGCCAGGGATCATATAGCTGAGTTTGATCCCGATGACCGTGCATGGGCTGAAGGAGAGTTGGATGGTGTTGAAGCCGAGGAGGATGCTCCAGCTCCACCTCCATCTACTTCTCAGGCTCGGGCAGGGCCTTCTTCTGCCCCAGCAGCTATGGAGCAGCCACCTGCAGCTTTAGCCCCAGCTCCAGCTCCAGTCCCAGCAGCCGCTACCCAGCCCATTCGCAGTCCGGGGAAAACGAAAACAAAAGTGACTGCACGGAAAATGGGAGGATTTGCAAAGTTGAAAAAAACTTTGGGTTCCGGACCTTCTGGTACTTCAGAGATGCTGAAGAGGTGAAGAGAAGGAAGCTAGAGGTCAGGCGTCCTGTCAGCCCAGATGACAGCACGCAGGCTCCTTCTCACTCCTCAGGTGATGATGACGAGGAGTGCATACCAGCGACGTAGCCATCAGCAGCAGCTGAGTCTCCTGATTCACGGCTTCCAAAGCCATATTACACGCTGGATTCGGATACACACGATTCTTATATACAGGAGCCACAGTATCCAGCATTTGGCCAGGTTGACCAGCAGTGGATTACACCACCAGCTCCACCATCCTCTGCTTACGTCTCGGTCGTCCCGTAGTCCGATCCATACGACCTTGATGGCATGGCATCGGCATTATTTTCATATGGATATGGTCCCGGACAGTATACAAGACTGAGCACGAGGGAGGAGCGTGAAGCGCAGCAGAGAGAGGAGGAAGACCCATATTTATATCCTAGATTTTGGTAGTAGATTGATATGATGTAAATTTTTTTTTTCATGATGTATCATCTCTTTGATTTTTGAATTAATGGAATTGGAATATGTACTTAACTTCAAGTCTTCAATTGGAGTTCATTAGTATTTATTCGATGTGGTCCTGTGGATGAATGCATTGGTTATTTTTAAAAATTTTATAACTCATTTCCTATTTTTTTAGGATTTTTTCTGAATTTTTTGAATTTTTTTGACGAAAAAAAAATTCAAAAAAAAAACCGATTCCGGACCATCCGGAATCGATTCTCTTCCCAGGAATCGGCCGATTCCGGCGGGACCGATTCCGATTCCTATTCCGATTCCGGAATCCTTGCCCTATACGGGCCATATATCCTCCCATTTAGCCCCTTGCCGGCCCACCTGAAGGACCCCTAAATAGGTCCCTAAACAGATCATCTCCAGCACCTGTCCAGCCCCCGTCAGGTCCCCTACAACAAGCCCTGTTCAGCCCACCATAAGTCCCCTTAAACAGGTCATCTTCAGACTCATACACGGGTGCTGTCCAGCCCCCTGTCGACCCACCAAATGACCCCCAAACAGGTCCCTAAAAAAAGCCCATCGAACACCTGTTTTGCCCCCTTTGCGCAGGCACCCAAACAGGCCCTCAGAAACTCCCCTGCACAGGCCATCCTCGGTTCACTAAAAACCCCCTAAACAGGTTCCAGTTTTGCCCCTTGACAGCTTCGTGAAATAGCTCCTGTTCAAGCTCTCTTTTGGCTCCGATTGAGGTTTTGTTTTCAACCCCCATCTCCAGCCTCATACAAGTCTTCCAGCAGCCCCCTTGCAGCGAACCAAAAAAGTACAAACAGCAGCCTCCTTTGCGGCATACCAAAAAAAAAGTGCAAACAGCAGCCCCCCTTGCAATTCAAGATGCAACACCTTCGCAGTTCAGCAGAAATGAAGAAATCAGCCATTTTCAACACTGGTGAGTAGGGGTGATGTCCCGGACCCTTTTCATTTGTTCAGGCTGGCCCTTACCCTACCATCAAGACAAATGGAGGCGCAAAAGAAGCAATATCCAGCAGGCCCTTCCGGCCTAAAACAGTCCAATTTGGGCCCACTAAGCCCAAGAAAATCGAAGACCAGCTATGAACGCCGAAGGAACTCAAACCAGCCTAAACGGCCTTGACAAAAAAAACAACAACAAAAACCAGAAACGTGAAATGCCAAATTAAAATAAGGAGTGAAACATCCTTTCACGCGTACTCTACCTCTTGGACGGCTCCCCTGGGTACGCCCCAGAATGTTGATCCGGATGATGGCGTGGGCACGCTCCCATGGCCGACAATCCTTTCCCCAAATGGTAAGATAATGCTTGCTATCGTTGGATGGGTAAACTTCACTAAGTTGGAAATGACCGACATGCCGTCGTAATGCCGAACTTTTTCTAATTTCATGAAAGAAAGTTTATATCAGGGGAAGGAATGCCTACACTACATTGTACTTCTCATCAATAAAATGAAACATCCTTCAAACGGCATCATAATTGCATGAGATTGGGCATCGATCGGCAGCCCAATGGGTCGGATAGGGCGCGAACCTAAGGTAATTGAGACTGGTTCAACTCGACATTAAAATACAATACAAATGCACAAGCAATCAGATTATTATGGCTTGTTATATTGTTAACAGATCACCTTCTACTTCCCTTGATTTGAAGACACCGTTTGAAATTTGATCAAGTAAGTCAGTTAATTATTCGGATTTACATATATTTGGATGTCCTGCTTTTGTGTTGTTGCAGGATGATGAAAAGACAAAGTTTGATGCCAAGTCCAAGAAGTGTATCTTCTTGGGATACAGGTCCGATGTGAAATCAAGTTCTGGAACCCAGAGACAAAGAAGATTGAGCTCAGCAGACATGTTGTATTTGATGAAGCATCAATGTTGAAAACTTTTTAGCAACAAGTGAAGAAGTCTAGTAGTTTGGTCTAGGTGGAGTTGAAAAGTGATATTCCTTCTACCAGTTCAAATTTAGGAGAATCTTCGTATCAAAATAA
Source organism: Cryptocoryne crispatula var. balansae (assembly GCA_036172225.1). Classification (NCBI taxonomy): domain Eukaryota; kingdom Viridiplantae; phylum Streptophyta; class Magnoliopsida; order Alismatales; family Araceae; genus Cryptocoryne; species Cryptocoryne crispatula. The sequence continues at coordinate 44,301,703 of CM069919.1, read as the reverse complement.
AGAAAATGTACAACCAGATGATGAGCCTTATACTATTGCGAAAGGAAGAGCCAGAAGGGAAGTTAAATTGCCTTTAAGGTTTCAGGATATAGTTGCTTATGCATTTCCTATTTTGTCTTTTGACCCTTCTAGCTTTCAGGAAGCAATAGAAAGTAGGGACAATGAGATGTTGTTAAATGCTATACAAGAAGAGATGAATTCTCTTTGAAAAATCAAACTTGGGATTTAGTCAAACTTTCCAGGAGTAATAAAGCAATTAGCTACAAATGGGTCTACAGAAAAAAGGAGGCTTCATCTGATAGGGAACCAGCAAAGTACAAGGCAAGACTTGTAGCCAACGGCTACGCTCAGAGGAAAGGTGTTGATTTTACTGAAATTTTTTCTCCAATGGTTAAACATTGTTCTATTCGTGTCATGCTAGCTATGGTAGCCATGTCTAATTTAGAGTTGGAACAGCTTGATGTAAATACAGTGTTTCTACATGACAGTCTTGATGAGGAGATCTACATGTTGTAACCAGATGGTTTTGCTAAAAAAGGTAATGAGAAATTAGTTTGCAAATTAAACAAAGTCTTTGTATGGTTGGAAGTAGGTTCCACGTCAAGGGTATAAAAAGTTTGACACCTTTATGTTGACATATGGTTACAATCGAAGCAAGTATGACAGTTGTATTTACTTTGGTTTCCTCAATGATGGTTCTATTATTCTGCTAATGTTTTATGTTGATGGTATACTTATTTCTTGTGAACATATGTTAGAAATTGCCAAGTTGAAACAAGAACTCAATTCAAAGTTTGAGATGAAAGACCTAGGTGGTGCTCGAAAACTCCTAGGTATGGAGATCCATAAAGATCGTGAAGTTGGTAAGCTTTGGTTAACTCAGAAGGGTTGTATTGAAAAGTTGGTGGCCAAATTTAATTTGAATGGTTCAAAGCCAGTTAGCACATCTTTAGCTTAACATTTTAGATAATCATTGCAGCAATGTCCTAAGTCAGAGAAACAACATCAGGAAATGCTTAAAATTCCATATGCTAACGTTGTTGGTTGTCTGATGTATGCTATAGTTTGCACTAAGCCAGATTTGTCACAGGCAATTAGTGTGGTTAGCAGCTATATGTCTGATGAAACCTCAAAAATCTCAAAATATTTTTTTTCTCTTGTTTTGGAAATTCATTTTCCTTTTGGATTTGAATTAGATTTGATTAGACCTTAGCATTGACTTTGTAAGAAAATAGATGATATTCCATAAAAGTACTAACTAGGGTCAAAATTATATGTTGGGGTTGTTAGGTTCTTTGAAAATTGTTTTGACCTCTCCCCGTCAGATGGTGCGAAGATCCGACGTTAATTACATCGAGATAACTCGAATACCCTTGATTAAACGTCATAGCAATCCATGAAAATAGAAAACATGCATCCACAAAAATAAACATTCACACACATATGGACATAGGAGAAAACGATCCCATGAACTTGATGGAATGCAAGCACTCAATTTTAGTTTGAATTTGATTAAATTGATTTGAGTTGAATTAAATTTGTTGGTTTGATTTTGATTGAGTTGAATTTAGTTTGAGTTGAATTTAATTGGTTGATTTGAATTTAGTTTGAGTTGAATTTGATTTGTTCATTTTTTTTTGAATTGCTTATTGGTTTTAAGTTTGATTCAATTTGGATTTGTTTGTTGACTTAAATTTGGTTTGAGCTTGAAACAGTTGTTTATTGATTTAAGTTTGGCTTATTTTGAATTTGTTGATTTAAAGTTAATCTGTTTTTTTTATATTGGACTTGAGAAGTCGGCTTGGATTGAGTGAAATTGATTTAACTTTGTTCAAGTCAGACTTGGTTTGAAATGGAGTTTGTTTGGGTTAGATTTGGCTTATAATTCTGATTTATTCTTAAGGTTCTGTTTGAGATTTGGATTAAAATTCCGATTGAGATTTTTTTTGAATTGGATGTGGGTTATTAATTTGATAGTTCATGTTTATTATCTTGGGAATTTGATGAATGAATTTTCATATTTTTGGGCTTCTGTTCAATTGGATTTGATTCAATTAAGGAGGTTTTTTTTGATTTGCTCACAAATTATGACCCCTGCCCTGCAGATTCATGGATTTTTATTTAGGAGTTAACATCTTGAGTTTGACTTGAATTCAGGTTTGATTCATTTGAATTGGATTGAATTGGTTTAAGTTTGTTGAATTTTGTTTTATGCGTTTCTTATGGGTTTACTTAGCCAATTTGAACTGAAATCACCTCTTCAAACCTGATTTTTTTATGACAGTCCTTAAACTCAAATCTTGTACGAGACTTACAAGTTACTGGATTGAACAGGTTTCATCAACCTAAGTCTGGATTGAAGCCTATGATTTTCACATCCTCCTCTCCTTTCTTTTCACTCCTGCCAAACTCAGCCACGTAACCTGCAGGCTTATGAATTGCAGATTTTTAGATTTACCCATTGCAGGCTTCCAAGCTTCAGATCCTGGATTTTACATTTTTGACTTCCGATTTTCAGGTTGGTCTTAAATTTCAGATTCGGAGCTTCAGATCTTTTCAGATTTCGGACCTCAGCCTTTTTTGTTATGAAGTTCAGATTCTACACCTTCAGTTCTAAAAAAATTTCTTAATCTCCAGAGCCACATATTTCAAATTTCAGACCTCCTGAACTCAGATTTTGTACATCCCAAATTCAGATTTGGCGTTCCAGACTTGGCCCTTCTGCGGAAAGATTTTTCTCTTAACTTCGGATCTTCAGACCTGGACTCACAAACAGCAGGTTGATGAGCTTCACATTGCAGACTTCAGTTGTCAACGTTGATTTCAGATTTCTCTTCCCCTTTTTTTTTTAGATGATAGATCCTGGACGTTTTCATTTCAAAATTCAATTTCAGATTCCAGATTCCTTATAGATTTCAATTGTTTTGCTGTATGTTTCAGATTTTAAAAAATATGAAATCCAGACTTGAAACTCCTGACATTCAGATTTTGCTGAAGCTTCAATTTCCAGATGGCAGATTTTTAGTTCGGACCCCCCTGCAGATTTTAGATTTTTATGTGGATTCTGCGCCTCAATTCTCAGATTTCAGATTTTTTTATTCAAAATTCAGATTTCGGTTTTTACCTTGTGCAGAAACCTGTTTACAGCCCTCGGCCTCCTGCAAAGTTCAGATTCTTGATCCTCTTCAAATTTCAGACTCCAGAGCCTGCAGTTCTGCACCCTTAATTGATTTCCAGATTTTTTTTAAATGGGTTCTGCATAAATTCCAATTTCAGATTTTCAGATCTCTGAATTTCAGAGGTGATTCAGATTTCAGATTCTGTTTTAGATTTCAGTTTCAAGTCTGTTTTCGGTTTATGATTTTTACAGATTGACAGATTTCAGACTTAATTCATGTTCAGGAATTTTTTACAGTTTTCAGGCTTTCGGATTACAGATTTTCCCCTATTCAATTCACATTTCTTATGTTTGCATTCCGATCATTTCATGAGGTCATTGCACTCCCTTTTTTCATTGAATTTGCACCGAACATAATACAATATCATGACATCCATTCTATCAACTTGCTATCAATCATATGTTGATCTTGAGATCAATTTGAATTTGTCTTGAACATGTCCTGAACATGTCCAGCCTTTAATAGGCATCCCGGAATTTGTTCAATGTCTTGAGATTGAGCATGTCCCGGTCTTTGATAGACTTGTGGGAAATTAGCTCATGTCGATTCCTTCGACTCCTTCATGAGTTGATGAGCTGTTTGTCAAACCGGTGAGACATTGGGGTCTGTTAATGACCTTTGTATGTCCACCTTAAAAAGAGGGTCAGGAGGTGGGTTTAGAACCGGCCTCCTGGTTTCCCTATTATTTGAATTCTTTTAAGTTATGCCGAAGCCATGAGGTGGGTTTAGAACCGACCTTATGCTTGCCTCGGTTTGTTTGAATTAAATGGATTTTTTTTATTTAATTTAAATTGATTGTTTGTTTTATTTTATTTTTTTCTGAAATTAATCATGGGTCTGGAGGTGGGTTTAGAACCGGCCTCCTGGTTTCACAATTATTTGAATTCTTTTAAGTTATGCCGAAGCCATGAGGTGGGTTTAGAACCGGCCTTATGCTTGCCTCGGTTTGTTTAAATTAATTTGATTTGAAGATTTAATTTTTGAATAGCCATAGCACGGTTCATCCAGGGCAAATAGGCTTCATGGGCCCGGCCCAGCACTTTTGGCCCTGCGCGGATCCTCTCCTTCTCTTCTTCTTCTTCTTCTTTTTAACAACTTTTGAAGGTGGGCCCCACCATCGTTGACCCGCGGGTCAACACTGCTCGCGCGCGGGGCCGCGCGACTGCCTCTCCGCGGCCGCGGCGTCTCTCACGCGGGCCCCTCCCCTGCTTTGCACTGTTCATACATCCTACGTGGATGTATGTCGGGGAAAATAATCCCCCGGCCCTCCTCTCTTCTTCCCTCCGACGGCAACGGCTACGGCGGGCAACTCCGGCCCTTCCCGACGACGGCGATTACGGCAGGCAACTCCGGCCCTCCCGACGGCGATTGCGGCAGGCTCTCGACAGCTAGCGGGGGTCTCGGCGGTCCCAACCTTGAGGGAGGACAACCCCGACGGGAGGAGAAGAAGAACACCTTGACGGCGGCTCCGGGAGAGGCACGACGACTCGACGGCGGTGCGAACGGGAGAAGGCGGCTCCGCAGGAAGAAGGAGGAGTTGACGGTGCGTCCGGGAGAGGTAAATCTCCACCCCGCATTCTCTATCTCTTGCGGCCTCTCTCTCTCTCTCCCTCTGATCACAACCTCACGGCGGCTCCCTTCTCTTTTCTCTGTCTCCTTCTGCTCCTTCCAATCCCTTTGCGCGACTGCCTCCGAGGGGTTTTATAGGCCCCTCGGTTCTCCTTCTCCTGTTGGGACTCCTACCGCACAATGCCTCCGCCCTCGAGGCAGACTCGGGGAGATCCAGGATTTGTGGGATCCGCTTCCGTTTTCTTCTCCAACTCCTACCGCGTTGGAAGACCTTCCATCAAAGAGGATTCCGTTTCCTCTTCTTCCGTAGGCTACTTGCCGTAAAAGGGCTATCCTAGTCCGTGAAGGACTCTAAATGGCTCGGGACCAGGAGACGACCCGTATCAGTTTGTTTAGGCAGTTCCCCCTGCCCATAGGATTCCTTCTCCTCGGATGAGTTCAAGCCAGCGCGGGAGATAGATCCTGCCACCGTAAAAATTTTTCTTTCTTTTTATCTCCTTCTAACTGACTCGTCATTGCTGATCTCCAGCCGGAATAACCCATTTTTACTATCCAGACCCTCCTTTTCCCAACATTCTCCACATTGACCGGATTTGTTCAAGGCCTTTTCAAGAGACCACCGAACCTGCAGTGTACCAGACCCTTTTCCAGATTGGATTGGCTGTATGCGATTCTGAGTGGCACCCCATTTCTTCGTACTGACTTGAAGGTAGCCATTTTGGGGGTAGACTTCCCTCTTTGCTTGCTTGTTTAGGCATCGGATTGACTGTCTTCAGCACAAGTACCTAGCCAACACTATCCATAGGGTAACCATTATACCATTTTCTTTATTTGAATCAATAACCAGCAACTTTTAAACTTTCGGAAATCCCTGAAGCTGATGACCCCCTATTTTTATTTGAAAATGTGGGTGTCAACAAGTGCCCCCCACGGGTGATTTCCTAGAGCCGGGAGGCGTCGGGGAATTGCCCGTGCAGAATTTTCATTTTATTTATTTCCTTGCATTGCAGTCTTTTGTTGATGTCATTTTGTCTCTCAACAGGCATATTATGGGTAAACAAAATCTTTCCCATGTCACATCCCATCAGCGTGATGCTGAGGTTGGGAATGTCTCGAGCGACACTTGTCTTCTTCCTGAAGGTGGTGATTTCAACTCATCGCTTATGCCGGCTCCCAGCCGTTTGCCTTCGAGTAAATTTGGACAGCATGACTACAACTTGGCAGCCCGGGAACACTTAGGAATGATACCCGGTACCGGCTATGTAGATCTTCAACTTATTCAGCATGGGCATGGACATTTTGTGTACAACCGGCCAGCTGACTATCCGGTTCATTATCCCTCAGAGGGAGCCTTGCTAGAATTTATTCGGTGCCCATCACCCCTGGGGGAGGTAGACACTTCTTATATGTCTGCAGAAGAGAAGCATCGGCTGGAATGCGCCTTACTCCGGGACCGAGACATTTTGCAAGGTACGGTGATATTTTCATACCCTTGTTTTCCTTTGGGCCTGCTTCATCATCAGCGCAGTCCTCTTCGCCATCAGCTAGGCTTACTGGGTGAATACCAGGATGAGTATTTTATTTCTCACGATTTTCAGCCTGGGATATGGAAATTAAACAGGGCATGCTATTCTGACTGGTCCAAGCGACGCAGCGGTCTTTTCTTGTTACCGAATAGCTCCCGCTTCAGTGAGGAGGGTTATGACGGGCATTGCATGCTTGATGACATCTTGGCCCATAATGTAGACAGCTGGTATGGCCGCTTATCTGTGGAGCGTTCTCATTGTCCACGACTTGGAGCGTGCGAGTGGCTTGAGTACATTCTAGCTAACTTTGGCACCCGTTTGGAGCGGATTGGCTTGCGGAGTGCAGTAGGTGCTGCCCTATATGAGTACCCATGCTATGAGGGGTACATCCAGGCACTAGCTGAACGTTTCAACAGGCGGTGGAACACCTTTGTCACTGCGGAAGGAGAAACCTCCCTGGACTTGTGGTCTTTCCACATGATTTCAGGGCTGCCTATACATGGAGAGCCATATGAGGAGGTGGTTCTTGATGACTCCCACCGATGTCAGACTGATGAGCACGGCAACTATGGTTTGTCTTATTGCCACCGGTACCTGATCAAGGTGTGGCGAGACTTGGCATTGATCGGCAAGGATGCACACTCTGATGGCAAGCATAGGGTGAGTTGTGACACTTGGCTGCGTTTCTTCTACGGCGGCCCGTATTGCTATGATCACACTTTCGCGCGACCGGGCAAACCACGTACCAGCCATACACGACTTGAGAGGCCTTGCCCTAACAGGAGATTTGCTGGCATGGAGGCCCGTACAGAGACAGAGGACCTGTGGGAGCTCGGAGAGATAACCCACTTAGCTGCTTATCTGGCTTATTGGCTTGTGACCTTCGCCATTCCTTTTGAGGATGCCACCGTTATACGGCCAGAAGTGTTATTTCCAGCATGCAGACTAGCTTGTGGGATTCGACTTGCCATTGCCCCAGCTGCCCTTGCCGTGATATTCCATTCTTTTGGAGCTATTTCTTCTCATCCCTCGCCGAGAGATTGTAGAGTTGTGCTTGCTGCCCACTATGTCAGTGTATGGGCTTCTTCTCTATTTGATGGGCTTCCTCCTCTCAGGGAAGGTCTGGAGCCTCATGGTGCATTGATTTACAGGTTTCTTAGTGCTCCACGTTCTCAACAGCAACAGAACCTTACTTCTGCCAGGAGATTGCTTGCTACCCTACCTACTGAGGGTGTGAATGGCCTGAGATTCAGCCACTGCTCTATTGGCCACCGCCCACACACTCCTGTGAAGCATGGTGATCAGATCTTATGGGTTGATCCCCTTTTGAACAAGCCCCGCAAGTGGGCTGCCTGGGAGTGGTTTCTATCCATCAGGATGAGCATTCTTGTATTCCGACAGGGCACTCATACCGTCTTGGAGCCGTATTACCCTTTCAGGTTTAGCAGGAATTTCGGCTATGATCAGGGTATTCCTCCCAATGCAGACTTTGCTGTCACTTCTCGTGTGTATTCTCAGCTTGACAGTCACTTCATTGCTGCGGAATGGTGGAACTATTTTCACCGGCCAGGGGTGAAAAAGGACATCAACATACCACCATTGGGTGCTTCTTGCGATTTTGATATTGTGTATGGAAACTGGTGGTCTCACCGGAGTCAAAACTACAGGAAGTTGCCAGCTACCATAGCTAAGGAGGAAGGTGCACGGCTGGACATGAAGACTCGTGCTCCCCCAGAGATTAGTGTGAACTTTCTTGCTCGCTATTACAAGTCCCGGAAGGACAAGCTGCTTCTCACGTATGAGCATTGGAAGAAGAAGATTACACCTCCACCTGTTTCTCAGGCACCTTACACTGGCACTATTGACCTTTTGGTGGAGCCACTCCGTGTTTCCCAGCTTACTCGGCAACCAGCTTTGCCTCGACCAGTTGATTGGTATAGTCTGATGGTCTGTGATTGCACTGGTCGGCAACAAGTTCCTCCACGAGAGGCCCTTCCCCCCACCGACTCTGTTAGGTGTTGGGTGAAATATTTGAGCCAGCTAGTGTCTTCTTGGGGGTCACTTGACGATGCCCTTGACATTGAGCAAGCCAACTGTTTTGGGGAGATAAAAATGGCAATAATAAGTGCAGCAAGCAAGGTGGGGCGAGATGCTGGGTTGTTGGTCACCTGCCCTTCAGATTTACCATTGCCAGGTATAAACCCTTCATCCATATTTCCTTGTATTCTCTTGCCATGCACAGCTTGTATTTGTCAATTTTATGACTTGTCTTCGTTCCTTTAACCCCCCCTTTTTTTAGAGACTACCTCTTCTGGTGCGAAGAGGCCGGCTTCAAAGGCTGAGAGATCTTCAAAGTCTCGAAAGAAGGCTCGTGAGGAAGAGAGACTTTCATCTCCTACCCCCGCGGTAGAGATCGTTGGTATGTGACTTAATCCTTTTCCTTGTCATTCCTACCATGTATTTTGATGTGAACTTGACATTCCTTCGCTTTGTATTCTTGCAGAACTTTCCCCTGCTAGGGTGACTCCTAGCTTTAGTCCGCCACCCCCTGCAAGGGTGGAAGTTTGTGACGAAGTACCCTGTGAAACCTCGAGAAATTTATATAAATAAAAATATATGTATAGCTGTGTGTATGTCATAGTTTGAAAATTCATTTGATTTCCGTTTATTTGGGAAATGAACTTTCCTTATCTTATCTTTGGCTACTATGAAAATATATGATATTTCATAGAAGATATTAGCCAAAATATGTGGTATGTATAAAATATATATATATGTCGAGGTTAGGGTTCATAAAGTTTGTCTTTGGACCTCTCTCCATCGGAAGTTGCGAATTTCCGATGTTAATTACATCGAGATTCTCGAACACCCTTGATTAACCGTCGTAGCAACTCGTATATAAAAGGAAACAGCCATCCACAAAACATAATCACATCATCATGTGGGGAGGCTTAAACATAGCCATAATCCCATCATACAATGTCATTTCATACATCTCATTTGAGGATATCCCGTCTTATGTAGACGCGGTCTTTCCACTTAAATCATAGAGTTTTGGTCTATAATTGACCTCACCCTAGATGAAGTGGGAATTTCCCTAATGGATTGAGTATACGTACTCTTTCCACTTTGGGATGGATCGATGACACCGAGTGCATATTCGGAGCCCCGTCCGGAACAAACAATTCGAGACGTACCCGATAATATTTGTTCAAGTATCATGAATATTGCCTAAGTATAGGCTCATGTTATGCATCTTAAATATTTTTTGTGTCAAAGTATTTAAGATATATGATTTTTATGTCATTTGGGCCACATTTGGCCTTGTCATCATGTCATCGTCATATCTTGGTCCGGGTGACCAAGTCTTCATCATCTTTTATGCTCAGTGGGCCATGTCTTCATATGCTTCATATCTTCAACTTCATGGTATCTTTGACTTCATTGAGTCTACCCAGGGTGGCCCTTAGCCCATCGTATGGGTTCTAAGGAGGCCGGATATTGCCTCATCCCTTGGCTGCAGCCCATCTTCATTCTTCTCCATGTAGATGACAACAACGGGAGCTATTTCATGACCAGCTGGGGATTTATGGAGGGTTTGAAGAGAACCTGTTATGGGGTTCGTATAGGTTCTGGATATGTGACCTGTTATGAGGTCAATAGGTTGGAAAAGTGACTTGATATGGGGTCGATTTAAACTGGAAGTATGACCTGCTATGGGGTTAATATAGGCTAGATATATGACCAACTATGGGGTTGATATATAGCTAAAAAAGTGACCTATATATAGGTCGATAGGGACCAAATATGTGACCGGTTATAGGGTCAATATATGGCTGAAAGTGACCTGTATATGGGTCGAACAGGGGGTTGGTATACGGTTTGTATATGGGGTGATGAGGGGGCAGGTATATGACCTGTTTATGGGGGCTGAATAGAGGACTGGATATGCGACCTGTTATGGGGTCGATAGATGGCTGAAAAGGTGACCTGTATGTGGGTCGATATGGAGTGAATATGTGACCGGTTATGGGGTCTTGAGGGGGGGGGCAGAAATTCTGACCTGTCATGAGATCAAATGGGCTGAAAGATGATGACATATATGGGCACTGTTTTCATGACCTGTATGGGGTCAGACAGAGGATTGAATGTGGCCATATATGAGGCTAATATGCATCGTACGGGGACTGTTATATGGTCCTGTGTGGGGTTTGAATAGGAGACTAAATGGGCTGATAAGTGACCATGTATATGACATCAGCCTGAACTTGAACATTTAGCTCACAAGTATTGCCAGGATCTAGATCCAAATCTGATCCCAATGCTGACCTTAGGCTAGTCAGAAATCTGTACTAAAACATGCCTTAAGTTCAGCCTGATGACGGGTACCTGCTCTACTTTGCCCAAAGTTTGAAAACATCATTCTAAATGAGACTTATCCGGGCCTGAAATGCTCATCTTTTAAGCCATTCAGGTTCAACCCAAAATCTGCTATACAGAACCATAAGGTGCCTCTTTCGGCCTTCTGCACAAACCTTCAGTGATCTGAGTATATCCAGATCAAAGGCCGGGCAGAATCCCTTCTTTGCCCTCTCTTCAGATAAGCTGAAACCAGCGCCGGAAGCCTGAAGCCATGATTGGACTCCCTGATATACTGATTTTTGAGGGTTAGAAATAGCTGGAACCTCAAGGCCTAAGGTGTCCTCAGTCTGATCCCATGAACCCTTCTCCATATTCTGATTGGGGCCTCAAGGACATGGGCTTTCGGATATGAAATCCCACAGTACTATGTGATGATGGCCTCTGACCTTATGCCTTAGCTTAGGCCAACATTTCCAGTGCTATGTCTTATGTGCGCGGCCTCCAATCTCTCATCAGATTTGAGAGCAACCTCCCTGTAAACTTAGGTACTTAGGTCCTGAAATCTGGTCTGAAATGTGCCTTTCCATGTTTACATTACATATGGTTCATAGAGGTTGTGTATGCTCCTTGGCCATCAATATATGGGCATCAACATATAAGTATCATTCATGTCATATGGTGTATAACATGTCACTGTATGGTGGGGTTTAAACATAACCACAATTTCATCATGTCGAGGTCATCTCATCTATTTTGTCAACACAGATTTCTATAGATGAGATTATCACTCAAATTATTGAGCTCATTTGCTTTCTCTCTATTATGAGATGAACGAAGGAGCTGAATATATAGCTTCATTTCTGTCCGGAATATGTGGACTGGGCCATGCCCACAAATATACCACTGTCATGCCCTGATATAGACATGAATCTGTTCATAGGTATTTTCGGCTTCCTGATTTCATGGTCAGTAGACAATTCATTCATAACTTGTGCATGTTTTGTGCTCAGCCATCATGGAGTCGTCAAGGCCCGGCTGGCCATTTTCTCTTCATATTCTTTGTTTTACCAAGGCTACCCGGGGGATCTTTGGTCCATCATGTGGGTTCCAAAGAGACCGGGTATAACCTTCTTCTTCATTGCCACCTTGAGGAGCCTATGGTGCTTCACATTGGGGGCTATATATGAGTCGATATAGGCTGGATATATGGCACTTGTTATGGAGAGCTGGTTATAAGGTAGGGATGTATAGACATGTGGAGAAGGTTAAGGCCTTCATCTTCATTTACGGACACCAACAACGGCAGGTGAAGCATCGAGCTCCTCATCGTCTCTACATAATTAGAGGACCGTAGGTAGAATATTGAGTTCATTATCTCCTCCTTCCATTCACGGTACGAGCGGGTGCATAGGAGGCTGTTCTCCTTCATTCTGCGAGTACCGGCGGGAGATAAAAGATTGTCCGGTCTACCTTGATCGGGTTACGGCATGTGGTGTAAGGACAATAAGTATGTATATAGGGAATGGGCTTCTTCGGCATGATTCGGCGGCATACGGGATGACATTTCCTCCTCCTTCCGTCGACGTAGACGAGCGGATGGGGCGGTCGCGGGAAGAGAAGGAGTGATGGGCGTGGCGGAAGATAACATGATAATCTCCAACCCGGGCTTCTCCTCGTAACATCCGAGAGAAGAGAGATGGGCCCCGGCGGGAGAATCACCCATGGTCTCCCCTCCTCCCTTCTGCCCCCCTTTCTTAACCGCGGGATAGCCCCTTTTATAGCAGGTCTTTGGGCGGGTGATCCCCCGGTACGTGCGGCAGCTCGTGCAACGGCGCAGTGGGGCCATGTTCTCTTGATCGTGGGGGATCTTTGTATGGCCACGTCTTTGCTGGCCGTGGGTAGTGGGGAAGGTGGAGACGTGGGCATCATGGAAGGAGGTGGCTGACATTTATATTTTTTAACTTATTCTCCTTCTTCTTGGCATCCGATGACAGCCCTTGACTTGGTCCATGTGGTACATGGGAGATACGATACGTAGGTCTCTTTCTTGACTTTAATATCTCATCATTTTCCATACATCGAAAAGCTCGTATTAATCTTCACTTAATCGAGAATCCATTGTCATTAAAGATCCGATAAGAAGTGATCCAATACTTAATAAATATGCATCCGACCCTTGGATTGGTGTTATCTCCATCATCATCTTGATAGCCGATGCGATGGCTTATATTCGTTATTTCATTTTATATGATTTTCAAATCATATAAATATCCAAATAAACATGATATGAGACACAATTAGCTTCGATCAGACTTGATTTCATATATCTTTCCAATATATTATCTCGAGCTCATCAATTGTATCATGATCATAATGGAAACAACATAATCTATCCCAAATAATCTCAATCAATGAATTTTGTACTTATTCTCCATTTTATATGTGGAGAGATGTACAAAAATATTCTTTTTGGCTCGAGAATTTTCTGATCAATATATACGATACTGTCTTCAATCCTGGCTCATCTGAATCATTTTTTGATCACTTGGACTATTTTGCCCACATTTGGTGGGTTGGCGAGAAGCCTTGAAATTTTGAATTTCCTTCCATAACTTTCGAATATGGGTCGGATTTCGATGCGAATCGGTTTTCCGCGTGTACTAACTTTCTGCATCATATGAACCCATGAAGTTTGTTAATGGGCCGGAGTCCGGGTCTTCCGAACCGAATGTGGCCGAGAAGGGGCATTTTGGTCATTTGGACCCGTCTCGGAGTGTTTTGGCCCATGCTTGCCGATATCCAATCGGATTTCCAATCGACTTCAACGTTGCTCGATATGGAGTAGGCGGACCAATGATGTGTCCGTGTGTTATCGGATCTGTCTCCGAAGTGTCCAAACCTACCAATGGCGAAAGAGGCCATTTTACCGTTTGAGGTCCGTCCGACATCGGATTCAGACAATCGAGGTATCATTGCGAAGCCCTCGACAAATATGGTCTCGTGGACCCACTTGTTTTGTCTTTCGGACTGATATGCCCATGATAAGGCCATCAGAAAATTGACTTTCGGTGTTTTTTGCATAACTTCACGAATATGCATTGGATTTCCGATACGATTACGGCATTGCTCGACATTGAGCTAGGCGGACGATGGCGGTGCACGATCGTCACTAAGTGACATTTGATTGCCCGGGCCGAATAGGGGCAAAATGGTCATTATGCCACCCCGAGTTTTGGCATTCAAGGCATTATTACGAAGGCCTTGACTAGCACGGTATTGTGGACCTACTTATTTTGTTCTTTGGGTCCATTAGGCCTACCAGACGGTAGGAAGTCATTTTCAACATGTATTGCTCGTAACTTATCAAATACAGTCGGATTTCCAATCTGACTTCGGCACTACTCAAGTTTGAGCTGGGCAGACCAGGTAATGGTGTCTGATCATTATCGGCCAGTTATCGGGTCGATCATGCCCAATAAGACTTATCAGGTCCGTTCGGCTCGTTGATCCCAAATGTGGTACAATGTGGGTCATCTCTATCTGTTCATTTTTTCCTTACCCTTTTGCCCAAAACTTGACATATTTAGGTGCTTATGAATTTTTTTGGTGCCAACATACCCATTATCCCAATAGCGAGGGAGGCATCTACTGAGCTTGCTGCACAAGGGGCTGATTTGCCAAAAGGACCATCTTCTTTTGATGACCAGCCAGATACCACTTTGATCGGTGTGCGGTCTCCTTCACCTATGGCTTCGTTCCCTGATGATGAAACTTGCTTGGATCCTGACCCCATCGTGATGCGCTCTCCCTCTCCCATGGCGGGTGAGGCGATAGCAGATGTGTCCACTCCGTGCTTAGATGAGCTTGTGCAGATGTTGATGCAACACCAGGTGAGCCCTATGTCCCTTGCATTTTATCAACATACTTATGCTCCTAACTTCATTTGCCATGTTCTGACTAGCAATCTATCTTTCTCTCTCTTTTTTTTTGAATGACGCAGATGGTGGGGTTGTTCCCTCAACTTTAGCAACTGCCGACCTTTGTGAGGACACCATTGTCGGGGATATCAACCTTGAGTCAGTCGTCCTTCCTCTGCCCCTCACTGCTCATGGTATGTCATTTAAAATTTGATTTCCATGTCTTAAAAATCTGGTTGTTGTTTTATTTGGGCTTGCTGCCCTTACTCCCATTTTCTTTTTGCAGTCACGACGACCACTCCATCAGACGACCAGCAGGCTGCCCCATCTGAAGTTCGGCCAGTGTTGGGCATTTCTTGGCCTGCCACCCTGTCTACTAGCGTTTGATTTGCCGAACGCATGGGCAAGGGGATGATCGGAGCTTTGGAGGAGTTGTTGGACCCGCTGCCACCGGAGGCGGAACTACGGGCTGATCTGGAGCAGATGACTTCCTCGTACCATTTCCTCGGTTGTGCCATGGAACCCTGGATATCTGCCGTCGAGGCATCATGGAGCCAGTTTTGTGACAGGCAGATGGAGGCACGATCAGCGCTTAGATGGAACACTGTTCTTCTCCCACTTGCTGAGGAGAAGTTATCTCAGGCGCGAGGCATTATTGAGGCTATCTCATGCGTTGATGCTCGGCTGGGGAAACTCCAGGAGGACCAGACTCAGGCTACTATGGCCACTGACCAGCTTGTAGCTGAAATCGCCTCTTTGGAGAGTCGGCTGGTGGCGTTCCGAGCCAGGTGTATACAAATTGAGGACGACTTGGCGTCGACAGGCAGAGAGCGAGATTTGCTTGTTGCTGCTCACTCTTGCCTGCTACAGGAGATACATGAGTTAGAGTTGGCCCATCCAGCTTGTTGTGACAAGTTGAGCTTGTAGTCTCTCCTTTTCCTTTACATTCAGAGTTGTTTGGTCATGTAGACTTTTCCTTTCTTGGTATTCCATTAGCTCCCGAGGCTTGTTCGGGCATTTTGAAAAACAATTATGCAATGAAACACCTTCTCTCTTTTTTTGCAAATCATTTCATTTGTATATATGCTGGTTTCACAACAAGAGTTCTCTTTCCTCATCATTTGCAACTTGCCAAAAGTATGTTTTGTTCTTTGCTTTGACTCCTGTCTGGCTACCAGGGTTTTCTCTGGATCAAGAAGGGCTTGGGCCCCTTTAACTGTCCCTTTACTTGCTTGTTCGATCAGTGACCTCCTTGTTGTAATGCTTTGCCATAACTATGTTTCTTCCTGTACAAGTGAATACACATGTTATTTGGATTCTGACCCTTGAGGAGTTAAGGTCCTCTCAGGGCATGAAGTTTGGGCGGTGAGGAATTAAGGCTTCCCCTGGGCCATGGGTTTTGATGGCTTTATGCCGGTGGGACCCGTAGACTTGTGAGTATGTAAAGATCGTACTCGGTCCTTAGGATGCCCTTAAGTGTAGGGTTGCTTCTCCTGGGTATGAATTTCGGGTGGCATGATGCCGTTTAGCCCATAGACTTATGAATGTGAGAAGATTGCATTCGGTCCGCGGGGCATGACATACAAACTCATGGGGCATTTGGGTATGAAATGATCATGCCCAGCTCCTAGGGTTTAAGTTTGGGGGTGACTTGATGTCAAGGTGGCTCAATGCCGAAAGGCAATGAAGTTGGCTTAATGCCGAATAACCCGTAGGACATATGAGTGCGAAAAAGAGTCACAACTCGGCCTATTGGGTAAAAATGTGGCGGCTTGATGCCAATGATTTATAATTTGTGATGGCTTGATGCCAAAAAGGAGTTGTGGTGGCTTGATGCCAAAGGAGTGTTATGGCTTGATGCCAGGAACATTTTATGGCTTGATGCCATAATAACCCGTGGGACATATGAGTACGGGGAAACCACACTCGACCTTTTGGGTATAATTATGGTGGTGGCTTGATGCCAAGAAAGGACCCGTAGGATATATGAGCACAAAGAAGTCATGCTCGGCCTATTAGGTATAATTATGGTGGCTTAGTGCCGGTATAACCCATAGGGCATTTGAGTATGGGGAAAAGTCATACTCAACCCTTTTTGGGTATAAACTTGAGAGTGGCTTGATGCCGGTGAATCCTGATTTGTGAAGACTTAATGTCAAAGAGGATTGTGATGGCTTGATGCCGATTAGTTATGGTGGCTTGATGCCGAGAAAGCATTATGGCTTGATGCCAATAAAATGTAGTGGCTTGATGCTGGTGAATCATGATTTGTTGAAGACTTAGTGTCAAAAAGGATTGTGATGGCTTGATGCCGATTAGTTATGGTGGCTTGATGCCGAAAAGGTGTTATGGCTTAATGCCAATAAATTGTAGTGGCTTAATGCCGGGAAAGTATGGTGGCTTGATGTCAAGCAAATATGGATAGGGCATATGAGTATGAGACGACCATGCTCAGCCCATGAGTATGAATTTGGGACAAATCTAAGCTTGAAGGCTCAAGATTTGAGGATTGCCGGTGGGACTTAGGGTATATGGACCAAAAGCCACACTGGTGTTGGGTTGAAAGAACCATGTAGACCGAAAGGGTCATATGGTATAAGATTTGGCTTTGATAACCACATAGACTAGGAGAGTCATGGTGGTACATGGTGGAGAAGACCTTTCTGGCCGGAATGGCCGTTTAGTCATAGAACTTTATTTTTTTGACAAGGTGTTATCCCTTCTCCCTCTGAGATGGCGTGCGAGACTTCCCGAAAATTTTATAAGCGAGAGGTGATCTTCCTCGTTGCCTCAGGTATGGTTTCCCCAGCATATTTCTACTACAAGGTAGATGAGCTTATGGGAGCCGTTTCGTCATTGGCAACTCGGACCTCCTCCCTAATAAAATTAGGGGAAAACTCACCCATCCAACCCATTGGGTTAGGGGAGTCAGCCCTGTTTGTTGTTTGTTGTTTTTTTTTAAACTAGCTTGACTGCCTCTTTCGAGGTTTTCACCCAAACCAGTCCCCCATTGGATTTTGCCTATGCGCCCATTACAAGGTTTTCACATAGCGGGGTAACCCATTTTTGCTTAAAGTGCCCTATTCGGGTTTTCACCTTAACCGGGTTTTTTTTCTTGACACTTTTGCCCTTAACCGATCGATGAGATTGGCTAAGTCTGTCGGGCATCTTTATTTTTAGCCCATTTTTTCAACATTACTCTTCATTCTCCATCGGGTTCTTGTGGAACTCGTGCTCTGGAGCGTAGTATTTTTTGATGTGCTTGCCGTTGAGTGGTGGGAATAAAATATCCCCTTTGCAATCCACCACGGTGTAGGCACCTCCCTCGAACACCTTGTCGATGATGTAGGGGCCGAGCCAATTTGGAAGGAATTTATTTTTAGGACGACCTGCCATGGCATCTTTCTGTTTGACCATGACAATGTCCCCTTTCTGGAATGACCTCTCTCTCACCAACTTGTCGTAGGCTCGAGACATTCTGGCTTGATATACTTTGAGGTGTTCATAGGCTTTCAGCCTTTCCCCTTCCAATTTATCTAACTCCATGAACCGCCTTTGCATTTCATCAGGCTCATCAGAAGGTAGACCATGGTGGATTGCTACCCGATAAGAAGCCAGCTTCACCTCCACAGGTATGACTGCCTCACTCCCATATACCAATGAAAATGGTGAGCAACCCATGGGTGTTTTGTATATGGTGCGGTAGGCCCAAAGTGCTTCCTGCATCTTTTCGTCCCAGCTCTGCGACAAAAGAGGTGGTCGACGGTAGGATTTGTCGGCAACAACAACTGCCCCAATAGTGGCTACGTGTGCAAAACTATTATCATGGAATCAAACTTATTAATTTAAGGCATGTCATCTCGTAAGTTTAATTCCATGATACGTTAAATTAGTTTAGATGGATCGTGTACTTAGGGTCGTTAACTCAAGTTTTTAAGTTTGCACATATTATCATGTGTATATGATCAAGTTAATAGCTTTGGTTAATTGACTTGATTTAATTTCTTGCTTCTTTCTTCGAAAACTGCCTTTCAGAGACCCTTTGATTGTTGTGTTCCTTAGGAGCTTTATTCTCCTTAGGAGATGTCTTCCTATGCTTATTTTGGTCTTTTTGGGCTTCTCAAATTGTTCCTTGAGAGCTTCTTTCTTCCCCTTTGAATGCCTTTTGGAGGCTTCTTCTCTTTTTTCTTTTTCTTAGCTAGATTTAGCTGATACTTTTCCTAGGGACTTCTTTGTTTTATTTTTTTTCTCTTTTTTAGTGGCATGTCTTTACCGACCCTCCTTGAGAGCTTCTTCCCCTTGGAGATGGCTTTTTGGGCCTCTTCTTGGGCTTACTAAATCTTCTGTTTTTTTTCCCTTTTTCTTCCTCTTGGGCTCCTTAGGGGCTTCTTCTTCCTTGAGAGATGACCTCTTGGAGGCTCTCTCTCTCGGATTCTTCTTGTTTAGTAGATGGCCTCTTGGAGGCTCTTTTTTTCCATGGTAGGAGGCTTTGGGAGCTTCCCTGCCTTTTGACATTAAAGTTTCTCCACCCTCTTTACACTTGAAGTGGAGGTTTTGGGGTCTTTTTACAAGATGAAGGGCGGAAAATTTAGTCCACAAAAAAGTCCCACTGCTTACTTGATTTTTGACGGGTGCGAGGACATTTTGGTCCACAACAGTGACCCACCAACTCCTTATTTTTAGAAATTTTGGTTTCAAAAAAATCCCATAGATTCCTTTATTTTAGGGGATAAGATGGCATTTTTCATAAAACTCATTAAACCCATTTAGTGAATCTTAATTACCACCTCTTTCTTCCCTCTTTTTTTACCACAGTTTGACCAGTGTTGAATGCAGAGCAATAACCAAATCCAGTGGTTTCACAAGTGCAGGATGCTCTGTACTACTACCCAGCATTTTCAGCATATGCAGGGACTCCATTTTTAACCTCCAGGTCGTCGAGCCATTTTGTACACAAGGTGTGAAGGCCGTGATCAGCCTGGCCAATGAAGAATCCAACAGCCACGACTGGAGAGGCTGTGGCTGTGGCCAGCCACTTCCTGCACAGCTTAGGCCAATTCCCCTTCCCTTTTATTCTTATTGCTCTCATTGTGAAAGAGAAAGTGGGTGTGGAAGGTCATCTCCGTATCCAGCGAGTCCATCTGCCCTCTGTCTCTTCCACAGCGAATAACCCACAAAGTGAACACAGGGACTCCCAGCCATGGGAAGTTCTCTCCTCTCCACCTCTTTATGAGAGGTGCCATCAACTTTACTGGCTAATTCCATATTTTGTGGGGGTGCAGGCTGAAGACAACACAACAGCCACCTCCTTATCCCATTGGGTGCAAGAGGAACTGGCCAACATATTTTGGTGGTGAGAGTAGATTAACCTTCCAGCAGTCAGCAGTCATCAGCCACAGTCCCTGCTTCTTCCCCATCGAGATGTTGCCCCCTTCTAGTTTGGGTGTGCGGGCAACAATTCAGGGAGGTATAATCCCCTTCATGCTCACACAAGAACACAATAGTGAGGATCATTTTCCTTTGCTTTTTCTTTTGCAGGGCTTAAGAGCACCGCAACCGGGTACCCGCACATGGGAGAGAGGGCTAACTGTAGCCTTGCTTGATCCTCCATCTCCAGCCAACGGAGGCTCAGAGCAGTGCCTTTGTGACCTGGCCTTCTCTTCTCTTCCAACCGGGCTGTGGCTGGCCTTCAAAGACACTGCAGGAGACTCATGGAGACCTCTACTGATGTGTATGGAAGTTTAAGTAGCTTCCCCCACAAGCAACATGGTGGCAGCACCTCTCATTGGCACCTAACCTTCACAGAGCCCTGCACTGTGGCCCTACAGCACCCCAAAAAAGACTATCCAGAGACACTGAAGCTTTGGTTATCTCCTTCTGCTCCATACACTGGTACTGCAGCGGTCTTTCTCCTGGATTGATTGCAGTTCAGCCTGCTGGTTTCTATATATTTTCATCAACAGACTCAAACTTTGCCCTTGTAATTGGCGGAAGCTGTAGCAGCAGGGTGGAATGCCATGTCTCTTTTGTTCCTGGGATGACATAATCGGCTGAACTTGGTCATGTTAACCCAAGAATTTGACTGAATGGGCTAAGTGGACCAAGACCAGCTAATTAGGCTGGACAAACCAGTAAAGTATCTTCAGATGAATTAAATATCTGGACTTAATGAGTTGATAATGGGTCCTTAACAAGCAAACATGAAAACTTGCATCCGGATTGATCGATAATTTAAAATGGACTGGGCTAACATGACCGAGTTTCTTGGCCAAACCGACAGCCAACGGTGGTGTTCCCCTTTGGAAGGTTAAGAGCACGAAAGCCCAAATGGAGTCAGAATTGCCAATGGGCTTGGTAATTTCTGACATAAAGTAGGCAATATATAAGCCTTTTGACATCCAGATGCATTTAACCAAACTTCCTTGACTGATCATGATAAAAACATTTAGGTATTAACACCCTTTGACCAAGATGAAGTAATGTCATTTTCAATATTATACACATAAGAAGCAAGACACTGACCATAGTGGAGACTCTCTTGCCATGTCACATGAACATGACTTTTAGAATGTGGAAGTCAAATCAGATTCTTCCATTTAGTTTACATTAAACACCATGATAGATGGTCCTCAACAACAACAATCAGGCATGTAGAAACATACCTTCTTTTCACAATCCAAATTTTGTTTTCAGCATCTGCTATGGCAATAGAATAAACTGCAAAAGATTTTGAGCTGATCTTTTCAAAATATGCTCCAATCACCTGCATGACAATGACATAGTAAGAACTAGAGTTGCAGTACTTCAAGCCATAGACAATTCAAATTGTTTCGATCTATTTTCCAATTGTTTAATTTACCTTGTCACTTTTTGAAGTTTCAATCTTTCAACTGGAGGAAACATGCAAAGGCATCCATATAAAATAGAATATAAAACTTACAAACGATGAAAGAATGGCATGAAATGGAGAAAGAAACCAAGCAAATGTTTGTACATCTCTTGCTTACTCTTTCTCCAGATTTTCAAGTCCATCCATGGTTTGCTGAATCAATGGTGGCAGCGCCATGTCTTCCCTGCCCAAGGATCCAATGACTTAGTCACTGCATCCGCCATATTGGGTCCAGGGGATCCGATATGACATATCCACCCATATCGAATTAGATACCCTAGATCCAGTGACTTAGGGTGAGAAAGATGTTGCGGCACCGCTGCAGCACCGATTCCAGCATCGGTTTGGCCCCAAAAGAGTCAGATCAGACCAGAATCCCATGGGAAACTACTGCTAGAGAATTTTTACTTTTTTTTGGATTTTTAAAGAACTGATATATACAGACCAATTCCGGATTGGTTTTTCTCACATCGAATTGGTCAATTCCGCTGATCCGGACTGAAATCAACACTAGATGATCCAGTCTCCAATTCTGATTCCACTTTCCTTGGGTCTATCTTATCCGCGATTGTTGATCTAAACATGCTTCAGAATCAATCTAGTATTTCAAGCCTTCAAGGTGACAGAATGCAGGAATTTAGGCATTAAAAGGGATAATTATTTTGGCCTCAATAAGACACAATGATCCGTTTGGATGACTCCTATATATACTGCTGCATGGAGATACAACTTGAAAGCAGTATAAACAAAGCCCTGGCAAACCACATCGTTTGAAGCATCACAATGGAAGAAGCCAGGGGAACTGGTGTATTACAGCGAAAAGATGTCATCCCAAAATATGCATTTCAGTTGAAAATTAAGCAGCTTAAGACGGTAATAGTTGATGGAAAATGGGTGTGCTAATACAACGTTAAGACCACAGATTCAGCCAGTGCAATTTAACACTTGTTCCCTAAAAAAAAGTCATGCAGAGTGATGTTCCAAGTCTCTTTCATCCATTTATCTCCTATTTAGTCTGCACATTCTGTTTTAACTACTTATGAAGTCTATGGCAGTTGATAGCATATGTTGCACAATAGGCTGATCCGGATCTAGATCAAATCGGCTCCTGCCAATCCGGCATTGGCCTAGAGGACCAATCCGGGAATAATTCCTGGAGGAATAAACCTGGATCGGCTGGCTGGAACCTGAAACGACCGATTACAATGATCGGATCAGAATCAGCCGGTCCAGCCTATTCCGTCCAATTCCAGAAACTTCACAATCAGGCCCGATTCCTATCTGACCAATTCCCCCTCCCAATCTGGACTTCAATCCCCCCCCCCCCACACACACACACACACCAATTCCATCAGCCCTCCCGCATTGTCCCCTCCCCCCCCAACCACTGCACCCCTCCCCCCCCCCAACCACTGCACCCCTCCCCGGCAATCCCCCCTCTCATCCACCCTCCCCTGGTCCCCCACTCACCCCGCAGGCCTCCTGATCCCCTTCACCCCCCTCCCCTCCCCCTCCCCCACCCTTGCACCCTCCCCCTGCCCCCCTCCCCCCACCAGCCCTCCCCTACAGGTTATGGTTGCAGTGGTGCACCTTGCACCCCCTGACCCCTCCCTTTCTGGACCCGAGGGGTGACTGGGCTCCTCAGTCCCCCCCTGGAGTCTACGTGCACCGAGTCACCCACACCCCCTTGGGCCCCCCTTGCATAGTCAACCCTCAGGGTGACTTTCTTAGTCAATCTCTCCCACTTTGGGTTTGGATGCACCCCCTTGTGCAGAATTCCTAAGTCTCTCTCCTTAAAACTTTTAATATTTTACTTTATACATTCGTACAACATTTTCATGTGTTGTATCTGCAGAAAAAATGTCGATCAAAGAGCATGATACCCGTGCATTTCGTGATATTGGATGGTAGTATGGATTTTTATTAGATGTACATAAAAAGAGAGACAAATGTAAATGGTATGGAAAAAATGAATGGTGGTGTTTTTCGGGAGTAGCGGAAATGTGACGAAACAAGACACTACCGGCAGAGTAGCGAGAAGAAATAAAGACTTATTTAACTATGAGAGTATCACAGAGAAAAATATGCATAAAGCAAAAAGCCGAGTTGCATGACGAGTTGCACGAACAAAGAGACCCAAATTTGATGTTTAAAAATAGTAAAACAAGCAAATAAAATGCTACAGTGATGATGAAGAGGAGGCACAAGTGAATAGAGCAATGCAGGCAATTAAGGTATTAGCCCGTAAAAATGAAGAAAGAAGAAGAGAAGTAAAAGAATAGGGCTACTAGACATTCAGATATGGGAGAAGACATTTGCCCTACACCTCACTCAAGTGGAGATAATGAGTTTCGTCGGTCACAGTCAGTTTGACCAACAAGCACATCTATATATAGGCAGCAGAATATAATCAAATAACTATAAAGTAAGCCTATAAAAAAGTTAAGACAACAAAAGGGGTCATACAGAAGACAATCAAACATATTTGTAAATAGTTTTTACATACAGTATATCCAACCTTAGCTTTTTTCATATTTATATTGGAAGATTTAAAAAAAACATTTACATTTCTGTAGTTTTTTACCTTGATGTAAATGTGTCTTTGTTCATGCAACCACTAATCAATATTTTCATACTATGATAGATGCTATTGGTAAGGTTAGACCGAGATTAAAAGTTCCAACATCTATATATATATATATATGAGGATGGGTTGAAAGTAAAGGCAGATGAATTGTCAACATAGATATATTCAAAATGGTTTAAAAGAAAAGCAGTTGCATTGTCATGTGCTACAGATGGACAGAAATCACTAGGGGATCTATGATAAACTTTCTTATTTATTATTCTGAGAGTAGGACATTTTTGAAGAGTATCGATATATCTGGCCAAATCAAAAATACAGATTATCCGTTCACTCTTATAAACAATGTTGTAGAGTGTTGAAAGCTCATTTTTCCTCTCTCTTTTTAAAAGAAAAAGAAGAAATTTTCGTTAGGATTAGAAATCCTTTTTAAAATTCTTTTCCTTCTTTTGAACTATCATTCACTACTATGAAAATATGTAGTATTCATAGGAGTATTAGCTAATTCAGTGTGTTATTATTTTATAGGAACACCGATGGTTCCACAGATTTGCTAAGTGTAGATATGGGTATCACCCAACACTTAGATGATCCGAACCATGAATTTGATTTATGAGGTTTTCTGAGTTCTTTGAAAATAAAATTTGACCTCTCTACCGGACTTGCAATATTCCGATGTTAATTACATCGAGCGAACACTCGAACACCCTTGATTAATCGTCAAGGCAACATATCGAACAAAAGTCATTCATCCACATAAACACAAAGCTGGAAGACATATCCCCATGGTCTTATGAGATGAAATTCGGTTGAACTTAATCAAACTTTCAGTTTGGGTTCATTAATCTTCTTCTTTCTTTATTTTTTGGTTTAAGATTTGATTTGATTTGTTTGTCTTTGGTCATTTGTTGATTTAGACAATTTTGAGTTGATCTCCTTTTCTTTTATTTGTTTGTAAGAATTAATTTTCATTTTTTTGTGTGTTTGCTAGTATTTTTGTTTGATTTAAGTGAATTTATTATTATTATTAAGATTTATTCTTAATAATATTGACCACTTTGATTTTTCATGGTTGATTTTTATCCAACATAACTTGTTTTGTAGTCATTGGTTGACATTTTTTATGCATTATTTAATGGCATAATTTTGGTTGGATTATGCTAACATTTTATTAACATTTTGATCATTTATTTGATTTAGATTTTGTTATGCATACTTATTTATTTAAGTAGCATTTTCCATTTTGGTTGATTTAATTTTTAATGGTCAAGTTGGATTCAAACTTAACATGTTTTGTAATCATTTGTGGTCATTTTTTACGTATGATTTTATGACAGATGTAATTTGATTATGATGGCATTTTTTTAATAAATAAGTCATTATTTGATTTTTAGTTAATCAAATTTGATTATTTGATTAAGTTTTAGAAATTATTTAAATAACTTATTTAGTTTAATCCATCTTTTCGAGTCCAAGGGGATTTGATGTCATTTTTTGAAATAACATAGCACATCAATCGAACTTGAATTTTATTTCATGTCGATTTGAGTACATAGAAGTACAACAAATGAAGGGGCATTCAAGCATTTCTCCTCAATACATGTCAAAGTTTATTCGGTTTAGCCAGCATTACGGCTTTATCGATCTGGATTTCTTCTTTTTGAATTCTCATTTGGTTTGACCGGCATTTCAGCTTTACCGATCTAAGTTTTCATTTAGAATTCCCATTCGATTTAACCGGCATTTCGGCTTTATCGATTTGGGTTTTCATTTAGAATTTATGTTCGGTTTGACCGTCATTTCGACTTTACCGAGTTGGGTTTACTATTTGAATTCCCGTTCGGTTTGACCGGCATTTTGACTTTACTGATTTGGGTTTTCATTTAGAATTCTCGTTCGGTTTGACCGACATTTCGACTTTACCGATTTGGATTTTCTATTTGAATTCTCATTCGGTTTGACCAGCATTTCGACTTTACCGATTTGGGTTTTCTATTTGAATTTCTGTTCGATTTGACCAGTATTTCGGCTCTACCGATTTGGATTTTCATTAAGAATTTTCATTCGGTTTGACCGGTATTTTGACTTTACCGATTTGGGTTTTCTATTTCTATTCAAAATAGCAAGCTATTTTGGGCCCTTTTTAATGGAGAGGTAACGCAAAACATTTAATTTTGGCAACATTTTGACTAGACCGAAGTTGTGTTGGTTTTTTCTATCCAAAATAGTTCACTATTTTAGGCCCCTTGTTATGGAAAGGTAACGCAAAACCAAGGTTTCTTACCTTCTTTCTGACAAGATGTGAGAACTCTAAGCTTCTCTCTCTTCTTAACTCTCTTTCTCACAATGGCCAACTCCTGTACGTACAGCACGTCAAGCCCTTTTATAGAGGATTTCAGGTGCATTTTTGTCTCAAAAACTCGCCCCACTAAGTACATTTTCGTGGGAGTGGGGGTGACTGGAATGGGGTGGAGTTACCTCCTCTTTCCCCCCTTTTTCTGACTTATTGGGAACTATTTGACCAGGGTCAAACCGGGGGGGAGTAAGTTCACCCCCCCAGTGGCAGGCCTGGTCTTTGACCGGGTCTCTGCCCGCCGTAGCCCACGCGCGGGCGCGTATGGGCCACGACCGCCTGCTCAGATAGTCGATTTTTTTTTATTGACCGGGTTTTGACCCAGCTACCCGAACCATCGCCCTTCTCTCTCCCCGACCCTCTATCTCTCGGCAATCAAGAAGCGCTCGCAAGGGCTCTTGCGACATTTTCAGCGGACTCTAGCGGTGGCTCAAGTAGACTCCAACAACGACGACGATGCCATCGATGCAAGACGATGGCGGTGGCGGGAGGAGCTCCCCCCTTTTGGCTCTCTCTCTCCCCGACGGCACAACACGGCACCTGCGAGGGTTCCTTCATGGTGCTCCTTCTGACGACGATGGCGGCGGCAACTGTGACCAGTGAAGGTGGCGGCGACAATACCTCTAGCTACTCCTCCCCTTCTTTCTCTTCTCCAGTGCACAGGGTGGTGCTTACGTCCCATGCTTCTTGCCAATGACCGTAGCGGTGGTGACAGTGGCTTCTCTCACTCCCGATGGGCTCGACGGATGCGTAGGAGGGTGACAATAACTACATTGGTGGCCTCAAGCCCTACTTCCGACATTGATAGCGGCGTATGAAGGTGGTGATAGGGAGCATTTGCTCCTCCTTCGGCTTCTCTCCCCTTGCTCTGAATCTTCTTCTTCTTATTTTCTTTTAAAGGGGTCAAACTTTTTCGATTTCACAAATTTGCATAGTGTTAGGCAATAAAAATAATGCATAAAAAATGTTAACATAATCCAACCAAAATTATGTCATTAAATAATGCATAAAAAATGTCAACCAATGACTACAAAAACAAGTTATGTTGGATTAAAATCAACCATGAAAAATCAAAGTGGTCAATATTATTAAGAACAAATCTTAATAATAAAAAGAAATTCACTTAAATCAAACAGAAATGCTAACAAACACAACAAAAAAATGAAAATTAATTCATACAAACAAATAAAAGAAAAGGAGATCAACTCAAAATTGTCTAAATCAACAAATGACCAAAGACATAAACAAATCAAATCAAATCTTAAACCAAAAAAGAAAGAAAGTAGAAGATCAATGAACCCAAATTGAAAAGTTTGATTAAGTTCAACTAAATTCCATCTCATAAGACCATGGGGATATGTCTTCCAGCTTTGTGTTTATGTGGATGAATGACTTCCGATCGATATGTTGTTGTGACGGTTAATCAAGAGTGTTCGAGTGTTCACTCAATGTAATTAACACCAGAATATCACAAGTCCGGTGGAGAGAGGTCAAATTTTATTTTTAAAGAACTCAAAAAACCTCATAAATCAAATTCATAGTTCGGATCATCTAAGTGGTGAGTGATACCCATATCGATACTTAACAAATTTGTGGAACCATCGGTGTTCCTATAAAATAATACCACACCGAATTAGCTAATACTCCTATGAATACTACGTATTTTCATAGTAGTCAATGCTAGTTCTAAAGAAGGAAAAGAATTTCAAAAAGAAATTCTAATCCTAACGAAAATTTCTTCTTTTCTTTTAAAAAGAGAGAGGAAAAAAACAAGGTCTCAGCATAGAGAAAATAAGTGAGGAGAATATTGTTTACATTGTAACTAACAATGAGGTTTCATATAAAGCTACATGAAAGAAGGTGATAAATGCCAGAAGACATAATATGAGTTCCTTGTATAGCACATTCCATCAATTTGATGTTGAAAGATATCAGGAAAAAATCATCTAGGAGCACGTTAATCATCCTAGATTGCTCAACATCAAGAAAGAATATACAAATGGTTGTAATCTAGTGCAACCTAATCCAACTAGCTTTTTCACGTATTGCATTGTACTGGAGAGTTTCCAACCTAATCTATGCAAACTGGAGAGTTTGCATAGATTCATTCATGCTCAGAAATACACCATGTACATAGCTAACCTACAAAGAATGAACCAATTTGAGATTCTAGCTAAAATAAAGCAATCATATTGAAGATAATCGGTGGTGGGAGAGAATTAAGTACTACTTATCTGTGATAAAACCTCTCGTCCAAGTGTTGAGATTGGTATATTCTAATGATAAAAATCAAATGGGGTACTTGTACGATACAATGGACATGAAAATCAAATAGAAACAACTAAAGAGTTATTAGAAATGATAAAAGATTATAGACAAAAGATGAGACAATACACTTCATCACAATGTTCATCCAACAAGCATTTGTCTATGTTCATATTTTAATTAAGTCATTATAATGTGTTAATTGTTCAATAACATTATGGCAGGATAGTTCTTAAACCTAAAGATGCAATACGACGAACAAGTATGCAGTGATGGGTTGTGTTGTACGCTGTCAGTAATACAATGTCTAGTTAGGACTCGACAAGATAGAACAAAAGCGAAACTTGAAGTAAAAAATAGTAGAAATACATCTAATTAAGTTTCCAAGGCCTATTTGTTATCGACTTATTTCTATTTCATATGACATTTAAAATGTAATCATATAAGATGAGAGTTGGTGTATGGAGATCTAGATATCAGATAATCGTATAACAAGGTTTCTATTGGTATATGTATATTACATTAGTTATATGTTAATTATTTAAATGATAAGAATAAATACTTATGATCATAGTCTTTTTCCGACTTTGTGATGGATACAGGTCAGTAATAAAAGTGAATAAAGTTCACTTGCCGCTATTACAATTTGCATATTGAGCTAGAGTATGAGTTCTTCCTAATGTGAGAGAAATTGAAGTATCTTCAGTCTTATACACAGAAGGAATATGTTGACGATTGACAAAGTAGAAAAACTTGTCTTATGTCACTACAGCATGTAGTTGAGAATCAAGAATATCAAGGAATAGCAAAGAATATTTAAAGAAATGTTCGTAAGACTTGTACATGATATATAAACAACGAGATGAAGTAGAAAGTCAAGATTTGTTGCAAAATGATGTTGACTTAGAATATATTTTCCAAGGAAAACATCCACATGCAACATAGATGCAGGACAAGGATGTTACACCACCTCCAGAGTTCAATCCAAATGATCATGCATGGGTTGAAGGTGAACTTGATTATGTACGGAATGAAGACAAAGAAATGCAAAAACAAGCATACCCTACTAAGAATCTATCTCCAACCATGGCTCCGGCTCCGATTCCGGTTCCAACTTCCTATACAACTTCAACCTCAGCTCTTTCTACTCAGAAAACTTCACAGAAAACAAGCAGATTTAGTGGATTTAAATCTTTGAAAAAGGTCTACCAACTAAGTATTAAAGCTTGTACATAAAAAGATAAAATGACCAAAAATAGGAAACTATTGGTCAGGCGAAGACCTATGAGCCCCACATATAGTACACAATCACCCTTATTAGATGATGATGAAAAAGAAGTTATTCCACCAACTCAACAACAATAGGAGGTTCACGTGGAGGTGGTGGTGAAGAATTTGATACAGATGTATGTACAAGTATAAAAGATTTTGATGATTTTAGCCAATGCCAACATTCAAGTGGCCCAAGTCAACATTGGAATCAAACGGGATTTTTTTATAAGTACATTGCTCAATGTTATCCAAAACCCCCGATGACTTGCAGCCATTGATTGTCAGATTTGAATCAGCATTCGAATTGCTGGGTACCAATTCAATCACGATCAGATCAAAACGGTTGATTCCAACCAATTTTTAAAAAAAAAAATTGATCTGGAATCAGTCAAAATAGGTAATTTTATTATTTTTGTTGTAAAAAATCCATAAAAATCATTAAAAATCCTAAAAATATAGAAAACTCCACAAAAATTGTTAAAAATAAAAATGTAACTTCTAACACACTTCCATATCATGCTAAAAGAGTAGATAAGTAATATACTTTAATGGCAATGATAATTCAATGAAACAAAGATAACATGATATAAATGTAGTTATGAAATATAATAGTATGTTATACCTTTTTTTCGCAAATATTTATTGAGTTGATCATCATTCTCATTCTTCAATTTCTCTTGGATGCTCAACTGAGAGATGTCATGATTTGCCCGTATCTATATGAGAATAATGATTTGGCCATCTGAGTAAAATCATAAAAAGTGACGTGCGCCGAAGATGTGGCTAGAATATATAAGTGGAAGTTCTCAATAGATTATGGATAACTAGTTGTTGCTTACTAATAAAAAAACCCCTGATTCCAATGTTGACTTATACCACTCAAATGTTGCCTTAAGTTTAAATCATCGGCAGTTGTCCCAGTGGTATGTGCATTGCTGGAAAAACCTACTTCTCCTCCTGCATCTCCATCTTCACGTCCAGCTGAATGCCTTACATTTTACTATTGGGTAGGAAGAATGAACTCTTCTTCATCATCATATGAGGAAGGTGGCAAGGTACCGTGTGTTGAATTGACAGGTCCTCGCCGAATTTCTTACTTTTTTTCTTTGATGCTTCCTTGCTTGTGATGAAGAACCCTCGATCCCCTTGCCACATTGATATATCTTGTTCAATTGTGAAAGCCTCCCAATCTACTTGCCATAGTCTTTGTCCTTGTCTTGGTGGGAGTTGGTTACGAGGTTGGGACTACGTCTAGGGCTGGAGTTGGAACTGGGGCTAAAGTTGTGATTAGAGGTGGAGTATCCTCTTGCATCTCTTAATCTTCAAGTTCAACATCATCAAATTCTCCTTCAATCTATAAATGATCCTCATGATTGAACTCTTGTGATGCTCTGCCTACTTTCTCCTCTACCCACGCAACAAGTGGTGTGTGCTCCTCTTAGAGAAGGTAATCCATATCGACATCTTCAACTCTTTGTTCGTATGGTTTACCTGCAAATCTTGTGAATCTCTATTCTGCAATTTTATTTTATGATGTTTAATATTTTTTATCCTCAACCACGTGTTGTAATGATAGAACACAAGTTTCTCCAACTTATCAGATGTTAGTCTATTCATTCTCTTAGTCTGGATTAAGCTAAATGTACACCAGTTCCTCTTGTATTAGAAGACTTGTGCTTTGACTCAAAATCTGAATAGCAATTGCATTAAGTAAATTATATCCCCTACTTGTATTCGCTTGTACCCACCACTCAACCGCAAAATAGAATAATAGAATATGACATTACGCATACAACAATGTGAAATATCATTGTAGCACATATTCTTTCAACATACTAAGAGAAACCATGTCAAATGAATATTTTATATATAGGTTTAAGTAAACACCAACTCTCATCATATACGATTGCATATGTGGCATAACACAAATACTTAGTGTTGGTATGTAAAAAAAATGATTGATGAATAACAATACCTATTGATCATTGTTCACTTCTCCAAGTTGTATGCAAGGATTTAAAAAATATCCTACATCCATGACACATTACATAAGAACAAGCCTATAACATCAAATAAATAATTAATTAAATTAAAGATAAGTAATAAGAATAATTACCTATTATATGCACATCATGGTGTAGTGTCCTATCACATCTGTCATATATGATTCTTCACCACTTCTTATAACATTTATTATACTTCTCAATTATTTTCAACTTTGTTTTGTCCATTGCATCATATAAGTATCCCATATGATTTCTCTCACATAAGTCCATTAATCTCAACACTTGTACAAGTAACTAAAATGATAGACAAACGATATAGAATTCTCTCCCAACAACACTTGTCCGTTACTAGACACTCCATATATGCAAGAATTGTCAACTAATTCATCACGTTGTGCATGTCAGCGATATACTTAATATACTCTTACGATTGTGTGAAACAGACTAGTGTATGTATATGTCGATGTGAACTCTCTAAGGTAATAAAGTGTGTAACAAATCTAGTGAGATCAAACCTAATAAGATCATGCCCCTCAGTATGATCTCACATTATGTAGAGCAACCATGGATGTGAATAGATAAATAATGTGATTAATTGTGCCTAGCTTACAAGTGTAGAAAATGAAGTCTCCTTGTCCATATCCTCTAACATGAGGTGCTTCACATGGAACCTAGAACAAATGCCGTCCCCTCTTCATCAACCTCTTTCATGATGTCTTACATGAGGACTCGTTATATGTAAAAATTTATACAATATTATCCTCCCCAACTTTTTCTACTATAGTATCCATAAACGAAAAGCTATAATTTGTATTCTTCATTTTACTCAAAGCATCAATAAACTTTAAAAATGTTTTGCCTTCTAAACATTAAATAAGAAAATTTATCATTGATCTCTCTATGATGTTTGTCCAATCATCACACATCATTATGCATCCTCTCTTGCTCCAGATTAGCTTAAATCCTTCTATCTAAGCCTTAAATTCATCCACCTCTTCATTTAACCCAGCAGCATAAATATATCAGTTGGTTGGGATTAGTAATCTCAAACCGACTTTCTCAATTGCATCAACCATAGTCTAGAATTATGGACTAGTTGCAGCTAATGTTGGAACACTTACATTAAGTTACATTAAAAATGTTACTGCTAAACTCGAGAAGTTGATATAATAAATATGTCTAAGGTAAAAAATTTAGAAATGTTATCGGCATATAAAAATCACTTGCAGATATGTCTAATTGTTCACTGTGCTGCTGCAGTGTGCCTTCAACCCCTTTGAATGCTTCTTTGATGATTTTTTAAGAGCTACTCTATTTCCTAAACAAATAATCATCTAGTAGTGTGGGTCGTGTAGAAGTAGATCGACAAAATGTCACATCCCTTGTTCTGACACCCTCAGTGGGGGTGGGTCGGGTCGACTGTGATCGATGAAATGTCGGATCCCTAGTTCCAAAGCCCTATGCTCATTTCTTTCGCTCTTTATCTTCTCTATGTGCATGCATGCTAGCATGCAAAGCTTTCCTTAGTTATTCATCTGGTTCCTCACTATTTGTAGATGACCAAGGTTTGGCTCTTCCTTCCCTTTGCCTTTTTAGGTCAACCTCTCATCTCTTCTTGCTAAAAGTTTCTCATAAAACTCTTCTCTTTGTTCAATGCAAACTCTTCTCTGTGATGCTCTTTCTATGAGATAGGCCCTCATACTTTCACTACTCTCCCTAAACACCTTATCACATTTCTTCACATTTCCATCTAACCCACCTATGTGTTACTTCAATCAGAATACTCTCATATTCATTTGTTTGCAACACCAAGTACATTGCACCCTCTTCTTATTGGGGTCCACTAAGAAGCCGTGTTTCCACCCAATATCATGGGGAGCAGATGTATCTCCTTCATTGGCCAATGCTTAAGTTTGTAACATTAACACATTAAAAATTTTAAAATATCATAATATTAACCTATTAATGATAAAGGGAAAAGGAAGACAATAGCCCCGCAAGGGGTTGATGTGCCAATAACCCGGGGGTGACTATCAACTAAAATAGTCACCCTTGGGTGACTATTTAAGAAGTTAAGGCGGGCCAAGAGGGGGCATAGGGGAGAAGAGAACAACCACTTAAAGAGTTGTTCTAACCTTAAACAGTGACACGAAGGTGACTATTTGAGGTGTTAATTAAGGGGCTGTTTTGTCCCTTAAAAGGTGAAGAAGATAACATGTTAAATAACCCAGTCACCCTCAGGTGACTAATTAAGGTCTTAAAGTGGGGGCGTGAGGAGGGGCATCGGGGGAAGGGGGAGAGAGAACAACCCCTTAAAGGGCTATGGTAACATAGTGATTGTTTAAAGCCTTAAAAAGGGTTGTGTAAGGACTTAAAAAGGGGAGAGGAAGAGGGAAGGAGCTCTATAAGGGGGCAAGGAAAAGGGGTTGTTCTAGTCTTAAGTGATTGTTTAAGGGTGGGGGTCGGTGAGGGGTAAACAGCATTACCATGGAGTAACAACCCCTCCACAAGGGATTCCGGAGGAGAAGAACTCTTTGAAGGGGGGAGATCTATGCAAGAGAAGACAAATTGCCCCTCTATAATGTTGTATCACCAGATGAATTTAAGGATCAATGTCGGATTAATCTAGAATCACCCTACAAAGCTCGGGATCACATCTGAATTGCCGAATCGACACCAGATCAAAGGATTCGCCGTGGAATCACCAAAATCCCACCGGAAGAACACTGGAATCGTTGAGACCTAAAGGAAGGTGATCAATAATTCTGGGCCGATATCACCCATATAAGGGTGATGTTGAATCGACATCGGGCCCGATAACGATTTCATATTGGGACTTAAGTTGTCCTAGCAAAATCAATAGAATAGTCCAATTCTGATATGATTCAAAGCCGATATCAATTCGATATTGGGACTTAAATTGTCCTAGCAGAATCAATAGAATAGCCCAAATTTGATCCAATTCAAAGGTTCTTAACCAATTCCACTAGTCTAGACCAATTTCGTCAAGAGTCGAATATGGATTGGTGCTCCAAGCAAAAAATGGATCAAGACTAGGTGATCCGATCCAACAATCAGTTGATTCCAATCCAATCCAACTGATTCTACAGATCATGCTTGCAACCATATATTCCACTCACAACTCCAACACAAAATGATGCCTATGATTTTAATGAAATAGTTGAATCATTATTTGCATATAGATAATAGTCAATCATGATTGACAATTCTAATAGAGCATCTTAAAACTCTGGAGAATGAGGAGTTCCAAGGGTAGTTTCATAGATATTGGTGATAGGAAAATATATTTTGAATACTCTATATCCTTTGTTCCATGTTTTTATATTGTTATGATCATTGATGTTTATTTACATTCACTCATCTTACAATCTCACATAATAACATGAAAGTGTGGTTACATGTTACACTTTTACTTTTAATACTTTAAAGAGTCCCCTAATTTTTATGTTTTTTACAAATTTTTCTAATTTTTAAAACAAAAAATGAAAAAATAATTCCGATACAAACCAATTCCAGATCAAGAATCCTACCAAAAAATCAGCTAACATAGCCGATCCGGCCTCCGGGTCCTGATTTTGATCCTGCGATCCTTAGTTGATAGGAAGTTGAGAATAAAGGAAGAAGTAGTAGTAGCAGCAGTAGCAAAGTTAGGATCAACGGTCCAAGTAGGCTCCATAAACCGTAACCTAGATGAGGCAGTAAACTGACTGAAGATGCACTCACTGTGGCAAAAAGTGACTAAGGACCCACTGTGTTTACCAATAGCAGCTGCAAGTTGAGAAGGACACTGCTATCAAAAAAAGGAGAAGAATATCCAGCATCCTGGCTTATCTCCAATGCTGACAAAGCCCCCTCAATAGTAACTGGTGCTAAAGCTGGCTTCTAAGAGCATCTAAATTCAGGTGGTAATGCAACATCGATATGCTCCTGGTTTAGTTTGGTCTCTCCCAATGAAGTTCTTGTCATGATGTTAAGACAAAAGTAGCTCCCCATATTTAGCATGGAACTCCACCTCCATTGTTCAAACTCAAAGCAATGAGACACCACAGCATTCACAGAAAACAAGTTTCTCATATTCAACAATCAAAGTATGTTAAGAAAAAAGTAGCTCCCCATATTTAGCATGGAACTCCATCTCCATTGTTCAAGGCAATGAGACACCACAGCATCCACAGAAAACAAGTTTCTCACATTCTAAAATCAAAGTAGAGAAGGCGGGTGCTGCAGATCACTCCGTGGGTATGTGAACCCATTCTTTGCAAGGAAGGCATGATGTGTCTGTGCAAGTGGCATAGGAGAAAGGCAAACAGTGGAAAGGAAGAGAAGTTAGAGGGCATGTGGTGCAAATTTCCAGCATCTCTTCCCCTGATGGACTTTGTGCTACGTTTTTGAGAGTTGGTCACATTGCTAATGGCTGTAGGGAACCCAGTTTGTTGGAGTCAGATTGCAGCTAGTTTTGAGAAGAGAAGATGGTCAAGCCTACGTGTGCGGTTGGATGAAGCCATCCTTACTGGCCAATGGGTAGAACCAAAATTAGCTATGGTATTCCACAACTAATGGACATAGTTGACATCCTGGTTACCAGAGTGCCAAGATGAAATCCTATCTGAAAAAATGTCTGGTGGAAGAGTTAAAGCTTCAAGAATCAGGAAACAATGTCAGAAATTGCCAGGAACTCCTTTCCTCAGCGATGGATGAAAATGGAAAGGTGGTGGATCAGCAAATTCCAGAACAGAGGCTTCTCGTTAAAGCACTTTCCACAGCCTTCTCTAAGTGGGAGTGGCTAAGACTGCAAAGAGCAGAAAGATTGTTTGGAGAAAGTTTAGATTATTGTCACCAGTTGTGGGTTCTTGCATTGTCATCCTGCTTCTGTCTGGTGCTCCACTGATAAAGTTCTGTTGCATCTGTGGACACTCAAGCCCATGGGAGGCAAGATTCAGTGTCCTCCAGGAACTGGATAGTGTCACTAGTCAGACAATTCAAGGAGTGTTAGGATGAGAGCTATCCCCGGCTAGAAGGTGAGGTTTCCTTCTAAGCTTCATGTATGGTGTGGTTGATGATATTTTCTGTTGAGATGAGCAAAGCTGATTGGACTTGTGTGGTGGTGTCTAGGGAGCAGGATAAGAATCATAAGATAATTGTGCATGGATAAATGATAAGATGCAAACGCTGGTTGAAAGGGTGCAGTTTTCAGGCTTAGGGCAGCAGGAAGAAGAATTAATCATGTAGATGGAAGGAGAAAGAGAGGGAGAGAGGGGGGGAGAGGGAGAGAGAGAAGGCAAATGCAAAAAGGTGGACATGAGGATAGAGACAACAGGGTGTGAACTGAAGAGAGAGAGAGAGAAATGTGGAAAGTAATACATATACACACGTGTATATTTGATCAATCGTGAGAGAGAGAGAGAGATGCAAAAAAAAAGATATAAATGTATGTGAGGTGTTCAAAGAGACAGGAAGAGAGAAGTAGAGATAAGAGAAAAGCAGAAAGAGTAAGATGTAGAGGGAGATGAATGCC
This sequence comes from Cryptocoryne crispatula var. balansae, assembly GCA_036172225.1. Lineage (NCBI taxonomy): Eukaryota > Viridiplantae > Streptophyta > Magnoliopsida > Alismatales > Araceae > Cryptocoryne > Cryptocoryne crispatula. The sequence continues at coordinate 44,264,245 of CM069919.1, read as the reverse complement.
AGCTACGAAGAGGGACAGATACAAAGAGGACAAGAGAGATAAAACGAAGATGACAGAACAACGGGGTGTGTGTGTGTGTGTGTTTTGGGTATAGTGAATGCAAACATAAGAAGTAAATGAAAATTTTCACCTTCACTTAACTGTATTTTCTTTTTCAAAAGTTTTGATCAAACTTAAGGGATCTGGACAAATGTTATAAGTTGGGATTTGTGCATATTAGTCGCTATAAGTATGCTGACTTCTAATATTGCTTGGCAGGCTTACCATCTCTAGCAGGACATACAGGGATACAGACAACACTCGATACATCCATGAAGAGGGGACCTCTCAGAGGATTCTGGCACGATGCATTGGGGGATCACTAATGTCACTGGAGATGCACAGGAGTACACATCCATGGGTGGGTGTCCTGGTGGACACCATCAGTTCAAGGTGTAAACAGTAGCAGGGATGTGCTTGGACAACGAGGCAGTGAATGCTGATTGCTAATTGCCATCGCTGACACGTGGATCAGTTTTCTTTCCAGCAGAATGGTCGAGTCGGCCCATCCAATCCCAATCCAGATTGGAATAGGCCCTGGACAATCCAGAAGCCGATCCTGAGTCAGAAATCCTTGTTAAAACCATTATGTTCTCATAACTCAAACCAGAATGTGAAGCCATTAATACCTTGCTGCCAAGAATCAAGATAAACAGCGGTGAGAAACCACTTTAGACCTCCTTTCCATGGCATGCATTTATTAAGAAGTTAGATTACCTCAACTCAAGCCTCAATCTCAAATTATTTGATGTTGGCCTTATGATTATCTTTTTCCACTCACGTCGATTTCAAGTTATTTCTTCAGAGATATTTAAATCATCTAAAGCATATTGAATTACCCTTCTCCATGTTAATTTAGGTTTTTCATATCCTTTTATTATTTTTGTTATTTTTATATTTTGTAACTAGAGTTTCGTTCAGCCTTACATTTAACATGTCTAAACCATCGCAATATCTATTTTTTCAATTTAATAACACTTGTCGTTATTCTGATATTATCTCTAATACATATATATTACGTATTTTATTTAATTTAGTATGACCATATATCCAACTTAACATTCTCATTTCAACAATATTTATTTTAGGAGTATATTTTCTTTTATTGTCAAACATTCACTGTTGAACAACATTACAAGTCTTGTATTTATGATAAAATTTCTTTTCAACTTTAGTAGAATCTTACGATTACGTAGAACTTTTGTAACTAATTTTCACTAAGTCATCTTGTTTTAATTCTATGGTTAACATTTTCGGCACATTCCTCATCTTTTTGAAGTCAGACCATAGTGGGGAGCAAGATATAAGTTTTAAAACAACACTGAAAAAATTAGACATTATTATAGAAATACTAAAAAAGAAAAGATTGAAAGAATGATAACAAAGAGGTAATTGAAAAACTTGTCCATAATATGAAAAAAAAGATTAATATTATTTGCATTCAAGAAACCAAATAGATAACAGAGAAATGTAAATAAATAGGTAATATAAGTTATAAACAATGATATATAAAAAAGGATAATAATAAAAATAAGATAGGCATCATTGTTGATAAAACATTGATAATTACAATGGAAGTAATAAAAAGAGTAAGAGATAAAATTATTATGGTAAAAATAATTATAAAGAGAAATATAATTAATGTAGTTAGTGTGTATGCTCCACAAATTAGATTAAAAAGTGAGATTTAAAAAGTTTTGGGAAGATATAGATGATCTTGAGCAAAGTATACCAAGTAAAAAGAATAAACTTATTGAAGATCTCAATGGACATATTAGAAATGCATGCCATGGATATAAGAAAGTCCATTGAGGTTTCAGATATGGTAATTTAAATAAAGGGAAAAAGTATCTTACATTTTACTAAGACTTATGATTTATACTAGCAAAGACTCATTTTATTAAAAGATAATCTCACCTAATAACATTTAAAAGTAGATAAAATAAAAGCTAAATCGATTTCATTTTTATGAGAAGGACTAATTTTGCTTGCAACGATTGTAAAGTTATTCCTAATGAAACTTTAACAAATCAACAAAGATTAATAGTTTTAAATGTCAAGATCAAAAGACAAACAAGCGCATTAAAGAATCCTCCTAAGATAAAATGATGAGAATTAAAATTGATGAAACAACAAATACTAAGAATGAACTGCTTAGAATAAATGATTGGAAGTAAGATGTGAAAGCTAATGCTATTTGGAGAAATATGACTACAAAGAGAAATTGCTAAAAAAATACTTGGAGACTCCTAAGGACATGATTCATCTAAAAGAGAGACTTGATGGCAGAATGAAGAGTGCAAAAGGCCATAAAAAATGAGAGATGGTATAAAACATTGTCTAGGTGCCACAGCAGTAGTACAAAATAGTGAAAATGAAAGCAACAAAGAATTTTAATGAGTAAGAGATGAGACTTTTAAACATATATATAAGAAGTTTAAAATTAAAAAAATGAAAATATATTTATAAATTGGTAAAAGTGAGAGAAAGAAGATCTCAAGATCTTAACCAAGTTGGATGTGTCAGAGATAAAGAAAAAAAGGATATAACCAAAGATAATGACATTAAAAAATAAAAAAATTATTTTGATACTCTTTCTGATGGCAATTTTGCTAGATGCATAAAAGATATAAAGAATATAACAAAGTTTAATTTGAATTATGTAAGAAGAATTAAATTTTCAAATGCCAAAAAACATTGACTATGATAAAAACAAGTAAAGCATGTGGTACAAATAGTATCTCTATTGAAGTATGAAAAATGTTTGAAAGATTTAAAGGTGGAATAGTTACCTCAAGTTTTTAACAAAATCCTAATGTCTAAAAAAATGTCAAATGAATGGAGAAAGTGCATCATCATATCTATTTTTAAGAAAAAAAAGAAGCTATACAAGATTGCACAAATTATAGAGGGGTAGCTCATGAATCATACTATGAAATTAAGAGAAAGAGTTATTGAGTGACATATAAGAGATTATTTCAGCTAACAATTTTGAATTTATACCTGATATATCTAAAATTGAAGCTAATTTCTTATTAGAAACTTGATAGAAAAATATCAAGATATGAAGAAAAATTTACATATAGTGTTTATTGACTTGAAAAAGGCCGTTTTGTGGTGGGTGTTGAAGTTAAAGATAGTCCATGTTAGGTATATACAAGGGATAATATATATTTGATAAAGCAATCACTAGTGTATATACAATTGGTGGAGAAACCAAAGATTTTTGTATCTCGATTGACTTACATTAAGAGTTTACAATAAGTCTTCACATTTTTGCATCAGTTATGGATGAATTAACAAGGACTATACAAAATAATATTCCAATGTATATAATGACAATATATATGATATCAGATTAATAGATAAGGTACAATCAGTGAATAAGAAGCTAGAACTAGGGTAAGTTCACTGCCATGTACCCCTGTTCTCCCCACCTTGTTTTTTTCTTTTCCTCCAGTGGGATGGGTGCAGGTGGCCCAAACAGATCGAGTGACACAGCAGGCTGCTGATGGCAGCCTTTTTCCCTTATTTTATGCTCTCTCTTTTCATCTCCTCCTTCCTATCATGCAGGCTTCCCTTCTTCTTGTTTCTCTTCTTCCTCTGCAGTGGGTGCACAAGAGGGTTTTGCCGCAGCAACAGGAGGGCAGCCAGATTGCCAGGGGAGCTTTCCCTTCTAACATTTCATTTCATTGTTTCTTTGCTGTTAAAGTTGTTGGGCATCGCCGCCTCCTTACCTGGGTCAATCAGCAGGGGCAATTGCCCCCCTTTTCTTCTCCTTTCTTCTCTGGTTACAGAGGTCACAGCAGCGGGGAAGCCCAGCTTGGCCTCCTTTCTCCCCCCCCCCCCCTCTTCTATCGGCTAGAATGGCTTCCACAGGGTGGCGTGCAGAGCCACCTTTGACCTTCACCCCAATCCCTCTTATTCTCAGTTGCAGTGGGAGCTGTGGGCCACAAGGAGGGGCATTCAAGGCCCTCATCCTTCTGTCAGCTTAAAGGTTGTGCTCAGGGCTGATGGGGTTTCTTGTCTTCTCCTCCTTTCTTTTTTCTTTTTTCTTCTTGAGTGTAGGAGGCTATCAGTCCCTTTTCTTGAATCTTTTTTCTCCTATAAGTCTAGAGGATATCAGGTCATGTCCCTTTCTCTCTCTCTCTCGGTCGTGACAGGGATGGTCACCCTATCTTCCGTTTTCTTTTTGTTGGCGTCTGTTTCTGCAAAAAAAAAAATTAAAAAGGGGCAGAGCGAAGGCAGGCTGGACCAACCCTCAATTGGGTCAAATCAGGCCCAATCAGACCTTAAGTAGGTTCAAGGGTGTAAATTCAAGATGGTCCAGATCTTATTTGGAATAAATAAAATGTCTCCAGTCCATCTTGAGGTCTGCCATCGTACAGCCCATTAAAAGGGGAGATTGGGTGGGCTGCGGCCAGCAAAACAGGTCCAACTTGGGCCCAACCGCACTGCCAGCTCAGCCAGCCCAATTAAGGACACATCAACAATGCCAGCTCAGCTGCCACCTCAGCTTTGACTCATTTATTGCATGGGGAAACCCAAAGGACAGGTCAACATGGGAGAACTCAAAGGGCTGGTTAAAACTTAATGACCTAGGAGAATTCAAGAAATTAAATGACTTAACTCAGCTTGGGGAAAGCCAACAGCCATCTGAGCATTGATTTCTGGCTGACCCTTGGCTCGCCCCCACTCCTATAAGAGGGCAAGGTGCGCCCAAGGCCAGGAGGCTGGCTGATCGACGCCGACAGGCTGCTGCTCCAGCCACTGCGCGCTCCTACCTCCGGCACTTGGCTGTGGCCAGAAGAAGAGAAGGAGAAAAAGGGAAGAAGAAGAAGAAGAAGAAGAAGAAGAGAAGGAGAAGAAGGGGAGGAGATCCTCTTGGTGCCACTTCTCCTTGGTGGAGGAGTATCCACAGCTTCACCCTCCATCTCTATTGCATTCAACATCAAGAAGAACTAGGTGGGTAAAAATATAAATATACATATGTAGTCATTATGGACACCTCCCCCACCTCTTCCGAATTTCTCTTCTCAACCCCTCTCATAGCCTGAACTGGCCTTCATCGACGTCGGCAACCCAAAAGATCATCCAATGCCTGGTCGACCCACACAAAATCTTCCAAACAGGCCCCCTGTTCGACCCCCGATCAGGTCACCTTCAGACCCCTTAAACAGAGCCTGTTCAGCCCACTTGCGCAGTCCCTTAAACAGGACAGATACCCCCTCATTTTGTCACCTGTTCGGGTCACCTTAGAAGTCCCTTAAACAGGTCATTTTCAGACCCTTAAAGCAGACCCTAGCCAGCCCCTCTTCGGTCCCCTGAACAGGCCCTATTTCAGCCCATTTTTCAGACACCTAAACAGGTCCCCCTCCGGCCCTTGTCCGGTCCCTTTAGCAGGTCATTTGCAGGCCCCTAAATAGGCCCCTTTCCAGCCCCTGTTCAGACCACCAGGAGACCCCATAAACAGGTTGCGGTCCTGACCCTTAAAACATCCCTTGAAGCCCTGTTCTCTTGCCCCTTGAGCAGTCCCAAACAGGTTCGAAAATAGCCCTTTGTGCACCTCCATAACCCACTGTTTAATGCCCTTTGAGCAGTCCCAAAACAGGTCCAAAAATAGCCCCTTGTGCACCTCCATAAACCCCCTGTTTAATGCCCTTTGAGCAGTCCCTAAACAGGTCCGAAAATGTCCCCCTCTTGCAGTCCTAAACAGGCTGCCAGACTCCCCTCTGTGTTGTCCCCATTCCAGGCCCTAAAGCAGGTCATCTTCGGTCCTTTTTGGTCCACACTTCAAGTCGCCACAGTAAAGAAGAAGATTCCCCAAAACAGGTGCTGCGGAAGCAAAACAAAGCGGAGGACAGCAGTTTGAACATAGGCCGGCTTGAAGGTGACGGCCCGGCACCCCTTGGAAACCGTCTGACGGGGGCCAAGGGCATAGCCGAGTGGCCTTCCAAGTTGTGGTTCTATCATGAATACTCCAGCAAGGCTACAAATTTCCAGCGGGCCCTCACGACCCAAAACAGTTCAAAACAGGCCCATTGAGCCTATGAAGATTGAAGGCCGGCTAGGAACGCCGATGAAACTTAAACTGGCCTACATGAACTTGCTCCAAAAAAACAACAAATAAAAATCAGAATGTGAAAGCCAAATTAAATTAAGGAGTTTCACCCTCTCACGGGTACTCCACCTTGGACAACTCCCCCAGGTCCGCCCCGGAATGTCGATCCGGACGGTGGCATGGGCATACTCCCTTAGCCGGCGATCCTTCCCCCAATATGGCTAAGTAAAAGCTTGCCATTTTGGATGGGTAAAACTTCACTAAGTTGGAAATGATCGGCATGTCGTCGTAATGCTGAAATTTTCATAAAATTAGTGAAGAACCTATGTTGGGGGAAGGAGTGCCTATCTTTTCACATCATTGTACTTATTACCGATGAAATGAAATGATCTTCAATGCCGACTCGGAATGCATGAAATCGGGCATCGAATGGCAGCCCAATGAGCAGGATGTGATGCAAACTGCCAAAACAAAAAAAAAACAACATAAACAAATCTAAAAATCTAGTAAAAATAGAAAAATCAGAATTAAAACAAATTTGAAACTTAACCCAAAACATCTCAATTCAATAAAAGAAACCGAACCACAACAAGAAAGACTTCAAAAAACAATCTTAAAACAAGAAATCAGATTTTATCAATCCAAAACATATCAAAATCAGATCTAAAATCTGAGAACTAGATAAAAACCGTCAAACTCCAAAAGATCATAATTCCAAATAAAAAATCAGATTTTAATTAACTTGAAAGTGTACAAAAAATTCAGAATTGACAATCTGAAAATTCACTTAAAAGATATCCAACTTTACCTAAATGAATTACCAAAACAAACAACAAAAGATTGATTTCAAAGAAAACTAAACAAACAATATTTCAAACATTCAAAATACACCGAAATCAACATAAAAATCAGAAAATCAGATTGTTAACTAAATCTGAAATTTCGAAAATCAAATCAATCAAACCAAAGTCCACACTGTTTAAAACATTTCAAACACATTAAAAATCATCAATCAATCAAAACAACTTGAACCGATCAAGCCCAACTTAAAACAAATCAAAACCAAACTAAACCAAGTTAAAAAAAATCAAACAACTCCACTTAAAACTTAAACCCATAAAATCAACTCTAAGACAACAAAAATCAACCAACAAAACAAATAAAATTAACCCCAAACAAATCGGTTTGTATTTCATCGGGCCCAAAAGGCCGCCCTTTAGAGTTCATTACTTTTCTGTGGATGTGCACACTCTCCGAAAACAAGTTGCTACGACAGTTAATCATGGGCATTCGAGCCGTTGCTCGATGTAAGTTAACGCCAGATATTTACACCATCCGGCAGAGTGGGGTCAAAAATCAAATTTTTAAAGAACCTGAACCTCGGTTCTAATATTTTAAAATATCATCGGACCATCTAATATTTTTATAGGATATCACCTATTTTGTTAGATCAGTCCAGGACATCCCTATTTCCATCAAAACATAAATCAAAACTTTTTTTCCAAACAAAAGAAATGGAAAAACAAGGTTCACACACTTTTATTTCCTTTTTCTTTTTTTTTCTTTTGGTAGTGTGCAGAGCCAGCCTCCCCTTCCTCCTCTCCAATGGGTTCTCCTCGATTTTCCTCTCTCAGTTAGGCAAGTTCCAAGGGGCCCATGCCTAGAGGCTTCTTTCTCCTCTTCGGGTCTCTTTCCTATTACCACTCTCATGGCTTTTTTTTCCAAGGGCCTAAGAGAGGAAGTTACCAAACGAGATTTGACTGTTCAATAAAAGAATTCAATATTAGCATTGTATTTAAATCCACATGTCCTTAACTGGGCTTGCTGAGATGAACCGATAAAGATGACTAAGTATATTAAATTAGACTTCCAGCAGACTGATGGACTTAATAGACCAGCATTGAACACCTGGAATTAAGAACTGTTATGGACAGAACCAAGATGAGAATATAAATGTTGATTAACATCTTGACACATTTAATTGAAATTTGCTTGAACATGATAAGAAAGGTTGACATAATCCTATCTATTCTTTTCACTAACACCACATCATTCAATATTTTACAATGATACCTAGCAATTTTTATTTCTCACCTTTCCTATATACTAAAGTTTATAACTAGCATTTCCTACTTCTTTACATTTCTCTCCTATCTATTTAGTTTCTTGAACACAAGTAATTTTAATGATTCTTCTCTCCGTACTATCAACAACTTCCATAAGTTTTTTTTGTAAGCGACCCGATATTTTAAGTACCTATTCTCATCCTTCTTTCAATCTTTTCTTTTCTTAGATTTCTTTCTATGATAATATCTATTTGTTTTTAAGTTTGTTCTAAAACTTATGGATTGCCCCGTGTGCTTTGTACTAATTTCTTTTCTGTGAGTTACAGTACCTGCTCAAAGCAAAATATGATGGGAAAAACTTGTAAACCTAAATGGAAAGAAACAAATACAGAAAACTAAAAAAAGCAGTTTCCAGACATTTAAAAAATATAAAAGAAAGAATTTATAATAAAAACTCAGAGTTACATGCAAAAGTTCAGTTGAAGAAACATGATCAAAGATCTTCTTACCCGGCATCTAAGTTTGGGAACATGCAAAGACACTTCACCGGGAGAATCTGATCCTGTAGCACTCTTACCGCTCGGTTCTTCATTCTCCTTAACATGTTCACCATAAAGTTCATGAGATACCACAGGTACAAGATAATTTATCGCAGAGAAGGATTGGTCTTGCAGAGCAGAAGTGCTGCTGGATCTTTTAAGCTGATTTTTGGTGTACTTCATTTTGTCCTTTTCCATCTTACCAGAAAACTTTTCATCATCATTGGAAGTCTCCTGGTGTAGCTCTTGCTGAGGAACTGATTGGAGTCCATGCAATTGGATTGCAGACTTTTCATCTATTCCTGCCATGTTTTTTGGGAAGTTTGTTGTATCATTCTTCATATTCCCTCCAATAAAATTACTCTTAGAAATCCCAGCAATCTTCACTGGATCAGATGAAGCAACAGCTTTATTAGCAAGGTTAGCAGCTTTTTTCTTATAGTTTCTTCCTCTTGCCCACATGTTTTCAAGATTTTCAGGCGCAAGAATTTGACTTCTTCTCTGAGTTGCTGCATCCAGCACCCTTGCCCAATCTGCTGGTCGTGGGTGCTGTTCTGGATCTCCCTGGAAGGTATTTGCAGTTGTATCCCCAGTTTTGGCCAAGACCATGGCACTTGATTGACTAGTACTCTCATTCTTCCCCAAAACAGATTGAATGTTCTGGAAACCTCCATGATTGGAGGTACATTCACTAGTTGGTGTGCCGGTGTGTATGTTTGCATTGTTTTCATCTCTAGTTGAAAGGAAAATGCTCTCGATCAATTCATTTATAAACCTGGAAATAAAGTTCATTTCAACATAATAATTAGAATTCGATCTGAACTTTAAAGTAAAGCAGAGCAAATTACACATTCTGATATATCAACATAATAAGAGAATATAAGAAGTAAAACAAGAAGGGATTTTCTTCTGATGTATCTATCACCATCATTTCTCTAATCTGTTATTTCCTTCATTCTTATTTTTTCCTAGTTTTTTAGCAAAGATAGAAATCCTATATTTACCTTTGGACATGGAATCTGACAGGTTATAGGTATCAAATCACTCAGATCAAGTTGATTATAAGCTGGACCAGAAACATGGTCCAAGAAATTACACTCCTACCCAGAAAAGCACAAATGGAGACAGAATCAGATAGAATCACTTTGGTCCAGCCTAAAACTAGCCTGAATTTTCCTAACCAGCCAGGTTTATGCCTACAACTAATGGGTCAGGCTTACTGCCTCAACAACCAAAAAAATGATACTGCAATCTTTTATATCTTTTTGTCCTCACTTTAAAATGTAAATTATACTGTTGTTATAACCTTGCAAATCCGTAAGATTTTAAGAAAAAAATTGTGAATTCATGAGGTTATTGTGTAGGAAAATTAAATGTAAATAATATACAAGATATCATCCCACTGAAAGGATTTGACGTTGACATCAGGCATATGACCAAATACCCTTGATTTATCATCATGACAAGTGGCGGCATACCATAAAAGTGACATGGAACAAACTGGGCGACAAATATAGAAGATACACATTGTATTTCATCATGGCCTATGATTCAGGTACTCTATTAATATTTTTTTATTTATCATAATGTTAACCCCTAATTTATTATGTTCAGGTAAAAAAATGATAAAATAATCAAGGCATCAAATGGATTTTATGTGCACTTCACCATCCCAAAAAAATGTTAACTAAATAAATCAATCACAAAAGCATAAAATAAAGTAGTGAATTTCAAAATAATAAGAAAATATCTTCAAAACCAAAAAAAAAGTCAAGCAAAACACCTAATCAATAAAAAAGAAAAAAAAACCTAATCAATGAAAGGAAAAGAAAACAACTAATCAACAAAAAACATCAAAAAATAAAATAATGTCAAATAAATAATATAATAATGGGGACCAAGGGCAAAGATCTGAGTTCACCCAAAAAATTACTTCTCTAGGTGATAGAGGAGTAGATTGGCTAACAATTCTCTTTAATAAAATAACTATCTCTGGAAAGATGCCAAATTAAAGAAGAAAAAGCATCATCATCCTGTTATTTAGAGAGAAGGAGATGCACAGAATTGCGGGAACTACAGAGGTATCAAGCTCACGACTCGAACGATGAAATTGTGGGAGAAGATTATTAAAAGAAGAATTCGAAAATGTATTAGATCAACCATGGAGGCCATCTTCCTAACTAGATCTTTAGTGTAAAAATATAAAGACATGAAGAGAGAGATCTACATATGATTTATCTTGATGTAGAAAAAGCCTGTAACAAAATCCCAAGAGTGGTTCTTTGGTGGGTGTCCTAATTGTCAAGGCGACAAGGTGCCCAAGACGTTAAAAGGTGTTGATACCGCATAGGCGACAAAGCAGCCGCTTAGCTGTCGCCTAGGCAATCATGACAGTAACTTTAGATGTTTGTATATACAAGTATATACATGTGTATATAAATATACACAATCAAATATATAATTAAATATTAGTATTATATATATTTATGCATACATACAAAAATATACATAAATCTAATTATATTTGCATATTATAATTGAATGTGTATGTTTGTATGTTCTTACATTTAAATGTGATTTTATTTATATAATTATATATGCATATATATTTATTTATTTATTTATTTTGAAAAATAATTAATCTTAATAAACTTGATGTGTGTGAGAAAGAGAAGAGAGTTAAAATAGTTCTTTATAAATTTTAAATATATAACATATATTTATAATCATAAATCTTATATATATAATAGTATAAGTGATAGTAAAATATATTAATATGTTTACACTATCATAAATGGGCGCTCTCCTGCTAAAAAGGTGTTGGCAGAAGAGTGCCTTGCTGAGGCAGGTGCCTTCACAACTATGGTGGGTGCAAAGAAAGAAAATAGTACCTAGTGGGTACATTAACATCATCAGAGACATATATGAAAGTGCAACCACCCAATTTTCCTCTCCGTAAGGGGAGTTAAAAGTCTTTTCGGTGTCAATCGGGCTATACTAAGGGTCTACTCTCAACCTGTATCTTTTTGGTTTAATCATGGACGAAATAACTAAAAATATACAAGAGTTTACTTAGTGTATGATATTCGCAGACGATATTATTTTGATTAGCAAGGCTTAAGACGGCATTAACAGAAAACTTGAACGATGGAGAACCAAGTTATAAACTAAGGGATTCAAAATTAGCAGAAGGAAAATGAAGTATATGAACTTTAGATATGATGAAACCCGAGGAGTTGAAGAGGTTGAAGTAACCTTAAATGGAAAAGTCCACGTATCAAGACTCAATTTAAATATTTGCGTTCAATCTTACATATTGACAGAGAATATGACGAAAATGTCAATCATAAATAGGATGGCTAAAATGGAGGCAAGCAATGGGGATTTTATGTGATTGTAAAATCTGTCAAAAATTGAAAGAATTCTATCGCACAACTATATGACTTGTCATGCTCTACAGTAGCGAGTGTTGGAGACTAAGAAGAAACAAATTGCCCAATTGAGTGTAGCTAAAATGAGGATGCTATGGTCGATGTGTGGCCACACATGGGTAGATAGAATCTGTAAGTGTATTAGAGATAAAATGAAATTTGCGAGAATTGGGGATATAATAAAAGAGGGAAGACTTTGTTGATTTAAACATATCAGGTGACATCCTCTTGAGGCGTCTGTCAAACAAGTCGAGGCCTTGATGTTGCCATCGCAGAAGAAACAAAGAGATAGGTATAAATTAACGTGGCATAGGCAAATCCTATATGACTTAGAGGAATTAGGCGTACGAGAGGAGCTAACTGAGGATCGTGTAGAATGGAAAAGACGAATACAAGTAATGGATCCAATCATTTAAGATTAAGTCTTTGAATTTGAGTTTGAGTTTAAATGATAAATAAAAAAATTAATAAAAAAACAAATAAATCATAAAAAACATAAAAAACAAGAAACATGAAATCTCATAAAAAATCTTGAAGGATCATGGGAGGACAAAAATTGGCAAGGTCACATGCAACTTCCAAATGCCACTTTACATTATGTGTTGTTATGACAGTTAATCAAAGAACTACTCGGTGTAATTAACATCAATCCATTAAAAAAGAAATGCGGAGATGTCTATAATTTTCATGAACCCACATCACAACCTCATATTTCAAACAAAAACAACAAAACAAGAACTTCTCCTTCCTAAAATAAAAAACACAATTTTTTTTGATGAAAAGAAGAAAAATTAAAAAATAATTAAAAATAATTACTTTGCTAAATATTAAAATTTAAGGTTTCCATACATAATCATGTTTTATGTTGGCTGGATATATTCTGATCACGACATCGGCATATGACAAGGGTGCATTAAAAGTCACGAATCCTCATTAAGTCATCAAATATACTCCACTTCAAAGGTAGAAAAAAGGAAAATCATAAGAAAGATGTACGTTCTCAAGTTTCCTATCCCTTCTCCTTTTCTTCTCCCTTTTTTAAAGTTAGAATAAGCCTAGGGCAATCCTCTTGCCTAGGCAGTTCTTTACAGGAGTGCAAGCACTTTTTCTCGAGTTCTCCTTCAAGTTGCATGTAAAGTCAAATCATCAAATGTCCTCCAAATAAGGAGCTTGAGAGGGTACGTGAGAAACAGTTATCACCTGAATAGTTATCAAGTCCCAACAGCAAGAGGGTCCCATGGAATGCATTTCGTCCACTCACTCCACTGCCTTGCAGTCAGAGGCTGCACATCTCTCTTTTTTAGTGCCCATGCTCTCCTGAACCAGACCATCTGGTGGTTTAGCTTTTACTAATATTTTGTTCTTCCATGAGGGCCATTTCGTCCACTCACTCCACTGCCTTGCAGTCAGAGGCTGCACATCTCTCTTTTTTACTGCCCTTGCTCTCCTGAACCAGACCATCTGGTGGTTCAGCTTTTACTAATATTTTGTTCTTCCATGAGGGCCCAGTAGGCTTCCACCCATGAACACATCCAACCCCATCAATAGGACCATCTCCAGAGGCTCAAAGCCGCACCATTTGTTTGGATGGTATTGATGGATTTGTTATTATTTATTTGGCTGAATAGATGAGCGTTAAAACCTCGGTTTTCTCTATTAAAATCAATTTCATCATCATTTTGAAAATAGATGGTGTGATATGATATGAAAATATATATGAATTTGGTGTGTTAGTATAGGTAGGAAAATCCCTGACTTAGAATATTCAACCCACATTATTTTGAAGTTATTATGTAGAAATAAGAAATTATTTTGACCTCTCCCCATCAAATTTGCAATATTTCCGTGTAAATTATATCGAGTAACTACTCAAATATTTTTGATTCACCAGCATAACCACTTATCTATCAAAGTCATTCATCTACAAAAAAAAACTAAAAGGAACTAGGAAACACTCTCCTAAGACCATATGAAATTTGATTATGCCTTCATTTCCTTTGGATTTGAAAGTTGTTTTCGTATTTTAATTTCTTTTTGCTTATGGAATTGTTGGATTGTCAATCTTTTGCTTTGTTTTGTTTTGGCATCTCGGTACCAGGTTATGAACTGATTTGGATTTTTTTGATGACAGATTTTTATGTGGGTATTTTACCCCGTTTTATTTATATTCCATTTTCAGTTTATTTCCATATTATCAATTTTATTTTCTATTTGTGGGATTATTGATTATTTTTATGTGTATTTAACGTTTTTCCTATTTGATTTGTGATATTTAGGTCCAAGACTATTTGTTTTATTTTTCCTAGATGTTCGTCAATTTCATGAGAATATTTTTTATTTCAGGTTTATTTATTTATGATTTGTCCTTTCTTTTTTTTTCATAAACTGTTTTGTTGTTATGGGACTAATTTCAAATGTGGGTTTTTTTACCGGATGTTCAGTCTTTTCTGTTTTGCCCTTTTTCTGATTCAGTTTTATTTGTCTTGTTTATGTTTGATGTATGGCTTCCATGTATCAGACTTCTTTGTTGACCCCTTATTCTTCGTACGTCAGTTTTGTGCATAGCTATTTCAATTTTAGATTTTTTGCTTCTTTTTGTTTCAGCTTTCAGAATTTTGCCACAGTTTTGAGATTCTTCTCTTTTTATTATTATAATTAATTTTTGCATTGTTTTTTTTGCCAGTGATTGGACCCTCTCTTTTTCTTTTAGTTGCAGTTCATTTTCTTCATGTTTAGTTTCAAATTTCGTTTTTTTATTCCAGATTTGGGTTTTTTGCTCAGGTTTCATTTTTCAGTTCAGTTTATTTTATTTCTGTTATTTTTAATTGTTTTCTGATTTTGTTTATTTATTGTTCTTAAACACTTTTTTAGCAGTTTTCAGGATTGACCTGTTTTTTTTCTTTCTATATGTTAGATTATTTCTCCTCCTATGTCGTGGGGTGTTTATTTATTTATTTATTTATGTGTTTATTAGGGTTATTGAGTTGCTTATTTATTTTGGATGCTTTTCAGGGAAACTATTGAATTTATACCCATTATCTATAGGGCAGCAAACGAGTTGGATTCACTAGTAGTATTCATGGATTGCAGAATCGGCCGATCCGGATCGGGATCGGCCGATTCTTGGATCGGATCGGACCCCTCCGATCCGATTCCCGGCGGAACTACCGATCCGGACCAAAGATCGGTCCGGATCGATGTTTGTAGGTGGAATCGGTGCCGGAATCGACCGATTCCGGCGATTCCCTCGCCGGAATCGACCCACAGGCTGCCGCGGCGGCCATCCCGCCGCGGCAGCCCTCTTCCCCGCCCTGTCGGGCGGGGAAGACGACCTTACCGGGTCCATCGGACCCGGTAAGGCAAGGATCCGGTGACTTAGCGGATCCGGCATTTTAGCGTATCGGGTCCCATGGACCCGATACGCAAACCGGTAGGGTTATACCCCTACCGGTTGAGGATCCGGTGACTTTAAGTCACCGGATCCTGGCCTTACCGGGTCCGATGGACCCGGTAAGGTCGTCTTCCCCGCCCGATAGGGCGGGGAAGATGTCACGGCGGCAAGCTGCCGCCGTGGCGCCGATTTCGGGCCATTTTTTGGGCCCGAATCCGATCTACCTCCTTATTTAGTTAATTTTTTGGTGTTTTAGGGTTTTTTTAAGGGTCGATCCGGATCGATTTTCCTTCCGATGAATCGGCCTGGATCGGACCGATCCGATCCGATCCGGATCGAATCGGTCCCCACCGATCCAGGGACCGATTCCGATCCCGCGATCCTTGAGTATTACCTGGCACCGAATCTGATTCCAATAAGGATTAGCCAGTACAGATTCAATTAAATTGGAACCAAAATATTGTATTCCTCCATTATTAAAATTGGAATAATCAGATTTTTTTTAAATCTATATCATATATCAATGTTTGTTAAAAAACAACAAATAAATATAATTTCAATATTATTTTTATATAATATGTTTGTCTTTTTACTTTTTAAAATCGATATTATATATCATGAGTTTAATAACTTATATGTTTTTACTTATTATAATATCAATTCCTATGTGTATTTTTATTTCTTTTCAAGATCGGATAAATGAATATAGAATTGACTATTTCTAATTCCGATTATGATAAGCTATAGAAAAATCCAATTCTGATCCAGATAGTCTATAGGATACAAAAAAATATTCTGAATCCATTAAATTTTATCAGAAACGAATCAGAATCTCAAATTCCGTTTGCACTTCTAATTATCTGCCTGTTTGAATTTTTTATTGTTTTAATGTTTATTTTCTGTTTATCTATTCTTTATTTGGGTATTTTATTAGCTAGTCATTAATTATTTATTAAATTATTATTAAATCACTTAATTGCTTAAAATTAAGTTTTAATTCATTTTAAATCTAAAAAATATTTTTACTTAATAATTATTGTTATTAATTAATTAAAATTATTTTATTTTATTTTATATTGATTTATCAAAGGCCATGGGCACAAGGAATGCTCTCATACAGTATGCATGTGCTCATAAAATTGGAATCTTTCCATTATCACGTATAAAATGCAATTTACATGAACGGGAGATATAAATGAGCCATGACCCCATTAATTTACATAAGTGGGAGGCATGAAGAGCCATACCCAAATATAGCAGATCTAAAAATTATCCATAAGCATTTTAAGGACTGTTGACACCCAAAAAATTTCATAATAATAGACAAGTCAAGAAAAAAAGAGAGGGAATTGGAATGATCAAATTACCAGAGACTATGGAAATGGCTACAGCAATGCTCAGTCTCTCCCCAATGCAGAAAAGGTCAACCGGAAAGAGATGGGGAAACGAAAATAGAAATAGCCAGTAAAGTAGAAGACTTACCTTGTCTGTTGACCAACGTGGGCTCCTCACATAAGCCAACTCCTAGTCGGACTCTTTCAAGGGGAGGAAGTATCGCAGACCTTGCTTCCCAAGGATCTCCTAATCACCGAAGGCTCTTAGCAAACTTCTGATCAGATATACCCAATGTCGGCATAAAAAAGGGAAGCGAAATCCAGTCAAACTCCTTCGATGGCAAGCAATGTTAGAAACTTGCCCCAATGACTCCTAAGGAGTCGCAATGGCATCTGGAGGGGATCCCGATTGATGCGGGCTAGTCTGATTGGGATTCAAAGAAAAGATCTTTGATAGAAACTTTCTCCCGATAGCACAGCTCCCTCGTGGCTATAAGAAGAGCCCCACGGTGTTGCGAGTAGAAGATAGGAGAGCCGGAAGAGAGATCGGAAGCCTTGAGAGGGAGAGAGGGAGAGAGAGAGAGAGAGAGAGAGGTTGCCCGGAGTTGCCTCCAGCTTCTACTCGCATCACCAGCACCATTGGAGTTCCTGTCTGCCCCCATTGAAGCTATCAAGCCCGTCTCATCTTCCTGTTAGAGCGCCGAAAACCTCCCTTCTCGCCGAACATGCCGTCGGAACCCCCAACTCTGATGCACATCCCCAATCCCCCCTTTGAATAGCGCCGGCAAGATCCCTTCTCCTCCCTGTGTTGCCGTTGGGAACCCCGGAGCACTGTGAAGTCGTCGCCGGAGCAAGTCGGCGTTGAGGTCCCCTCAGGTTGGCGTCGCGCGAGCCCTCTTCCGTCGAAGCTGCCGAGTGAACAATGCCACGGGGGGAATTATTTATCCCCCAACCTTGGTCCAGCGTGGCCATGATGTGGGGCCCACCGAGAAAACATGTGAAACAAAAAAAGAGGAAGACACACGACCGGGTGAAGTAGCTAGGGCCCAATAACCCCCCGCGGATGAACAGTGTCAAACAGTGTCCTGTAAGATAAAAAAATCTAAAATAAACAACCAAGTGAAACTAAATAAAAATTCACGATTTAAGGTAACAACCAGGACTAGTTGGGAAGTTGACTAACCATCCACCCCTACGTCGCAGCTTAACCTAAAAGAAAATTAAAATTCGGACTAGTTGGGTGGTCGACTAACCATCCGCCCATACGTTGATGGGAACCGAATCGGGACACAAAAACCGATTCATGTTAATAATCGAATCGGGACACAAGAACCGATTATTAGAATTCAAGTTTCGTGTAAATTTTGATTTTAGGTTGATATTAGGTCCATTTAAATAATTTTTACAAAATTTTATAATTTTTCTAGGATGTCTAGTCTTTTTTCCATTATTTTAGACATTTTAGAAGCATTAACCTCATTTTCTAGTATTAAGATTTTTTTTATGTTGAAAACCAGCCATTCGGTCCTATAAATAGGACTCGAGTCCCCTATGTACATAGGATGTTGAAAGATAATGAAATGGGCTTTCTTTTGGTCTTTCCGGTTTTACCCCTCTCCCCCCCCGAGCGATTGAGTATTCAAACTCTCTCCCCGATGGCGATTCGGCGTTGCACCTCTTCTTCCCCTCGCGATGGCGAAAAACCCTAGCAGGCTTCCTCTTCGATCCGTCTCCTCCCGTGGTGATCTCCCCGAGCGCCAGTGAAGGATTCTCCTTCCCTTGTCCTCCTCTACAGTCGCTTCTTCAGTTCTATTGGTGTTTGAGCTATCTCTGATCGGTTTTGGCGAGCTTAAGGTCTCCTTCTTCGACTGACGGTGCCTTCTCCTCCTCTCTTTGAGTTCGGCTGGAACTCAACCCTCCAGAAATGTGCTGCTGGAGCTTCTGCAGCTCCGAGCTCCTCTATTGCTGCTATCGGTGCTCAATATTGGTCCTCCCAGAGTTGGTACATGTTCCGTAAGGTCAGTATTATTCCTCTGAGGGTTATGGATTCCATTGCGGGTTCTTCTAGTCCTCGATCGGGAAGCTGTCCCTCCCACTCCGAGAAGGTTTGTGGTATGCCTTACCTCCCAAGGCACAGGTGATATCCGATCCTCCCCATACTAGATTCCTCCCTACGGAGAAAGTTCTTATGGTTTAAGGCCGTGATTGGCCATGTCCCGTGAGTTCATAATTGGGGTTCCATTGTGATGGCCTGGTTCCCTTCCAGTCTAAGCCGATGCAGCTTCATATGGTATTTTGCTTGGAGATGAATCCGCAGGACTAGTCCACCTCCAGTCTATGAGTATTCTACCGAATCTGCTATATTGATCAGTTTTTAGTCATATTGAGTTCCTTTTTTTGGTACTGGGACTGGTCCTTGCCCCTGTGGAAGCCGGATCTATTATTTATGTTCATCTTGAGTTCCCGGCAATCTGTTTTGTTTCTTGACTGGATATTATTCTTATTGCACATCGGATTTCTCTTGAGAAATGGAACCTACAGAAATGGCAGGATTCCTCTGGATCTGCCTACATTTATGAATGGGAAGATGATGATGAAACCAGGTAAAACATACATTGGTAGCTTTAATTAGTTGCCGGTATGGTTAATTGGGAGGACTCCTGAAATATATGATGTTCCCTGGTTTCCTGACTCCATATGGCTGTGATGAAGTTTTTCTGAGCCAACGTCACTTACAGCAACTTGTCCTACTGCTGTCCACGTATGCTGATATATTTTATCATTTTACAAGGACTATGTGCTATTGAAAAATATCCTCCCTATTCCTGTTGACATTGTCCTGATGATAAATTGCATATTCTGTTGGAAGTTAAACTGCTGGGTTCTTAGTATTTCTGGTCTTTGAACTGTCTGTTATATCAGTTATGTCCTGAGCTTATTACTGTTGGAATTCAGCTCCTATTTGGTCTATTAACCTGCTGGAACATATTTCTGAATTCTGGTTCCTGGTTATTTTCTGATTATTTTCCTGAAACATTTGAGATTCATGGGACCCCCGGTCCCGTCCCGCATCATACGTCCTTTTAAGGTAGACATACAGAGGTCTAAAAAAGACCTCAATGTCTTACCATGTTCATTAAGATATGCAATGCTTAAGCATAATCAATATGCCAACATGCCGGTCTATGCTAATGAAATTCTCAAAACAATGGGAGAAATACCCATAAATCTATCAAAGACCGGGTATATTCCATCCAAAAATTAGACAAATTCCATTATGTCCATCAAGGATTGAATGGAGTAGATCTCAAGCCATTCAAGTTGTAATGTTGTGAGTTATGAAATTTGGAGGAAACAAACAGTGAAAGTTTCAGGTTCTGTGTACAATTGATGCTAGACGGGAACCAATAGTCCATGAGTACGAAGGAATGCAAACCATAAAAAATCAGATTAATATACAAAAATCAGATATTCAGGTTGAGAACTGGGCATCAAATGTCATCTCTTCGGTTGAGAACTTGGGAGTCCACGAACTTGGAAGATTATCAGAGCCTGAGAGAATTGAATTTCCTAAATTTCAAAAATCAGAACATGGGCATGATCAGTGAAAATTCTGAAAATGCCTGGGGCTTTGAGATCATAAATTCTTCAATAAGGATTTGAATAAGAATAAACCCATCCTCACGGATAGGAGATGATTATCAAGTTCAAACTCCAAATTGAATTTTCCTTGAGTTTTTTTTAAATCAGATTTCTTAAACTAAACTAGTCTCAACCAAAGCAAACTCAGCTCAAATCAAAATAAAAATTTTAAATTTGACTCAAATCCATCCAATTTCAATCAAGCTTAAGTCAAATTCTCAAATTAGAAAGAGAAGCAAATTATGGTTGAACCATTAAATCTCAAGACGTACATCAAAAGCTTAAAATCTGAAATCCACTGCATTATAAAGCAAGCTTAAACAAACTTCAGATTAAACCCAAATAACAGGCATTCCAAATAAATACAATCAATCTCCAAACAAAAGAAACAAGAATCAAATTACAAACTAACTCCTCAAATCAAGTCAAGGCAAACCAAAATCTCTCGATCAAATATCAATAAAACCAGGCCCAAATCAAATAGCATACACCCAAAACAACAAAATCTAAATCAGAAATTTTAAAACAGAACATCTAATTTGAAATAAATGAAAATCTCTAATTCAACCTTAAATAATTTCAAATATGAAAGTCACAAACGCAAAACAAATTGAATAAGTCTCAATCAGATCTTGATAAAATTGAACCTGGTCCAAACAGCATATTTGAAGCCAAATTCCAATCAGAACATGAAATAAATCAACTCCAAATCATAAGCCATACAAATCTGCAAATCTGGAAATTTCAAAGAAAACTTGGAAATACCAATCAAAATTCAATTCAAATCCAATTGTTAAATCAAACTCAAATTAATTTTTCAAGCAAGCTTAAGCATATTTAACTCAAATCAAGTTAAACCAACTTGAATCAAACTTCCCCAATCAAATCCAAGTCAAACTTAATAAAACAAATCCAAATTAATCAAACAAACTAAATTCAAATCAATTTCAACCAAATTCAACACAAATCAAATTGAATTTAAAAAATTCACAAACAAATCCACTTCAAATTAAATCAATCCATTTTAATTAATCCAAATGAATCAAACAAATCAAGTCAAACCTAATTTTAACCAACAAATTTAAATCAATTCAAATCAAACCAAACTTCAAAACACATTAAGTGTTTGCATTCCATCAAGTTCATGGAGCCGTTGTTCCTATGTGTATGTTTATTTTTGTGAATGCATGTTTTATATTCCATAGATTGCTATGGCGGATAATCAAGGGTATTCGAGCATTCTCTATGTAATTAACATCGGATCTTCGCACCATCCGATAAGGAAAGATCAAAAATAATTTTTTCAAAGAACCTAACAACCTCAACCTATATTTTTATATATATCATGGACCTAACTAATATTTTTATGGAATATCACCTATTTTCTTATGAAGTCAACGTTAAGTCAAATCAAATCAAATAAACTAAATTGGAAAAGGAATTTCCAAAATTCTTAAATTTTTAATTTCTGAAGTTACATCATGGACATGACTTGACATAATTAAGGTCATTTGCCCCTTTATGTCATTTTCTTAGCCTTAAGATAGATCATTGACAAAATTTTGAAGAATATGTAAGGGATAAACCCCTTTACATACTATGCTCCATTTACTTTATCAATTTGATATATTTTGAGCATATGGATGTGTAAATATGCAATCTCCTTATTTAAATATGCATAACCCATGATGACTCCATGACTTGGATCATTTGTGTGGCCCATCATTATGTCATTGCTATGTGATTTTGAGCATCTTAGCGTACTTAGGTATGCATAGCTCATGATTTATGTAATTTGAATAGCATAAGATCCAGTCTTATAGGCTAAACCATAACTTTTTTTGTCATTTTTTCCCTTTAGAGAAAAAATTAATGAAGCCCCAGGTAAAACCTCTCTTGGGGCTTTGCAGGAAGGCCTTTTAGGACTTTAGAGCCTCTAAGAAACTTGCTTGCGCATGCCTTCTTCAGCTTCAGCACAGAAGGGGGGATCTTCAGGTTTGCATCTTGCGCTGCCATTTTGGGCCTGCTATGAACCAATTTGAGACCCATTTAAAGCCTAATTTCGTGGTTGTTTTATGGCTGCTTTATGGCCCATTACATAGGCCTATTTTATGGTCCGTTTGAAACCCATTTCTATGTCTGCTTTTGCCCTCTTTAGGGCACTGTTTGTGGCCTGTTTAAGGCATATTTCATGGCCTGGCAGAGGCTTGTTTCAAGCTCATTTTCAGCCCAATAATTGTTTCCTTCTTGATTAAAGACTGCCTCAATCGCATTCTCTAGACATGAAGGATAAAATGATGGATGCTTGCTTCCAGTTGGTTGCCTATCTCAGGTACCTGAATTATGAGTTTTACTTTTCTCTGAAAAAGAATCATAACCAATGAAGAAAAGACAAAATGTTTCAAACAGATACAAGAAATATGAGTTTCACTGACAGCATAAAAGAAAGGACAGAGCATACGTCAACATGGATGAAATAGCCTAGACCATTGGGGCCCAAATTCATGGTGTACAATTGGAGGAACAAACAAAGTCCAAGAAGACACTTCAAATCTGCATAAATAACTTCAAGCTAATGAAATCTAGCGTCTTTGTACAGAAGACCAACATCAAAGAATAATGAAAAGCAAGTAGCAAACGTAAGTACACGAAGTTCAAAGACAACACATTTCAAGAACATGTACTATGTGACCAACTTGGGTTCTTTGTATCAAGAACAGCTCACCCAGGGGTTGCCAAATTCATTATAGGTTGCATCACCAAACATGTCAGGAGCTCTGTGCTAAAGCACATAACAAGTGGACACTCAGCTTCTTGTGGCCTCAAAACTGTAGATAAAATCCCTCTAACAAGGCGTTGTAGAAACTGAGACAATGAAAGACAAAGAGATGTAGTGAAACTCCTCAGAGATGAAACACTGCTTCCATAGGAAAGGATATAATAACAATTGAAAAAACTGCATAAACACAGCCTGAAACTTTAATAATTCATTACACCTTGTATTCACACTCTGCAGATATCAAAGCAGGGTGGAGCTCTCTTGATGCAATGAGATGTTGTTTTAGCCTTTCATCTCTTTCTTCAAATGACAGAATTCCTATGACATCAACTCCTATTGCAGACTTATTTCTTCTATAAAGTTCAAGGTGATTACCAATCAAGTCGACCATATCCCTGGTAAAAGAATAACTTCAGTTTACATTCTTGATACATGCTAGAGTGTTGAATGATACAATAGTTGATGACTTACAAAAGTAACATAAAAGCACCTTGTTAACAAATCTACGAGATTGATCTCTTTGATCCTTCCAGAAACTTCTCCAAGGACATCAAGTAATAGATGACGTATCAGTTCTGGAGCCTCTTTGTCAGGGGTTATAGAAGAATACCACATATCTATCACAAAATCCTGTAATATTTTATCAATAAACTCATGGATGGCAGCTTCTATAGGTGGAGAACCAATTTTCCTCTTCCACCTGGACATAGATTGCGGAGCTGACAGACGAGGATCATCAACAGACAACTGCTTCTTTTGCAGATGAGAAAGATATGTTGGTCTAGAAGATTGTCTAACTTTCCATCGAATATCCACTTCAAGTGATATATATCGTAATGCAGAAAAAATAAGAATTGAAATAGGAATATTCATCCACATTGATTTGCTTGTATCTGTAAATGTGGATTGCAACAAAAGTTTAAACCAACTGCTGAATAAGAAATACCAATAGAGATCAGCTGTTGAAAATTTCTTCAGCTAAGCTACTGCCATGAAAAAGAATGTAGGATGTATGATAAGCACTCAGATATCAGCCTGGGATGATTCTGACCCATACCTAACATTGATTGGCCTATTTCAGTTTAGCCACTCAAGGAAAAGTAAACAAAGTATACACATTGGAAAATCAAGCTGACCCAATTGTTTCCCTAGCTTGAATTACCATGAAGGTATAGCTCAGCTCTGTTTGTATCTTAATATTGATTATTTTTAGACAGTTCATAGTAAGATGAAAATAGAATCCAAGATTATCCAAGATTCAGAATTTATGATTCCATTTTGCTAAAACGTAATGCATTCAGAATACATTACTACGTCCTAAAGGTGATTGGAATTGTAATCTGTCAATACTGTCTTCATTTTACCGATTTTGATAAGATTATTGTATATCTAAAAAGTAATATCATAATAAAACAAAAATAGATAAATTATAAAAATATGGCATATGAAATGAAGTAAAAAAATAAAATCTAAAGTGATCAAATCAAAATAATAGTTACTGAAATTTACTAGCTTATTTTTAAATAAAAATTAATATATAGTAATAAATTATAGAAATTATTGAATTCAGCTATGATTGAAATAGTGGAAATGAAATCAGAATAAAATTAGAATATAATGATTCTAATTTAATAATAATCACAATCAAAATGTCTTAAACTTTATATGAATCAGAAAATAGACAATTCCGGAATCAAATCTAACCCATTTGCAGCCCTAATTCAAAGCATCCCATAATTTGGGAGCTTTGTTCTCTCATATATTCCTTTCCTTGGTGCAACATTTTTGTTCTTCTGGCTGCTAACTTCCAAAGACACCTTTCTTCATAACTCAAAAAAAAAAATCAAACATAATATAGGCTCATCCATTTGCACCTCCAGGTCCTTGGAAGTCAAGGGCATTGTACATCCAAGGGCTCTACTCACAATCACAGTATAACACTTCCTCACTTCATTCTCAGATTGGTCATTTATCTTAAGATTATGCTTTTGAAAGTTTACAGTTTGGGCATCATGTTTTGTTTTTGCTTCCTGCTTCCATTTCCCATACAGTCAAGGATTTCAGCAGTGAGATTCCCGGTTTGGCCATGTCCATTTTTAGTGTTTTCAAGGTGTCACCTAGCAGCCTAGGCAACAAAGCGCCCTCTCGCCTAGGGGTGTGCATTAAATAGTTCAAACCAAAAAAACCAAATCGAACCGGCCTGTTTGCTTCAGTTCGGTTTAGTTCGGTTTGAACTTTGAACCACCGAGTCTTTCAAACCGACCTAAACCAAACAATTCAAAGTGATTTAATTAAAATATTACAAAAAAGCTATTATATTACTAATAAAAATGATATTTATATAATAAAATAATATTTATTTTGTTCATTTCACCTTAAAATTCAATATATATGTAAAAAAATAATTAATTTAAATATTTTATCTATTTTCGGTTTAAACCAAACCGATCCAAATCAAACCAAATTGAAATCAATTTTGCTCAGTTCGGTTTGAGGGCCTCATTCGGTTAGGTTCAGTTTAGAAAAAAATGGTCCAAACCAGACCAAGCCGAATTGTGTACACTCCAGCTCTCGCCAGTCAAGGCGCGGGGCGCTTAGGCAAGCAAGGCATATTATGGTTATTTTGACTAATTTAAGAATAAATAATACTAATTAAGTATCAATATCACTTAATTAAGTGGTTTTGAAATAAAATTAACTAGTTCTAATAGTTAATTTGATTATAAATAGACATTCCGTTAAAAAAATAACAAGAATTAAATAATTTCATAAATGTTTACTAATAGTTAATATTAATTAAGTATTAAATAAACCTATATTCAAGTTATTTAATTTATGTAACTATGCACTTGCACATTATTAATTGATTTACATAGTGTCGTAGCTATTTTGTATTATTTTTCACACATACATTTGTTATTTTATCAATTTTACTATAAAAAGACATTGCCTAAAACCTTGCCTTATCGCTTGTGCGCCAAGGTGGTATTATGTCTCCTTGGTCGCCTTGATTGCCTTGAAAACCTTGTCAATTCCCCAATATGGGTTTGGATTGGATCACCCAATCTACCAGATTCAAGAGAACAGGTGACCAGTCAGGACTCACCCAGAATTCACTCATCTTGGTCTGACTCAGCGTAACTCGGTGTGCTCAGCCCGGTCAGCCAGGATCACAGTCCTGGCCAATTCCAGGCTGGTATCAGCCATCCTGCTTATCCAACCAGATTCAAGACAGCTGATTCCAGCTGGTCTCAGGCCCAGCAAGCCGATTCAACCAGGCTGGCTGATCCCAACTGACATCAACCTGCGACTGGTCTAATGCCTGCAGAATCTTACCACCCATAGCAGATTCCGATTGGGATTGGCTAATTCTACAAACCTTGATGTTGAAAATTGTTGAAAACTAAATTTTAAGATGGAAATGCAGCACCAAAAATACTCCAATCCGAATACCAGCCCTTACTTTTTCACTTCCTGCAGGACGAAACACAGTCACTCAGGGAGGGTGCATCTAAATTAGAGATATATGGAAATGATCAATCTTATAATATATAGCAATTACCGGTCAATCCTACTCACATCAGCCCAAATATAATTTGGCTGGAGCAGATGTACAATCTGGATGAAATACTTTTATTGGTCAACATAAATGAAGGAAAAGAATTCAAAGAACTGAAAATTGTATGCAAAAGGAAGAAATGTCATATCAATAAAAAAGGGAAAATTACCACCAGGTCCATTTAAGAAAATCGGTTTACCAAAAACTCCGTTGACCACTTTTTCATCCCCTTTAGTCCGTTGACAACATATTTTATTACCATTTGGTCCGTTTTGCCAAGCGATTGCCCTTCCTTCCCGGTGTTCTCGCAGCCGTCGGGCCAGCTACCCACCAGGTTAGCGCCGGGATTCCCTTGCCGGACCGCCGCGAGGCTCGGGATCGAGGCGACGATCACGTCTTCTCCGTCCTCCTCTCTTCCACTTCTCCTCAAGCGCGGGCCCCTCCCTTCTGATCCCCCCGCGGCGCAACAGCGTGAAACCCAGCCGCGTTCAACCCTCTTCCCCTCCCCGATCAGTGCAGCCAAAAACGGACCTAGACTGGCGAGGAACGGAGGCCGCAGAACGGAGCCCAGAGCTGATTCTTCCTCACGCTGTCAAAACCGCCGCTTCTGCGCCTTTCCTCCTCCTCCTCTCTCTCTCGGATTTTCGCTGTCAAAACCGCCCCTTTCTCCCTCTTTCTTCGCCGCGGCACCTCCGATCTCCCAAGCTTTTCTCCCCCTTTGTCCCCCTTTGTTCGCCGCGGCACCGCCGTCGCCCCTTGTTCGCGAGTGTCCAGGCACGCCGGCTTCTGGTCCAGGCCACAGATCTTCTGCTCGACGGCTTCTGCTTCAAGGGCGGGGGCACGTTCCAACTCGACGGCTTCAACGTGTGGGGGTGTGTGGGGGGTAAAACAGACTTTTCAACTCCAAAATGGAGTGGATGTGATGGTATTTTAAAAAGATGGACTTAGTGACAAAGCGGTTTTGAAAACGGACCTATTGTGAAAGCAGTAGCCCCAAAACGGACCTAGTGTGCATTTGCGCATAAAAAAATCCTTTAGGCATTTATGGAAAAACATATTGATCATTAGCTAAGTAGACTGTGCTTCAATTTACTAAGCCAGTCCCCTGTGATATCCTGCCTAATGCCCTATTTGGTTAGAGTATCAAAAATGATAATATATCAATTTTCATATTGAAATTTGTAGAATCTTGATATTGATATTTGTAGATGATATAGTATCAATATCAAAATTGATACAAGTGAACACTTGTATTACAAATCATGCTTTGTTTTCACTAAGAGCTTCAATATTGCTAATAAAAGTCAAACACCTATTGATGAGTTATATCAATATTTATTTCAAAATTGATAGTGATATTGATAGAGGTGTTCAATACAATTACCAAATCAGGCCTAAGCTACTGAGCTGAGGTATACATAAACTTCAAATAACTGGAAAGGATAACTGATTTTCATGTAAGTTTTATGCAAAAGTTATGCTAAACAGAAAATTCCACTCTTGTTTACCATGTTTGATTTTTCGACTTATCCTCTGAAAGTAAACCACATGGCTAGCATCCTTAGCTTTATAGTATTTTACAGAATTTGTGGTACAGGCTTACTGACAGGTTTCATAGCCCTAGGTTCTTATGATGCAGCAATTCACTAGAATAATATAAGCCAAAGAATAGAAAACAAGGATGTCTGAAGTGATTGGAATCCACTCCATTTTTTTGAAACAATTTATTATACATGAAAAAAAAGAATTTCAACACAAATATTCCTTTTAGTAAACTTATAGAAGGGAAGCAAACCTACTGATGCAATAGACTGCACTACCTAAAGAAATCTTTCTAGTTATAGAGTGGAAGTAAAAGACAAGTGGAATAGGAAAGCGCCAAAATAAGCAAAATACCAACCGTACATAAGGAAGCATAAATAAAAAAGAAAAAAGGATGAGTTAGAGAAGGAGGTGTCAAAAATAGGGGTGATCACAGTTCAGTTTCAAAGTTTAGGCATTTTCTAAAATCAAAACCGAAACCGAACTGAACTCAAACTAATATAGTGATTCAGTTTGGTTCACCAGTTCAGTACAAATTATTTATTTTAACAGTAAAAATTAAATAAAATAAAATAAGATAAGATTAAATAAAATAAAATAAGATAAGATTAAATCAAAATAAAATAACAAAATCTGATAAACTTTAAGTTAAATATTTATTTATATGAAAAAACTCCCTCTTTAATATTATTTTGTATAAATTGATAATAATACTCAACTCAACTGATTCCAAATTATTTGGAGTCAGACATATGGATTCTCTTTCTCCACTCATATTGATTTTGAGTTACTTCTTCGGAGAAATTTAAATCACCCAAATCATATTAGTACAGATCGCGGGATCGAAATCAACCACTAGATCGGAAAATGCTGATTTTGATCTTAATCCAAATCAAATTAGCAAAGTCAGCCAATTCCATGGGAGAAAACCTGATCCGGAATTGGCCGAATAGGTTCTTCAAAAACAAGAAAAAAAATAAAACTTAAAAATATGCCAAATAGATTCAATGTGCCTCGTCATTCCAAATAGTTGTAGGTCTTCATATTGCATGTTCTTACTAAGTACAATGTAAGAGAGCATCATAACAACTCATATATGCAATGAGCCTTCTTTCAAGTATAAATTCATAAATGTCACCTTCCCAAAGAAACCTTCATTGGCTTTTGCCAGTGTAATATACAATTTTTTTACAAATTAATAATGATAATAATAAAAATAGGTAAAATAAAATAATTGCTATTTATCTCTCTTTTCCTCCCCATATTTATATATTTTTCCCCACGGAACCCTCCCCTTTCCTACCCTAGCCGTACCACCGTTCTTTCTTTTTCTCTCGCCAAAGCGCCATCCTAACTTCCTTTTCTCTTTGTCACATGCCCTCTATCGTTTTCTCTCTCTCTCTCTCGGCATCTTCCTAGGCACGAGAATGTAGCACAGCCTCACCCCTCATCCGTCCACAGGTGCTACTGCACATCCGCATGGCAAGATCCTCCCTTCGCGACATTGATTGCTCTGACACCCCACCCGCCTTCGTACGTTGCCTCATGTCACCTTCCGCCACATGGCTCCCACCCTACCGCACTATCAACCCACCTGTATATGCATGTTAGCCGCAAAGCCGCTACCCGCCATCACCTAAACCCACCTACACGTCGGCACCGTCGGATGCCCAGCTAGCAGTGACCACTGTGCCCTCATGCGACTGTGCTAGCACATGCCTCCACCTAGTTGCCACCTTGTCTCACCCCTTCGGTGCGCCGCTGTGCACCCCCCTAGCACCCTCTTCCTCTCTCTCCTTCACTACAGAAAGTCAACACCCCCTTCTCTCTCCTCTCTTCCTCTCTCCTATTGTCTCTCTCTCCCTAATCATCCCTCTCTCTCTAACAAACTTCTTCTCTCTTATTTTTATCTCTCTTCTCTCCTATCCTTTCTCTTCAACAAGTGGAGAACGAGATCTCACTCGGTTCGGTTCGTTCACGTCGTGCTATCGTCATCCGACTTTTTCTGTCGTCAATCCATTCGTAATTTTAAAGTGTCATTCTAGTAGACAGCCTTAATGTGTCCATTATCATTAAAGTTATAAGTGAAAAATCTTTCATGATTCATAGTTTAATTTTGATACATTAGTTGGTGCATATAGTTACGTTGTGGTTAATTTGTAAGTAACATAAGTTACTTATTAAGATGTCCTTAGGTTGTGATTAGTTTATTTTATTGTTCTATATATAAGAGAGGATGCATGGTTAGTGATGTATATTGTTATCCAATTAACTTACTACTTGGTTATATATTAGCATGTTGAGTTATGATTAATTTTGTTATACACATTGTGATAGGTTAACAAAATTAGAGTGATATGGTAATTATTTTCAGCACTTAGTTACTCTCATGTTTAATCAAGATAAGGTGATTGCACGTGTGTATATCTCATGTTAGTTCATCATGATCATGAATATCTAGAGTGACATTGATTTAAGCATATTGCATTATAAGATGGTGTCATGAACATATTAGTGTTATGTCATGTGATGTTTTAGATGGTTATGGTTAATGGCCTTGTATGTGCATATGTTCATTTAATTATCATACTTGCATGGTGTTCATGTTATAGTGAATAGTAGAACATGACATGGTATATTCTACATAATGAATGTGAATATTCGGGCAAGGCATGAGATAGTTGTGAATGACTCATGGCAATGTATAAGATGATATGAATATATGTGTGCATTGAAATGAAATGTAAAACTCAGATATAACAGACTACTTATTCGTGTCCATTGGTAACAAAGATTAGAACAATCCGGTGCATCATTCGATCTTGAATACTGCAATTTCTCATAAGTGCATCCATGTCTAAAAACACTATGAGATTTAGTTTAACTATATGATTACTGCTATATATATTAAATATGATGCTAACTAGTTGAGATTCCAAGAGAATGCATTCCTTGCAAAAATGAAAAGATGTATATTCTATTTAGAGATTTGATGCATTAGTGACATCGATGTTTCATCTAGAGGATGATAGTATTAGTGGCATTGTAATTGTGGTTAGCACTCATGTTATGTACATTACTTGGTCTCAAATAGATGGTGTTGCATAGTATGCATGGCAAATGGCAATTATAAGTGTTTCATTACATGGTTCATTTAGAAATTATATCATTGTGCAATGTTTTCATTAACTTGGTATTTTGATAAGTTGTGGTTGTGTGGTTGATAAATTGTAGAATATTGAAAAATTAATTATTGTTTAGACTTATACGACTATATTACAAGTGTAGGTTTGATATTTATAAATTACTATGGTACGGCCTTATTGGCTATTCGATTTGACGAATGATGAGATGTCTACTAAGTCGTTATGACTCACTTCAATCTTTTAACATTTTTTAAGTAATCATGATTAGTGCAGCAGAAGTATAGTGATTTAGACTTCGAGGAGTTTATGGAATGATCAATATGTATTTTCAAACTGATATATAAATTGTTTAAATTATATCGTTGTATGACTTTTTGGTGGAATCATTATAATTGTGAGCTTTGACTTGATATAGTCTTCTCTTTTTTTCAAACCGATGTATTTGAAGGGTTATTTCCCTAGTTACGTCACCAGACTTTTTTGTTGTGTGTATATCCAATATGGGTCGTGACAGCCAACAACTCCACATTGTACCACTTGGCCTGTGTTTTCTCCTTCTTGCTCAACATTAAGCCATTTGAAACTCTCAGTCCCAAATGACATGTTTGAAGCATCTACAGATTTGAGCTCCAAGTCCTCTGTCAAGGATTCGATTAAGCAAGTCTTGGACTCCTTGATTTGCAGAAGACACAGTAGCTGAGTCTGTCAGCAACACCATTGTTACATTTCCAATCCCAAACCAAGATGTGGGTCATGTTCTAAGAATGACAAAGAAGAAGATGGATGAAGAACTTGGCCAAGAAGTGAGAAAACCGATTCCTCCTTTCATCTAATCTGCCTTCAGAAACATTTTTTTATTCGGACGATATCATTTTGGGAGGGTCTACTGTCTAACAATTTTTTATGCAGGACGATCCCTTTTTAGGTGGATACACTTTAGCTTGAACTTCCATAAAACCAACTAACTACGTAACTACCTCAATATGTTCACCCTATGTTATCAGTCGTTACTTCTGAGTATTAAAGAACAACAGGACAATCCATATAGCCGACCCCAAACAAGTTGGATTAGGACGTTGTTGACTTTAGTACAGTTTAATTCGTCTGACAATTAAAGAAACTGAAATATTGCTAAAAAAAAGTATCCAACGCCTTCAATTTCTGGTACATATCATTTTCCTAAGTTCATAAAGACTAACATCACGCAAGGAAAAGAAAAGTTGTAGCTGTTTCTAGTCGAATTGTGGACCATCATATAGATTTGAGCCAGAGAGTAGGATACGATGCTACCAAGAAAAAACAATTTATATGAATATCAAGAGAACATCCGGCCCATTGGCGGGAGCACGGAAGCAATTTGCTTACGAGAGAGAAAGTACGCGATGCCGAAGATGCAGATGGCCCATCCGACGGTCCTGACCTTCGCCTCCTCGATCAGATCTTGCAGCGTCTCCGTCGACTTCCTCATGCCGTACAGACCTCTTTCACTTTTCCGTATCCCTCCCAGTACCCACTTTTCCTAAAACTCTACGAAACGAGACCCTCCCAGCGTCCAGATGGATGGCCTGCGATGTGAAATCGTTGAGGAACTTCTTCACACCGCTGATCACCGATCGTGTAGCTTCTCGACAACTCCCCGCCGCTCGCAGGAGAACCGGAACAAGTAGGCCGACGACGGTGGCGCTCGCCCGTCGTGGAGAGGGCCGAGAGCAAGAACGTGGCCAGAGAGGAAAAGATGACGAAGAAGACGACCGGCTTCAGTGGGTTCGGTGTCGTGTATTGTATCCGTTATCTACGCGCGAGCACCCTTGATAGTGCAGTGCCCAGGCAAACTCCTTATGCACATTAAGTTCCGTAAATTAATACCGATCCACTTAAATTTAAACAAGTTTCGGTAAATTTACTTTATATTCTTTGCAATAAGTTAATCAGACTAAAAAGTAAATTTCTCAAGAAATAAAAATTATTGGTCAAGTTCTACTGTCTCGATTTTTAAAGAAAAAGTAATTTTGAGATTATTTTTGTATTGCACGCAAGATTCTTTTGTCCGCAGTATCGTAATGAGTCTTGGATGACGCTGTAAGTTGTACCGATGATGCAGTTTAGCTTCGTGACGCTTATCGCACACCAGCGCAAAGGCCCGTAGCTTATTCTGCCACTCCCACCGCATACCACCTGGACAAACCACCCACGTTCATGGTTTGATTTGGTTTATGGAGTGTAAAAAATAATAGTACATAAAATACAACATTAGTATTTGTAAAAGATGAGTTATGAATGAATATTTGTGTTACAAGTCATGTTTTGTTTGTACTGACAATTTTTACATTGGTATTGATAAGTGCAGTTTTTTTTTTTTTTTAACACGCTGGCCCAGTGGCCAGGACGATGGCACAGCTCAGTGCCGGCGGGGGATCGAGTGCTGCCGGGCGCAGGCTCGATCCCCACTAGATCACCTCCCCCCTCTGGGCAGGTGGTCCCGCGGCAGTTCGCCGCCGGGATCGATCCCCCGCCACCCCCCCCCGCGGGGTGGCGCCGTGCCAACCGAGCCACGCTCGGTCGGCGGTATTGATAAGTGCAGTTATCAAATGGAGTATTAAATCTCGATGATTTTTTTTTGAAACCAAACCAAGTAAGATTTTTAAATAAAATTAAATTGATTAAGTTTTTCCAATTTTATCTGGTTCAGAATGTAGTTTATTAATACGTAGTACCATTCAACATATTTAGAATCATAGATTATAAGAATATAATATATATATGAATATTTTTTCTTTTCAACATTAAAGATATGTTTTAATGTGACAAAATTTGTTGATATATCTAATTTAAAGTAAATATTTAATTTAATTTATGTTGTTTAATTTAGTTTGATTTAGACATGCTGATGCGTATTACAAGATGTCCTCAGTGACTACTTGGTAGTATGTAAAAACACAATTCGTCAGTTACCCATAAATTAATTTAAAAATATATTTTCAGTCACATTTAAATGTCGATAAATCATTATCTAAACTTCCATGCTTTTAAACTCGATATGATCTTTGAATAAATCATATATTCGTAGTTGTTCGTCATCAAATTTATCACCCGAGTTATATGTGTAGCGAGACATAATTATCCGAGCTATTGTAAAAAATAAAATTATCATAAACTATCTGTTAATATAAAGTACTTAGTCCGTATGCAAATTTATGAGTTTTTTACTCCACGGATAATGACCGGAACGGCGAACTGGGCCGCCGCTTGTCGAAGCTGGTCCTGGACGTGCCAAGATCACAAGCGTAGAAAATCAACAGACAAAAAGGATACAAGAGATATACTTTATGAACGAAAAAAATAATGCAATGCTGCTCGATCTGGTTTGCTGTGTCTTCCACTTCGTTCGTCTAGATGATTTATTATTTTTTTTGCAAAAACAAGAAAAAAAAGAATTATTTTAGAATAAGTGCAGAACTAGAAAATATGTGTCAGAAAATCCTTTTACACCGTATTCGATAACATTATTAAGTATTTTTATCACTATCAATTTTAAAAGTAAAATTAAAAAAAAATATTTAAAATTATTTGATTAATTATATCAATTTTAAAATTTATAATACAAATAAAATATATTATGTAAATTTTTGATATTAATATTCTAACATTTAAAAATATCAATATCGATATTAATATAGTACTACAAATGAAATTCTAACCACACAGACTGCTCGGTGCACCGCGACGCCAGACGAGTTGTGTCGGAGATGACGGGCGTCCGGATTGCCCGGCGTCATAGCCTGGGCCAGGTGGACGATCACGGTGTAGCGGGTGGGGGTTCGCACCTAGGGATGTCAATGGTTACCGATTATCCGATTATCCGACCCGTTCGTTAGTTAATGAACAGCAAGTGGATAGTTTAAATTTTCCGAATAAGCTATCCGCGTTCGTTTACCGATTAACCGTTATCTTAGCGGATGCGGTCATGGATACATCATAAACCAAACCCGAAAACCGTTATCCGTATTCGCTAACTAATACATAATACGATATAACTCACAATTTATGACATCTAATGGGGTGTTTGGTTGCATGATAATGAAGGTTTTTGTTTTAATTTTTAAAAATTGTAAGGAAACTTGTTAAAAGAGGTGTTTGGTAACCATGACAATTTTATGTTTTAAAAGTGATTTTCTTCTTGAACAAAAAAATAGGGTCTCACCTCTTCCTTTTTTTCTTGTGGTCCCCCACTTTGTTTGGTCATGTGTGGTGGTTACTCTTTTTTGTAATCACATCCCTCCAAACATGATAATTTTATGTCATGAGTTGGTTCACTTTTTATTTTAATACAAATTTTTATCATGAAAGTGTACAAAAAATTATCATGCAACCAAACACCCCATAAGTATATATGACCCATCTAGAAAATCTTATTGTTCTTAACTCACTGGTTCACCCTCCTCCTTGAGATCTTAACATTGGATAAGCCTTGTCTTGACGTCTAACAGTGATGTTTTCATCCTTTTCTGCTTCTTGATGGTGCAATCCACGTACACATTTTTGCTGCAAATCGACTATCTCATATTTTATATTGGACATGTATTATTTTGGAGATGTAATTAAGATTTTTTTTCTCTCATATTTTGTGTTGCACATCTAATTATTTACTACAGACTCAAAAATTAATTTTATTATGGACTTGTAAATTATTTTTCTATATCTCATGTTTTGTGGTAGATATATAATTAAGAAAAATTTTTTGTTCATTGCTATAAATAGATACTTTTAATCGTAATATATATATTTTTTATGTGTGTCTTTATCGGTAAAATTATCTTTACTTTTTTATTTTGCTAGGTTGTATTATACATATGTTATCTCTTTATATATTCGATAACCGTCCGTTATCCGACCGTAAACCGTTTTTAAGCGGATAGAACAATGCGGTTCGCGGATACACCCAATACCGATAGTTAATGAACAGCAAGTTGATACACCTTTTTCTTATAGGATACGGATAATACTATTATTCGACCCGTATCCGACCCATTGACATCCCTAGATAGAACAATGCGGTTCGCGGATACACCCAATACCGATAGTTAACGAACAGCAAGTGGATACACCTTTTTCTTATAGGATACGGATACGGATAATACTATTATTCGACCCGTATCCGACCCGTTGACATCTCTATTGGCGCCCTCCTCGTGTATCTGACGCTGTGGTGTCAATCGATCTCATTGTCGTAACTCGGAGACGACAAAATATTTAAAATTATATAATACCGTTTTTGCTGAGGTGCTCCGTCTAAATGTTCATTTAAATATTTTACTTCATTTAAATACAGCCGTGAATTTTTATTTATTTATTTTTGTTTTTTTTGCGTTCTTTATCACTCTTATTTTACGGTAAATTATCTTTTTATATTATTTTTATAATCACAATTTTTTTTGACATTATTAATTCGGATAATATTCATATCCTTTAATGTGATCATACGATCTTCGGACAGTTGACAAGTTTTTCGAGAGAGGTCTCTATCTCGACTATTGATCAAAATATTATTGTTTAAATTTGGTAAATAAAATAATCTTTAACACAAGTTTAACTATCTTCATTTATTTATTTTTAGATCTGTGGTTATAATTTTTTTATCTTACTCAATATATTGAATGCCGGTTTTCTTTGATGTTTGAGAGAATATTTTATACTCGGATGCAAAAATTATGAGATTTGTTATAATTTGTCTTCTGATTTAATATGTAAAATTTTATGACTTAAAACATTTCAAAATTTAGATATTGAGATAAATTTATAAATGTGAGAATATTCTCTATGACATATAACGTTAAATTAAGTCATTTAATATTTTTTCTCTCGACTATTCACCATCAGAGTCACTCGATCATTCACCTTCAGATGCATGATAAGAGTACACGAAACAGTGTCGAGTGAAAATAAAACGGAGTCTTACAAGTCTCAAAAGACCTAAAATCTACCTATATTGATAACATATAAAAAATTTCAAAATCTAAATATTAAGATAACCAAGATCAGATTTACAAACACAAAATTATGTGATTTGATATCCAATGTCGGATTACGTCATTTAACGCACAACTTTTTGTGTCAGACAAACAATATTTTCTCATGTAAACTGTCGAGAGAACCAGTGTAATGTTACTGTTTTAAGAGAAAAGAAAAGAGAATTAATTAGTATATTTATTATTACTATTATTTTTTTTCCCCACCCTTCCCTATTATTCTTCCTTCGGTTACGCCCCCCCCCCTCTCCCGAAAACGCCTTCGCGAGCGCCCTTTCCTTCTTCTCCTTCCTCTTCTTCGTCGCCACGCCGTCCTCTCTCCCCCCCCCCCGGGTGACCTCCACGCCGCCGCAGCCCTACGCGCGCCGTCTCCGCCGCCCTCCTCAGCGCCACGCCGGTTGTCCGCGGCCGCCCGCCGCCGTCGGCGTTGACCCCCGCGCGTCACCCGGGCGCCGCCCGCCGCGCACAAGACCAGCCCGCGGCCGCCGCCGCGCGAGCCCGTCGCCGTCCCCGCCACCCCGCGCAACCGCCATCCCGGCCACCCCGACCACCGCGGCCACCCCGCGCGAGCCCCCGCCGCCGCCGTCCGGCCGCCCGCCGGCGCCGCCCGCGCACACCCAGCCCTCGCCACCCGCGGCCGCCGCGCGAGCCCCCGCCGCCCCGTCGACCCTGCCGGCGCCTCCTCCGCGCCGTCATCGTCGCCCGCCGGCCACCGCCTGGGCGGCGCGCCCAACTCCGCCGGTCGCCGCTGCCCGGCGCCCGCCGCCGTGGCCCCCCTCCGCGCGTGGTCCGCGCGTGCGCCTCCCCTGCGCCCCGGTGCGCCAACCCGCGCCCCCCCCTCGCGGTACACTCTCCCTCTCTCTCTCCTATCCTCTCTCCCCTATCGCCATGTGCATATCATTATTCTTAGTATTATCCCCCTTGTTCCAACAGATTTTAGACACCTCCGGATCGATTTTCCAGCGCCGTCGTGACCGCGGCAACACACTCGCCATCCGGATCGATTCTGTTGGAATTCCGTGCGCCGTCGTCGTCGCCGTTAAGGTAGGCGTCTCGGCTATTCTTAGCATCCCGATATGATTAATTTAAATCGTTAAAATGTTGTTAGTTAATTCGGGTTAGATGAAATAAAATATTGGTGGGCTACCTGATTTATTAGCTTACGTAGTTATAGCTAACTTGATTTGACCAATGTGATTATTTCGTATTGATTGATCATGCATTGTCATCATATTAGACATTAGAGTAGAATGCATGTTAGCATGTTAAACATCATGTTTTGTATTAGATTATGGTTAGTACAGCATGGTTAATGTCTCGATGACCTTAAACGGTAACCCGATTTAATAAATAGCCGGAGTAGGAATTATGGCATTGATGCATTTAATTTTCAGCTTGTTAATTTATGTGGTAGTTAGATAGTTATTGTTATTGCATGTATTCCTCATGATAGTATGTTAGAATTGCATGGTTCAAAGTTTAGAGTATCATGATGTTAGTCAATTGATATAGTTTGAGTTTAATTTTGGTATGGCATGCATATGTGAGATGGACATTTATGATTGTTCAATCGTATGTTCTATGTTTAGATTATCATGCACATGTCCATGGTTATTTTGATTGATTGCTTGTCCGAGTTATGTATGTGCTTTCATCTTGAGAGATGTAGTATGCAAGAGGGTCGCAATGTAATGGAATTCTACTTCACCAGACTATAATTCGGTCCCGTGGGCGCAGATGAATTAGAACGATACCGGAGCATCCGTCGATCCCGGATACCGCGGTTTATCTTAAGTACTCCCTGCCTACGGGGTACTATGAGATTTAGCTTACTATATGTTACTTTTATATATGGTAGATTCTGGTGTTAGTTTTGTGACATTTGCTACAATGTCCAAGTGGAGCATATAACTTACTCGGTACGATGATTTGTTATGCATTTTGGCATGTATGATAGTGGTTTAGATTGGTCATTTTGTCATGTCGTTATGTAATGCATGCATACCTAGTCTTCTTAAAGCTCGGGTTATGTCGAGTTATTGTTCATTGAATCATGTCAATTCATATGGGGTAGTTGATTGATTCTTTAATCAATTAATTGAAGACATATAATTAGTTTACACCCTATGTACTAAATCTGATTTTTAAAGCTTAATATGTATTGTATACCATTAGAAATTATTAATATAGTAGGGTAGTTCGGGTGTAAGACCTACTGAGTCTGTTGTGACTCACCCCTTCCCATTATAAATTTTTCAGCTGATTTCGAGGAACCTCTCCCTGAGGAGGAGTTTGGAG
This sequence comes from Cryptocoryne crispatula var. balansae, assembly GCA_036172225.1. NCBI lineage: Eukaryota > Viridiplantae > Streptophyta > Magnoliopsida > Alismatales > Araceae > Cryptocoryne > Cryptocoryne crispatula. The sequence goes on along the minus strand of CM069919.1, from coordinate 44,224,392 downwards.
AGGACTACGAGGAGGACGTTGGAGGTGATCCAGAGCCACTCGAGGACCCAGAGGACGAGGAGTTTGGTGACGAGTGATCACCACATATATCTTTTAGGTTGTTGATTTTCCTCCTGATTGTGGTTAATAATTGCTTGGTTTGGCTAATAGTTGATGTTCGGACTATGTGTTGAGTCCTTCTTAGTTGTTTGATGTTGGTTATTTGGTCGTATTTCTTGGAGTTTGAAATTGTTTGGATCATTACAGGTTGATTTAAATTATTCAGAGTTGATAGAGTGTTTTGGAGTTAGCTTGTTCTCCTAAACTGTCCCGATATTCTGGATTTATTTTTCGCTGCGCAATTGTATTTTCCGGGTCGTGACAACCAGCATTCGAATATGTTGTATGTCCCAACAATAAAACTCGTAACACGACAAAGTGAAGCAAAACGTGACTGAGATACACCGACGATGACGCCAAGTATACCCCGTGTAAGGGAGAGTGGGAGGAAGGAGCACTTACCGCCATCGAGAGCGAAAGATAACGACGGCTTACTTGCAGTGATGAGAGATAACAGGCGTGTATTTTTTATTATAAATTATCTTTTCTGTTGCTCCTGACAATCATAGTTTGCCGTAAAGATAGTTTGAAATGACAAAATGAACAGCCTGTAACTACCGAAAATAGTTGATTAAAAACTGTTATTTAACACCCCTGCTCCACGGGGAGTAGGGCCGGGTTCACCTCCCGGCAGCTGCAAACCGGGTGCCCCAAAGGGGGGCGACTTGTGGGGATCGAGATGGCTCGATCTCTCGCCGCTCACGTACGCGGCGGGTCTCTGGCCCGCCATCCATGTCCATAAACAAAAAAACGGTTATTTAACACTTCTAGCTAGGAGGTTATTTTTTTAAGGAATGGAATACGAGCATCCGAATAACTAAAAATAATTTTAGAACATAGATTTATAGATAACCATATAATGAATTTTATTTTTTAGGAATATGAGTTCACAACAGCGTACCAAATAGTATGTTACGATTTTAATTTTTTTTAAAAATTACTCCGTAAAAATTAGGTTACTTGTTTTTACTATTACGTGGATTCTAATTGACCTAATGGTTAGTTTGATCCTGATTGTATGGAGAAAATATTACAAAATAATATTTATCTTTTCACTTATTAAATAACATGGATTTTATGTCATGCTTCAAATGGAATACATGGAGTATACCTGTCTGTAACCGAGGAAAATAATTTATCAAAATCGAAATAGTTTGTAAACAAAAAAATGATATCAAATTAATAATTTAATAATTTTAAAAATGTATAGTAGATTCTAATGGGGGTGTTTGGTTGCCCATAAATTGAGTTCTTATTACAATTTTATGTTTTTGTGACAAAATTTATTAAAAGAGATGTTTGACAACTATTACAATTTTATGTTTTTAAAGAGTTTTCTTTCTTAGGTAAAAAAGAGAGTCTCACCTATTGTTTATTTTATGATCCCACATTATTTGATCATATATGACACACACTCTTTTTTGTTATTACATCTCTCCCAAACATGACAATTTTATGTCATTGAATAGTTTATACTTTATTTTAATACAATTTTATCACGAAAATATATAAAAAGTTATTGTGCAACCAAGCACCCTATAAGATATTTACAATTACAATAACTCAAGGATCTAATAGTCAACTCTTCAAATTCCAAATCCAAATACTTGGAAATGTTATAATAAATTGGGTTAGTGAGAGGTGACTCAGTATACTTTTCACAATCACTCGTACTTTTAAACATTTTCAGATATCCAACATAGATGATAATGATATTTCTCTACAAAAAACATTGTAGTACGAAAAAATAATCGTAGCTATATATACAATTTCAAGAGCATCAATGTAAGGACTTGATATGATAGTATGAACATTTTAATAATTTTATAAAATTAATGATTTACAAACACTACAAGAATTTATGTTATTAGGGACCGGTTAATGGCGACGGCTTCATTTAGCGGTCGCTATAACACTTAATGGCGACGGCTTAAGCCGTCGACAATTACTAAGTTATAAGCGACGGCTCAATAACGCCATCGCAATTACTCTTATTAGCGACGGCCCAAGCCATCGCCAAACCAGAAAATGCACCTGGAACACCCATCGAGTCGGGTAAATGGCGACAGCTGGTGAAAGCCGTCGCTAGTTTAGTTAATAGCGACGGCTACAAGCCGTCGCGATAAATTTTTTTGACCGTTCAACGCAGTCGACTAGTGTTTGCGACGGCTTTAGCTGTCGCTATTGTACTCAAACATACCAATTGTGACAGCTTCAGCCGTCGCCAATAAATCAAGGGTTTTCCAAAAACCCCGTCGGCCCCCTTCCCTCTTCCCCCCGCTTGCTTCTCGACCTGTTGCCGCCGCCGCCTTGCTGCGCTACTGCTACTGTTGGTTTTGCCGCCGCCGCTCTGCCGCGCTGCCTCCTCGCGCCGCCGCGCTGCCTCTTCCTTGCCGCCGCTTCTGCCTCCTTGCGTCGGCGCCGCCGGTGCCTTCTTGCGCCGCCACCAACCTGTTGGCGCCCTCCCTACATCCGTACGGCCGACCTCCTCCATCTCTAGGTATATTTTAACCTAAAAAATATTATTCATTAGTTTCTACTTAAGAATTGGCTAGGTACGATGCATGTTTATTAGTTTAGATTAGCCTAATCTGTAAGGAATCAATACATGACAGTGGAAAAATTTTGATTCCATAAAACCATGATCTTTGCCTTGATCGATGCCGAACGAGTAAAACTGAGAACCGAATATGAAGTAGAATGAGAGTACCTCATGGGGTTTCCAAAATCCCTCACCATGAATGAAGAGAGGACATTCCTCTTTGCTGAAAACCGTTCAAGTGTACGGTCTCTACTGGTATCCACATGATTTGCTTCAATAGACAAGTTCTCCGTTCCTTCGGGCCTTTAAAAGCCTTCCAGATACAAACTTGAACATGGGAGATCACCTTCTAGAGGAGAGAGGAGGGAGAGTGGCTGCTTGAGATGTGCTCTAGCCTTATGGCTTGTTAAGGTTTGGCTTGATAAGCCATTTATTTATAAAAAATGAAAATTTCACAAAAACTCAAAACTTCTATAAAATTGCGTCCATGCCCTCATCTTATTGACCAAATCTAATTTGAGTGACCCACTAGGCCCAATAGTCAATTTGGTTGAAGCCTTAATTAATTTAAAATAATAATTCCTTTAAATTAAATCAAAACAGATTATCAGATAACGATTTTAACGGCTTTCGATCATAAAGGGTACAAGCCACATCCTATGATCCCAAATGACTTTGGGGAGTTAAATAGCATCCATTGAGCCTTTCCATCATCAATTACCACACGGATTTAAATCCTCGTTCATACAATGTCCCGGTCGGTCAGGGGTTCGGCACTGACTGTCAACCCCTAAGTATTCCAACACTATGAAATCTTGTACTCATGAATGGATCAACTGGAAAACTCCTTTTCCAATTATCCTATCTACCTTGGCCAAGGATTTAGAGTACTATCCATAGGACATTCTCTCTCTCCTACAGAGAGTGAACGATCCCCTATTGTCCGCTCAATTGCCTCCACCAAGTTTCCTATATACCCAATCTATTAACTATATAGGACCACAAAACTAAGTGATCCATCAGTCAATAGTCAAAGTGTAACATTTCGAAATTAAAATAATTTTTTTCTGTTAAGCCGGCCTCCGCCCCCGCTCGCTCTCTCTCTCTCTCTCTCTCTCTCTCTCTCTCGTCGGTTACGCCACCCCCTTCCCCGCCGTTACGCTCACCCCCACCCCGCCCCGCTCGCCGGTTACGCCCATCTCCCCCTTCCGCCGGTCTCTCGCCGGCCTCCGCCCCCTCCTGTTCGCGGCCCCGCCACCGCGAGGAGCCCTTCTCCCCTGCCATCGCCCCCCCCCCGTCTCGCCGCCGCCCGCGACGCGGCTGTGCCGGGCCCCGCCCGGCCACACCATGCCCGGCACCCCCCCCGTGGACCGACCGTCCTCGCGCCGCCGTCGCCTTCCGGCGTGCCGCTCCCCACCGCCGTGCCGGCCTCTCGTCCCTCCTTCCTCCTCCCGATTCTCCGTTGGTTCCCGGCCCCTCCGTCATCCCGCTGCGCCCACGCCACGCGGCAGCCGCCACTCCCGGGTGCGCCCGCGTGTGCGTCCCTCGCCGCGCGCGCGGCCGCCGCCGCCCCGTCCCGCCCCGAACCAGCACACGGGCTGCCTTCCGCCCGCCGGCGGCCGCCGTGTCGCCGGCCCGCGGCCACCGGCGCGCCCCCGGCCACGCCGGACGCTGCGAAGCCTCCGTCACCCCGTCCGCCCGTCGGCGCATCGCCACATGAGCAGCCACCCGCTGGCCGCCGCCCTCGGACCACCGCCTTGCCGCGGGCCGCCGCCACCGTCCGCCGCTGCCGCCCCGACTTTGCCGGCTTGCGGAGCCCCGCCCGACACTTCCCTCTCCATCTGCCGCCGTCCCGGCTCCGGCACCCATCCCCTTCATCGTCGCCGGACCTTCTCTGTTCCGGCTGGAACCGCCGCGGGAGAGCCTCTCGCCGTCGCCATCGCCGGCCCGTCGCCTTCCTCTCGCCGTCGCCGTCGTGACCAGCCCCTCCCCGCTTTGTCGCGCCGTCGCCGTCGAGCGCCGCCGGCCGCCTCCGCCGTCGCGGCCGCCGCCTCCGCCGTCGCGAGCGCCGCCACCGCCGTCGCAGGTGCCGCCCGCGAACCGCCGCCGTGAGCCGCCAAGGTGAACCGGCCAGCAGCCGCCCAGCCCAGCTCCACCCGGTCCAGCCGCCGGTTCAGCCGGTCGAACCGCCCGGTTCGACGCCGGTTCAGGATTTTCTGATTTTCGGAATTTAATAAATCCGGAAATTAGATTTGAGGCCATAAAAATAGCATAAAAATACAGAAAAATCCAGAAAAATTCACAGGAGATTCCAGGTAGGTTTCTCAAGCTCGTCTATGTATTTGATCCCATTTTGATTAGAAAATATGCATGATTTAACTTATGGATCTTGATTTGACTAGTTTAGACTTTTGACTCATGATTAGTGAATTTTCTCAAAAATCCTTGAATCTAGAACTTTGAAAATGATATTTTGAATATTATGGGACATGTTTGGCATGATTGGATGGGTAGAACTATTCTTCATGAGACTTGGCCATATGTTATTTATGTATATGTTTATGTGCTAGAATGGACCTAGAATTGAAATATAATTATGTGGAGTTTTGGAAAAATCAAAAGTCATCAAATTTCACTTTTTGGAACCTGTATAGGTCAGATTTTGGGTGTTGACATCAGAAGTTAGCTTGTTTTGATTATGCCAAAATTGGGTTTGATTATTTGTCTTGTGTATGTAATTAAGTATGTCTAGATTTGGTTTGTTATTGCATGTGCATAGATCATGTACAAATTATTTGGTTTGGTTCAGATTGTGTAATATGTCTTGCATGATATGTCTAGGTTCATGTTATCAAGTTTGATATGAGTTTTGATTAGGATATGTTAACCATGTCGGTTAGTACAAGTCTTGTCTAGTTATGGTGAAATATGTTTAATTTGGTTTTCGGATCATGGGCTATGCTATGCATAGTTAGTTATGTCAATTTGGTCATGATTAGTACGAGTTGTCATTGAGAACAAGTTCAATTAAGTCGGGTTATCATATATCTTGTCAAGTTCGTTATGAATGCTATGTCTTGCATGAAAGGCTATGAAATTAGATGTTTATGTCATGTATGCATTGTATGGTCAGGTATGTCATGATATGAAATTATGTTATGAACTCTTGATATGACGTGCTATGAAGGCTTCACCGGCCCTATGTTAGACAATCGCCCGTGGGCGGCACGGGTAGCAGATGAATCCGGCCCTCCCACGGATCCGGATTACCGCGGTTTTTCCCTTAGTGTCACCTTGCCTAGGTGCACTTTGGGCTAGCTTAGTATATGTTACTTCTATATATATATTAATTTGGTGAATGCATTTTGTACGTATGTGAAGCAAGACGACCAATTCCTTGCTCTTTGGCTATGTGTTTGGAAAGGATATGAAATATGTTACTTGTGTGTCATGTATGGATGTTAAACCATGTCATGTTAGAAAAATCAGATTTGTCTGTTTTAATTTGATCATGTTAAGTTAAGTCTTGAGGTCATTTAGATGATATTTGTCTAGCTTGTATGGTCTTGTGTGCATTGGCCTAGAATTAATTGGCTTTGGCATAATCTTTTCTTTGAAGATAATCATGTTCAGATATGGGTTGTGAGATTAATATAGAAGACATTCTATACTTTTTTATTACATCTCAAGTTAGATATGTTACATACCATTGCTTGATTATATGTTATTTACCCGATTGATGGGTGAAGGGTGTAAATCCTACGGAGTCCCCGGACTCACCCCGTTGTGGGTTAAATTTTTTTCAGCAGGTTTTGAAGATTTAAGAGCTTGAAGATGAGGATCAGGTGGAACCAAAGGAATCAGAGTCATTTGCATGGAGATTCTTGGTATTCTCTACTTAGGTAGATGATCTTGGTTGTTTTTGAACATGAGTGTGGATAGACTTAGAAGTATGATTCTATTCTCTTGTTTTGATGGATCTTAGGAAATTAATTGTTTAAGTTTGGGTTGTGGAATCCAAGTGTTGGGTTTCATCCCACTGTCACGACATTGTGTATTTCCGCTGTGTATTTGTGGTTATGTTATTTAAATTCCGGGTCATTCTCATCATATGAGAAGACATCACACACACTAGTCTATCCGGATTCTTGATGTCCTGTCTCAAGGATCCTATGACTAGGAACATTTAGATCACATACCTCTAGATGATCGATCTCATTATCATGATCTCATCATGATTCAATCATCATTGCATGTGATTAAGGACTTCATTATGATTTACGCTTCTAATAAAAGCTAGTAACGAAGTTTTGCCTATTTAATTGAATGAGATATTCCTAGAAATGTCGAATCATATCATATATGATTGGCTTGTAGGGCATACATTTCTATCATAATCGACTATAGATTGGATTTTAACTCAATTTTGGGATTTTTATGGTCGGTTAGGTCAATCCAATACCTTTACTAGTTTGGATTGGCCTAACCGATCACGAATTGGGTTCTAACTCAATTTTGAGATTTTCATGGCCAGTTAGGCCAATCTAATCCAGTTTATGGGTTTAAATTGGCTTAACCGGCCACAAATTGGATTCTAACTCAACTTTGGAATTTCATGACTTGTTAGGCCAATCCAAACTGGTAGTCCAATCAAAACCGGTTGGGTTAGATAATATAAACCGATTTAATTGACCTAACGGATCATGAATTAGGTTCTAACTTCGTTGATTTAGATTGACCTACCCGGCCATGAATTGGATTTTAACTCCATTAAAGTATATAATAGGATGACGCCCACAAAAATAACTGAAAAAAAATATGTTTGTACGTTGAAGATCAAGAGAGATAAGACAACATTTTAAATCGACTAAAACCAGAAAATCGGTTTGATTTGTCCGATTTGGTTTGACCGAAATTGGTGTTATAGGCCAATCAACATATTTTAATTGAACAAAATACCGTGGAAACCAAATAAAATAGGAAAGCCGGTTTGATTTGTCCCAAATAGGCTTTATAAGTAAATGAATTTCCCCAATCAGTTTGATTTGGACGAATTACATGTCGTGGAAACGGAGTCAAATCGGAAAAATGGTTTGATTTCTCCCAAGATTGGGTTAGACATACATTAATTGCCAAGAGGATTTAAATTGGCTAAGAAGGTATGGAAAACCAACTTAAACTGGTTTTCCAGTTTGGTTTGACCGAAATTGGTATCATAGGCCAATCAACTTATTTTAATTGAATAAAATGCCGTGAAAACCGACTCAAACCGGAAAGTCGGTTTGATTTGTCCCAAATTGGCATCAAAGGCCAATGAATTTCTCAAATGATTTTGTTTCTTTTTCTCCCAAATTGGCGTTACCTACAAAATCAAATTTTCTCTTTGAAACACAATGTCATTGATATGTTTATCTTATGTCGGCTTTATTTCTTATTTTCAGGTAGTTTCAAATGACATCTTCGTTCGAGACTTTCTTCTCTTGGAGGTGGTTCGGTTTGTGTTTATTTTGTTTCGTTTATATCATTGTTTATTTTTGTGCATATATCTTTATTGATATTAACCCAAAAGGGGTCAAATGACGAGTATCTTAGATATGTCTTGAATATATATTCCTAACAGATAAGTCCTAGGTATCTTCAAGGAGTAGAAGAATTTCTAGATTATGCTTTCGATGAATGTAGGACTCGATTTAGACATGGACTAGACAAAACTTTGATTCAATATCCATGTAGACGGTGTTGTAACACATTTTCTTTAAAAAGAGATGTAGTTAAAGAACATCTAATATATGATGGCATATGGTCCAATATTGAACGTGGATAAGTCACGGAGAAATTGAACCTAGTTTAAGTATCAATAATGAAGTTCTATTAGATGAAGCACAACATGAAAATTTAAATGACAAGGTAATAGAAATGCTTGAAGACATTCAAAATATTCAAGGACCACCTATACATCATGAAGGTGAAACAAGTATAGAAACACACAAGCATTTCTTGCTATTAAGAGATGCGGAAACACCATTATATGAAGGATGCACAGAAATATCTAAGTTAAAATTTATTTTAAAGTTGATTTAATTGAAGTCAGTAAATGGTTTGACTGGAAAATGTATGAATACTATATTGTCTCTATTTAAGGATGTATTACCCAATGATGCAAGTGTTTCTAACATTTGGTATTAACTTAAGAAAATTGTTAAGGACTTAGGACTTAGTTACGAAAAGATAGAAGCATGTAAGAAAGAGTGTGTTCTCTTTTGGAAAGAGAATGCATATAGAATTAGTTGTCCACAATGTGAGTCTCTCAGATACAAAGATGATCAAGAACATAAGAGTAAGAAGGTGGCATGGAAAATATCACATTACTTCCTTTTAAAAGATAGGTTGCAGCATTTGTTTATAACAACAAACACTGCTAGGTGGATGTCATGGCATAATGAGCAACGTTCGTACATGTTGAGAGGTGAAATGCGTCATCCAGCCGATTCTCCCGCTTGGAAAAAAGTGGATGAACTTTATCCGGATTTTGCATCAAAAAAATGCAACATTCGACTTGGATTGGCCGTCGATGGTTTTAACCCATTTGGCAACATGTCTTCAAAGTATAGTGTGTGGCCTATAGTTACATTGGTTTATAACTTACCACCATGGATGTGTATGAAAACGGCTAACACGATGATTTCATGTTTAATACCGGGTCCAAGTGCCCCCAGAAATGATATTGATGTATACTTACCGCTGTTGGTGGAAGAGTTAAGGTATTTGTGGGAGATCGTATTGGAGACATACGATGTTTTAGCGAAAGAGAATTTTCTTCTGAGAGCCATATTGCTGGGTACTATAAACGATTTTCCGGGTTATGCCAACCTATCCAGATGGAGTACTAAGGGAAAATTAGCATGTCGAATATGTAATGAGGAAACAAATTCGGTTCGACTAGTTCATAGTTGGAAACAATGTTATTTAAGACATCAACAATTCTTACCCATAGCACATAGGTGGAGAAAGAATCATGACAGACATCTATTTGATGGCCGACGGTGTGAGAGAGGTACACCAAAGATGTTAACTAGACATGAGATTTAGACACAACAACAGGAGATTGACCCTGTAAGATTCGAAAAAATATTTAAGAAAGATTTAGAGAGCTTGAGAAAGAATTTGGCAAAAAATAAAAATTGGAAGAAAAGAAGTATCTTCTTTGAGCGACTGCCATATTGGGCATCTCTGATTGTCTGACATCATTTAGACGTCATGCACATCGAGAAGAATGTGTGTGACAATATTTTAGATATGTTCAACCTATCAGGATTGGATAAAGACAACATGAACTCGTGAAAAGACTTGGTAGAGTTAGGTGTAGACACGCCAAATTCACCTAATTCAGAGCAGAAAACTCATATTTTATAGGGTAACATGTGCGATTGATCTTATAATGATGCTGGGTCTTTTTAAGTTGACTTGGAGCTTCGCCGAACGAAATCAGATGTTTTCCGAAGTTTTCCGCAAAAAAGCCGTAATTTCCGAGCGAAAGCCACACGTAAATCGTGTAAACATGGAAGTTGGCTGAATGACCAATGCCTAATGATCATGCATTGACAGTTATGGTCATATTCACACCCCGGACAAGTTTTGTTACATACCGTGCCTTTCCGGTTTGCCGTCGGAGTCATTTTGACCTGTATCGGATCTTATGTTCACTGCCCTAACTTCAGAATAAAATTCTGAAGTTTTTGAGGGTATTATGGCTGATCCGATGCTATATAAAGCTTCTTCGGCCTGTTATCTTTCAAACGCAACAAACGGAGTCGAATTCCGAGTTCGGGAGTGTTCGCAATGGCTTCCGGAAGAAGGACGCGCAAAAACAGTCCCATGCTCCCGGGTTCCTGGTCACATGCGCCCGGGACCCAGGGCACGTGCCCATGCGCCCTACCAGAGAGGCACGTGACCTTGTGCCCTCACTTGAGGGCACATGCGCCCTACCCTTGAGACACGAGGGACCCAGTTTTTCACCGGGACTCTACCGCTGAACGGATCGACAGGATAAGACCATTTTTTTTGGAATTGATGAGATGCGCCCCACTGAGGGGCGCATGCGCCCTGCACCAGGGCGCATGCGCCCTGGGGTAGGGCTCAATGTGCCTATTTTTTAGCACGAATGAGACTATTCGTTCTCCTATAAATTAACTCTGATTCTGGTCGTTCCAGAGGCATGAGCACGGCCTCCCAGGCATCTCAAGACGTTCAACTACCCTCCTGCATTAATTTTGTGATTTTTAGAGAGAGAATTTCGAGTTTTTAGAGAGAGAAAAGTCGGTTCAAGAGAGAGGAAGGTTGTTCTGCAGGTGATCTGCCAAGTCTCTCTTCTTCGGCCTCTACATCAGTGTGTGGACGTCTTCTGCCTGAACTCTCTTCATAAAAGTTATTCCTCTACAAGTCTTCTTCAGTTTTCAATCTACGGCACTTGATTACGAGGTCGGGGCTGGTCGTGACGAGCACAGAAGCAAAGTCGCGCCTGACAGATCCTGGACTGCTGCTCGGCTTTTTCGACAACCCAGATTTGGCTATATCTTTCTCTATTCAACTCAGAATCTTTTAGTTCTTTTTTATATCTCTTTGTTTCGTGATTATCCATCATACTATAATTTTTTTTACATTTTTTGCATTACTTTTATTCTGTTATTCCGAAAATAAAAAAAGGGGTTAGAGATAACCCGAATCCGGTCAGTTTCTAGTCAATTGTGTGTTTTATGTTATTCTCTTTACATATACTCCACCTTATTTAGTTATAATAGTCTCTTTCACTTGTTTGTTTGTCTAGTTGCACAGAATATCAAGCTCCCACCGCATTGAGGACTCTTCTTCATCGGCCGGCCGAAGAAGGAGAAGCTTTAACTCACATTCTTCACGCTAAGGTACGCACGGTCATTTTAATTCTATAAATCGGAACCCACGATTCCTGGAGACCACATGTCTTAATTTCTTTCTTCTTACCCTCTTCCCACATGACCCGAACCGTCTCTTTGGTGATCGAGCAACGCCAAGGGATGAAAGTTCGGGGATCAATGTGAGTGTGGGACCGAGGTGAGAGTTGCTTTCCGAGTTTTCTTCCTTTCTTTCTCATCCCCTCTTGAGGTGACGATCTGGATTCACAGACTTCTCTTAAAAGGAGAAGACCCCGTCGAATTTTCAGAGTCGACATTAGGAATCCATCTAGAGTTGCATCCACATGAGAATTCATATAGGTTTCCATATGCTATTTATAAGTTGAGTAACGCACAAAAAACTCGCATCCTCGAATTTGTAAAGAGCATTCGAGTGCCGGATGGGTATTCATCAAATTTGAGTAGGTGTGTAGATCTAAGTAGTATGATCATTAGTGGACTAAAAAGTCATGATTGTCATGTAATGATGCAAGTGATTATTCATCTGGCTTTTCAAGAGATTGTACCAAAGGACGAACTCAAGCCCATTGTAAAGTTATGTCAGTATTTTAAAGTTATTTGTGCTAAAGTTTTAGATACTAGTATTTTAAGGGATTGGGAATCAAAAATTGCAATCACAATGTGTAAGTTAGAACAAATCTTTCCACCATCATTTTTTGATGTTATGGTTCACCTTGTTGTGCATTTGGCTTATGAAGCTAGAATGTCCGGACCAGTTCAATACCGGTGGATGTATCCGATTGAAAGATATTTAAAAAGATTGAAAGATTATGTTGGCAACAAGGTGAGAGTTGAAGGTTCCATTGCCCAGGGCTATTTGGTAGAGGAGTGCACGCATTTTATTTCTTTGTACATGCGACATGAAAATGAAGATGGGAGAGATCGAACTACGATGGTGGCCCTTATGATGATGATCGTGAGCAGGGTTCAATGTTTAAGGTAGTTGGACGTCCGTTGAAATGCACCCGTGTCCCTAGAATGTTGACGGAAAGAGAACAACCTTTAATCTACTCATATGTGTTAAATCAAATTGATGATATCGATTATTTTCGTCAGAAATATAATGATGCTCTTATTAACAGAGGTAGGAACGAGCGTAATTTTTCGGTTTGGTTTAGAGCACATGTTACAGAATTGAGAAACATAGGGTCTTCTAGATACAGTAAGGATCTAGAGATTTTATCTCTTGGTCCATCCCGTTTTGCATCTTCATTATCCGGGTATATTTGCAATGGATTTAGATTTCAGACGATGAATTCGGATTCAACCAAGTCAACTCAACTATATAGGGTCATTGTAAGCGTAGAACTTCCATTTGGTTGTGATGGATATTATGGACGAATTTTAGATATAGTTGAGGTATCGTCTGATAGGAATAGTCATTTAGTATTGTTTGAATGTCAACGGTGGGATGCGTATAATAAGGACAAAGGATTTAAGATTAATGAGTATGGATTTATTTAATTGAATACACAAAGGCAAGGATGCTCGGATTTTTGAGCATCCATTCTCTCCTGATGATGCATTCATCACCGTGTTCAGCAGAGACACGCCGGGATGGATCCGATGTGGGCGGAGAGGACAGACCCACAACACCTGGTATGGTGTAAGTAGTGGAGGGGCGAGTACCTCTGCGGGTTTGGGCTATCAGGAGTTGGTGGACAAAGTCAATGCTCAAGCTAGTCAAATCGAGAAACAAAACTCGATGATCGACTCGCTCCAACAACTGAACACCCAACGTCAGCAATTTCAAGAGTCAATGACACGGCTAACACAAGAAATGTTAGCCCAATTAAATAGTAGACTCCCTCCACCAGCAGATCCGTCTAGTTCGAGGCCACCTCCACTACAAAGAGGTGCACGGAGAGACGAGGACGAGGACGAGGACGAGGATGACGAGGAGCGTTCTTTTGGGGAGGATGAGTGAGAGAGTTTTCTCCCCATTTTACTATTTCTTTGTATTTGAGATATTTGTTGTGTACGGAATAAATTTTATAAATGTGAATCTTTATTGTTAAAGAATGTGAATGTTTCTTATTTATGAATGTGAATGATTATAAGTCAATGAATGTATGAATGAATGAATGTGTGATTGTTTATCCTCGAATGTCTATGAATGTATTAAATTTGGGAGCGACAGCTTCAATGTGATGATTTGAAAGTGTACAAGAAAAGAATGTATATTCACGTATGGATGTGTTTCTACGTGAATACATTAGTGTGCGAGAATTTTTTTTAAAAAAATTGTAAGTTAATGGCGACGGCTCCTTCTAGCCGTCGCCAAAAAAGTTTTAAGCGACTGCTAATTACGTAATGGCGACGGTTGGAAGCCGTCGCAAAACCAAAAAATTCACCCCGGGATCACTTCTGGCTGGGATCCGTCGCTTCTAATAACTGTAAGTTAATGGCGATGGCTCCTTTTAGTCGTCGCAAAAGAGGTTTTAAGCGACGGCTGGTTACGTAATGGCGACGGCTGGAAGCCGTCGCAAAACCAGAAAATTTACCCCGGGATCACTTCTGGCTGGGAGCCGTCGCTTCTAATAACTGTAAGTTAATGGCGATGGCTCCTTTTAGTCGTCGCAAAAGAGGTTTTAAGCGACGGCTGGTTACGTAATGGCGACGGCTGGAAGCCGTCGCAAAACCATAAAATGCACCACGGGATCACTTCTGGCTGGGAGCCGTCGCTTCTATTAACCGTAAGTTAATGGCGATGGCTCCTTTTAGTCGTCGCAAAAGAGGTTTTAAGTGATGGCTGGTTACATAATGGCAACTTCTCTCCGCCGTCACAAAACCAGAAAATTGCACCCGGGTATCCCTTCTGGCAGGCAACACTGGGTTTTGGCAATGGCAGATAGCCGTCGCTAATAGTTAGTCAGGTTTTTAAGTTTACTTACGACGGCTAGGAGCCGTTGCCAAAAACGTTATAAGCGACGGCTATAGCCGTCCCTATTAACTTAACTGTGACGGTCAAGAGCCGTCGCGAATAACGTTAACAGCGACGTCTTGCATTTAGCCGTTGCCATTATGATCGACGACAGCCTTGCGACAGCTTATAAGCCGTCACTTTTATCTTTTGGTGATGGCTTTTGGATAATTGGCGATGGCGAGCAGCCGTCGCCAATGATCATGTTTCCCGTAGTGAAAGTCAATAAATAAGTATTTTGAATATAAATAGGCAATGCTTGGGTGCCATGGTTTGCAAAATTTCATGAAATTCGAAAGTCATTTGGATAAAAAGTACAAAGTAGAAGACATTTTATGAATTTTACAAAAAATTGTAAATGCCAACAAATACTAATTTTAGAATCTAAGAAATATATAATATATTTAAATATTTAATTAATCGTATAAATTAATATCATTAGACAATAAATCAAATAAATAAGCACACATTTGAATTCGCTCATGGGTCAATCTTCACATAATTCTCTGCGTAAGACAAGAGAAATGTCAAATGTTATCACAGGCGAAAAAGCCTATTTAATAGGACTAAAATCCCATGATAATTTTTGTTTCAAAATTTCAAGTGTAGGGGTGCAATCGAGCCGAGGTGAGTCAAGCAGGGCTCTGTTCGAGCTCGGCTCGATCAATTATTTAACCGTTCGAACTCGACTTCATACTCGACAAATTTTTAAAAGTCTTGTTCGAACTCGATTTGATTTAAACTTGACGAGTTTGAACTCTACTCGTCGAGCCGTTCGTTTATGTAAACGAGCCAACTTAACTCGAACTCTAATAAAAATTATGTTTGAACTTGAACAAAACTCGTATTCAAACTTGTTTTTGAACTCGAGATTGAGCTCGTTTACTTAAAACTCGAGTTCAAGCTCGAACTCGATTTAAGGTATATTTTAAATTACTATTTAGGCATAAAATATAATTTTACATAAAATTTAAAA
Source organism: Cryptocoryne crispatula var. balansae (assembly GCA_036172225.1). Taxonomy (NCBI): domain Eukaryota; kingdom Viridiplantae; phylum Streptophyta; class Magnoliopsida; order Alismatales; family Araceae; genus Cryptocoryne; species Cryptocoryne crispatula. Next base: position 44,208,904 of record CM069919.1, on the reverse strand, counting down.
ATAAATATAATATATTTATAATAAATAAATAAATAAATAAATAATTAAATAGTTAATCGAGTAGTTAATCGAATATTTAATCGAACATTTAAATGAATTGCTCGTGAACTTATCGAGCCGAACTAGTCTCTATTCAGACTCGAATCTTTTATAAATTGAGTTTTCTTATTCAAATTTATTTATTTAACTTTATAAATGATCATAGTCAAACTTTTAACAAGTCAAGTACCAAATTACTCGTCGAACGTCTTGCACCCCTATTCAAGTGGAAAGTCCTTGAAAAGAGCCATGGCGATGTCCAACTTCCTCTGTAATACCTGGCTTTTAAAAAAAAATGTAACGCCTCCCCCCTTTTCCCTCTCGCCGGTTACGTTTCCCCCCCTCGCCGGTTACACCCGCGCCCCTCTCTCGCCGATGTCACCGCCCCGTCTCCCTCTCGTCTATGCAGCCCCCTCATCGGGTCCCTGCTCGTCCGGACGTCGCCGCCACGGTTGCCGCCCGGCGCCAAGCTCCCTCCACCGTCGCCTCCGCCGGCTTCCCGCTCGCCGCCGGCCAGCCTCCGCCAGCGCCACCTCACCTGCACCGCCGCCGTCGCCGCCGCGATGTTCCTCCCCCCGCCGACCTCGCCGGACCGCCGTCGCCCACCACCCCGCGCCATCGACGCCGCCGGCGCTCTCTCCCCGCCGGCCACCCGCACCGCCCGCGCCGCACTCGCGGCCGCCACCTCCCCTCCCGGCCCCGGCGCCCCGCTGCGCCACCCGTGCGCCAACCCCCCCTTCCGCGGTATCTCCCCCACTCTCTCTCTCATATCCCTCCCATGCCGCCATGCACGCCTAGCCGTTCCCCCCCCCGGTTGCGATCGCCGTCGCCGGACCTCCCCTGTTCCGGCCGGAACCGCCGCGAGCCGCCCTCTCGTTGTCACCACCGAGGCCAGCCCTCCTCTTTCCGTCGCCGTCGCCGGGCCAGCGCCGTCGAGCACCGCCGGCAGCCTCCTCAGCCGCGAGCTCCGCCCGCCGTCGCCGCCGTCGCGAGCACCGCCGTGCCGCCGTCGCGAGCCGCCAAGGCAAACCGGCCAGTAGCCGCCCGGTCCATCTCCACCCGGTCCAGCCGCCCGGTTCAGCCAGTCGAACCACCCGGTTCGACGCCGGTTCGGGATTTTTTTTCTGATTTTCGGAATTAATAAATCCGGAAATTAGATTTGAGACCAGAAAAATAGCAGGAAAATTCTGAAAATTCCAAAAAATTCACAGGAGCTTCCAGGTAGGTTTCTCAAGCTTGTCTATGTATTTGATCCCATTTTGATTAGAAAATATGCTTGATTTAACTTATGGATCATAAGTTGACTAGTCTTAGACTTTGGACTTGTAATTATTGATTTTCACAAAATATCTGAAATCAGAAACTTGAAATTAGTATTTTGTATATTATGGAACATGTTTAGCTTGATTATGCTTGGGTAGAAGCCTTTTCTATCAAATTTGATCTTATGAAAACCATGTAAGTGATTATATGCTAGTTTGGAACAAGAATTGAAGGTTAATTATGTGTAGACTTGAAAAACTCTTGGGTCATCAAATTATACCTTTTAGAACCTGTTTTGGTCAGATTATGATTGATTACATGAGATCTTAATTTGTTTAGTTTATGCCAAGCATTACTTAGGTTAAGTGTCTTGTACATATGTTTTAGTATGTCTAGTTCGGTTTGTCATTGCATGTGTGAGGATCATGTAAATTTTGATTAGTATAATTTCAGATTATGTATTATGTCATGCATGATATGATTATGTTCATATGGTTAAGTTTGGTATATGTTTGATTCAGAATATGTCAATCAAGTCGATTAGTACAAGTCTTGTCTAGTTATGGCAAAATTTGTTTAATTTGGTTTTAGATCATGGGGTATGCTATGCATAGTTAGTCATGTCAATTTGATCATGAATAGTACGAGTTGTCATTCAGAACAAGTTCAATTATGTCGGGTTATCATATGTCTTGTCAAGTTCGTGGTGGATGTTATATCTTGCATGAAGGGCTATGAAATTGATGGTTATGTCATGTATGCATGGTATGATCAAGTATGTCATGATTTGAAATTATGTTATGAACTCTTGATATGACATGCTATGAAGGCTTCACCAGCCTATGTTAGACAATCGCCCGTGGGCAGCGGGTAACTTAGATGAATCCGGCCCTCCCACGTATCCCGGATTATCGCGATTTTTCCCTTAGTGTCACCACCGCCTAGGTGCACTTTGGGCTAGCTTAGTATATGTTACTTCTATATATATATTAGAGCCGGTGAATGCATTTTGTACATGTGAAGCAAGACGACCAATTCCTTGCTCTTTGGCTATGTGTTCTGGAAAGGATATGAAATATGTTACTTGTGTGTCATGTATGGATGTTAAACCATGTCATGTTAGAAAAATCAGATTTGTCTGTTTTAATTTGGTCATGTTAAGTTAAGTTTTGAGGTCATTTAGATGATATTTGTCTAGCTTGTATGGTCTTGTGTGCATTGGTCTAGAATTAATTGGCTTTGGCATAATCTTTTCTTTGAAGATAATTATGTTCAGATATGTGTTGTGAGATTAATATAGAAGATATTTTATACTTTTGTATTACACCTCAATTTAGATATGTTACATACAATTGCTTGATTATATGTTATTTACCCGATTGATGGGTGAAGGGTGTAAATCCTACGGAGTCCCCGGACTCACCCCGTTGTGGGTTAAATTTTTCAGCAGGTTTTGAAGATTTAAGAGCTTGAAGATGAGGATCAGGTGGAACCAAAAGAATCAGAGTCATTTGCACTTAGAGATTCTTGGTATTCTCTACTTAGGTAGATGATCTTGCTTTTTTTTGAACAGGAGTATGGATAGACTTAGAAGTATGATTCTATTATCTTGTTTTGATAGATCTTAGGAAATTAATTGTTTAAATTTGGGTTGTGGAATCCAAGTGTTGGGTTTCATCTCACTGTCACGACATTGTGTATTTCCACTGCGTATTTGTGATAATGTTATTTAAATTCCGGGTCGTGACATCCTCCATCGCAAAAGTGAGTTTTTCTCAACCACATTTCATGAATCGGTTGTTTTTGGAAACTCTCTAAATTTACTTTGAATGTCTAAGGCGGATTCCTTAAAGAAGTTATAAGCTTTGGAAGATGTAACAGTCTTCTTCTTCTTCTTCTTGCTTCAAGGTAATTCCAATGAATCAGGAGAGATTTTCGATTATGATTCTTCACCTCTTTGATCTATATTTTTAAGATCAATATTATCCCTTTTCTACTTAAGGTATATTGTGTTTGAATAAAGAATCACTTTATTTGGAGTCACAGCTTGGGATGTCGAAATATTACAATTTAAGATATATGAATACTTTTACAAAATAATATATAAAGAATCTGCGGGCAGCCGAATGCCGATTAATCTTTTCATTTTTCTCGAAGATCGTATTCTGTGAAAGACTTTATTTTAATTTTACACGAAACCAAATGAACCCTTGGTTACACTGCGCTTCGAGAAGGATCGACGCTGGTCGAAAACTTTCCCAGCGGCTATCAGTTTCTGGTTACGTATCCCGTATACGTTTCAGGTGGACCCTTCTCCTTCTCTGTCCCCGACCTCTTCTGCGTCACTCGTCCAACTATATTACACCTAAGTTCCCACCAACCATGCGCCGCTGCAACACTCTTCTCGGCGGCCACCGCCTGGATCTTCAGATTTGTCGGGCAAAATCCCCATACGTGCCACTGACCAGGACAGTTGCCGATAAACCACCACCGGACTCTCAACGCCGGGGAAGAAGAAGGTGGTTAAAACAAACCTTCCCCGGTTACAAATAGCCAGCAGGCAAGTCCATCGCCGGACGTTTCCTTCACCGATTTGCCTTCTCCTCCGCACATTGCCCCGCCGCTAGCTATAAGCTTCGATCGCCATGGCGGTGGAAAGGGAAGCTTAATCAGCCCGCTCCGTCGAGCTGGCGACCGTCACCTCGAGACCGATCGAGCGCCGGGGGTGTGCCATGGCCTCCGCGCTCCTGCCGCTGTTGCTGCTCGGCGCGATGGCGACCGGCGGTCTGGAGGCGGGCGGCGACCCCGGGTCCGGGGCGTCGTTCGTGTTCGGGGACTCGCTGGTGGACGCCGGCAACAACAACTACTTGCGGACGCTGTCGAAGGCGGACATCCGGCCGAACGGCATCGACTTCGCCGCCTCCGGCGGGGAGCCCACGGGGCGATACACCAACGGGAGGACCATCGCGGACATCATCGGTGCGTGGATATAATGCCCGGCGACATTCCGCGACCTCCAGCACGCAGCTTCGCCGGTTTCTTTATGCTTGTGTGTTCTATGACTGGATCGATCGTCCTACGGTTGCCTCTTGCCTGCAGGGGAGGAGCTGGGCCAGCCGAACTACGCGCAGCCGTTCCTCGCGCCCAACACCACCGGCGCCGCCATCCTCAGCGGCGTGAACTACGCGTCCGGGGGAGGCGGAATAATGAACGAGACCGGCAGGATATTTGTAATGCTCGATTAATTACCTTCCACGCTTTTTCTTTTTTCAGTTTTTTTTTGTCGTATGGCCATGTTGGCCGGCAGCGAAGAGGGATCGAGCTCCATCTGATAACTCTCCCCCGGATATCACCCGACATCCTCAATTCCCCGTCCTCCCCCAAACTCGGCGGGAGGGTGGTGTCAACCGAGTTAAGGGCAATCAACCTAATTTAAAATTTAATTTTTAAAAGCATATAAAAATTTTATTTACATAGCATACTTTCCTCAAGAGTTAGAATTACTCGAATTCCACTTCCAAGAATATTGCTTAGGTTAGAAATCTAACTTTTATTGTGGGATTTTAACTTGACTTCTAGTACAGAATGAACTCATGACTTAGTGTGATTTGTGATCAGATTTGAACCCCCAAGACCTCTGACAACAGCACAAATAACCTATGAATCAGTTTAGTCTTGGTCATGAGGTCGGATTAATGATCGATATAAAGAGTTCGGTTTTAGAAACCTGATTTCATTTTTGAGGTTTTTTTATCCGGATTCTTAGAAAGTACGTTATGTTTATGAATAATTTTTTACTGTGTTAATTTTGGAAATATATATTTAAAAACTAATTAAACTAGTTTATAATTTCACTTCAAACGCAGGTTGGGAGGCTTGGACTGGACGTCCAGATCGACTACTACAACATCACGAGGCAGCAGCTGGACGACTTGCTGGGCAAGAACAAGGCCAAGGAATGGCTATGGAAGGAGGCCATCTTCTCCATCACCATCGGATCGAACGACTTCCTCAACAACTACCTCCTCCCCGTCGTCTCCGTCGGCGTGCGGGTCTCCGAGACCCCCGACGGCTTCGTCGACGACCTCATCGGCAACCTAAGGAAGCAGCTCACGGTACGCCAAGAACCTGTGTATACTTTCTCGCAAGCCGTATCATATATCTTCCAACGTGTACGTAGTAAACACCTACCAGTGTCGTAGATATATCTGATCTCGCTTCCGGCAGAGGCTCTATACGTTAGATGCGCGGAAGTTCGTGGTGGCGAACGTGGGGCCGATCGGATGCATACCTTACCAGAAGACGATCAACAGGGTGGAGGCGGGCGAGTGCGTCGGCCTGCCGAACAAACTGGCGCGACGGTACAATGGCCAGCTGAGGGATCTGCTCGCCGAGCTCAACGAGAATCTCCCCGGCGCCAGGTTCTGCCTCGCCAACGTGTACGATCTGGTCACGGAGATCCTCACCAACTACCAGAGCCACGGTCGGTTCAATTCCCAACGTCCAAATATGTTTATCGATCTTCAGTATCCTATAGAGCTTAGTTGCTCGGATGATCTCAGTCTCTCAATCAAAAGACATCTCACCTCACTGCTCTAAAATTATTTAAGTCATTACTGAACTGAACTGGCGATTCAACCATCATCTTAATAACAAATAGTGAACTGTCACTTTTGGTTGATTTGAGATCGTGACTATTTTTCGTTGGAGATTGAAAAAACTGTGATCCGCACTCTTGATTGTTGTTGTTGTACGCACAGCGATCGGCAGCTGATCTCGTTGGATCGATTCCTTTGCAGGGTTCAAGACGGCGAGCGCTGCCTGCTGCGGTAACGGCGGGCGGTTCGCCGGAATCATCCCCTGCGGCCCGACGTCCACCATGTGCGAGGACCGGGACAAGTACGTCTTCTGGGATCCGTACCATCCGAGCGAGGCCGCAAATCTGATCATGGCGAAATACCTGCTCGACGGCGATGCCAGATACATATCTCCGATGAACCTGCGGGAGCTCAGAGCCCTCTGAACGGAACCCCAGCCGTTCTTTTGGAATGTCGCATATTTTTAATTACCCGTCGAAATTTTATTGTTTGTTTGATTCGTACTATTAATTCCTGGTTTTGGGAAAGGTAGCGGCGAGAGAAATTGACTCGAATATTATCTTTGCACAACTCGTGGAATTGTGAGCAAATAAACGAGATTCGTATGTACGTATTTTGTTTGGTGCGAGCATTATATATTTATCAGTCCTTGATATTATTTAAGTTGAAAGGTACTCCGTTCATCCCAACTACTGGGTGGAATATGTTTTGTTCCTAACATATATGCTTTTAAATCACTTTCAGCTTCATCACTTTTGTGGATTTTCTACGAAGATGCTCAACAACCAAATATGATGTGTGGTGTGCATATGTCAATTTGGTCGAGTTTTTTTTTAACTTGCACGTTTTTTTATTTTAAAAGTAGCCCGGTAAAAATTTTTATTACAAAAGTAGCATGGTCCGGTCAAAGTCGAGTTTTGAAAAATTCGATTTATGAAGAAAGTCGATTTCGTCCCACCCAACTTAATGGCCTGTTTGGTAACTGTATTAGTTACCTGTATCAATATTGATTTTAAAAGTGATATTGATACAAGACACTAACTTGTGTTTGTATAAAAGTATCAGTTTTAAAATTAGTAGTGATAACTTGTATCAATTTTAAAAGAGCCATCTACCTGTATTAAAATCGATATTATATGCCCCCGACCCACTCCCGATCGTCTCTCCGCCCGACGCCGACTCCCGTCGACTCCCATCGAAACCCTGAAGCGCACTCCCGATCGTCTCCCCACCCGACGCCGGCACACTCCCGATCGTCTCTCCCGATCGTCTCTCCGCCCGACGCCGACTCCCATCGACTCCCATCGAAACCCTCAAGCGCCCCCCTGACGCGCCGCGGGCGGGGTGCCGCGGGGGGGAGCTCCGGGGTGCCGCGGGGGGACGTCCGCGCGGGGGGGGGAGCTCCAGGGGGCGGGGGGTGAGCTCCGCCGGGGGGGGGGGGCGAGCTCCGGTCGGGGGGGGGAGCTCCGTGGTGCGGGGGGGTGCCGCGGGGGGGGGGGGAGCTCCGGGGTGCGGGGGGGGGAGCCGTGCGGGGGGGGGGGGGGAGCTCCGGGGGCGGGGGGGTGAGCTCCGGGTGCGGGGGGGGGGAGCTCCACGGGGCGGGGGGTGAGCTCCGGGGTGCCGCGGGGGGAGCTCCGGGGTGCGGGGGGGGGAGCTCGGGGTGCCGCGGGGGGACGTCCGCGCGGGGGGGGGGAGCTCCGGGGGCGGGGGGTGAGCTCCGGTCGGGGGGTGCCGCGGGGGCGGGGGGGGGGGGGGAGCTCCGGGGTGCGGGGGGGGGGAGCTCCGAGCTCCGGGGTGCGGGGGGGAGCTCCGGGTGCGGGGGGTGAGCTCCGGGGGGGGGGAGCTCCGAGCTCCGGGGGCGGGGGGGGAGCTCCGGGGGTGCCGCGGGGGGGGGGGGGAGCTCCGGGGGCGGGGGGGGAGCTCCGGTCGGGTGGGGGTGCCGCGGGGGGACGTCCGCGCGGGGGGAGCCTCGGGGAGGGGGAGCTCCGGGGGCGAGGGCGCGCGGGGTGAAGGGGCTGCGTCCGGCGGGGGAGGGGGTTGAACCGGCGGCCTTCAGTCTCAGACGGAAACAGTCCTGTTGGTGCCGGTCGTCGCGGAAGCGTCTGCCGCCGCCGGCTCCTCTTACTCCTCGTTCTCGCCGGACATCTCCTCCAGCGATTTCCCCTTCGACTCCGGCACCGAAAGGTGGAGAACAGCCCCGCCGGTCGGTTGCGGGCGGCCAAGACGAAGAGGGAGTTCCTCATGCCGATGAACGTGAATCCTTTCTCCCTCTCTCCTCCCCCTCTTCCTCTCCTTCCTTTCTCGCCTCCGGTCGCCGGCAATGGCCCATAGAGAGGGGTTTCAAACAGGGGAGCTCTTGAATTCGCGTCCGTTACTGTTGCTTACTCTTTTGATATAATATTACCAAACATTAAAGAAATTTGATACTATTACTTTTGATATTGATATTACATCTTCTTGTAATATCAATATCAAAATTGATATTGTATCAATTTTGATACTCTAAACAAACAGGCCGTAAAACGAGATTGAATAATTTTGCCGAAAAGTGTATTAGACTAAAGTCGAGTTATGATTACTCGACTTTTAAAAGTCGAGTTATGAGAACTCGACTTTAAGGACCTGCGATGGTCTGATAAAACTAGTTTATGTGGGAAAGTCGAGTTACATTTCAAGTCGACCTGTAGTTTTTATTAGTTCCGTGGGAAAATCGAGTTTTACACAGAAACATTTTTTACTCAGCCGGTTGAAAGTCGAGTTTTAATCAACCGACTTTCATCCAGCATGTGTGTGAAACTTGACTTTCACACAAAACGTAAAAAAAAATTGTAGTTTCCAAACTGTAGTCTTCGCATCCTGTACAAAAATGAGAATTGATCTGGGGGCAATCCAACAATACAACATACCCCATATATATATACAACTTGAAAGAGCCTTGTAAGCCTCAAATAGATTCAAAGGCATTCAAAATAACTCCACTCAACACAACCAATCAACACTTTCAAACACATCCATTCGAGGACAGTTTCAAGCACACAACCAATCAATGGAATCAAACCCATTCAAAACATCTTCATCCATTCACATATATGGACATACAATTCGCACACATACATTCATACAAGATTTTTGAATTAACTCGTGCAATTTTGATATGAAAATATAGGTTATAACATACATAGTCAACTGATTCCATAACTGAAAAGTATACGCAATCATATCCATTAAAACATACATCGCACTCTATCACCCTCTCCTTCCTCTCCTTGGACGAAGCCTTCTCCGAACAAGCCGCCTTTCCTCTTCCTCAGGAGGTGATAATTCTAACCTATTTGGGGGGACATCGGCCACCACATTTTCGCCAAGTCGACTCGGCTGCATCGGTGTTGATGGAGTGGGATTGTTAATAGAGTCCCGTTCTTGATACCCATAAGGTATAAAAGTATCACTAAAGAATAGATTGAAGAGGAATAGAATGTAAAAACTTTGAAAACAAGGATAGTTGAAAAATATATATATCATCTAAGTTAAATGGTTGACTATGATGAGGTCTTTTACCTACTCCATGAATTAATCTATTTGGATTTTGATTGTTACACACTAAATTATAAGATATGTCAATTGTGTGTTAAGATAGTGTTCCTCTAAAGTATTTTGAGAAACATGTGTATATAATATAATCTCAAAGAATCAGGTCTCAATAACATCTAAATATTGTGAATGTAAGGTCTATTTATAGACTAAAATAAAACTTTCCATATTTGACATATAAGATTTAATGAGATTAAATCTTACGACTTCATTATGAATGAAAATAAGCATTATGTATTCAAATGGATAAGTGGGAGTGCTATTACTTTTTTGACAATTTATGTGAATGGCATACTACTAATTAAGAATGAAGTAACTATGTTGTCATTAGTGAGCCTAGCTATCAAATTAATGTAGCAAACATAATTTTGGTCATAAGATCTTTGGAGATAGATCTGAAAGGTTGCTTGACTTTACCTAGTTAATGTACGTAGTAACCATAGTCAAAAGGTTTGACATGGTAAACTCCAAAATATGCTTCTTACCTATGTAGTGTGGAGTTGATCTCTTTAAAGAGATGTCTTTGTAGACTTCTTAAGAGATAAAAAGAGTACATGGGTATAGCCCTTATGCTTTGGCCATAGAAACTATCATGTATGTAATGCTACGTACATGACTTGATTAATGCTCTAAATGTTATGAGCATTCATCAGGTGGATTCATATGAGAGTCACTAGATAGTTTAAAGATGTATCATTTAGTACTTGAGAAGCACTAAAGATATATCTTTATTTAATGGAGGATAAGACTTGAAGCCTTATAATTTTACAAACATAAACTTTTAGTTAGATAATTGATAATAAGTCAAAATAATGGTGGTGCAATAATTTGGAAGAGTTCTATGCAATAGAATACTGCAAATTATACATTTAATGTAAATAAGATTACACAATAACTACATACTATTTAAGAAGTAGCTTAGATAAAGATATTTTTCTGAGATATGTGATTGTCTCAAGTTTCTCTGAAAGAGTACCATTGTCTTGAGAAAATAATAGGGTAGAGTCGATGTCTCATCAGAAGTTTAAAACATCCATGGCATTACCATAGAATCAGAGAGATTGCAACTTATAAAGATATAATTAAAGATATAGTATCTACCACTAATAACTTTATAAATCCACTAACTAAAGCAGTTACTCAAATAGTATTTGAGTTTCACATCAAGCTGAAAGAGAATAGCCAGATGGGTGATTGGTTGTAGTGCAAGTGGAAGATTGATGTCTTACAAGTCAATCTTGTATGACATGGTTCGACATTTTTAAAAATATCTCATTCCATTAACTAGGTAAATCGTCATTACTATCTCTTATTAGATGTGAATTTCTCAATGAAGTTCTTGATCACATACAATGATGATTGAACTATGATCAGATCATGATAATGAGATTAATTATCTAAACGTATGTGATCAAAATATTCCTAGTCATAGGATCCTTGAGACGGGGCATCAAAAATTCGGATAGACTAGTGTATGTGATGTCTTCTTATATGATGAAGATGATTGATCTCATTGGTCATTAGTGTGGATACACTAACATACACATACAGATGCTCATTAGTCGAATGTATTCACTGAACTGACCAAATTAGAAACCATGAATGATATCTTACTGAACAGTTGATCATGATTTTATATCATTACAGTTGTGGAGTTAGACCTTTAACCTGAGTCACCAAAGATGATAGAAATGTTTGACCAACAAGCCAATCATATATCATATGATTCGACATTTCTAAAAATATCTCAGTCAAATAATTAGACAAAATTTTCATTACAAGCTCTTATTAGATGAAAATATCATAATGAAGTCCTTTATCAAATGTAATGATGATTGAATTATGATGATATCATGATAATGAGATTGATCATCTAGAAATATTCGATCTAAATGTTCCTAGTCATAAGATCCTTGAGATGGGACATCAAAGATCTGGATAGAATAGTATGTGTGATGTCTTTTTATATGATGGGAATGATCGATCTCATTGGACATTAGTGTGAAGACACTGAGATACATATACAAGTGCTCATTAGTTGAATGAGTTCGCTGAACTGAACGAATTAGAAACCCTGAATGGTATCTTACTAAACTATTAATCAAGGTTTTCTATCATCACAGTTAAATGGTTGGACCTTTAACCTAAGTCGCCAAAGATGCCTTGTTGGGTGAAACTTGTGTTTTGACCGTTGACTTATGGATTACCATTTAGATGGTTCAAAAAAGTGATGGATCGGGTACAAGGAAAACCCGATGTAGGCAATTAAGCGGACAACAACGGATCATTCACTCTCGGTAAGTGAGAGTGAATGTCATATGTGATAGTACTCTAAGTCCCTGGGAAGGGTAGTTAGGATAATTGGAAAAGGAGTTTTCCAAATGATCCGATTTTGAGTACACGATCATATATAGTTTGGTACCTTAAAGAGTTGACAGTCGATGCTGTACTCCTTTCCGACCGGGCATTAGATGGACGAGAGTTTATATCTATGTGGTAACTGATGATGGAAATACTCAATTGAGATAAGATTATCCCTATAGCCATTTAGGATCATGGGATGTGACTTGTACCCTTCATGATTAGTAGGCCGATTAATCTATTATCAGATAACAGATTTTATTAAATTAAATAGAATTGTTCTATTTTATTTAGTCCTCAACCAAATGGGTTATTGAGCCTAGTGAGTCGCACACAAAATGACTCATCAATAAGTATAGGGGTAAGGGCGTAATTATGAAGATTTTGGGTTTTATGAAAAATTTTAAAATTCTCTATAAATACTAATAATTTCAGCTAAACCCTATCAAGCTAAGGGTGTTAATCACGTCCTCAGCCTCCTCCCTACTTCTTTCTCTCTCTATAAGGCATCCATAGGTGATGGAACTCTGTTCGGGAACAGTTCTCAACGGTTTGATACTACTAGAGATCGGACACTTGAATGGTTTGAAAAACTTGAGAAGCTCATATCCTTCCTCTGTGGGATTATATAAATCCTTATCAGGTATATTCAAACTCAGTTTCATCGATTATCAGTTTTCATTGTTCGGTTCCGATTGAAACAAATTCTAATAAAACCCATAGGAATCATCGCTTCTGCTGCACCCAATTTGTATGGACAAGTTTTTATAGTTGTATTATAACCCGGTTCAAGTCTCAGTCGAAACTGACGTCGAATCGATGTTATTTCATGTAATTTTTGTGTTCCCGAATCTGTGCAAACGTTTGTTTTGTCGAGGCCACCATAATATGTATGTGACACAGATAAGAGAGTGGTTAGCTTCTGTACAATTTCATGATATAGGGCTTTCCAATGCCAAAAACCGTTCGAAGTTTGGATCTTTGTAGAGTTCGGGAGAAGCCCCAAAATTTGGCGTTTCTGTTATGTCCGAATTGTCACCCGAATTTGGGGATTTTGTGAAATCTCCGTCCATAGACACAATTGAGGCTTAGAAAAGGTTTTAAGATATGGGTAATGTGATTAACTAACCTTTCCTCATGATATACAGCTTTGAACGGCGTGTAGAGGAAGAGAATTTGAGATTTCTTCTGCTGGGTCTGGCGACGCCGGCCAGTTTCTCCCTGATTTTCCATCATTGCAGATTTTTTATCTGAAGGTATATATAAATATTTGGAAATGTCACTTGATGAAGATTTCATATTGTATTTTTGGAGAATGTTTGGCTTTTGAGATAAGGAGTTATCCTTGTTGCTAGATGGCAATTTATGCTACGAAATCTAGATGACCGCCACCTCTTCTTTCTCATTTTATAGCTCTTTTCGATTTTTTCTGAGATGAGGCAAACTATTTTAGATTCCTTATTTGATGAGGATTCCAATACATATTTTTTCAGATTTTTCGGAGACTTGGATAAGGAGATAAGTCTGATTCCATGGGATTGACTTCCTCCCAATGAACAATGCCGTGGCGCACGTGGAAGACAGCGCACAGGCAAGTGCACATCGGTCGGTGCAGGCGCATGTGAAGGTGGGTGCACGTGGTGGTGCACACCGGCGCACACCGACGCGACACAGTGCGTTGGTGCGTGTGGCACAATGCGCTAGGCACCTTATTTTATAATTGTAAATTCTTATTTTTAGAATCATCTTTATATCTAGAAGTATTATAGTGTGGACAAAACAATTTTTTCTCAAAATTAGCATAATCCTTTTTATATGCATTAATTTTTTCATAACTAAGTCCTAAGTATTTAACTATTTTTTATGTTGATACCAATTGTCGGGAATACATGCATGATTAGGTAAGACTTTTTAAATAAAGATTATTTCATATCCATACATTTTCTAGTGAGATCATTCATCGACTCAAGTTGAATCAACTTTAAAATAAATATTAATTGAAATATATTTCTCACACCTTCGTATAAAGTTGTTTCTATATCTTTCAATAACTTAAAATATTTTAGAGTTTCTTGGTTCATCCTCGTTATATTAGTTGGAAGATTAATTGTTTTAATTGTCTTACAACATTTCCATGATATCATCTTGTATATTTTCATTGTTGTGTTCATTTAATTGTGTATTGTTCTCGATATTGGAATTAAGTTCTATTTCATCATGCCATATCTAAGTTTGATAATTTAATCATATGTCATCATATATTAAATGTTCATTTGCAACATATCTTTTTAAAATAAAGGTATTACAACATTGTTTACAAGGATTTTTAATTAAATCTTTATGTTGTTCATGTCTATATTGTGTCTTACAATCTTGAAAAGCACAGTCTAAAATTTTTTTGATCACTTGGAGATATCTAAGATCTATTCTAATAAGAATCTGAGATTTTTCTAAGATACATATTTGTTCTAATAAAAAATAAAGCAAGATAAACAAATGACAACATAATATAGAAGTTAAATCTAGTTGAACTTCCTTGAATGGAAGCAAGTATCGAATGAAGATATCGTTTGAAACTTCCCCACATGATGAAAATGACAAATATATATATCAGCATAAAATTATATATTTTAATTTTGAAAATTTTAATTTCATACATGTCAAATTTTTATAAAATACCTAGCATGAAAATAATATATAAACAATTTTTATGAATCAAGCATATCTATACTATCTATAACCTTTAAGCATTCCTTATTCTATGTAAAATCATAAATTAATGTTCTAATTGATATTCTACAAAATCTTATTTTACAGAATGAATTAAGACTAATTAATTAAGTTAAACATTTAAAATAATTTTAAAGTTTAACTATAAGTGAATCTATATAATTAAGACTTAATATCATCTAACCGGTCATTAAACACTTTAAAACATGCCAAATAATATTCTAAAATTTTTTAGAATTTTTACAAAAAATATAACATTTTTTTAGATTTTTATATTATTTTAAACAATTTAAAATTATAAAAAATTATGATAGGCGCATTGTGCCGCACGTGGCAGCACAATAGGCCATGTTGTTGTGTGCCCATCTATGTCGGTGGGTGCGCCTGCCAACCATCGGTGTTGCGCCACCCCTGTGCACTGGCTGCCTTCCTCCCCCGATGCACTGTTCATTGGAGGATTAGCTCCCCTGATATTGGACTTAGCTCCTTATCCTGACCTTTGAAAAATTTAAAAAAAATGTTTTAGAATCCTAATCGAATGAGAATTTTGAAGTAGTTGACAATCAACCGTAATATAAGGATGAATGGGAGGTGGTCGTCTGGATTTCGTAGCAGAAATCACCATCTTGCTAGGAAGATAACTCCTTATCTAGGAAACCAAAAATTCTTCAAAAATACAATTTAGAATCTTCATAAAATGTCATTTCTAAATAAATATATATATATATCTTTTCATATAAAATTTTTACATTGATAGTAAATCATTGAGAATCAGGATGCTGCCACCAAACCTAACAGAACTCTAGTTCACTGGTAAAATCTAAAATTCTCTTTCTCTACCGCCGTTCAATGAAAAAAATAATAAGAAAACATCAGGTAATCACATTACCCATCTTATAAAATTTTTACAAGCTTCAATTTTCTCCAACGATGGAGATTTCACAAAATCCCTATATTAAAGTGATAGTTTGGGTTTGACAGAAACACCAAATTTTAGAACTTCTCCTAGATTCTATAGAGCTCCAAAATTTAATAAGGTTGATGTGTTGGAAAGTCGTATATCACGAGATTCTGCAAGTGCCAACCAATCTCTTATCTACATCACATACAGATTATGGCAACCTCGATAAATAGTTGTTTGTATAGATTTGAGAACACATAAAATACATGAAATAACATTGATTCAATGTTAGTTTCGATTGAGACCTGAACTTGGCTTTGATACCACTGCCAAGAATCATCTTACAAAATTTGATACGGCGAAAGCGACGATTCCTATGAATTCATTTTTAACTTGTCTCAATTAGAACTGAACGGCGAAAACCGATCGAAACGGGTTCGAATATATCTGATAGAAATTCTTATAATCCCAAGAAGAAAAAGAAGAAGATCTTTTGAAGCTTTACAAACCGTTCAAGTGTTCGGTCTCCAACGGTATCCACATGAACTTCATCCATAACATGTTCTCCCTTCGCATCACCTCAAGAACTCTTCCCGAACGGAGTTTTATCACTCATAGATGCCTTCTAGAGAGCGAAGAAGGTAGGGAAGAGGCTAAGGACGTGATTTTCACCCTTAACTTGATAGGGTTTGGTTGAAACCATTAGTATTTACAAAAAATTTTGAATTTTTTCATAAAAACCC
This sequence comes from Cryptocoryne crispatula var. balansae, assembly GCA_036172225.1. Classification (NCBI taxonomy): domain Eukaryota; kingdom Viridiplantae; phylum Streptophyta; class Magnoliopsida; order Alismatales; family Araceae; genus Cryptocoryne; species Cryptocoryne crispatula. The sequence continues at coordinate 44,192,678 of CM069919.1, read as the reverse complement.
AAAATATCTATGAATTACGCCATTGCCCTTGTACTTATGGATAAGTCTTTATGCGTGTGACCCATTAGGCCCAATAGCTTATATGGTTGAAGCCTAAATAAAATATAATAATTCTATTCAATTTAATTAAATTTGTTGTCTGATAATTGATTAATAGGCTCACTGATCATGAACGGTACAAGTCATGTCCCATGATCCCAACTGGCTATGGGGATAATTTTATCTCCATTGTGACTTTCCATCATTAGTTATCACATGGATATAAACCCTTATCCATTCAATGTACCGGTTGAAAAGGAGTCTGGCATTGACTGTCAATTTCTTTGTATATTGACTCTATAGAATCCTATACTCAGAATTGGATTAATCGGAAACTCATTTTACAATTATTTTCTCTACCTTGGCCAGGGATTTAGAGTACTATCCCATAGGGCATTCACTCTCACTTATCGAGAGTAGAGATCCCTTATTGTCCGCTCAATTGCCTCCATCTGATTTTCTTGTACCTGATTCATCGCTATGTTGGCAATCTAAACGATGATCTATAAGTCAATGGTCAAAATATAAGTTTCACTCAACAAGGTATCTTTGGCGACTTAGGTCAAATATCCAACTCTACAACCGTAATGATATAAAATCTTGATCGACAATTTGGTAAGATAACATTCCTGATTTTTAATTTGGTCAGTTCAGTGAATTCATTCGATTAATGAGCATCTGTATGTGTATGTTAGTGTCTCCACACTAATGACCAATGAGATCAATTATCTTCATCATATGAGAAGACATCACATATATTAGTCTATATGAATCCTTGATGTCCCGTTTCAATGGTACTATGACTAGAAATATTTAAATCATATACGTCTAAATGATCAATCTCATTATTATGATCTCATTATAATTTAATTATCATTACATGTGATTAAGGACTTTATTACGATATTTACATCTAATAAGAGATAGTAATGAAGATTTACCTAATTATTTGAATGAGATATTTATACAAATGTCGAATCATATCACATATGAATGAGTTGTATGACATACATTTCTATCACTTTTAACACCCAAGAACATGTAGGAAGAGGAGATGATCCACTAAGATGTGTGGATCGAAGTGGAATAGCCTCCAAGAATAGGGAGACGAGTTAGAGGGGAGATGAAATAAATAATATCTCTTGATGCTCTTAGAGGAGTTCTTTAATGGGTGTGAAGGCTTAAAGTCACTTGGGACAAAGTTTGGAGCGTGTTGGAGGGGAGAGAACCTTGAAAATGCTAGAAAATATTCTCCTTACATAGCACTCGAAAGGCAAACTAAATGCTTCGATATCGTAACATTTTGACTGAATGGTACATTTAATTCACCACACATGTTTTTGGCACATACGATTCCGACGTCAAGACAATGCACTATTAAATGCGTTCGTTGTTGACTTGATGTGGGACCATGACATCAGTCAAATCCAAAACTAGGCAAAAAGTTCAAATTTTCAAAAAATTGTAATTTTTCATTGACAAATTTAATTGTTATTCATGAAACAAAAATTTTGAATTCATTGTTTTAAAACTAGAATTTAGACCAAGATATAGAAATTCTTTTTTATAAACTAATTCATGATTTCTTATTTCTATCTATTAATTATTTAATTTCTTAAATTTACTGGGATTAATACACAACATCATTTAGAAATCCAAATGTACTTTTCTATTAGTATCACTTACCCGACGCATTTCACTTCTATTTAGAATTTGGTCAAACTTAAACTTTTGTAACTTAATTCACACAATGTTTTTAGTTGTTTCATTATTTTTTTAACAATTGCTTATAGGGTGTTTGGTTGCATGATAATTTTTTGTACACTTTCATGATAAAAAATTGTATTAAAATAAAAAGTGAACCAACTCATGACATAAAATTATTATGTTTGGAGGGGTGTGATTACAAAAAAGAGTAACTACCACACACCACCAAACAAAGTGGGGGACCACAAGAAAAAGAAAGAGGTGAGATCCTCTTTTTTTGTTTAAGAAGAAAATCACTTTTAAAGTATAAAATTGTCATGATTATCAAACACCTGTTTTAACAAGTTTTATTACCATTTTTAAAAATTAAAACAAAAATCTTCATTATTACGCAACCAAACACCCCATTAATATTACGCACCTCCTGATATTTTTCCTGTGTCAGTCCAATTCCGACTTCCGAGCCTACGGTGATGTTCAGCAGGATCCAATCAGCCCTGATTACATGATATTGATCCCGTATCAATCCAACTCTCATTGAGACACTGATCACATGATATTAAGGTGCAGCATAACAACATGAAATAAGCGGGACAAAGCACGGGCTAAGAGCTGACGTGGCAAGTTGGCGGATCGACATTTGTAATTTGTATTTAATATAGATGCTTAAAAATAAAATAATTATATATAAGAAAATAGAGAAAAACGAGAGCAGAGCAGTTGCGGAGACCCACGTACGACCTGCCCTGTGCCCTCCCTGTCTTCCAGCGATTCGCAGAGCGGCGGGCGCAGGGGAAGAAGAAGAAGAACGCCGCCGCATCTGAACGTTGGGGGAAAAGGGGCCTCATCTGAATCCCATGGAGGAAGAGAAGCCGAATCTGGAGGAGAAGGCGGGAGGAGCGGCTGCTGGTGGGACTGATGGCAGCACTGGCGGAGGATGGGGCGGGTGGGGCTTCTCCTCATTATCAGTGTTTTCTGATCTTCAGAAGGCAGCTGAAGAAATTTCTCGCAATGTTGGTAGTCCCATTCTGGTTCCTTTTTATTTATCCCGTTTCTTTTTTTTTCTGTTCCTGTCAATTTGGGATCTTTTATGTCCATTATGGTGTCTTAGATCTTAAGTTTAGAAGTATTCGGCCTAAATATCGGCATGATGTGGTCATTTTGTTTCAATTGTGCATTTCAACACGTGAGTGCAGGAATCAGGAGAGTTCAGGTCGTATTTTAAGGAATTGACGCTTCATTGTGTTCCCTGGAATGCCATTAATTTTAAATTTCATTTACCGTGTGTTGTTGTTCCTTGACTACGATCTTGTATTGATTCAGGCCGTTGAGGCTGCAAAAAGTGCAGCTAAGGGCTTGTCAGAGATGCAAAATGCACCATCAAGTTCGGAGTTGGCGGAGGAAGAAAATTCCTCGGAAGATGCTACTTCTCAAGTGAAGGCAGGGGAGGACGAGCATGAAATAATTCGCAAGTCTGCTCTAGATCGCCTGGAGAAGGCCAGTGAGGATTCTTTACTTGGTCAGGCAAGTAATTTATTGAACGGATTATGATTTCTCTAGTTGTAGAACTCAGGTCCACATTTGAACTCTGCTACTTAACTGAGGTGTTATCATTTTCTTCCTTCTTTTCTTTTCATATGTTCTATGCCATATACGTGCGTATTATTCATACAATTATCACTTAGTTTCTAAATACCTATTTGATATGTCCATTATGGTGCCTTAGCATTACGCCATTACCTAGTTGTGGCAGGAGAAATAGGAAGATCACTTGATTGCATGGCAGGCAAGTCAACGTGAGGACAACACTTTTCTAAGCTCTTATATACTATTTGAAGTGATAATAAGCAATGTAGTCTATTGTATTCTAGACATGTCACATCATAATGAAGAGAAAAAGCTAACATCTCAATTGCATACATCTGGTTGTCAGGATTAAGAAGTATGCTACCAAAGTATTCTATCTTTTTTTTTCTGTTGAAGAAAGGTCATGAGGCCTTAATTTCTATTAATACTGGAAGGGATAACAAGTTCAAAAGAAAGAAAAAAAGGGGGATCAAAACTACCGAGATGGTAGGTGAGCCGGGGTTTCAGGGGTTACATAATAAAATATATGAAAGCAAGAAACAAATTCCCAAAGGTAACTGACGAGGGACAAGGATCTAGAATTAGAGGAATTTGTTAAATGCGCTTATAAGAACTATAATGCTGCCTTCAAATCAGAAATCTAGAAATTAACAAATAGTATGATTCTGTTATAACTAGAAATTAGACCAAGATATTTATTTAGACAGGGTAATTTCAAATAATGTTAAACAACAAGTATGTATTACACTCTCAAACTAGACAAGTTCTACGATTAACAATTAGATTTTAGTAGCTTAAGATCATGTCACTCTATTTTTTTTACTTAGAAAATAAACCAACAATACTTGAAGAACTGGCTAGGAAGTAGGACCTAGCATTTATCTCATGAGCATGGCATTCTAAATTGGCATAATAGTAAAACAGTATGAAACAAGTATGGAAAAGTGTTTCAGAGAGTTTATTTCCATGCCTATAGATGGGGAAGACCACTAAATTGAGGAGTTGCAGAAATACCTTTGATGAACTAGCCTCTACTGAATTGTTAATAGGCAGACAGTGTATGTAGGATTCTAGTAGAGGACTCAGATCACGATGAAGATTGTGTCATCCTTGTCACAGGCTCAGTAGTCATCGTAGCCCGAGGGAATTAGATGAAATCTTCATCACACTATTCTATGGATCGCAGAATTGGCCGATCCGGATCGGAATCGGCCGATTCTTAGATCGGATCGGCCATTGCCAATCCGATTCTCGGCTAAAGGACCGATTTAGAAAAAGTTCCGATAGAATCGGTCCGGATTGGTCAGATCAGTCAGAATCGGATCGGCCGGGTTCAAATTGGAATTAGAATCGGATTGTGTTTTTTTTTCTATTCTAATTGGATCGACCAAGATCGGCTAGGATCGGTCTGGAATCAGAATCAAGATCATTTTTTTACTTACTGATTCTGGATCGATTTTCTTTTATTAGATTGGTCAGAATCGGTCCGATCCAATCCGATCTGATCGGATCGGTACTCACCGATCCGGATTCCGATTCCGATCCCGCGATCCTTGCACTCTTCAACAGCGAGGGAATAACCATACAGGTATTGGCATTTTTAGAACAAAGTCACCAGGGTACTTTAAAGAAGCTTTCGATTATCATTTTTTTTAGTTAGATCTTAACAGCATCCATAACCATTTTATCTATCAAACAGAAACCAATCAATACTCTTACCGGTAGATGACATAGAACTACCAAAATAAGAGCTGAAGACAGAATGCTCAATCTCATCATAGCATTCATAGATGGAATTCAACAAACAAAATAGGTAGGAATGAGCCTCAAGCCAAACAGATCGGTTAGCTATTATAGCGAAAACGATTGTAAGCATCCAAAACCTCAGATCTGATCTATTGAACAGATTGGAGTTGAAACTTTCTTGCTTCGAAATAGACTGAACTCGAACGTGGTAAAATAGATTGGAAGAGACCAGTCCTCAACTCCAAATCGTCATAGATCTACTGATATTAACTCATCATAGAAACCTCAGCAAGATCGGAGAACAAACTTTTACTGAACTGACCTATGTCGGCTTCAAACCGAAAAAGAAATAGATCACAATGAGATTTACTGTCAAAGGAGGGGATGCCGAAGCAACTAGCAATTTAACAAACTGAAAATCCGCAACCGAATAGAAGCAACAACATCTCGTTTCCCATCAGATCTAGGAAAGGAACTGGAACTTGCAGCTTAAGAAAAGAAGATTCGGCTAAATACCAATGAAGAACTTTTCAACTCCGTTATCACCATTTTTTTTGGCTAGCTAGGTAGCTTGAAGAAGGCATTGTAGGAGCAATTAGGGTTCGCAAGGTTTCACACCAAAAATACCATCTACCTCACTGTGGAGGAGTTCTCCACCATAGAAGAGCTGGAACTTAAGCAGAAGGACGCGATCCTTTTTCATTAGTGTCAGAGAAAGACACTAAAAACAAAGAGTAACTATCGAGATGAGTTTTCATGTCAATGGATCAAACAAACAGATCTCTAACAAGGAAAACTCCACTGAAGAAGGCTTTGAAGGGAATAATGAGATTTGTAGAAAAGAAACCTGCTACTAGTAACCGTCGATGGAACTCGGACAGGAGAGGAAAAGAGAGAAGGAGATGTGAAGAACAATTTTCTTTAAAGGAGCTTCCGGAGATAATCACTAGAGAAGGAGATTAGAAGGGAGGAAGGTGACCGCTAGCGCTAGGGTTTCACCATCGGAAGAAGAGAGAGATGCAGCCGCTCTCGATCGAATTGACTGAGGGGAGAGAGAATTGACCTGGGCTTAAGAGAGGCTTCATCGAGGGCAGAAAGGTAAAGAGAGAAAAGGGACAAATCGGTAGAAGAAAACCGGGGGGGGGATAGGAAAGTAAACAATATTATCAATTTCTTTAAATTCCATGATACGTACAGCCTCCGATGCCTTCTATTTATAGGAGGAAAGAAGCTAAAATGTCCCTAAATTGCCTAAAATTGAAAATTACCATCTAAATCATGGTAAATGACAAAAAACTAACTGCTGACCTCAGAAACTTCCAAAAAAAGTACACAATAAAATCTAAAATATATTCTGACTAGGAAAAGGACTAAGACTCTAATCATCTAGCCAAATTGATCCCAGTCGACGTCGCCTACGTCAATAAACCTGCTCGAATCGATCTTGACCTCTGGTGTCCTCATCAATTCTCCCCGGCTGGGAAGAACTCGACACTATCGATTCAGGACCAATACTAGCATGATAACACTCTAAACAATCTGGGTCAATCCTCTGCAATTTGTCCCTAGAAATCTATGATTCATTTATATATGGTCGACCTTGCTAGTGAACAAGGTAACGCTGGATCACCCCTTTTCGCGTACTAATCACCTGTTCATCCATTATGTGCTTAACCTGCTCGTGCTCATAATGTATAGGCTTTATTGGTGGACTCAGCATTTTCTCTCCAAAAAGGGAACTTTTGGTTAGTAAACTCAGTAGGAAGCATTATCGACTCTTGAAATGCTATCAAATCAGAAATGTTAAAAGTTGAACTAATTCCATAGTTAGAAGATAACTCTAAAATATAGGCATTGTTACCAATTTTTTTAATCACCGTAAAAGGATTAGGACCTTGATTATGCAATTTCTTAATAGTCCCCGATGGACATTCAGGACAGATCCTGATCATAACAAAAACTCCAACTTGAAATTCCTTCTTTTATGAAGGTCAGCATAGTTTTTATATTGTGTATTATTATTCTCAATATGCTGTCTACTTTGATTATGCAGGCTTTTGATATGTTCTATGAATGATGTTGTTGACGTAGAAACTCTATGCATGCTGGAAGTTGGGGTCAAGTCCAAAGGTCTTCTAAGTTCTAAGTTTGTAACCAGTGACAATTTTAAAAGGGGTATGACTTGTTGACCTATTCACATAATCATTGTAAGTAAATTCTGCTAAGGGTAGGTTAGAATCCCAACTCCTAACTTAATCGCTGACCAAGCATCTAAAGAGGTCTCTTAAACTTTTGTTAACTATTTCAGTTTGCCCATTTGGTTGAGGGTGACAGGCAGTAGAAAACTTAAAATTTTGTTCCTAACGTATGTCTTAGGGTTTTTTTAAAAGTAGCTAACAAATTTGATATCTCGATCGAAAGCTATGGTCTTTGGTAGACCATGCCATCGGATAATCTCTTTCAATAATATGCATGTCAACAGATGCATCAGATGTTTTGGCACAAGGTATAAAATGAGCAATTTTAGAAAATTTGCTTACTACAACAAAGATGGAATCATACTTTCTAAGGGTATGGTGTAACCCTAACACAAAATTCATGCTGATATCTTGCCATGGACTATTTGGGATTGGAAGTGGAGTGTATAACCCTGTGTTTTGTTCTCATCTTGGCTGTAGCGCAGGTATAACATTGAGCAACCATCTTAGCAACATCTCTTTTAAGGCTAGGCCAAAAAAATACGTGTTCAACCAGTTAAATGGTCATATTTCGGCTAAAGTGACCAACAAGACCCCCTGAATGAAGTTCCCAAACTAAGAAATCTTGAACAGATGTTCGAGAATACACAATTTGTTTTCAAAGAAAAGATAACTGTTGGCACCTAAAAATGTCATGACACCCATAAATGACAAGTTTCGGATAAAGTACATAAGATAAAACCAAATAGACAAGTTGGATCTACTTTTTATTGTATTTAGGGCCAATGGGCTGAACAAGCCCAATAAGTCTTATTGGACCCGACTAAGTGGACAATGACCCAATAACGATCAGACACCACCATCTGGTCTGCCCGACTTAAACTTGAGTAACACCAAGCCGGATAAAAATTTTGACTTGTATTTGACAAGTTACAGGCAAAATAGTGAAAATAGACTTCCAACTGGTCTTTGGAAAGCCTAATGGGCTCAAATGACAAAACAAGTGGCTCCATTGCATTGTACCAATCGAGGGCTTCGCAATAGTACCCCGAATGTCAGAATTCGATTTCAGACGGACCCCGAACGGTAAAATGGTGTCTTTCACCCTTGTTAGGTTTGGACAATTCGGGGTAGGTCCGATAACATGTTGGCACATTACTGAGTCCGCCCAACTCCAACCTGAGCAACATTGAAGTCGGATCGGAAATCCGACCCACATTTGGAAAGTTATGGGGAAGACATTGAAAGTCAATTTTTAGGTGGCCTTATTGAGGGCATATTGGGCCCAAAAGATAAAATAAGTAAGTCCATGGAACTGTACCAGTCGATACTTTCGCAATGGTACTCCAATTGTCAGAATCCAGTTTCAGATGGACCCCAAACGGTAAAATGACCTCTTTCGCCTTTGGTGGGTCCGGACAATTTGGGGCAGATCTGATAACATGTTGGCGCATCACTGAGTCTGCTTAACTCCAACTACAGCAATATTGAAGTCGGATTGGAAATCCGACTCATATCCGGAACGATAGTATTTGCGGGCATAATGGGCCTAAATGACCAAACAAGTGGGCTCACGGTACAACCCCAGTCGTAAGCTCCGTAATGGTAGTTTGGATGTCACAATCTGACTCCTGACAAAAAAATGACCGTTTTGCCCCTATTGGGCCCTGATAAATTCAAGCAGGTCCATTAACATCCGGCGCCATCAGAATGTCCGCCCGACATCCAAAAGAGTAATGTTGAAGTCGGATCATCAATCCAATATGGTCTACATCCGGAAAGTTATGGACAAATTTTGGAAAATTACGAAGTCGACATGCACTTCGAGGCAGGGGTAATTTGGTCCAAGCAGTTCGCAGAAAGTGTTATTTGTGGTGAGGATTAAAATCCGGGTGTGTATAAAAATTTAATTACAATTTAGGTGTAATTTCCGAAATTTTTGAAGGCTGAGATCGTACCGATCGGAAATTCTATCAAATCAGTGATCTTCGGACAATTAAAGGGCCATCAACCGTATATCCGATGGTACATAAGATCAACGGCTATCGGGATGTCTTCTGGATTTTTTCGGCTATTTTGGGGCTTAATTAAATTAATTTTGGCCAGAATTAATATTGACCGTCGGATCAGAGTCATCTTGATCGAAATTAGGTCAAGTCTGACCTAGAAATCCCAGCCGCCACCCTTTTCCTCCTGGCTGATACGCCAGCAATCCTATCCCCAGCTGACTCCTATAATCTAGGAGGAGATTGGATAGGATTTGAAAATCTCTTCCATTATCTCTCTCCCTCTTCGACGTCCGTCAATAGATGGCATAGTGCATTTAATAAAAAAAAAAGGCAAGGCATCATGTACGCTGCCAACAGGGCAGCATATCATATACAAAAGAAAATGGACTCTTCTCCTCCTTCTATGGACGTTGAGGGCTAGTGCAGGTGGATTTCTCCTTCCTCCTGTTAATGGTGGCGCCAATGGACGTGGGCTCCCCCTTCTTCGCTTGAAGATAGAGGCAGCTGCCTCTGCTCCCTCGATCCTATTCCACTTCTGCTCGCGTTGAAGACCGTAGGAACGGTTGGTGATGAAGGCTCTGCCCCTCTTCTCTCTCTCTCCCCCTTTGTGCCACAGGGTTGCCGTCCGTCCCCTCCCCTTTTCTTGGCTTTCGAAAATTTCTTTTGTATATGATATGCTGCCCTGTTGGCAGCGTACATGATGCCTTGCCATTTTTTTTTCTGAAATGCACCATGCCATCTGTTGGCAGACGTGGAAGAGGGAGAGAGATAATGGGAGAGATTTTCAAATCCTACCCATTCTCCTCCTAGATTTTAGGAGTCAGTTGAGGATAGGATTGCTGGCGTATCAGCCAGGAGAGAGAGGGTGGCGGCTGGGATTTCTAGGTCAGACTTGACCTAATTTCGATCAAGACGACTCTGATCCGATAGTCAATATTAATTCTGGCCAAAATTAATTTAATTAAGCCCCAAAATAGCCGAAAAAATCCAGAAGACGTCCCGATAGCTGTTGATCTTATGTACCATCGGATCTACGGTTGGTGGCCCTTTAATTGTCCGAAGATCACCGATTTGATAGAATTTCCGATCGGTACGATCTCAGCCTTCAAAAATTTTGGAAATTACACCTAAATTGTAATTAAATTTTTATACACACCCGGGTTTTAATCCTCACCACAAATAAGACTTTCTGCGGACTGCTTGGACCAAATTGCCCTTGCCTCGGAGTGCATGTCGACTTCATAATTTTCCAAAATTTGTCCATAACTTTCCGGATGTAGACCGGATCTGATTGATGATCCGACTTCAACATTGCTCTTTTGGATGTCGGGCGGACATTCTGATGGCACCGGATGTTAATGGGCCTGCTTGAATTTATCCGGGCCCAATAGGGGCGAAACGGTCAAAATTTTTTTGTCCGGAGTTAGATTGTGACATCCTGTCGGACAAAAAAAATCTCTCAAGCATTAAGAGAAGAAGAAGAAATGAAACAAGAGGGGGAGGAGCAGTTGGAGGAGCCGCCTTCACCAGCCGCAGCTGCCGCCCCCATCGTTGTCGGAAGGAGCACCGCGAGGGAACCCTCGCGGGTGCCGTACCGTCGGGGAGGAGCTCCTCCCTCCACCATCGTCCCCTTGCACCGAAGCTGCCGTCGCCGCCATTGCCGGAGCCCGTCGGAGCCGTTGCCGCCGTTGCCGGAGCCCGTTGGAGCCGTCGCCATCGCCCAAGCTTGCCGCGACAAAGCCCTTACGGGCGTCTCTTGTCGGGGAGAGAGAACCGAGTGTCGGGGAGAGAGAGAGCCGAGGGGGGGGCCGGTTCGCGGTCAAAAAAAAAAAAAAAATGAAAAGCGCCCGAGCGGGCGATCGTGGCCCACGCGCGCTCGCGCGTGGGCGGGCGTTCAAATGGGACCCGGTAAAAACCAGGATCCAGTCACCGCCGGTCACCCTACCATCTTGGGTTGACCGCCAGTTAAACAGGGGCTTAAAAGAAGGAGAAAATGGATTTAATCTCACCCTGAATCCGGTCACCCCCCACTCCCACGAAAATAGGCTTAGTGGGGGCCTGCCAAGTGACCAGTATACCTTTCCAAAATCTCTATAAATCAAGGATCGCGGGATCGGGATTGGGATCGGGATCGGTGACCACCGATCCGATCCGGATCGGGATCGGATCGGTCTGGATCGGCCGATCCTCCGGAAGAAAGGGCATCCTGGATCGGTCCGGATCGGGCAAAATTTTTTAATTTTTTTAAATCATAAAAATCCTTGAGAAATCAGAAAAAATCAGGAAAAATCATAGAAATAAATAAAAAAATTTAAAAAAATAAAAAATAATGTGGATTACATTCTATCAAAACAATGCCATACAATGTAAGTTCCTTTCAAGAAACTATCGTATAAGTATAAATCATTATAAATAGTTAAATAGATCTTTATGTAAATTTAAGTATATAATATATATTTATGATTATGAATCTTCTATATATGTGATAGTATAAGTGATAGTGAAAATATTAATATGTTTACACTATTATCAGCGGGGCGTAGAGTAGTCGCGGATCGACCTGTGCGGTCAGGTCGCGGGGGTCAACGGGGCAGCGCCCCTTGTGGGGGTATCAGGGGGGAATGCCCCCCGAAGAAAAAGTATTTTTATAGTGGTAAAGGGAAGGGGGAAGAAGGGATCGGAGCCCCCACTAAATTTAGGGGGGGGATCGGCCAATGTTCGAGGTGGATTGTTGGGGGGAGGGGTGCAGGGGAGCCACAGACAATGAAAGGGAGGGGGAAGTGAGAATGAGGGGTGAGAAGGGGGAATCGGTCCGATCTCCCCCTTATTAGGGGGATCGGACCAAAAAATGGTCCGAAATCGGGCCCTGAATCGATCTGATTCTGGACCCTTCCGGGTTCTAGGGAATCGGTCCGGATCGACCGATTCCCGGATCGATCCACCTGGATCGGTCCAGGATCGAACGATCCGGTCGATTCGGACCAATCCAGCCGGGAGTCCCAGCTGGATCGGTAGTTTTAGCTGGAATCAGATCGGTGTGTACCGATCCGATCCAAGAATCGGCCGATCCCGATCCGGATCGGCCGATTATGCAATCCATGCTATAAATGGGCTCGAAGTGCTGTACGTAGATGGGTTGGCATTTGGTGAGAAATAGAGAGTTGGGAAGAGAGAGAAGCTCCACATTCTCACTCCTTAGAAGGTAAGAAATACCTTGGTTTTGTGCTACCTTTCTATAAAAAGGGGTTGGTTTTGCGCTACCTTTCCATAAAAGGGGCCCAAAATAGTGAACTATTTTTGGTAGAAAAAAAGCCAACCCAACTCCGGTCTAGCCGAAATGTTGCCGAAATTAAGTGGTTTTGCGCTACCTTTCCATTAAAAGGGGCACAAAATAGCTTGCTATTTTGGATAAAAATAGAATACCCAAATCGGTCAAACCGAAATGTCGGCCAAACCGAACGGGAATTCAAATAGAAAACCCAAATTGGTAAAGCCGAAATGCCAGCCAAACCGAACGGGAATTCAAATAGAAAACCCAAATCGGTCAAACCGAAATGTCGGTCAAACCGAACGGGAATTCAAATAGAAAACTCAAATCGGTAAAGCCGAAATGCCGGCCAAACCGAACGGGAATTCAAATAGAAAACCCAAATCGGTCAAACCGAAATGCCGGCCAAACCAAACGGGAATTCAAATAGAAAAATCAAATCGGTCAAACCGAAATGTCGGTCAAACCGAACGAGAATTCTAAATGAAAACCCAAGTCGGTAAAGTCGAAATGCCGGTCAAACCGAACGGGAATTCTAAATGAAAACCCAAATCGATCAAGCCGAAATGTCGGTCAAGCCGAACGAGAATTCTAAATGAAAACCCAAATCGGTCAAACCGAAATGCCGGTCAAACCGAACGAGAATTCTAAATGAAAACCCAAGTCGGTAAAGCCGTAATACCGGTCAAACCGAACACAAGTTATGGCATGTATTGAGAAGAAAGGCTTGAATGCTCTCTCATTTGTTGTACTTCCATGTACTCAGATCGACATGAAATGAAATTTAAGTTTGATTGATATGTTGTGTTACTCCAAAAGTGACATCAAATCCCCATAGACTCCAAAAGATGGAATAAACTAAATAAATGATTTAAATAATTTCCAAACTTAATCAAATAATTAATGTGATTAAATCAAATCAAATAATTACTTATTTATTAAAAAAATGCCATCATAATCAAATCAAATTCATGCCATAAAATTATACATAAAAAATGACCACAAATGGTTACAAAACATGTTAAGTTTGAATCCGACTTAACTATGAAAAATAAAATCAACCTAAATGGATAATGCTACTTAATTAAATAAGTATGCATAACAAAATTCAAATCAAATAAATGATCAAAATATTGATAAAATATTAACATAATCCAACCAAAATTATGTCATTAAATAATGCATAAAAATGTCAACCAATGACTACAAAAACAATTTGTGTTGGATTAAAATCAACGATGAAAATTTAAAGTGATCTATATTATTAAGAACAAATCTTAATAATACTAAGAAATTCACTTAAATCAAGCAAAAAATGCTAACAAAAAAAGGGAAATCAATTCTAACAACCAAAAAAGGAGATCAACTCAAAATTGTCTAAGTCAACAAATGACCAAAGACATAAACAAAACAAATAAAATAAAATCTTAAACCAAGGAGAAAATCAATGAACCCAAACTTGAAAGTTTGAAATAAGTTCAACCAAATTCCATCTTATAAGGCCATGGGGATGTCTTCCAGCTTTGTGTTTATGTGGATGAATGACTTCCGTTCAATTTGTTGCCTTGACGGTCAATCAAGGGTGTTCGAGTGTTCGCTCGATGTAATTAACACCGGAATATCGCAAGTCCGGTGGAGAGAGGTCAAAATTTATTTTCAAAGAACTCAGATAACCTCATAAATTAAATTGTGGTTCAGATCATCTAAGTGGTGGGTGATACCCATGTCGGCACTTAGCAAATCTGTGGAACTATCGGTGTTCCTATAAAATGATACCATATCAAATTAGCTAATACTTGTATGAATACCACATATTTTCATAGTAGTAAATGCTAGCCTAAAGCAAAAGAATTTTCTAAAAAAGGGAATTCTGATGAGGGAAAATTCGAGGTTTCAACAAAGCAAAAGGTCTTCCGTGAAATAAGAAGATTGCCTGCTTCCCTTAGCATATGGGAAGCTATATTCCTAAGTCAGGAGCTGCGGCAGACTTTAATCTCGGTGTTACAGGACCCGGAAGCCTATGTGGCTCATACTGTGGACTTACCGAGCTGTGAGGCTTATGCAGCCTCAGTTTCCTTTTCTGATGAAGACATGATGTTACAGACGGCTTTCCATAACCGGCCTCTGTACATGAAGGGACACCTAAATGGACATAAGATGAATCGCATCTTAGTGGATGCTGGCGCTGCCGTCAACATCCTTCCATTAAAGACATACAGGTCTTTGTATCTCATGCCCCACCTCAAAAAGGTGTTAGGTGTATGCATATCTGGCTTCAATCAGAATTCTGAAGAGGCCTTGGAAAAGGTCGAGTTTGAGCTCACCTTTGATAAATTCAAAACTCGAGCGACATTTTATGTCATCAACATGGATAGTACCTACAAGGTCCTCCTTGGGAGACCCTGGCTACATGAAAATTGGGTCGTGCCATCCACACTCCACCAATGCATAAAATATGCCAAGGATGGAAGACAGTACAAGATAGATGCAGACTATGCCCCTTTTGAAGTTTGTGAATGTCACCTGGCAGATGCCCAGCTATACTTCGAGGCAGGTCCTTCAAAACATGACAAAAACAAGGGAAATCAGAAAGTAGTGGAAGAAACCCCCGAACTTGAAATTGTCATAGATGAAGCAAAGGCAAAAAATCTATCGTCGCATTATACAATCAAAGAGGCCAAATGTGCGGGTGGGCAAATCAGAATGGCGCCCTGTCCAATTTGAAGCACATACCATTACAAAGGTGTATGAAGCCGGCATATGCATGCCTCCTGACTTCATATGGCTTGAAGCAGTGTAGGAGCTCCGTACTGTTGAAACAATGGACACCTTTGTGGTCCCTTTTAAAGATGGACGACGCCTTGTGTTCCAAAAAGGAGAGCTTGTCCCCAAATGTGCCCCGAAGGATGATTTCGGATGGGACGAGAATCTGGCAGCTTCAAAGGTGGCAGTTGAAAATATGGATGACATGTCACTCCATACACGCCAGGTTTGTCGAAAGCAGAGTATCCCAATAGAGCACTCTCATGAGAGAGCACAGTTGTTCCAACGACTTTGGTATCCTACTGAAGGGCATGAATCTACGCAAAGCAAATGTCCAGGCTTGAGATATGACCCTGACTGGCAGCCCATTGTGCATTACGCTATAAACATAGTAGATGTCCATCAACATGGGATCATCCTCGATATGACACCAATTTTTGACTCCTCTGATGAAAATGATGTCACAGAGGAGATTCTCTACAGCTCGCCCTTGGATATAATAGAAAAGGTTTCTACCAAACCTCCTAATCACAGGGGACAAAGCCCAGAGTCGGCCTCCCCTGAAAAGATTCAAATAATCTGTTACCCCATACAAATGGAGGTATATGATACCGAAGAAGAAGAGATTGACGAGGAGTTCGTCGATCTGCAACCAGTCCCCGAAGAAATTGAGGATGGTGGTCAGGCTACTGTGGATAATTTGGTTGAGATCAACCTCGGCACCGCCGAAAATCCCAAGCCAATGTTTATAAGTGCACTTCTTGATTATCGGGAAAAGCAGGAGTACACCGCACTGCTACAAGAATTCCAGGATTGTTTTGCCTGGAGTTATAAGGAAATACCTGGACTAGAGCCACACGTCGCAGTTCATCAACTGGCCATACTTCCGTCAGCCAAACCTGTGAAACAAGGTCAAAGGCGAATGAGGGCTGAATTGGAACTAAAAGTCAATGCAGAAGTCGACAAACTGAGAGAAGTTGACTTCATAGAGCCGTGTATATACCCCACGTGGCTTACAAATATTGTCTCGGTCAAAAAGAAAAATGGGCAAATTCGTGTTTGCATTGACTACCGGGATTTAAAGAGGACATGTCCCAAAGATGACTTCCCACTCTCAATCCCCGAAAATATGGTAGACATTACCACGGGATATGAAGCTTTGTCATTTATGGATGGGTCCATGGAATGCGATCTCCCGAGAATCTCTCGAGATCTCCCGATAATCTCTTTTCTTCCATGAGTCCGAGAAATGAGATCGCCGAAATGAGAATATCTATGTAGTACCAGTGATACCTTGATCTTCTCCGCCTATTATTATCCCCAACTTGTTAGATGATCTTGTTAAGTTTCCTTCTTATATTGCCAATTTTATTATGGAATCCTTCCACATATTCATCTAAACATTATTGTTTGATAAAATTTCATAGCTTAATATTTTAATAACTATATATGTACAATTGACCCAAAATGTTATCAATCTCCTATCTATATTGTTCAAGATAAAATTTTGATCTGACATAAGATCCTTTATATGTCTCATGCTAACAATAGTTCACCATCTCTATATTACGTTTTTAATTCTCTCACAGCTTATTTTAATATTTAATATGAGTTCTCTTGTCATTTTTAAAGAGATTATATGACATTCTACATCTAAACATGCACATTGATTGGTATTTTCAAGATCTAATCCCTTGAGATTTTTTCGAGATCTTTTATCTTCAATCTCCGTGAGATAAAATATAGATGTGAGATGGCAATCATTGGGTAAAGTATACCCTACATAAATGAAATCCGAGATCCGATGTCCCGAGATTTTTCCGAGAATCTCACGAGATCTCTTCTCTTTCACGCTTCCGAGATGAAGCCGAGATCCGAGACGACAATCCTTGGACGGGTCATCTGGGTACAATTAAATTCTTATGTCTTCAGAAGACAGATTCCATGGCTTTCAGGACGCCGAAAGGAATCTTTAATTACAAAAGGATGCCCTTTGGGCTCAAAAATGCCGGTGCCACCTATCAAAGGGCTATGACCAAAATATTTGATGAAATGCTTCATGAATTTGTCGAATGCTATGTGGATGACCTGGTTGTTAAGACAAGAAATCGAAATGATCATCTTGATGATTTGAAGAAGGTTTTTGAAAGGCTGCGACAATACAAGTTAAAAATGAATCCCATGAAATGCGCCTTCAGTGTATCCAGTGGGAAATTTTTGGGCTTTATAGTCAAATATCGGGGGATTGAAATTGACCCCGATAAAATCAAAGTCATCAGAGAGTTGCCACCTCCTCGTAATATACGAGAATTAAGGTCATTGCAAGACAAGCTAGCTTATATATGGCGTTTTATCGCCAATCTGTCTGGAAGGTGCCATCCATTCTCCAAGTTGGCCAAAAAGGTGCCCTTCAAATGGGATGAAAGCTGTCAAGTTGCCCTAGACGGAATCAAAGAGTACTTGCTCAATCCACCTGTCCTAGGAGCCCCCATCAAAGATAAACCCCTCATCTTGTACATCACTGTATTAGATGCCTCTTTAGGAGCTCTTCTAACACAAGTGAACGAGGAGAGAAAAGAACAACCGTTGTATTATTTAAGTTGACGGCTAATTGGCCCTGAACACCGATATTCCCCAATGGAAAAAATGTGCTTGGCACTGGTGTTCGCCGCAAAAAAGTTACGGCATTATCTTATGTCTCATGAGGTTAACTTGATATCTAAGTTTGTCCCCTTGAAATATATGTTGAAGCAGCCCGTCCTGACCGGACGTCTTGGCAAATGGGCACTCCTTCTCATGGAGTTTGACAATAAATATGTCCCACAAAGGGCCATAAAAGGGCAAGGGATGGCTGATTTCTTAGCAGCCCACCCCGTGGACGAGGATTCCCCTCTCAACTTTCAATTGCCTGACGAAGAGACATTGAGAGAAGAAGGATCACAAGAAGTCCAAGAAGTTGAAATCAAGTACTGGCACTTGTACTTCGATGGAGCATCCAGCCTGGATAGGACATCCAATGGGCAAATCAAGACGAGGGTAGGTGCTGGCATAGTACTCCTCAGCCCTGATGGCGGAGTACTACACAGCTCGTGTGCTTTGCAGCAATCCCTCACCAATAATGGAGCAGAGTATGAGGTACTCATCATCGGCTTAGAAATTGCCCTCGATATGGGCATCCGATGCCTCAAGGCTTTTGGGGACTCAATGTTGGTGGTGCAACAAATGTTGGGCATATTTGAAGTCCGAAAGGAAGAGCTCGTTGTGTACCACGCTATGGCCTCCCGACTAGCTAAAAAGTTTTACCTTTTTAGCATCCAATATGTCAAAAGGAGGCAAAATTCTCAAGCTGACGCATTGGCCAAACTGGCCTCGGTAATTTAATTACCACTCGAAGGAAAGCTTGACATTATGGTCAAACATCGAAGGTTGATTCCAACTTCTATTAAAGAGGATGGTGAATTTGCCACTGGGGAGGTCAATTTCCTAGAAGAAGGCACTGACAAACATTTGGAAGAAGCAGATTGGCGCCAGCCAATCATCAACATCAAGAACGGCATCTTGCCTGATGATCGGGCAGAGCGTATTCAGCTCACAAGGAGGGCGGCCTCATACCAACTTTTAGATGGGGAATTATATCGGTTGATGCCCGAAAAGGAAAGAATCATCCTTGCAAGATGTCTATCCATGCCAGAAGCCCATCAAATAATGAGGGAAGTTCATGGTGGCTTATGTGGAGCCCATCAATCTAGTCCCAAAATGAAAATTGCAATTAAGTTGAAAGGCTATTACTGGCCCAACATGTACACTGATTGTGAAAAATATGCTAAAGCCTGTCACGAATGCCAAGCATTTGGGCCAGTCTCGAAACGCCCTCCAAGGCAACTATGTCCAACTACTCCGACATGGCCTTTCGTTGAATGGGGTATGGATATTGTGGGCCCTTTTAAACCCTCCTCCAGAGGCTGCAAGTTTATACTCACAGCAACGGATTATTTTTCACGATGGGCTGAGGCAATCCCGGCAAGGGAAGTCACAGGAGAAGTGGTAGCCCGGTTTGTTCGGCATTATATCATATACAGATACGGTGTACCAAATCGGATTATTTCTGATAACGGTACCCCATTCCGGAATCAAACCATTTATAAAATGGCTGCCAAATTTCATATTGATTGGAAGACATCCACCCTCTACAACCCACAGGCTAATGGCTTAGCCGAAGCCTTTATTAAAACACTTTGTAAACTCCTTGTCAAAGTGATGGGGAGCAAAAAGCGGAATTGGGATGACAAGATGCAAGAAGCATTATGGGCTTATCGTACCATATACAAAACTCTCACAGGTTGTTCCCCCTTCTCCCTGGTTTACGGAAGTGAAGCTGTAATACCCGTAGAAATCGAGTTAGCCTCGTACCGAGTCGCAGTGCATCATGGCCTTCCCTTTGAGGGACTTGACGAAGCACAAAGACGATTCATGGAGTTGGAAAAGTTGGAAGGAAAAAGGCTAGAAGCCTACAAACACATCAAAATTTACCAAGCCAAGATGTCTCGAGCATACGACAAACTGGTAAAAGAGAGAGCATTCCAAAAAGGAGATCTCGTCATGGTAAAACAAAAGGATGTCATGGCAGCACGTCCTAAAAATAAATTCCTTCCAAACTGGCTTGGCCCATTGACAGGGTGTTTGAAGGTGGTGCATATACTGTGATTGGCCCATATGTCATTGACAAGGTGTTTGAAGGTGGTGCATATACTGTGATAGACAGTAAAGGAGAAATTCCTTTTCCGTCTTTAAATGGGAAGTATATTAAGAAATACTATGCATCGGAGCATGAATTTCAACAAAATTGGCCAGAGAATGGGCTATAAATTCGAAACCCCCAAGGTCGAGCATGATCCTTTCATCCTCCCAAGCCCACGGGTTCAAATGGCACGAAGCCACCCCAAACTTCATACCCCCAAGGCCGAGTATGATCCTTTCATCCTCCCAAGCCCACGTGTTCAAGCAGCACAAAGCCACCCCAAACTTCATACCCCCAAGGCCGAGCATGATACTTTCATCCTCCCAAGCCTACGGGTTCAAGCGGCACAAAGCCACCACTAAACTTCATACCCCTAAGGCTGAGCATGATCATTTCATCCTCCCAAGCCTATGAGTTTCCTCTTTGACGTAAAATTATTTCCAAATTCTAAACCCCGGGTGCCGAATATGATTTCATCATACTCTAAAGTCAGCGGGATTCCCTTGGATACAAAATTGCCCCTAAAACCCCAAACCTTACAAGCCAAGCATGATTCTGTCATCTTTTAAAGCCTACGGTTTTTCCCCTTGGTACAAAACCGACCCGAACTCATACCCTTGAGCCGAATATGATTATGTCATACTCATAAGCCCTTGGGTTGTAATGGCATAAAGCTACCTCCAAACCTATGCCTAAAAGGCTGAGTATGAACTCTTTGTTTTCTTTCATGCTCATAAGCCAGTGGGTTCCAATGGCATGAAGCCGCCCAAAATTTGTATCATATAAGTTGAATGTGATTCATTCATGTTCACAAACTAAATGATACAAAACCCTTAAAACTTTATGGCCCAGGGGAAGCCTTAATTCCTCACCGCCCAATCAATGGCCCGAGGAAGCCTGAATTCTTCACTTGCTCAAAAAAAAGAAGAAAAAAGGGGGCTGAAAATAGAGATGCCTTGACAGACTTAGCCGGTCAACTTTGACCAATTAACTAAGGGCAAAATTGTCAAAATATACCTAGCTAGGGTGGAAAAAAACAAAAGAAAAAAAAGAGACCTGAAAGGGAGCCCTAGGCAAAATCAGGTAACCCCGCTACATGAAAACCTCGTAAAGGCATGTAGGCAAAATATAAAGGGGGCTAGTTTGGGTGAAAACCTGAACGGGCAGTTAGACTAGTAAAAAAAAGGGAAAAAAGAGAAGAAATGGTGAAATAGTTTGGTCATCCAAATTGATCTCCTATTGCTTCAAGGATCAATGATTAAGAGGGCATGAAGCACCCCTTTACAAGTCAAAGGCAAGGTAACTAAAATGTCTGATCACACAGTTTCCTGTGGTTATCCAGGTCAATCTGAGTCTTCACTAAGTTGTGACTCTATTCGATTACCGAATTGGACACGGTCACCCTAAGTGGAGATGAGCAGTCAAACAATGACAATTGCCACTACAATATGGATAGGCAAAATTCCCGAATGCAAGGAATATGTCCAAAATTGTAAGCAGCATGTCGCCATAAAGAAGGCGTGTAAACCCACACCATAATGACTTATAAGTCCACATGGTTCTTAACTACATGCTTCTACATGATTGCAAAACATATGCCATAATGACTTCTATGTCTACGTGGCCCTAACATCATGTGCCGTCATGTCTGTTTGGCCTCCAAACCTATGCCTCCGTGACCACCAGGGTCTACATGGCTTTCTAAAACTTCGTACCATCATGGCCCTTTTGGTCTATATAGTTTTTAAAAAAAATACCATAATGGCCCCTAAGCTTACGTGGTTTAAACTTCATACCATCATGGCTCCCTAAGCCTGCATGGTTCCAATATACTATTATGACCCATAAGCCTATATGGTTCAAACTTTAAACCATTATAGCCCTTAAGCCTATATGGTTCAAATTCCATACCGTCATGGCCTTTAAGCCTATATGGTTCAAACTCAACACCCTCATGGCTCTCTAAGCCTAAATGGTTCAAAGTTCATACCCAAACTCATACCATCATGGCTCCTTAAGCTTATATGGTTCAAAGTTCATACCATCATGGCCTTTAGGCCTAAATGGTTCAAACTCCATACCATTATGGCTCTTTAAGCCTATATGGTTCAAACTCATACCATCATGGCTCCCTAAGCCGATATGGTTCAAACTTCATACCATCGCGGCCTTCTAAGCTTACATAGTTTAACTTCGTACCATCATGGCCCTTTAAGCCTACATGGTTTGAATCTTCATATCATCATGGTCCTCCGGCCTACGTAGCCTTAAAACCCTCACACCATCATAACCCTTGCGGTCTGTATGGTTTTCAAAAAAAAAGGGGGGGGAAGGCAATCACAAACCATCATGGTCTCCTTGGCCTACACAACCTTAAAAAACATACACCACCATAACCAACAAAGGTTTATATGGTTATCATGCTCATGCCATCATGGTCATTAAAGCCTATATCGTTCAAACTTTGTACCATCACGACCCTTCAGGTCATATGGTCATTGAATCAATACACCATCAAGGCTCGCGCAATTCTGACCATGTGACATGATGATTTTTAAATTTTTCATAGTGTTAGGTGATGCTATGCAAATATGTCAACATGCACACAATTCTTCGGAGTGACTATTTCTTACAAACAATGGGATTTGTCACATTCCACAACACAAGTTTGAGAAAGGATATATCACAAATGAGGAGAATTCAATATCGTCAATTTGTTGACCACCATAGGCAATACAACAAGTACAAGCCCCAGACAGGTTGAAACACAACACAAGAAGAAGAGGGGGTCAACCAAACAAGCACCAATTATAGTGCCAACCAATTCTCGGGCAGCCAAGTGAAAGTCAAGTTGCCCTAGCCTAGAAGTGTCAAACTAACTAGGCCCTGGCATTAGCCTCCTCGTCGAAGTTGTACTGGCAGAAGCAACTGCCTGTTTCGGGGCATCAACAAGATGAAAACCCATGTCTCACCCACAACGAGCTCTCCCCAACCACTCTTAGCCTGGACCGAGATTCACCACATATCAAAGCTGCCCTATCCAAAACAAAGAGAGGTGCTCATGACATAATAAAAGAAATGTCAGGACATGTCCCTTACAAAAAGCTGGACAAAGGAATGACAAAAAGGGGATAAAATCAAACCTGTTATGACACGGGACACTCCCCTTCAACCTCGTCTCCGGGAAATGGCCCGTGGGGGGCATTTGTCGGACCAAAAAAATCTCTCAAGCATTAAGAGAAGAAGAAGAAGAAATGGAACAAGAGGGGGAGGAGCAGTTGGAGGAGCCGCCTTCACCAGCTGCAGCTGCCGCCCCCATCGTTGCCGGAAGGAGCACCGCGAGGGAACCCTCGCGGGTGCCGTACCGTCGGGGAGGAGCTCCTCCCGCCACCATCGTCCCCTTGCATCGAAGCCGCCGTCACCGCCGTTGCCGAAGCCCGCCGTCGCCATCGCCGGAGCCCGCCGGAGCCGTCGCCATCGTCGGATCTCGCCGCGATAAAGCCCTCGCGGGCGTCTCCTATCGGGGAGAGAGAGAGCCGAGGGGTCAAACCGCGGTCAAAAAAGAAAAAAGAAAAGCGCCCGAGCGGGTGATCGTGGCCCACGCGCGCTCGCGCGTGGGCGGGTGTTCAAATCAAGGATCGCGGGATCGGGATCGGGATCGGATTGGTCCGGATCGGCCGATCCTCCGGAAGAAGGGCGTCCTGGATCGGTCCGGATCGGGGCAATTTTTTTAATTTTTTTAAATCATAAAAATCCTCAAAAAATCAGAAAAAATCAGGAAAAATCATAGAAATAAATAAAAATTTTTAAAAAATAAAAAATAATATGGATGACATTCTATCAAATAATGTCATACAACGTAAGTTCCTTTTAAGAAACTATCATATAGGTATAAATTATTATATATATAAAGAGAGAAGAGTAAAATAGATCTTTATGTAAAATTAAGTATATAATATATATATATATAGATATGAATCTTCTATATACGTGATAGTATAAGTGACAGTGAAATATATTAATATGTTTACACTATCATGAGCGGGATGCAGAGTAGTCGCGGATCGACCCCCCTATATACGTGATAGTATAAGTGACAGAGTAGTCCCGAAGAAAAAATATTTTTATGGTGGTAAAGGGAAGGGGGAAGAACCGAAGAAGGGATCGGAGTCTCGGACCCCCCTAAATTTACCTATTTAGGGGGGGTCGGCCACTGTTTAAGGTGGATTGTTGGGGGGAGAGGCCTAGGGGGAGCTCTAGACAATGAAGGGGGGGTGGGGGAGTGAGAATGAGGGGTGGAAAGGAGGAATCGGTCCGATCTCTCCCTTATTGGGGGGGATCGGACCAGAAAATGGTCCGGAATCGGGTCCTGAATCGATCCGATTCTGGACCCTTCCAGGTTCTAGGGAATCGGTCCGGATCGACCGATTCCCGGATCGATCCACCTGGATCGGTCCAGGATCGACCGATCCGGTCGATTCAGACCGATCCAGCCGGGAGTCCCAGCTGGATCGGTAGTTCGGGCTGGAATCGGATCGGTGGGTACCGATCCGATCCAAGAATCGGCCGATCCCGATCCGGATCGGCCGATTCTGCATTCCATGGTTCAAATGGGACCCGGTCAAAACCGGGATGCAGTCACCGCTGGTCACCCTACCATCTTGGGTTGACCGCTAGTCAAACAGGGGCTTAAAAGAAGGAGAAAATGGATTTAATCTCACCTTGGATCCGGTCACCCCCCACTCCCACGAAAATGGGCTTAGTGGGGGCCTGCCAAGTGACCAATATACCCTTCCAAAATCTCTATAAATGGGCTTGAAGTGCTGTACGTAGATGGGTTGGCATTTGGTGAGAAAGAGAGAGTTGGGAAGAGAGAGAAGCTCCACATTCTCACTCCTTAGAAGGTAAGAAATACCTTGATTTTGTGCTACCTTTCCATAAAAAGGGGCTGGTTTTGCGCTACCTTTCCATAAAAAGGGGCTTAAAATAGTGAACTATTTTGGATAGAAAAAAAGCC
Source organism: Cryptocoryne crispatula var. balansae (assembly GCA_036172225.1). Classification (NCBI taxonomy): domain Eukaryota; kingdom Viridiplantae; phylum Streptophyta; class Magnoliopsida; order Alismatales; family Araceae; genus Cryptocoryne; species Cryptocoryne crispatula. The sequence goes on along the minus strand of CM069919.1, from coordinate 44,167,606 downwards.
AACCCAACTCCGGTCTAGCCGAAATGTTGCCGAAATTAAGTGGTTTTGCGCTACCTTTCCATTAAAAGGGGCCCAAAATATCTTGCTATTTTGGATAAAAATAGAAAGCCCAAATCGGTCAAACCGAAATGCCGGTCAAATCGAACGGGAATTCAAATAGAAAACCCAAATTGGTAAAGCCGAAATGCCAGTTAAATCGAACGGGAATTCAAATAGAAAACCCAAATCGGTAAAGCCGAAATGCCGGCCAAACTGAACGAGAATTCAAATAGAAAACCCAAATCAATCAAACCAAAATGCCGGTCAAACCGAATGAGAATTCAAATAGAAAACCCAAATCGGTCAAACCGAAATGCCGGTCAAACCGAACGGGAATTCAAATAGAAAAACCAAATCGGTCAAACCGAAATGCCAGTCAAACCGAACGGGAATTCTAAATGAAAACCCATGTCGGTAAAGCCGAAATGCCGGTCAAACCAAACGGGAGTTCTAAATGAAAACCCAAATCGATCAAACCGAAATGCCGGTCAACCCGAACGGGAATTCTAAATGAAAACCCAAATCGGTCTAACCGAAATGCCGGTCAAACCGAACGGGAATTCTAAATGAAAACCCAAGTCGGTAAAGCTGTAATACCGGTCAAACCGAACACAAGTTATGACATGTATTGAGAAGAAATGCTTGAATGCCCTCTCATTTGTTGTACTTCCATGTACTCAGATCGACATGAAATGAAATTTAACTTCGATTGATATGTTGTGTTACTCCAAAAGTGACATCAAATCCCCTTGGACTCCAAAAGATGGAATAAACTAAATAAATGATTTAAATAATTTTCAAACTTAATCAAATAATTAAATGTGATTAAATCACATCAAATAATTACTTATTTATTAAAAAAATGCCATCATAATCAAATCAAATTCATGCCATAAAATTATACATAAAAAATGACCACAAATGGTTACAAAACATGTTAAGTTTGAATCCGACTTAACTATGAAAAATTAAATCAACCTAAATGGATAATGCTACTTAATTAAATAAGTATGCATAACAAAATTCAAATCAAATAAATGATCAAAATATTGATAAAATATTAACATAATCCAACCAAAATTATGTCGTTAAATAATGCATAAAAAATGTCAACCAATGACTACAAAAACAAGTTATGTTGGATTAAAATAAACCATGAAAATTTAAAGTGATCTATATTATTAAGAACAAATCTTAATAATACTAAGAAATTCACTTAAATCAAGCAAAAAATGCTAACAAACACAAAAAAATGGAAATCAATTCTAACAAACAAAAAAAGGAGATCAACTCAAAATTGTCTAAGTCAACAAATGACTAAAGACATAAACAAAACAAATAAAATAAAATCTTAAACCAAGGAGAAAATCAATGAACCCAAACTTGAAAGTTTGAAATAAGTTCAACCAAATTCCATCTTATAAGGCCATGGGGATGTGTTCCAGCTTTGTGTTTATGTGGATGAATGACTTCCGTTCAATATGTTGCCTTGACGGTCAATCAAGGGTGTTCGAGTGTTCGCTCGATGTAATTAACACCGGAATATCGCAAGTCCGGTGGAGAGAGGTCAAAATTTATTTTCAAAGAACTCAGATAACCTCATAAATTAAATTGTGGTTCAGATCATCTAAGTGGTGGGTGATACCGATGTCGGCACTTAGCAAATCTCTGGAACCATCGGTGTTCCTATCAAATTAGCTAATACTTGTATGAATACCACATATTTTCATAGTAGTCAATGCTAGCCTAAAGCAAAAGAATTTTCTAAAAAAGGGAATTCTGATGAGCGAAAATTCGAGGTTTCAACATATCCAAAGTACCATTGCGGAGTTTGTGACTAGGGTTGTACCGTGAGCCCACTTGCTTGGTCATTTAGGCCTATTAAGCCTGCAAATACTGTCCAAAAGTCCGCTTTCACTATTTTGCCCATATCTTTCCGGATATGAGTCGGATTTCCAATCCGACTTTAATATTGCTGTAGTTGGAGTTAAGCAGACTTAGTGATGCGCCAACATGTTATCAGATCTGCCCCGAATTGTCCGGACCCACCAAAGGCGAAAGAGATCATTTTACCGTTTGGGGTCCATCCGAAGCTGGATTCTGACAATTGGAGTACTATTGCGAAAGTATCGACTGGTACAGTTCTATGGACTTATTTTATCTTTTGGGCCCAAAATGCCCTCAATAAGGCCACCTAAAAATTGACTTTCAATGTCTTCCTGATACCTTTCCGAATGTGGGTCGGATTTCCGATCCGACTTCAATGTTGCTCAGGCTGGAGTTGGGCGGACTCAATAATGTGCCAATATGTTATCGGACCTGCCCCGAATTGCCCAAACCTAACAAGGGTGAAAGACACTATTTTACCGTTTGGGGTCCGTCTGAAATCGGATTCTGACATTTAGGGTACTGTTGCGAAGCTCTCGATTGGTACAGTGCAATTGAGCCACTTGTTTTGTCATTTGAGCCCATTAGGCTTTCCAAAGACCAGTTGGAAGTCTATTTTCACTATTTTGCCTGTAACTTGTCAAATACAAGTCAAAATTTTTATCCGACTTTGGTGTTACTCAAATTTAAGTCGGGCAGACCAGATGGTGGTGTCTGATCGTTATTGGGTCATCGTCTGGTTAGTCCGGTCCAATAAGGCTTATTGGGCTTGCTGAGCCCATTGGCCCTAAATACAATGAAAAGTGGATCCAACTTGTCTGTTCGGTTTTACCTTATGTCATTTATCCGAAACTTGTCATTTTTGGGTGTCATGACATTTTTAAGTGCCAACAATAACCATCATGTATAATAAATTCAGAAAAGTCTCGGGAAGGTCCATCTTGCTACAAGGAATAGACATTAGAAAAATTAGGATAGTCAGAGTATTCCTCATGGATCTGCTCAAACCTTGTCACTTCAGAGCTAGAGGAAGATAAAAGAATGACCTGATGACTAAGGGCATCTGCTACCCTGTTCTCATTGCTAGCCCTATGTTTTTATACAAATGTAAATGCTTGGAGATACTCTACCCATCAATTATGTATAGGATTGAGTCCCTTTTGGGTTTGCAAAAATTTGAGGGCTTCATGGTCAGAAAAGAAGATGAATTCTTTTGACAAGAGATAATGTCTCTATATTTCAGATTTTGAACAATGACATAAAATTCCTTGTCATAAATTGAATATCTAAGTTTAGCATTTAAAATTTTTTTACTAAAGAAGGTAAATTGGATGATCCTTTTGCGAAAGCACCCCACCTATTCCAATTTCTGAGGCATTATAAGCTACCTCAAAAACTAGAGAAAAATCAGGCAAACGTAAAACAGGTGCTTGAGTCATCAAAGTCTTGGGGTCAGAAAAGGCTTTTTTAGTAGCCTTGGTCCAAGTGAAAGTGCCTTTCTTTAAACAATCAATTATAGGAGCTGTAACAGTATTGAGTCCTTTGATAAAGCACACATAAAAAGTTGCTTAATCATGAAAACTCCTAACCTCATGAATGTTTTTGGGGGTAGGCCAATCAAAAATTACTTTAACCTTGTTAGGGTTTGTAGAAACTTCATTCGTAGATACTATGAAACCAAGGAAGGTGACAGTTGAACTTAGAAAAGCACATTTCTTTATGTTACCATAAAGTTGTTCCTTACTCAAAGACAAACAAACCTCACTTAGAGGAACTAGATGTTCATCTTTTGACTTACTGTAGATAAGAATATCATCAAAATAGACAATTACAAATTGTCTGATAAAAGGTCTAAGGACTTGATTTATGAGTCTTATGAAGGTACTTGGTGCATTTGATAGGCCAAAATGCATCACCAACCATTTATATGACCCATCCTTAGTTTTGAATGTTGTCTTCCACTCATCCCTTTGTCTAAGTCTTACTTGATGATATTCACTTTTTAAATCAATTTTTAAAAAGATGGCTGCCCCAGCTAACATGTCAAACATGTCATCTAATTGAGGAATAGAAAATATGTATTTGACATTGATCTTATTTATAGTCCTACTGTCTACACACATTCGCTAGGTCCCATCCTTTTTAGGAGCAAGGAGGGCTGGGACAACGTAAGAACTCAAACTATTCTTGATATATCCCTTGTCAAGGGTAGGTCCCATCCTTTTTAGGAGCAACTCTTCAACCTGTCTCTTTAGTTCTTCATGAGACTTTGAGTCCATCCTATAGTGAGGTAGATTAGGTAAAGTCGACCTAGGGACCAGATCTACGACATGTTGAACATCTCTCATAGATGGAAGTTTAGGAGAAAACTCCTTAGGAAAGACATTAGAAAAGTCTTGAAGAATTGTATCCACATCTGGGTCAATTCTTTTTTTGGTAATTCATGTTCAACCTCATGTGTTACAATATCAAAGATAGGTCTTTTCCTACTCTCATGCTCAAATTCATGTTTTCTTGATATGTGCAAAAATCTAGGTGAATAATCTTTGGGACCATTGGAAGATTTATGCACTGTCCTTCCACAGAATAGACTTTGTTTTGGTTCAAACTGGGTTTAGAAAGTTTAGGACTTGTGTTTGGTTTATTGGAAGAAGAAGTGCTATCTACAGATTTTGAAGAGTCTTTTGTTGAACCAACACTCTTCGGTATAGAAAGGGGAGATGGGAAAGTTTGATTTGATGACCCTCATGGTTAAACTCACAATTGGTTTGCCCATATAATGTGGCATCCATATCAAATAACCAAGGTCGCCCTACAATGATACTTCCTACTTCCATAGGAAGTACATCACACTGGATATATTTCAAATATGGAGGAAGATGGACTATAACTAAGCATCGACTTTGAACTAGAATTGAAGTAGAATCCCCCCAAGAAACCTTAAATGGGTTGAAATGGTCAATGGGAACTAATCCTAATTTTTGAACAGTACTAATGGAAATAGTATTTATGCAATTTCCACTATGTATTATGAGTTTATAAACCGTTCCCTTGACCTTAGAGAAAGTCAACTTCTTCTCCCATCATCACTAAGTACGTATTGGGTGAAAGTACATCTCACCTCTCCCAACTTGGTTTTCTCTTCAAGTCCTTCTTGCGGTGTATCTATCTTGTCATCTTTAAATTCAGTCAACAAGTTTGCATTAGCCTCATACACTACTGTTTCAACATTTGTATTCTGATTTTCAAGATTAGATTCATCAATACATAGAGTTATATTTTGAGGACATTATAACTTATAATGACTAGTTTTTCCATAACCAAAACATTGAACTTTACTGTGACTACTTTCAACAACAACTGGCTGTTTACCTCTATCATCCCTTCTGATAGTAGCATTGTTGACTAAGAGCTTGATTGGAGGTAAAGGCACTAAACGTTCCTTAGGAACATTTTAGAAAGAACCCTTGTTCTGAGGCAAGGGAGGCTTGGAAACTTCTTGATTCCAAGGTTGGGGTTGTGAAAATTTTTGGCCCATGCTGTCACAATTTCCTTTGAAGTATTTTGAAAATACTTTTGCTAGGGATGCATATTCTCAAACTGTTCGTATTGTGATGCAACTTCATAGGCATGATCTAAAGTTGAGATAGATTGCCTATACAACTCCCTTCTAATTTTTTGTCAAGTCTTTACTAAACCCAAACAGGTCATCAATTCATTTTCTTGAATTTCACATCTAAGAAGATAATCATCAAACTTAACTATATAGGCAGAAATAGATGACTAAGGTTTTTCCACTTATCCACTAACATTTGCCTATATGATGAAAGTTGATACTTTTCCCTTAGCTTAGCTTTCATTTTTTTCTTATTTTGAATTGATTCTTGATGATGCTATCTAAGTAAACTTTCAATGTTATTCCAATGGATCTTGGCTTGTCCTAGGTGCTTTATTTTTGCAAACTTGACTTTCCTAGCTTTAGAAAGTTCATACCATTCAAAATAATAGTCCATACCCGATTTCCAATCTAGGTAATCTTTAGGATCTAATTAAAACTATGAGTATCCATCCTAATATTTCTAAAGCACCTCTCTTCAACCTCTTGAATTTCCCTACCATTCTTATGTCGATAACCGTGATAACCAAAATCTAGTTGAGGAGGTTGAGGATAAACATGTTGATAAGGATAGGGTGGTTGCTAAGGATAAACTGGTTGTTGTGGTTGGGGATTAACGGGTCTGGGTGGATAGTCACAGGGAATTGGGTTCCTATTCTGAAAATTTCTAAGACTCTGGTTCACCTTAATTGGCTTAGGTCGGGCCTTGGGATTAGGATTCCTAAACTCTTTTATTTTAGGAACATTCTATGTACCCTCCACAATGGTAACCCTATCTGTCAGATCATTGACAAAATGCTCAAGTTGGGTAAACCTGTCATCCTTCAAAGACACCAAATCGTTCTATTAATTGTGAAATTTGCAGCTCTAATGATGAAGGCTCACTAGAAGACCTAAACATGATTACGTGTGGTTATATAAATTTAGACATCAGTTATTAAGTGGAATTTATAAATTGAAACAATTGAAAATTAAAATTCTCTACTTCTAACTATGCTCTGATACCAAAAAAATGATGAGGGGAGGGGATCTAGAATTAGGGGACTTATTAAATACTTATAAGAACTATAATGCTGCCTTCAAATCAAAAATCTAGAAATTAACAAACAATATGATTATGTTATATGTAGAAATTGGACCAAGATGTTTATCCAGACAGGGTATTTTCAAAGAATCTTAAATAACATGTATTGTCAGAAATTGCACTCTCAAATTAGGCAAGTTCTACGATTAACAGTCAGATTTTAGTAGCTTAAGATCAGGTCACTGTATTTTCTCACTTGGAAAATAAATTGATAATACTTGAAGAACTAGCTAGGACCTAGCATTTATCTCATGAGCATGACATTATGAATTGGCATAATACTAGATCAATATGAAACAAGCATGAAAAAGTGCTTCAGAGAGTTTACCTCCACGCCTATATGTGGGCAAGACCACTACACTGAGTAGTTGCAGAAGTAATTTTGTTGAACCAGCCTCTGTTGAATTGTTAATAGGCCGACAGAGGATGTAGGATTCTAGTAGAGGACTTAGATCATAATAAAGATTGTGTCATTCTTGTCACAGGCTCAGCAGTCATCATAGCCCAAGGGAATCAGATGAAATCTTCATTACACTCATCAGAATTTCATCAAACGAGGAAATCAACAGCAAGGGAATAACCATACAGGTACCGGCATCTTCAGAACAAAGTCACCAGGGTACTTAAAAGAGGATTTCAATCATCATTCTTATCAGTTAGATCTTAACAACATCCATCACCATTTTATCCATCAAATATAAATCAATCAATACTCTTATCGACAGATGACACCGTACTACCAAAATAAGAGCTCAAGACATAATGCTCAATCTCATCATAGCATTCGGAGATGGCATTCAACAAACAAAATAGGTAGGAATAAGCATTCAGGTCAAACAGATCAGTCAGCCATTATAGTGGAAACAGTTGTAAGCAACCAAAAGCTTAGATCTGATCTGTTGAACGGATTGGAGCTAAAACTTTCTTACTTCAAATAGATTGAACTCAAACTGAGGTAAAATGGATTGGAAGGGACCAGTCCTCGACTCTAAACCATCATAGATCTATTGATATTAACTCATCACAGAAACCTCAACAAGATCAGAGAACAGACTTTTACCGAACCATCCAATGTCGGCTTCAAATCGAAAAAAAAAGATCATAGTGAGATCTACTATCAAACAAGGGGATGCCAAAGCAACTAGCAGTTTAACAAATTGAAAATCCGCAACTGAACAAAAGCAACAACATCTTGTTTCTCATCAGATCCCGAAGGAAAGGAACTGGAACTTGCAGCTTAAAAAAAGAAGATTCGGCTAAATATCAATGAAGAACTTTTCAACTCCATCGTCACTAGTTCTTCGGCCAGCTAGGTAGCTCAAAGAAGGCATCGTAGGAGCAATTAGGGTTCACAAGGTATCACACTAGAAATACCATCTTCTGCACTGTGGATTTCTCCACCATAGAAGAGCTGGAACTTAAGTAGAAGGACGAGATCCTTTTTCATTAGTGCCGGAGAAAGACACTATGCACGAAGAGCAACTGTTGAGACGAGCTTCCATGTCAACGACCAAACAAACAGATCTCCAACAAGGAAAAACTCTACTGAAGAAGGCTCTGAAGATAATAATGAGATCTAGAGAAAAGAAACACCGCTACTAGCAACCATCAATGGTGAGATCTTTGAGGAATGAAGTCTGATGAAACTCGGACAGAAGAAGAAAAGAGAGAAGGAGATGTGGAGAACAACTTTCTCCAAATGAACTTCCGAGGATAATCACTAGAGAAGGAGATTGGAAGGGAGGAAGGTGACCGCTAGGGTTTCTCCATTGGAAGGAACAGAGTGATGTAGCCATTATTGATTGAATCAACTAAGGGGAGAGAGAATTGACTCGGGCTTAAGAGAGGCTCCACTGAGGGTAGAAAGGTAAAGAGAGAAAAGGAACAAATAAGTAGAAGGAAAGGGGGGGAGGGAAAGTAAACAATATTATCAATTTCTTCAAATTCCATCATACGTACAGCCTCCGGTGCCTCATATTTATGGGAGGAAAAAAGCTAAAATGCTTCTGAATTGCCTAAAATTGAAAATTGCCATCTAAACCATGGTAAATGACAAAAAAAGAAACTACTGAACCTCAGAAAATTCTGAAAATAATTACATAATGAAATCTAAAATATATTTTGACTATGAAAAGGACTAAGACTAAATCATCCAACCAAATTGATCCCAGTCGATGTCGCCTACGTTGATAAACCTGCTCGAATTGATCTCAATCTCTGGTGTCCTCATCAGTAACCTTGTCCAGAAATCTGCTGGAGTGCGCAAAAAACCAATCTTTGACAAAAGTGGGCATCAAAAAGAGAATTTGTATCAGACTGTCATAATGCTTTTTGAAAATCTTTTTGTTCCTTATGCGCCAAATAGGCCACAACATGGCCGATAAGGCGAAATCCTACCGGTTCACTTCAACAGACCAAAGGTTAGATGTAGACTACAACAGAATAAGAGATGTCTTGTTTTCAGGATCAGACCACTGTAGGTTCTAGCTTCTAAACAAAGTCCTCCGCAATGAATTGATAATACCACCCCTAAAGAAGAGGTGGTCCACGGATTCCTCCAACATACTGCAAAACACACTAGACTTGGGGATATCATTGAAAATCTTTTGAGGTGGCACCAGGTAGGTAGTCTCTCTTTACTAATCTTCAAGAGAAACATTTTTATCTTGATAGGCAAGGAAGGCTTCCAAATAGAATGAACCAAGGGAGTTCTTTTTCCATGAGCGTCAATCTCCTGACAGCCGATTTAACTGTGAAGACAACCTTGTTTCCAGGCAGCCAAGTTTATCTTTCTGATTAAGATTACAATAAAGTTTTCGAGAACTAACATCAAGTTAGAAAAGTCATCAATTTTTACCTTAGTAAGGTTTCTTCTGAATGTAATGCATCATTTTGGCTGATCATCCCAAGAGCCACAAACTTGTGCCGATGGATCACTGCATAGTGCATACTCTGAAAAGAGTAGGAAAAGAGGTAGCCAAATTGTCATGCCCACACCATCTGTTCATCCAAAAAGGTGTTTTGCTACCATTCCCTGGAACAATTGAAATGGGTGAGTAAAAGAAATCTCAGCTACATAAAATACCTCTTCAGATAGAAAAGGTCTTTCCTCTTTCTCTGAAGCCAGTAATCTAAGCCCCATCTTCTCCACTCCATATTTGAAGCAAACATTATAGCCAAAGTGCATCTCTGTTATGATTCAACCTTTACAACCACTTAGATAAATGGGCAATGTTGTTGGCTTCCAAGGGGTCAAACCCTGCTCCGCCCTCTCAGGTAGATCTGCCGACATGGTTCTATTTTATGAGATGGTGGCCCCTGCTATCATTTGAACCTTTCCTAAAGAACCTTCCCTTAATGCTTTCCAGCTTGCTATAAATACCCTTAGAAACTTTAAAAATGGGAAGGAAAAATAAAGATGTACTTTGTAAGATAGTTTTGGATAACATCCACTTGCTAGCCGCAGATAGCATTTTACTTTTCCATCTTTACAGCTTGCCTTTTTTGAATAACACATTGTCAGTCTCTACTCATAGTTTCTTTATTAGAGAAAGGCAGACCCAACCCAAAGCATATTGAAAATGCTCTGCACATGATCCCTGGTAGAATTCTGCTAGTTGATCCCAATGAGTTCACACTTGGACTCATTAATCTTCAACCGTGTGACTGACTGCACGAAGAGGAGGATAATCTTTTAGTGAATACATTTATCTATCTTTTCTGATGAGAAGAGAATAGTATCGTTAGTAAATTGGAGTAACATGCTCCCTATTGGTCCCCACCTTAATGCCTTCAATCAGGCCGGTAGTCTCAGCCTTCTCCCAGGTGATACTAAGCACTTACCCTATAAGGATGAACAGAAGTGGAGAAAGTAAATCTCTTTGCCACAGACTTCTCTAGGAGCTAAAGAAACCGAAGGGTTTATCGTTGATGTCTATTGAGAATTTGATAGTGCTTATGCAACCTTTGACCCATGCAATTCATTTGTTGTTAAAACCCATTAGCTGCATGATTTGGAAGAGACAATTCCACTTAACCCTGCCATAAGTTTTTTCAAAATCCAGTTTCAAAATGATACATTCTCTCTTTCTAATCTTCTGGTCACGGAGGCATTCACTTGTAGCCATATAATTATCTAAAATGAATCTTCTTGGGATAACAATTGCTATCTTTACTAGCTATTGCTTATAATCATATTTTTTATTATGGTCACTAAGACCAAAATTTCATTAATGCAAATGAGAGTACATCAATCAGGAGGGGGAAGAAAAAAAAGTAAAAGGCTCATCTACCCTATAAACTACAAAAAGGAATGACTCAAGATGTAAAAATTGCCTTTAAGAAGCCTCTCTTAAACGAGAGCCAGTCCAGTCCCTAACATAGCATGCTGTCAAATGAACGATCATTTTTTGGGTTTTCAAAATAATTTTTAAAGATTCTTCTATTCTTTGTACACCAGATATACCACAACATAGCAAGTAGTGTAAGCTTCCATACATTGACTTTAGAGGAGCAAGGGCTCAAAGAAGGCCGTGCTTGTGAAAGGGATATAGCATTCGCATGGTTCCCTCTGTCTTTGTCGACGATGCAGTTTCACTTAGTCCAACGAGTCCCGAATCTAGCACCAGAGGTCATAGTTGTCTTCCTCCTCAGTTGATGTCCACAATCAACCCATTGGAGAAGGATTTCGGCGATTCCAGAATCTGACATTTTCTCCTTCGCGCGACTACTATGGCTCCACGATTTGCCGACCTTGATGCAGATTTTGTCCGATGATGAGAACCATCTTGCCGACACCGGATTTCCACTACAAGGTGAATCAACCAAATCCCCCGCCTGAACGAGTGGCACCAAAGGACCCTGCCACGTGTTCTACCATGTATAGAAATGATTGCCGGATGCCTTGCCTCCTGGTGCGGTGTCGACTTCATTCCCCTGCGCACACAAATTTGTCTCACGTGCGCTGTTTCTTCAGAAGCTTCCACCAGAAGCTCAACTTGCATGTCCACTCGGGCGTTTGACACAGCGCCCACTTGTCGCCCCCTTCTTTGCTGCCTCCTGTGCGCCCACCATCTCAGCCTCCTGATTTGCCCAACTGTCGAGTGAACAAGACCACTTGGATGCAGCCACGACCCTCGGTTCCTAAGGCCATCGCAACAGCTGCGAACTCCTTTGCACTTGGTCGGGCGGGCGTATGCAAGGGTTCACAATAGCGTGGTCTGGACCAGATTTGACAGAATAAACTGAATTTAGGCATTTTAAATTTTGGTTTTAGCATTTTAGTTCATTTCTTCCTGCATTTTTTGGTTGTTTTTACATTTAATCGGTTTTTAGTTGTTTCCGTTTTGCATCATTGCGGAGGTAAGAGGAAAAATATTTTGAATACAACATCTAGTAGGGAGTCTTTGCTTAGCAACCTTCTATGATAAAGTCTTGATCTTAGTGCGCAAAATAGGAACCCAATTGAATTGGTAACTAATTGAATTTTTTCGTATGGCATCAGAGGAGAGAGAAGCTTCAGTGATTCCGAAGCCTCTCTAGGGCCGATAGTTGGTGATGGCGAGGGTCACTCGTGGCTTGTTGGCGATGAGGTTTGGTCTTCGGTGGCCTAAAGGAGGGTGAGAGTTGGCGTGAGGAGATCCGACATCAGTAGAGCCCTTCAGAAGGTCCTCATATGCTATGGTGAATATTCATAGTGTTTCCAATTTCAAGCACGTCTCCTTTCCGCCTCAGGATGTTGGGTGGGATGGAGTAAGACCCGTCTTCTTTCCTCTTTCTCAGGATATGAGAACCAAGCAACCCTGGTTGTGTGGATGGTTCGATAACTATGGAGGAGAAGAAAGTTGTGCTCAACTCTTTTCGTAGAAGGAATTGGCCGAAAACTTGTTAATGATGAATTGACTCAACTGATGATGGAGAGTTTTTAGTGTGTAAAAATTCTTTTACTACTTGGCTGAATTTGGAGGAAGGTTAGAGATTCTCTGACATGGAGTATGGTGATGCTAGTCAGAAATTTCGGTTAGATGAGGTGTCCGGTGTTGCAGTCACATACGAGAGTATCCTTGTATGGATTAGGATTTGTGGTCATCCAGTCTTTTTGTTCTATTGACATCCTCTGTTGCTAGAATTGTAGAGCCGTTTGAAAAAAATGATATTTGTCGACAGGAAGCTCCTATGGTTGCCGACTTCAGAGGTAGTTGCTACTTGCGTAAAGAGCTGTGTGGACTTCAAGCTAGGTTTTTCAATCCATGTTATTGTCAGAAATATGCAATTTATTGTCAGCTTGAGCTGAGGAGTTGGTGAAGGGGAGTGATATTGCCTTTGTGGAATTCTTTTCACTGTAGAGGGAATTGTATTTCTTGTGGGCTCCCACAAGAGATAATTTTAGTAAGTTTTTGAATGGGAGAGGGTCTCCTATGATCACTGTCTATTTTTTGGCAAGACTGACTTGACTTTCCATCGATGGCAACCAAAATTTGTGCAAGGCCTTCTGTCAGGCTTATCGAGCGGTAGGGACAGAGGCATCATTCCGAATTTGGGTTATGCGGACCTGTCTTGGCCCTGCCGGGTGTTTAATCCGATTAACTTGAGAGCAGGTCTGCTTCGTTGTGAACCAGTGCAAGCCCAACAGCTATGGGCATCCAGGCTAGTGTTGTCTGATGTGAATGATGTACAGGGTCAATATATTTTCTCTCTCGATCCAGTCAACGGTCCAGATAATGGCTTTGGGCTGTAAGTCAGCCTGCCTGTCACTCCTAACACTCTGCAGCTTTGAGCATCTTCTCCACTCCCGGTCTTCCGTTGTGAGGAACAGCAGCCGGGAGCCCCCGGGAATGTGTCTCGTCTCTCCCAATCAGTCTGATGCCTCCGAGGAGGAAACATGTCCACTCTTGGCTCCCTTCATTTCGGATTGTGATGGTATTATGGGGTTTTTGGGGGGGGGACATGTCCCAGACTTTACAGGTATTCCAGTCCACTTTGTTAGCAATGGGCCTCTAGTGAAGCAGCATGATGTTCTATGAATTTACAACTTGTGATAGTCTCTGTTGGCATTGAGGATAGTGCTTAGATGGATTGGGGAGATAATTCTGATGGAGTGTGGTCGATCTCCGATGATGATATTAGGTATATTGGCAATATCATCAAACTGAGTTTTTTAGCAGAGAACATGACATTAGGGAATTTTTTGACAATCTCAGACATGATTTTATTTTGTTGATAAAGGTCGGAAAGACCAAATTCTATTGTTAGAAGATACACAAAATAAGAGACATGAAATAGAGACATATGGTGAGCAGGTGGAATAGATGGAAAAGAGGAGCAAAAGCATTCAACTATTGAGGTGGTAGTCAAAGTGCCAACACTACATGGAAGTAGATTTCAAAGATAAGAACTTATCCCTGAAACAAAACCACTTCACTTTGCTCCTTGTGTGTGCCAAAAACTAAAATTTGACAAATAGAGACATAAGGTGAAGAATCAAAGATGGATTATCAAACCATTCTCTAAAAGTTTATTTGTTCCTTGTGTGCCAAATAGACCAAAGTACGGCCAGAAAAATATGCTTCTACAATAGTAGCTTATCCGAAGTCTAGGGATTCAGCCCCACCCACGCTTACAAGAAAGAGATAATGTCATTTGGTTCTGACCAAGCAATATGCCAACATCTGAAGATAGACTGCCACAAAAAATTAATGATCCCACACTTGATGATAATGTGTTCCAAACTTTCTTTTCTATTGCCAAAAAAACACATGTGGGACTCACCTCGAAAGTCTTGTGCAAATAACTTCATGTAGGAAGGTGCTTCATCTCTATTTTCTTCAAAAATTTTTAATTTTACTTGGAACTGGTTGCTTCCAATCATCTTGTTGCCAAACAAATCAACTCCTCTAAAATTTATTCTTTTCAAGGTAGATTTCACACTGAAAACAGAGTTATTGCAAGGTAACCAAAGCAATCTGTCCTTTTTGTTGCCCCAACATTTCTGGTCCTGCAGTGAAGCATACAATGCTGAAAGCTCAGGAATCTTCTCATCCTTGAGATTCCTTCTAAACGTGAGACCCCACTTGAATGCATTTTCTTATAATTCTCTAACTTTGGCTTTCAAATTACTACACAAAGTGAAAATAGTAGGAAACCTATCAGCCAACGAATCATGCTCAATCCACTGATCCTTTCAAAAAGCGGTTCTCCTACCATTCCTCAACTCGATGGTAGTGGCAGAATAGAAGATTTCCCATTTATGGAGTATACCTTTCCAAATGCTAGAAATATTTCTTCTGTTTCTAAAATCACCTATCCAGGCTCCATTAACCCCTATATTGTATTTAGAGAGAACAATCTTTACGCACAATGAACCATTATTGAGGTTCAACTTCCAAAGCCATTTGACAATAGAGCATTATTGATGACTTCAAGTGGGACTAAGCCCACCCCTCTTTCATTGTTTTTGCAAACAATGTTCCATTTAATGAGATGATGCCCCTTATTGACATTATTGCCATTCCAGAAGAACCTAGCCCTGACACTCTCCAATGTACCACATGCGCTTTTACAGGCTTTAAGAATGACAAAGAAATAGAGTGGCAAACTTTGTAAGATTGGTTTGGATAGTAGCCATCTCCCCCTTGAAGACAACATCATGCCTTTCTATCCTTGAAGTTTCCTCTCGAAGTTGTGAACAAGACACTACCAACTATTATTGCCAGTGCTCTTATCAGATAAGGGCAACCTGAGGTACTTAATTGGAAAAGAAGTCCACATTGTATTAAACATGCCTTGTAATTGCTCTCGTTGAAACTCTTGAATATTGATGCTGATGAGCTCACATTTGTTCTCGTTGATTTTCAACCCTGTAGTCGACTGTAACAAGGAGAGTAATATTCTTAAATTGATGCATTTATCAAGACTCTCAAAAGAAAAAGGGAAGGGTATCATCCGCAAATCAAAGATGAGTGACACTCCTTGTTCTCACCAATATCAATGTCTTCAATCAGATTATGCTGTTTAGCCTTGTTCCACATAATGCTAAGAATTTGATCAACTAGAACAAAAAGTTGTGAAGAAATCGGGTCACCTTGTCTCAAGCCTCTCAATGATTAAGAGAAACCGAGATCCTTACCATTAATATCAACAGAGAACTTGGCTGTGCTTATATATATCCAGCTAATCCATTTGCCGTCAAAGCCTGTCAAATGCATAATTCTCAGTAGGCTTGACTACTTCACATAAGACTCTACAAAGTCCAGCTTCAGAAGGATGCATTGTTTCCTCCTGAACTTCTGATCACGTAAGCACTCATGGGCAGCCATAAAGTTATCCAAACTAAATCTTTTAGGGATAAAAGCAGATTGTGTATTGTTAGTCAGTTTACCAATATACCTACTCAGCTTGATTGCAAGAGCTTTAGTGATAATCTTGTAGCTACAGTCGAGAAGATTGATGGGCCTAAGATTATTCTTCTTCTTAGATAACAATACAATAGTTGTTGAATTCAAAAGCTTTATGCAACCCATATCTGTCTCAAATTCCTTAACAAGTAGCATGAAGTCTTTCTTAATAATCTCTCAGCAATGGGAAAAGAAACCTGGTGAGAAACTATCGGGACCAAGAGCTTTGTAAGGATGCTAATAGCACTCAGAATTTCCTGTTTTGAAAAAGTACTTCATAGGAACTCCGAATTGTCTCTATCAAGGATCTTTGGGACATTAAAGTTTATAAGAGGGGACCAAACTTTATTATCTGTCTTTATAGATTTCTGCTGTTTGATAGCCAATCTGACCAGTTCCTAAACATTCAATACCATTCTCAATCAGCTTTTGAAGGGTGTTTCTTTTATCTCTGTGAAACTTGTGTATGAAAAACAATTGGTATTCTTATCACCTTTCTTTAGCCACAACTCTTTTCTTTTCTGTTTCCACTTGATTTCTTCCCTATAACTCCAATCTGTGTATGTCTCCTTAGTATCGTTCTACTCGTATTTTTCACCATCGTTGATCAGCCCATTGTTGTTGAGGCGCTCAAAATGATCAATTTTTGAGATCCATGCTAGCCTCTCTGTTGTTAACAGCCTGTTTGTTTACAGTATTAAGTAGCTGTATTGATATCAGTTTTAAAACTGATATTGATATTTTACATTGGTAAGTGTTTGGATGTTAATATTAATTTTAAGATTCACAGTTAAAAAAGTATCATAATCAATACAGGTGGTGACCTGTATTGAAATCATCCCATGCGGCGTTCCCCCCTCCCCCCTCGCCGCTGCGGCGCCGCGCGTCCCCCGTCCCCCCTCTGCGCACCGCCCCCGCCGGAGCCCCCGCGCGGAGTCACCCCTCCGCGCAGCGCCCCGCGCGTCCCCCCGCCCCTCCCCGCCGGAGCCCCCCGCACGTTCCCCCTCCGCGCAGCCCCCCCCTTCCCCGTCCGGAGCCCCCCGCCCCTCCGCGCAGCCCCCGCTGGAGCCCCCCGCACGTCCCCCCCGCTCCGCGCAGCGCTCCCCCGCGTGTCCCCCCGCCCCTCCGCGCAGCCCCCCGCCGGAGCCCCCCGCCCCTCCGCGCAGGCCCCCGCCGGAGCCCCCCTGCGGAGGCCCCCTCTCCCCCCAGCGTCCCCCCGCCCCTCCCCCCGCCCCTCCGCGCAGCCCCCCCGCGCAGCCCCCCTCGCAGACACCTCCGCACGGCTCATCTAATATCAATTATAATATTCATATAATTTTATCAAACACATAAAAAATTTGATACTATCAATCTTGATACTGATATTTCAATTTCAGAAAATATCAATATCAATATTAATACAATATCATTTTTAATACTCTAACCAAACAGGGCATAAGGTACGGAATGTCATCTTATCTCACTTCTTGAGGCACTTCGTAATCCAATTGAGCTTTTCCATGAATCTAAGTAGCTGATGGTGAGGTCACAATATGTCCATTTCACTACTCGTAGATAAGTTTCTTGAAGTTGGTGTCCTTGCACCATGTTAACTTGAACTTGAACTTTTTGGAGATCGCATATGGATATCTGCCATGACTGAAGCCCACTGCAAAGTGGTCAGAGATCACTCTAGGAATATAGAAACTCTTTGAAATAGTGAGCCCCTCAACCCAAGAGAATGAGAGAAATAATTTGTCCAACTTAGATTTTGACTTAGAATTGGACCAAGTGTAGCTGAGATTAGACAATGGAACCTCAGCCGTCCCACAATTATTCACCTAATCATTGAAGATAGGCATTTCATGGACCTATTCATTCTGACCATATCTCTTACCGGGCCCTAGGACTAATTAAAATCATCACAAATGCACCACGCATAGTCAAAGTGAGTGCTAATAACATTTTTTAAGTCATAAAAAAGTAGACTTGTCACTGTCTTTCACC
The DNA here is from genome assembly GCA_036172225.1 of Cryptocoryne crispatula var. balansae. Classification (NCBI taxonomy): domain Eukaryota; kingdom Viridiplantae; phylum Streptophyta; class Magnoliopsida; order Alismatales; family Araceae; genus Cryptocoryne; species Cryptocoryne crispatula. The sequence continues at coordinate 44,149,602 of CM069919.1, read as the reverse complement.
GGACCATACATATTGCATATAAAACAGACTTTTCCAATACTCGTGTTAATGAATTCGAGCACCTGATGATGTCTTTCTCTGCACGGGACTTCCACCACGAAATTATTTGCATCCCACATGGCTGGCGCTGCCCATTCCCACTTCTTCTCATAGAGGGGACAAAAGAAAATCCATATAAATTACTAGTTTTCAACCTTCCTGTCCTGCTGGTCACCACAATCCTTCTTGGTTTCCTGCAGTAGAATTACAACCGGTTTACAAGATGTTACCATGTTGTGAAATTCTCTAATCTTAATGCTGCCCGTAATCCCTCTACGATTCCATGCAATGATACTATTCATGTATAAGTAACAATTCCCTCCTACCATCCACTTTTTCCCTCTTACCATCCACTGTAGCCTCGTTACTCAAAATAAAATTCATTTTCTTTGCACCGATCCTTTGCTTAACTGACTTCCTGGCTTTCAATAAGCCCTTGGAGCCAAAAACATCCTGATGGGGACTGTCAAAAAACCCTGATCTCCTGTTTGCGACCTAAGAAACTTAGCCCGATAAGCTCCACAATTGTTTTAATATCGTCATCTGAAATACCCTAAGGCTTTTCCACCCCATATGCCCAAAAAGACGAGTTGTTTAAACCGCTTCACTGTATCCTCTGCAACTGGATGTCTCTCAGACAGAGCCCTTACTCGGACTCAGATATCTCCGACATAGGTACTTGGCTTGACATGAGGTCAGCAGCGCCTTGAACGGTAGATTTACATGTCCCCCATTTGCTATAAGACTGCAACGGTTGCGGCGCAAGAACTTGACATATGAATGGTTTCTTTGTGAATAGGCTTCTTTGACCCATCCCTTGCATCCCGAAGTTCCGCCATACCTAATTTAAGGCCCACCTCAGTTGGTGGTCCCCAATCCACCCCCATGTAGCCCACACCTGGTGGCTGAAGACACTTGTCGGAACTTCTATGAATCGAGGAGGAAAAAGACCGGGGAAACACCTACAACAACTGGTCCTTCGTTCAAAGTGTCACCAATCCAGAAGGGTACCCAACTGGTTTGCACAACAACAGATGAACCGGCATCGATTCATCAACTACCTGTTTAGAGTCGAAGCCATCAGCCAGCTCGCCCTCAGCTCACATTGCCGTCTGATGCCCACTCACTGTTCGTAGGTTTCAAATGACTTTGATGACGCCGGGTTGGAACCTTTCTTCAGTTCAACTGTGTGTAAATTAAGGGTCCATTTGTTTCACCGTAAAACAGACTGCATGCATGAGTTTTCCCGATTAATGGCTACGGAGCTTTGTTTGGTTACACGTAGATATTATGTAGATGGAAAACATTTTACGTTGACGTCTAGCCTAATGAGGATTTTGGCATCCATGAAATTTTTGCGGACGCCGTTTTCCGATACATTGTCCGTTTTGTATAAAGAGATTATTTCACCATACACATTACAATTCAAACATTAGATATTTAATAATATTTTGTTTAAAATTTAAATTTATATTAATATCTAAAGTTTTAAAAATAAAAATTATATTAAAAATTAAATTGCTTTATATATACTAAACTGTAAATACTTACTAGGATAAAAATAATTATAACATAATTTAAAATAAATTAAATATTTTTTACACAAATACTATTTATATAAATATAATAAAATATAAAATTTTATGTTGAACCTTCTAGGCGCCTTTATTTATGATGCATTTAAATTAAAAATCAATTTGAATTGAAGTTAAGAGATTTTTTTTGGAGAATATATCATATGTAATATGCCACTTTTTTGTCATGCACCTTAAATATTTTGTAATAGAAAATTTTGGGAAAAACAACTCTAGTGACTTTTCTTTTATTGGTAACCAAATGCATCCTAAATTAAAATAAAATAAAAAGTCTCACTGAAAAAACTGAAATTTGGATAAATAAAATAAAAGGTCACACTAAAAATTTTAAATTATTGAAATTAATAAATAAAAATTGTAATTTACTTACATTAAAATTTTATAATTGTATAACTATATGTTACAAGATTTTTTCAAAGTTGATAATCTAAAGGAAAGTGTGTGCAACAAGCAATGAAAACGTTTTCTAGTGTACCAAACAAAGTATTCGTATTTGCTTTTCTTGGAAAAGTTAATCCCACGTAAATTGTTTTCCATGTTTCTTGTTTTACGTTAAACCAAATGCACCCTAAGTGTATCTAAGCTTCTATGGTGCCCTAATGGGAACAATGGACCCCGAATGCTCCCGCTGTTGTTCATCTTTCTCACCTGGTAAGGCCCTGGCCCCTGACACAAGTCACACAACTGGGACTTGCCTCCACAGGCCCCATGGTTTATGGAATTGGCCATATTAGATTGGAATTGGCCGATTCCTGAATTGGATCAGTCGGTCTCAATCCGATTCCAACGGAAGGACCAATTCGTGAAAGATTTCCGGGGGAATCGATTAGATTCGGTCGATCTGACCGCTCCCGTCGGGACAACTTTAAGTCCTGACAGCGGATCGATATTGGGCCCGATCTAGACCTGATATCGATCCGATATTGCTTGTTTAAGGCCTATATTGGCCCGAAAGGGCCAATTCAAGCTTGCATACACCTACTACTCCCGATGTTTGGCCATTTTGGCAACAACTAGGTCATTCTGGCAGCTATTCAAGTGATTCCGTGGGCGATCCAGGCGATTCCAATGGCGATCTAGCGATTTCGTGGCGATCCAGGCAATTCCAATGGTGATCCAACGATTCCATCACCGATCCAAGTGATTCTAGCGATCTAGTTGTTTCAATAACGATTCCGACGGTGATTCTAGCAACTTGTGGTGTCTTCGACGACAAGTCTTCTACAACGATCCATCGTTTCAAGTTGTTTGTGAGTTTTCTTTTCCTGAAACCCATTGTAGCCCCTTAAAAATGTGTTTAGGGTCCCCTACCTCCATCCCCCCAGTTCACTTTGCCGTAAGGCTGACAACTCTCTCAAGGGGTTGTTCGGTTTCCCAAACTGCCAAACAACTCCTTAGGGGGCTGTTCGGTTTCCGTTGACTCCCTAAATAGTCTGAACTGCCCCCTGAAGGAGTTGTTCGATTTTCATCAACTCCCTAAATATCTAAACAACCCCTTTAAGGGGTTGTTCTCTTCCCAACCACCCCTAAATAGCTTGTACTTTTGTTTAATTTAATTATTTAATTCTTTAACTTGGTTATTTAATTTTTAATTGATTTTTATTTACTTGTAGTTACAACCAATGGATAACCATGGAGAAGGCGATGTTCTTGTAGCGGCTGCGCATGATATTGGGTGGGAGCATGGACACATGGTTGATATAGCCAAGAAAGGGTGAAATACAAGTGGTGTGGGAAAGTGATGAATAGAGGGGTGTATCAACAGAAACAACACATTGTCGTGGTTGGAGGCAATGTTAAAAAATGTGATATGGTACCTAGGGAGATTAGTGAAGATATTAGAGGCTACCTCATTGGAAGAGCCTCGTAGAGAGAGATTAGGATCGAACAAAGGGAGGATTTGTATGATGAACTTTTAGGGAGGAGGAAGGAAGAGGTGCCAACCTCTAAAGGGAAAAGGAAGGCAAGTGCTGAGCCTGAGGCTCAACATGACAGTGACGACTCATCCACAGACTTTGAATTAAGGAATGCTAGGCATGCAAGTAAGCATGCACAAAATGAGGATGATGAGAGGAGGAGGGGAGTAGGGGTGTTCATCTAAAACCGGTAAACCGGTAAACCGAACCGAACCGAACGGTTCAGTTCGGTTTATATTGTATTTACATATTTTATATTATATTATGATAAAGTTTGACCCACTTTATTTACATATTATATTATATTTAAATATATATTATATCAATTTTAAATATATATTATTATAAATTTAAGTTAATTAGTATAAAGATAAAATTATATATTATAAATAATGTATTAATCTTTATATTAATTATTATAATGTATATTTTATTTTATTTTTATTTTTATTTATTTAAATATATATTAAACCGATGTACCGAACCGAACCGAACCGAACCGAACCACAATCGGTTCATGGCTCACTGGTTCGGTTCGGTTCGGTTCGGTTCGGTTCGGTTCTCCTTATCGGTTTGGTTTCGGTTTGGAAAAAAAGTGGCCAAACCGAACTGAACCGAATTGTTTACACCCCTAGAGGGGAGCAAGAGGGTCTGGAGTTGACCCATGTTTTTGTCGATCACATTCGACATGACCTACACTTAGTGAGGGTGTTGGTATGAGAGTAGAAGAGAGACTATATCGTCGATCTGTGTCGACATGCCCAACCCCAACAACAATAGGAGAAGATGAGTATTTCTTTAAGAAATAAAGTGGCTCGCAGAGGACTATTTGGTAAGCAAGGAAAAGGGTGAAGGCAACATGAACAGTTGCAAAGTGAGCAGTGAGACATGATGTGGTAAAGTGATTTTAACATGTAGGTATAAATCTTAAATAGTTCAATTTGTTCTCTACTACATTTTATTATAATTAATTAGGGGTGAAGGCGATAATTTATTCTATCTACTTGAATGTAGGCATCCCAGCACACACATCTACTAGTCCATACTTTCAGATTATGGTTGATGCCATCGCTTAAGTTGGACTAGGATTGCAAGTCTCAAGTAGCAAATTTTTTTATACTACAAAACTAGAGTAGGTGGAGGAGCTGAAGACATGGATAGACAACTTCATGTTGGTGTGGAGAGAGAGGGGCTACACAGTTATGTGTGATGGGTGGACAGGCATCACCATGAGGAGCATGATCAACTTTTTAATTTATTGTTCAGAGGGTATAACTTTCTTGAAATTAGTTGATGCTTCAGGTCATATCAAGAATACTGACTGTCTTTTCCTTGATGAATGTTGTAGAGGAGATTTGAGAAGAAAATGTTATTCCGTTTGTGACTGGCAATGAATTATCCCACAAGGCAGTAGAGAAGAAATTGATGGAGAAGAGGCATCATCTCTTTTGGGTACCATGTGCAACACACTCCATTGATCTTATGTTAGAGGGCATAGACAACGAGGCTTTAATATCTACACTAGTCAAGTAGGCCTAGGTGATCACATCTTGTATCTATTCACACTCCCGTTTACGGCATGTCATGTTGGAGCATACCGAGAGGCATGATCTGATCAGGTTTGGGTCTACTGGATTTGATACAATTTTTTTTTCTTAGAGAGTTTGCATCGGCATAGACATGCACTTGGCAGGTTCGTAAATGCCGAAGCTTACTATAATTACATGGTTGACAACATGCATAATAAAGAGGATCAATTGGAAATTCTATGCAACATGGAGAATTTGATCACATACAAGAGCTTTTGGGAGAAGATTTCCTAGTACTTGTCAATTATTGAGCCACTAGTAGTTGTTTTTAGGTTAGTTGATTCAGATGACAGGAACCAAATGAGGACTATTTACGATGCAACGGACCATGCAAAACTCAAGATCAAGGTGAAGAATTCTAGAGGCTTCAAAAAATGGTGAAAACTAATTGATGCGAGATATGATAAGACATTGCATCATGAAATACATGCAATAGGTATTTTAGTGTGTTTGTACCTATTGTATTTTAATTTAAGTATTAAATGTGACATTGACATTCAGTTGCATGATTGCATGAACTTTCTTAAACCCTCGCATCCAATGTGGAGGACAAGTGTCCAATGACAATGAAGTCTTGCAAGGTACTTTATCAGTGATATAATGCTTGACCAGATCTTAGTATGATAGAATAAAAACTGAGTTAGAAGTAAGTGATTCTTAATCATTTGTAGATATTTTTAACATGTATTTGAGAACTTTAATATTTTCATATTTATCAATTTTCAGATGCAACACTATAAGATGAGAGTTTGAGTGTACTCAGATCTAGATCTGAGATATTTTTTTGACAAAGTTTCTTCTAGTATGGTTAATAATATTATGGAATTTCATATTAATACTTTATGCAAGTTCTCATTCTAAAGACTAATTATTTTTTACTTATTTTATGTTTTCAGTTGAGTGATGGATTCAGGTGAACACAAGAAGTGGTTGGAATCCGCTTGCATCTATTGACATTAAGATTTTGAGTCTGAGTACTAGTTCCTCCCATTGTGAGATGAACTGGAGTACATTCAACCTCACATATATCAAAAGGAGGAACACATTGACATCTGATTGGCTCGAGAGTATTCAAGATTTTTTGCCATTATAACATGTGGCTACGCATAAAGACTATTCAAGATTGCCATAAATTGTTAGAGAAGAGATTTGTATGGTTTACCGGTGGAGCATACGAAGAGAGACATAGAATACAAGAAGCATCTGAGGAGGTTGACATTGATTATATTTTTGAGGAGGAGCACTCGCTTATTGCTTGGATGGAAGAGAAGACAGCTAGGGATGAGCCACACGAATTTGATCTTGAGGACCGTGAATGGGTAGAAGGAGAACTAGATGATGTTGAGGTTGAGGGCATAGAAGAGGAAGTTTTTACTACTCCTCAACCACAACCAGTTCCATCTTTTGCCCCAACAGTCTTAGCTATAGCTCTAGCCCTAGTAGAAGCTCCACCTCCACCCCATCCTTAGTTACACAACCAAATCCTAGTCCAATGAAGCAAAGGACAAAAAAACAAAAGTAAGAAAAATTGGATGAATTACACTGTTGAAGAAAAGCATGGGACTTGGGAGTTTATCACATGATACAGTACAAGAAGTTAAGAAAAAAAGTTGAATATCAGACGCGGTCTTGTGAGTCCAATAGACAGTACACAACAACCCTCACACTCCTCAGATGATGATGAGCAAGAGTTCGTATCAGTCACACACCTAGGTGGACGAGGGAGTGGAGAAGATGGTGACTCTTCTACGTAACATTCTAGGGGGACCCAAAGGATGATGACTTGAGGCTTTTTTGACGAGTTTGCAAAATATCAATATCTAGAATCAGTTTCTCATTATGACTTCGAGCTATACATTTCATACTCTTCGCCGGCACGTGCAGGAGCAACATGACCTTACAGATGATTTTCATGAGATGGATGACTCATTTTTTTCATATGGATACGGACCAAGAATGACAAGGGCATCTCAATGGAATACTTAAGCCCAAGAGACTCTGGAGGAACAAGAAGATGAAGACAAATTTTATAGTTATTAATGAAAAAATATATTAAATTTTATTTTATGTCAATGACACTCAATTTTATCTTGTTAATTGTTATATCTGTTAAATGAAATTATCTTTTAATCTTTTTTAATGAAAACATGTGTTAAGTGAAAGTATCTTGCAATGTTATAAAATGAAAATATGTTAAACGTTATATTTTTTTAAGAAAATTTTAGGCAACTTTCTATTCTTTAAAGATTTTTTAAGATTTTTATGAATTTTTAACTTAAAAAAACTGATTTGGACCAATTCCGAATCGGTTTTACTTCCTCAAAATCAATTGGATTGATCCGATTCAAATTGGATTTATCCCCACCGATTCCGATTCCGATTCTGATTCCTACATCCTTGACAGACCCCTACCCCCGTGTGACTTACCAAAAGATGTCTTGCTGTCACAAAACCTGCCCCCTTGCCATTTTGACGTAATAAAATTAGAGAATTTTGAACTTCCAAATTCTTCTTCAGTTGTGCCACAGTAGGTCTATTGCTTGCCATCACAGTAGCGGCTAGCTTCAGCGAAACACAAAATTGATTGCTGTTGATAATGATTGGGAAGGAAACCTAGAGATGAAATCGAATATGCTCTCCAAAAAAATAGTCACCTCCCCCACCGACGGCCACCGTAACTTATTCTTGTTGACAGAAGACAAACTGCCAAAAGGGAGGAGGATCCCTGCCAGACAAGTTTCTATCCAGGCAAAGGAACTTTAACCCAAAGAGGATGAGACCCCAATGATGTCACAATCATGGAATGTCGGGTCGCAACCCTACCCTGACTCGATCGGTTTTGGGGTCGACCGACTTGGTCCCGACCCTAAGACCCCGACCCCGTATTTAATATTTTATAATTATTTTTGGCGACCCCGGCCGACTCCATCCTGACCCAGGTCGCGACCTAGGCCGACCCGGGTCGGTTTGGGGCCAAACTGACTTGGTCCCGACTCCCGACCCCACCTTCCTTGGTCACAACATCAACAATCTCATAAACCACTCATCTCCTCCGGACGAACATACAAGAAAGCTACTTCTTGCCGTCGCATTAAGCCAACCTACTAGGGAGTGGCGGCTCACAATCCACCAAGATCTTGATTCTGGCCAATTGTGTCTCAAGAAGGAATCCAACACGGCATTCTCCTCCTCCTGACTTACAACAATGTTAATAAAAATAGATCTACATTGACTAAGCCACTCCATTTTTTCCTTCATGCTAGGCGACAGAGAAACAAAAAAGGCCCCTTCTCCTAAAGCATGCCGATGAGCATCCAGAGGATGGATACTGGAAGGACTGCGACCAAGTGCAGTGCAGCCATGCTCTCTATGCCCCACTCTCGAACATTTACGACAGCGAAGTCTGTTCCTGCAACCAGATGCTGTGTGATCATCCTTGCAACATCTACCACACATCCAACATCTCCTTCCAAAGCAAGCACACTCCTTGACAACCTGACTGTAGGACTGTTTGGGGCCGAGATCCCTCCAAGTGGCCAGGATGCCTGTCTTCATAGAGTGGATCTGGTTACCCATCTCGACTACCCGAGGAAGTCTCCCACCATCAGCGCAATTCCCACCTTTTAGAAGAATCGTCCTTGAGGCCTTGTGATCTTTATCAAACTCTCCTACCACAAGAATCATGCCTGGAGAATTTTTAGACTCTACCTCCGAAATGCAAACCACCCTACCACTGAGCGAAGAAGTCCTCCTGATGTTGGCAGGTCACACTTCCTCACCTATCCTCGAGGGGCACTGTTGTTGTCGAGCAAACCCATTACATGTGATACATCTATCTCAAAAATGAATTAATTGGGGAAAGAGGTGTTTTGGCTGTAAAGAAATTTAGCCAACCCAGGGTTGGCTCCATAGAACTCAAATTCTTACTATGTAATAATGTGCTCGCAGAGAGAAGCAAGAGGAGCAGAGATGGTAAGGGTCACGTTATTTGTTAATGATCAATGTGATTAACATGATAAGTTGGGAGTGCTGAGGTATAATGAGTAAGGTCAAGATTAGAGAATTACCCAACATGGCTGGTCTTAAATATCCAGATTTCTTTCTTTGGGAAACTACAATGGATTTTACTACTAGTATTCTGGTTGCAGCTTTAAAGTATGGTAGACCGAAATGTTTTTCTTGTGGTCCTATTGGTAAGAGTGGAGGTATGGTTGTAATTTGGGATAACAGTAGATTTACCATTGAGGAATTTTGTAAAGATAAACAACATTCAGGTACTCAATGTCAATAACTTAGTCAAAGATAATACTTGGTTCCTATGCAATGTCTATGGCCCGGTGGATGTGGCTGACAAGGGAACTTTCTTCTCCAATTTTAAGGAAATAGTGGATAATCATTTTGACTTTGCATGGTGTATCGGAGGTGATTTCAATGCTGTTCAGGGCCAGTGAGAGACTAGGACAAGACTGTTGGGTGCAGGAAATGCCCATGTTTAACGAATTTGGATGATTGTGGATTGATGGATGTCTAACTTCGGTTTGAATTTCACATGGTCTAATGTGCAGTCCAAATCTAAATTGAACTTCTCTTTTTGTTTTGCCATCTTGGGTTCAAATCTGTCTTGCTGTAGGGCTTTCATCTTCCAAGGTGGTCTTTGATCATTGTGCGGTTGGAATTAGATGTAGCAGACCTAGTATTGCCAAGTAAAAAAAATCATATTTGAGCTAGCTTGGTGCAGAGAGCCCAATTTTAAATATATGAATACATTGAATAGGGAATTGTGGAATTTGCAGACTCCAAACTCCTCGTCAGCAACTTGCAGGTTCTTTGCAAACTCAAGTTGGTCAAGAGGCATTTGAAGTAGTGGGCAGGGAGTTATTTCTACACATCAACTGCTACTACAAATAAATGGATTTTTAAAAGTGAGCACTTTGAAAGATTGAACAATGCTGGTTTGTTCTTGGAGGATCAGAGAATTTGAGTGGAAAAGCATCAAAGATGATTACAAAGAATGGTGTATAGAGAGGAAATCAAATGGAAACAAAGATCCAAGGAGACTTGGCTCAAGGAGGACAATAAAAATACCAGGTCCTTTCACACAGGCTTGCATCACGAAGAAAAAAAACTCCATTCACAATTTAAAAGTTTTTGGGTCAGAATTTGTAGGTATTGAGTAGATTGGTCACCAGGCATCTAAATGCTATAGCCACCTTTTTACGGTGGAAAAGAAATTAAGTTCACTACTTAACTTCAATTTATCGAAGAGATTAGAGGAAACTGAAGCTGCGTCACTAATTGACAATTTTACCAAACAAGAGGTGCTTGATACTATGAAGGATATGGACCCATATAAAGCCCCCAGTCTGGATGGTTTCTTGATTGGTTTCTACACTTGCAACTGGGACATCATCAAGGGAGATTCTGGCCTTGTAGAGAATTTGAAGAGTACCCTAACATTAAGTACCTCAATTCAAGTGCTTTAGTCTTGATACCTAGGAAGGAGAATGTGGAGGATATTTAACCGCAGTTACAAAATTATCACTAAAATGTTGACAACCGGATTGAGTGGATACATTGACAAATTGGTATATTATTTTCAGATTGCTTTCATTTTTGGTAGATACATTTCGTAGAATTTTATGGCAGCCCACGAATGTCTCTATGATTAAAGAACCATACATAGAGAATGCGTGCTTCTGAAACCTGACTTTGAGAAAGTCTATGAGAGGGTTTGATACTTTGGTGAAATTGTTTACTCATAGTTATGAATCTTATGGGTTTCAAGGATGGATGGATCATATGGGTTATGAGCTGCATCACCACTGTAAAATTTCAGTAGGCATCAATGGCAGGGACTTTGGGTTCTTCTTGTCCTCGAGAGGCCTTAAGCAGGGGGGTACAATTTCCCCTCTTTTTGTTGTTGTTAGCTAAGTCCTCTGGGAAAAAGCAGAACTTGCTGGGTTAATTGAAGGCATTTGTGTGGGGACTAGCAAAGAATAAATTTTGCATCTATTGTTTGATGATGACACACTTGGTTCTCTTCCGTCAAACTAGATAAATGTTTCCTATTAAGAGTTATGATTCACTTATTGCAGGCAGTGACAATGCTGAAGATCAACCTAGGGAAATGTGAACCTGTGGAGGAGGACCATAAGATCGAGTAACATAGGATTTGTAATATGTCATAGGCTTCTCTCCCATCAATTATCTGAAACTCCCTTTATTAGCTAAATGTACCAAAGCAAAGACTGGAGGCAGACTATAAGATCGAGTAACGGAGGATTTTCAATATGTTGTGGGCTTCTTCTCCCATCAAATATTTGGAACTCCCTTTATTAAATAAAGGTACCAAAATCAAAGACTGACAATGTATGATATACAAAATGGAAGCAAAATTACTAGGGTCGAAAGGAAGAATGCTTTCAGAGGGTGGTCAGTGGTTATTATCCAAGATGGTACTGCAGAGTATCCTCCTTTTCTTCTTCTATATCTTTAGAGTTCCCAAAGGTATTTGTACCAAACTTGAGAGAATTAGAGCCAACTTTTTCTGGCAAGGGAGCTTTGATAAGAAGGGGCTATATCTTGTTAGGTGGGATCATGTATGCAGACCTACTATAGAAGGGGGAGTAGGCTTGGTACCTCTTGAGACTATGAACAATGCTGTTCTTTCCAAATGGCTGTGAAACTTGAATAACAACAGGCAAGCTTTGTGGGCTAGGGTGGTGATTTTGAAGTATGGAGCCGGGATAATAGTGAATGTATAAGGAACTTCAGGGACAGAGGTGGTTATCCAACATATGGAAAGGCATTGTGTATAATTGGGAATTTTTTGGTTCCTCATGCAATATTAAGATTTGCAATGGTTTACGGACTTCATTTGGGATGGATAAATGGGTAGGTTATGAATATTTGGTCATCTTGTTTCCCACTCTTTACTGCTTAAGTAGTCAACCCCAAGCCACGATGTACAATAGTTGGGACATTCAGAGCAAAGTGCTGCCTACCTTTTAGGAGCGCTCTCTAGGACTGTTTTCTTTGGCTACCTTGTAATAAGGGATTTTTTATAGTCAAGTTGGCCACTAGAAAGCTTACAATGGGAGGTGTTCATGAATTGCAGAATCGTCGGAATCGGATCGGAATCGGCCGATTCCGGAATCGAATCGGATCGGAATCGGCCGATTCCGGAATCGAATCGGATCCGATTCCATGCGGAAGGACCGATTCCAGTGGGAATTCCGTGGAATCGGTCGGAATCTATCGGAATCGGTCCGAATCGATCCGATTCCGATGAATCCATCTTGAATCGATCGATCCCGACCGATTCCACAGAAGACCGGTCTGCCGGTCCGGTTCGATTCTCGGTTCGATTCTGGACCAGGAATCGAACCGATTCCGGCCCAAAATTCCGGCCCAATTTCGGCCATTTGAGGGCCGGAATCGACCGCCGCAGGTCGATTCTGGCGATCCAGGCGGCGGCGAGTGCTCCAGCGATGATTCCAGGACGATTTGAAGCTCGGAATCGAGGATTCCAGCGATTCCGGCGTCGATCCCAGCTGTGTGCGCCAATTCCAGGGCGATTCCAGCGATTCCAGCAGCGATTCCGGCGGCGATTCCGTCGGCGATTCCGGCGATTCCCAGCTAATTCTTCAAGGGATTCCGCTGATCCAAGCTCCGATCGACCTTGATTTAGCCTCTTCTTCGATCCTTAGAAGGTTATTGGTAAGATTTCTTCGCCGAAAACTTCGTACGTCCATTCTTACGCGTTTTCGATAAGTCCGAGTGTCGTTAAACTCTGTGATTTCCGACCGAACAAGTCCGTTTAAGTTCTAAACTATTCGATTCAATGTTCTTTGCACGGGAAAAATTTCGGATATCCCGTACGCCTATTTTTACGCGTTTCCGACGACTCCGAGCATGGTTAAACTCGGTGGTTTTTGATCGAACAACCACGTTCAAGTTGTAAGAACATCGATTGGATGTTCTTTATACAGGAAAAATTCCGGATACCCCGTACGTTGATTTACGACCATTTCCGGCAAATACTTAACCCTTTAAACATACCGAATAGTGTGTTTGATGGGTTGTCTGCTTCCCGAACAGTGCCTAAAGTAATTTTTTTGTTACCTAATAATTTTTAGTGCATTGTTTACAATTTTTGCAGGTCTAAGCAATGGCCGATCAAGGTGATGCAGCACCAGTACGTCTTTCTGACGTGAGTTGGGAACACGGGCATATGGTAGACCCGGTCAGAAAGAGAGTAGAATGCAAATGGTGTGGGAAGGAGATGAACGGGGGAGGGGGGTGTTCTGGCTGAAACAACATATTGCCGGAACAGGTGAAAATGTAAAAAAATGTGATAAGGTGCCGAGGGAGAAGAGTGAGGAGATGAGAGGCTACATGATAGGTAGAGCCTCTCAACGGGCTGTTAAGATTGAGCAGAGGGAGGAGTTGCATGACGAGCTACTCCAGAGGAGGAGGGACTGAGATTTTCCTACCTAGAAAGGGAAAGGCAAGGGGAAGGCACCAGCCGAACCGGAGCCAGAGTGTGAGGAGTCCACAGACTCCGAGCTTAGACATGCTAGGCATACTAGCAAACGTGCATTTGCCGAGGACGAGGACATGAGGATAGGAGTAGGAGGGTCAGGGTCCAGAGCTGAACCAACTCTTGGCCGATCAGCATCGGTCGCCCTACCCGGGAGATGGAGGGATGAAGACAGGAGTCACCGTCATTCTGCCAATACTTGGTTTACGCCGAGTGATGAGTACCTATTTAGGAAACATAAGTCGGCGTACGGGCATTAAACAAGCTACGAAAGGGTGAAGACAACGAGAACGGCCGCAAAGAGAAATGTCGCCATATCGCGTTTGTGGTTTTTGCATGCAGGTATCACTTTTAAATGACATTTATGTGTGTTTTATTTACTTTAGCTTAATTTTTGCCTGATCCAAATTTCTTTTTAACTTGATATAGGCATCCTAGCACATGCAGCCACTAGCCCCTACTTCCAGACGATGGTGGATGCCGTGGGTGAGGCTGGGCTGGGTTTGCAAGCCCCGGGCAGCAGGCATATATACGGCGTTGGGCTGGATGAGGAGGTTTAGGAGTTGAAGGAGTGGATGGATGGATTTAAATTGGTGTATAAGGAGAGGGGTTGCACAATTATGTGCGACGGGTGAACAGGTATCACCAAGAGGAGTATGATAAATTTCTTGGTGTATTGTTCTGAGGGGACTATATTCTTGAAGTCGGTATACGCTTCTGGGAAGATTAAAAATGCCGACTTCATTTTTTCTTTGATGGATGCGGTGGTGGAGGAGATCGGGGAGGATAATGTGGTTCAGGTTGCCATTGACAACGAACCTTCATTGAAGGCGGATGGGAGAAAACTGATGGAGAAGAGGAAGCATATGTTCTGGGTGCCCTGTGCGGCACATTCTATTGATCTCATATTAGAGGATATAGGCAAGGAGGATAGTGTATCCACTCTTGTCAGGCAGGTGCAGACAATTACGTCGTTTATTTATTCGCATCCCCGTCTGCTACATATTATGAGATCACACACAGGAGTGCATGGTCTGGTTAGACCTGGTTCGACTCGTTTCGCCACAAATTTCATTGCATTGGAGAGTTTACACCGGCACAGGCATGCATTGGTTAGGTTCACGCAGTCCGATGAGTATTATAACTATATAGTGGACCACTTGCACGACAAGAAAGAGCAGCTGGAAATTCTTGTCAGGTCTGAGAAGCAGATCATTGACAAGAGATTTTACGAGAGGATTGCCTACTACTTGGCAATCATTGAGCCACTGGTAGTTGCCGTGAGGTTGGTTGACTCAGATGACAGGAACCAGATGGGCACGTTGTATGATGCCATGGACCGGGCAAAGCTGAAAATAAAGGAGAAAAATCCCAGAAGTGGTGTAAGATTATAGATGACCGATGGGACAAGACTTTGCACCACGATGTGCATACTGCATGTTAGTAGGTTAAAAAATATTTATGCTTACCTACTTTAAGTTAATTCAATGATTGTCTTATTCATAATGTTAACTATTAAATTCTTGCAGGATATTTTTTGAACCCCCATATTCAATATGGAGGACAGGTGGTGAACGACAACGAGGTGATGCAGGGTACACTAGCTTTTATTCAGCGTCTCTGCCGATCTCAGTAGGACAGGATAGAGGCTGAGATAGAAGTAAGTTGGAGTTTATTCAATACTTAGGAGTAACTAATTATTAGACAACTAATAATTGTTTTTTAAAATTTTTTCAGATGCAGAAATATAAGATAAGGGTCGGCGTATACTCAGATGCTGATCTGAGATATTCGTGCGACAAAGTGTCACTTGGTATATTAATTTATGATGAAAATTTTATTTTATTTTTATATAAGTTATTAAAGATAATGGGCTAATTGTTTACCTTTTCTTTTCTTTTTTTGCAGTTGAGTGGTGGGTTCAGGTGAATATCAGGAGTGGATGGAATCCACTTGCTGCCATCGGTATCATGATACTCAGCCAGAGCACCGGTTCACAATGAGAGGAACTGGAGTACATTCAACCTGATACATACAAAAAGGAGGAATAGGTTCACCTTAGACTGGCTGAAGAAGCTGGTCTTCTGTCATTACAATATGAGGTTGCGCATCAAGAATATCAAGGATCGACAGAAGATCAGTGAGGAGTGATTTGCACGGTTCGCAGGTGGTCTATACGAGCAGAGGCATACCTCCGCCACACCACCACATGAGGAGGTGGACATGGATCAGATATTCCAGGAGGAGCGTGCACCTGGATGAGGAGAGGGCGACGGGGATCATTCAAATGAGTTTGATCCCGATGACCGTACGTGGGGCGAAGGAGAGTTGGATGGTGTTGAAGCGGGAGGATGCTCCGGCTCCACTCGCATACTTCTCAAGTTCGAGCGGTGCCTTCTTCGCCCGCGGTATGGAGCGATCGCTGTCACACGGCTTTAGCCCTAGCTCCAATCCCAGCCGCCGCTACTCAGCCCATTCGTAGTCCAGAGAAAACGAAAACAAAAGTGACTGCACGAAAAATGGGCAGATTTGCAAAGCTAAATTTTTTTTTGGGTTCTAGTATTTCAGAGATGGCTGAAGAGGTGAAGAGAAGGAAGCTAGAGGTCAGGCGTCCTATGAGCCCAGATGACAGCACGCAGGCTCCTTCTCACTCCTCAGGTGATGATGACGAGGAGTGCATACCAGCGATGCAGCCATCAACAACAGCCCAGTCACTTGATTCACAACATCCAAAGCCGTATTACATGCTGGATGAGCAGGCACCACAACATCATTTTATAGAGTCACAGTATCTAGCATTTGGCGAGGCTCACCAGCAGGAGATTCCTCCATCACCACCACTAGCTCCACCATTCTCTGCTTACGTCCCGGTCGTCCCGCAGTCCGATCCATACGACCTTGATAGTATGGCATCGACATTATTTTCATTTGGATATGGTCCCAGACAATATACAAGACTGAGCACAACTCAGGAGCGTCGACAGCAGCAGGGAGAGGAGGAAGACCAATATCTATATTTTAGATATTGGTAGTAGATTGATATAATGTAAATTCTTATTTTTTATATTTTCATGATGTATCAATTAATTGGTTTTTGAATCAATGGAATATGTACTTAGCTTCAAGTGGAGTTCATTAGTAATTATTCGATGTGGTCTTGTGGATGAATGCTAATCTTATTTTTAAATTTTTTTTAACTCATTTCATATTTTTAAGAATTTTTTCTGATTTTCTGATTTTTTTTGATGAAAAAAATTCAAAAAAAATTTTGATCCAGGCCGATTCCTAGATCGATTCCCTTCACAGGAATCGGCCGATTCCTGGAATCGGAACCGATTCCGATTCCGATTCCGGAATCCTTGGAGGTGTTAGAGTTCACTGGTTCCATTATGTTTGGAAACCTTTTCTACTTATCAAAATTAGATTGTTCTTATAGAAGATATGCAAACATCGGTTGCCAACAAGATACCATCTAAAGTTGATCTTTCTGAAATGTCTATTGTCCTCTGTAGCAACAAGAGAATATTGACCACATTTGCATCAGACGTAGTGTTTTCAACTACATGTGGATTATTGGTTCAAGGTTTGGAAGCTTCGGTGGATCAACAATGTCAATGCCCTTTCACTTTTAACAACTTGATCAAGCTTGAACCTTTGGCATTCAGACCCTTTGTGGGATTTTACTTTCCCTGCCATGCTTTGGGCCATCTGCATACCAGGCATAGGCAGATCTTCGAAGAATAGTTGAGCACCCAAAGCATATCATTAGCATGATGTCCTTTTTTTGTGAGAGATTGGGAGTTTGCCTATAGAGGCATCCATCAGGGAGAGGCTTCTTTTAATGAGAGATTTCTAGATTTTGTTCTTTTTTTTGTAATGTCCCAACCTCAAATATCTTCTCAGCATTTGAGGTTTGGGGTTTGGGGTTTTCTATTTTCTTGCTTGCTTACTTTTCTTTCTCTGTAGTTAAGCACTCTTTTCATTTATCTTAATAGAAATTGTGGTTTTGACCACATTAAAAAATGCAGATTAGGAACCCATACTACTTGATACCGCAGGACTTCTACACCTCACATGGTCAATTTCCGCAAGCAGACTTCACTTTGAAGACATACTTATTACAATGCAGCCATATCAGTTTGTCTTCTTTGTTTTCAACACACTGGTGATCTTTAAGTAATATCAACAAAATAGAGAGCACATATATTTCCTCCTTAAGGTCCCTCCTTAATGAAAATCACCACCTTGCATTGGTGTCCCATTAGCACCAGATCTTGGTTCGAGGATTGTTACTCCAATTCAATGGTCCTTCCAAAAGGAGGTTTTCTTACTGTCACTGAACTCTATAGACAAAAAAGAGTTAAAAGAAATCCCAATTACTAAGAATACTTCTCCATATACTCGAAAGTATGCCACTGACTCTAAAATCTTCGATCTATGAGTCATTTCTCCTAATTCATATGTTGAATAGACTATACTGGCCAAATGAGAATCTTTGTTAGGGTTCAACTTCCACAACAACAAAAATAAAAGGGCATTGTTAATAGGTTCTAAAGGAGTCAGGCCACACCACTTTCTTGGTTGGCTTGCAAACGTGGTCCCATCTAATTAGGTATAGTCTCTTTCTTTCATTAGTGCATTGCAAAAGAATCTTGTCTTGATGCTTTCTAGCTTGTTGCAAACTCCCTTGGGCACTTTTTAGGACAGAAAAAAGAATAAATGGATATTTTGCAACATGACTTTGGGTAACATTTATCTTTTCCTTGTAGACACCATTCTACTTTTTTAGCCTTGAAGTTTGTTCATCTTCCAGATTACACACTGCCAATCCCTGCTCTTGCTCCCATCATTCGAAAGCGGCCAAGATATTTAATTGGAAGAGAAGTCTAAGGCATATCATATATATTATGCAAACTATGTCTTATTTAAATTGAGGCCAATGGACTCACATTCTCCTTGTTGATTTTCAACCCTGTGACCGCCTGCAACAACATAAAGAGTGTGATTTTTAAATGAAAATATTTGCCAAGCCTTCCTGAGGAGAACAACGTTGTATCTTCTATAAATTGGGGGTGAGTAACCTGTCAGCAATGCTTTTGGTGATATTAGTAGCTGCTATATCAGCCTTTCCTTTGTTTTTTTCATGTCAACATGTTTTTATAGAAGATTTTATTTCTGAAATAGTGTCCCTATCGATTCCCTCCATCAAGCTAGGTTGTTTAGCCTTCTCCCACATTGTGTTAAGGATCTGACCAACTTGAATAAAAAGTAAAGGAGAGATAGAGTCTTCTTGCCTGAGGCCTCTATAGGATGCAAAGAAGACAAAGGCTCTTCCATTAATGTCAATTGAGAACTTGGCCGTGCTAATGCAACATCTGATCTATTGATCCATTTATTGTTGAAATCCATAGTCTACATATTTATGAATAAACATGACCATCTGTGAAACCTCGAAAAAAAACTTTTTGGTTTTTTAAAAAATCTCGTCATTTGAAATTTGAATTTGGTGTGATTGGAATTGGTATGATTGTGATTTGGAAGGTTTGAAAATTTTGTTGAAGATATGTATATATATAACCTCAAAATTTGAGATTGAAATCAAATTTGGAAATTCGTTCATTTATATGTGTGTTTCGAAATACGTATATATGAAAATTGAAAATTTGAGTATTTCAAAAAAGTTTTGAAAATACATCTTTTTGATTTGAGCTTTAAACATGAAAAGGATTTGATTTTTAAAGAATAGTTTTCCAAAAATCTCACCCAAAATTTATTCTTTAAATTTCGGTTTTACAACTATGAAAATATCGATATTCCATAGAAGTATAACTAATCCGACGATATACATAGAAATTTAAGTTCGAGGTTGGGTTCTTTAAAAAAAAATTGTTTTGACCTCTCCCCATCGGGTGGTGCGAAGACCCGATGTTAATTATATCGAAAACATTCGAATACCCTTGATTAGCTGCCATAGCAATTTCGAAACGATAGTATACGTCCGCAAATGAAATGAACATAATAAGAGCAACGGCTCCATAACTTCGATGGAATGCAAACCTTTATTTTTTAAAATTGAATTTTATTTGATTTGATTTAAAATTTTGATTTAATTGGTTTGTGATTAATATCTTTTGTGGTTGATTTAAGATTTGATTAATTGTTTAAATTAAAGTTGTTTTGACTGATTTTTGAATTTGTTAAATTTGTTTAATTCAGATGTTATGTAATTATTTGGAGATGTTAAGATTAAAAAACTTAAGTAATATTTGTTTGTTTTGCTTATTATTATTGTTTATCAATTATGATTACATGTGTTTTTGTTATTTAATTGAATCCATGAATTAATTAGTTTAAGAGATTTGATTGTTTAATATTTTGATTGATTTAAAGGTGTAAAAATTAGTTTTAACTTAATTAGGTATATTTTATGTATTTTTTTAGATTAAATTGGTATTAAATTTTAATAGGTATGTTATGTTCATAAAATTTATTATGTTTTGTTTTATTTTATGTGTTGGTTTATTTGTTTAACTTTTAAAATTATCTTAAAGTTAATTTTAATTTATGAAAGTTAACTTTGATTAACTTTGATTAATTTGGTATTTTCGGATTATTTAATTAATTAACTTTCTTTCTCTTTTTGTTATTGTTATGAATTTAACGTAATCTTTCTTTAAGTTATTCTCTTCTTGTTTGCATTCCATCCAACTTATGGAGCTATTTTAACTCCCATTGACATCAAAAATACATACACCATGTAATTTCCATTAATTGGAAAAAATGTACAACTTACAAATAAGATGAACATAAAATGATATCATGATTACAAAAAATCAAATCGGTTTTGAATCCATTGAGCCTTTGATAGACATTATGGAATGGATCACATCGATAATAGATATAACACACCGACCTTTGGCTAAGGTTTATGGGTGTTATTTATCAATATAATCACTATCATATCGGTTTTATATTTTGGCATTCATGCATATATGCATATACATTTAGCCGTCATATAAAATTGATATAATAATCCTTGATGGGAAAATTGATATAGCATTGGGGTCATTTTATTTTGACCTTTATATGTGATCAAAATTATTTATTTTTTTGATTCTTTTAAATTATCTTAGAAGCGTAGAGCGTGTCCGATTGGACCGGCCCCCAATTAGCCTCGATTGTTT
This sequence comes from Cryptocoryne crispatula var. balansae, assembly GCA_036172225.1. NCBI lineage: Eukaryota > Viridiplantae > Streptophyta > Magnoliopsida > Alismatales > Araceae > Cryptocoryne > Cryptocoryne crispatula. Next base: position 44,128,737 of record CM069919.1, on the reverse strand, counting down.
GATTATTTTCCAAAGACGTAGGGCGTGCCCGATCGGACCGGCCCCCAATTAGTCTTGGATCGATTTATTATTTAAGTTTAAATTTGAGACGTAGAGCGTGTCCGATTGGACCGGCCCCCAATTAGTCTCAAATCGGTTTGATTGTGAGTTTTATTTGATATCATTATTGACATTATTTTGAGTCATCTTGTTTCAATAGACGGTCACAAATCGACACCCATCGATCGTCACCCATCCTCTCCTTGTTCTGTCCAATGCTGTGCGGGTAACTTAGTGAATTTGAGCGTGAACAGGAAAGAGCAGTCGGGGAAAGGTTACGCGGCTGGGTTGGCACCGGCAAACAGAGGAGAGAAAGGGGCTGCGGCGGTGGTGTGCGTTTGGCCAGGAGGGTGTCCGGCTGAGGGAGGAGAGGGAGGAGGGGCTCGTGCGGCTACGGCGGAAGAGGAGGAGGCTCTGTGCGCAACCGAAAAGAGAGAGAGAGACGTGCGCGGGGACGGCAGAAGAGGAGAGATCGCGCGCGGGCGGACAGAGAGAGTGAGGGACGCGCGGCTGCCGCTGCGGGGTTGCGTGCCGGCGGACGGAGAGAGGAGAGGGGCGCGCGGCTGTGGGCGACTGCGGCTGACAGAGGAGAAGAAGGGAGGCGCGCGGGAGGCGCTCGCCAACCGGCTACACCCGCTCGGAGAGAGAGAGGGACGTGAGAGGGCTGTGGACGACGGCGGCAGAAGGGGAGAGGGAGGCGACGCTGAGCGCAGGCGGACAAAGAGAGAGGGAGAGAGGGCTGTGGGCGACGGCGACAGAAGAGGAGAGGGAGGAGAGGGGCGTGCGGCGGACGCGAGCAGCGCGGACGGCCGAAGAAGAGCTGTGCGCCAGAGTGTTTCTGCAGGCAGACGAAAAGAGAGAGAGGGACGCGCGCGGTGACGGTGGCTCGAGAGGGCTTGCGCGGCGACGGTGAACGGAGGAGGAAGACAGGACGACGGAAGAGGAAGGAAGAGGGGCTGCCCGCGGCGACGATGACTCGATCCCGGGAGGAAGACCCCGACCGCCCTGCGTAAGCCTCACCTTCTTCTTCCTCTGCCTCTCTCTGCTGTCTGCCTCGAATCCAACTCCCCTTCCTGTCTGCCGTAGAGTCGAACTCCCTTCTCCCTTGCTTGAGGTCGCCGGAGAGGATTTTGAATAGGCTTCTACCGTTACCGAGCTGACAACGCGCCCTCGTTATGGAGCTTCAATGTATGTCCGTTACATGCTCTTCACCTCCCATATGCCTTGTGCGGTAGGAGCATCCGACGGCAGACATTTATGTTTGACTCTTAATGTGCTTATCCATGCCATTTAGAATATTCCCTCCTTGAAGGAAGGGAGCTCCGGTATCGATATTGTCGGGACATCGCTGCTACCTTCTCGGTTCCCTTTCGTCGACACGTTGGACATCGTACGTGATTCGTATCGACTTTCAGCGGGTGTTTAACCCTGTCGAGGAACGTTACGACGTCCGCGATCATCTTGTATCGACGCGTCAGAAAATCGTACGAGAGTTTCGACACTCTTCGTACGAACCTCGTCGTCATTTAGAACTTGTCGACGAGTCGCTGTTTGTGACAAATTCGGAAGATGTATGCCAACGTTGCATCTTCGACGGCTGAACTGCATCGTCTTGTCCACTTTTATTTATTTTGTGAGTTTTTCCAGCACTTTTTAGGCGTCAACACCATCTCACCTTGTCATTAGCTTTCTTGAAATCTAGTTTCTTAATGTCACCTTTTGCGTCTTAATCTCTGATCACGTAAGCATTTGTGGGCATCCATAAAATTATTTAAAATAAATTTTCCAGGTATAAAAGCAAAGAATAGTTGGTTAACTTGTTTCTATACCTGCTGGGTCTGGTAGCAAGAACTTTAGAAACATTCTTGTAGTTAGAATTTAAAAGATTGTAGACCCCAAATCTTTGATGTCTTCCACATTCTACTTTTTGGCAAAAGAATCATGATAGTCAAATTCAGAAGTTTGAGAACCTAGGATCTTCCTCAACTCTCTAATGAGGGGCATGAACTCATCCTTGATGATATCCCAATAGTGATTGTAAAAACCAGCTGAAAAAATGTCTGGAACAGGTGCTTTGTAGGAGTCCATGGTCTTGTGGCTTCTAAAACCTCTTGCTCTATAAAGAGGCAAACAAGAGAAGTATATTATTCATCATTTTTGACCTTAGGTGAGTAGAAATTCAATAGGATCGTCTATAAAGAGATACCATTCACTCTCAGCCTCTGTATGGTGTTCATTTTTTTCCTCAGTGTAGCCTGTGTATGAAAAAACCTCTTGTTCTTGTCTCCCTCCTTCAACTAGGTCTCCTTCACCCTCTGTTTCCATTTGATCTCCCCTCTAAGGCTCTATTCTTTGTATGCCATCTTCAATCTATTCGACTATGTTCTTTGGTTGTCCCTAATCAAACATTTGTCAATTGTCATTCAATTGGTCGTAACGATCAATCTTGGCTACCCACTTCTTATCTTTGGAAAAATCTTGAAAGATGCCCTTTCCACTTCTGTAAGCATTCGTTGAGCTGCTTGCATTTGCATACGAATCTCTCAGTTGCTTAGGTTAACGATAAGTTATGCTCATTCCATCATACTTTGACAAGTTCCTTGAATTTTGATTCTCTGCAAAGGTAGCTCAAACTGTAACCTCTTGAAATGTTCCTTCTTGTTCCTGTTGCAAATTATTCCAACCACAAAAGGGTAAGAGACCACTCTAAGAATGTATAAGCTCTCTAAAACTCCAAAAGCCTGCACCCATGCATTTGAAACAAAAAATCTATCTAATTTAGACTTCAATCTCAAGTTAGAACAAGTGAATTCAAAACTAATATCAATGGTTTCAATCAAGCCACAATCATTGATGCAATCATTAAAAAATGACATCCCATGAGTCCACACCCTGAGACCAGGCCTCTATTGATGCCCCCCCCACACACTAGGCTTCGTTAATAGATTCGCTAATAATTTCTTTCACAGGGCATACACAGTACATAAATGTTAGTGTTGCTCGGAGGTTGATGAGAATGTAAGAACCTGCAAATGTTTACCAGAATAAATTTCACCTATCACCTATAGAGAATCTGTTCTGATCCCATAGAACTGGTAGGCAGTTGTTTCTTTTCTAACAATGGCACGGAATGAAAATCCACTCCTCCTTTCCTGCAGAAGGTTTACATCTGGTTTACGTAAAACAATGATGCTTTGAAGTCGTTTGATCTTCTCCCTCCCCATAATCCCCCAGTAATTGCATGAAATCAAGCTAATCATGGATAGATAACGATACCTTTGCCCTCCTTGTTTCTTCACCTACTCTCTAACACCACCCTGCTGCTCATGATAAAATTCATTTTGCATCCTACTCTCTTGTTATTGTGTGTTTTTATGGCTGAAATATTTCTGGAACAATTGACCTCCTGCCTAAAACTATCAAAGAAGTTCTTTACCACCTGTTTCCTGCCCAGAAAACTCAGGTCAATGATCTCCTCATCTGGTAGCTGTGAAGACTTCTCATCCTCTTCTGCTCTACAAGTCTGTCTGTCGCCAAATTTGGAGGTATATGGCACAACAGACAGAGACTTATCAACACCAGGCTCATTAGACATCTTCGGGAACTGAGAGTCCATTGTGGCAACATCCAGAGAGAGATCTTAAGCTTAAACCGAGATCATACATGAGCTCAAACTTGAGCTTAAACCAAGCTTGAGTCAAACTCTTACTCAAGTTTAAGGTCAAAATTTGCTCAAATAACATGAAATAGATGTTCAACAAGCTGAATGAAACATATTGAGCTCTTGACGATCCAAGATTGAACAGGGATATGCTTGTTGAGTATTGAGCCGAGTTTGATTTGTGCTAAAATTAGATGTGCTGCACTCTGAGGGCTTGACCTTTTGGAATCCATAAGGACTTAGAAAATATCCATCTGGGCATAAGGAGCTACCTATTCTAATCACTCTTTGAGGTTTTGTTGAATGACTCAATAATTTCAGTCAAAGTCATTTTCTGACATAAATAACTTACAAAATTTTCTTTGACTTGATACTCAGTTGATGGTTAATTGATCCGTCTTAAATAGATGACAATTTGATAACAGCATGCTTTTAAAAAGTTGAAGAATGATTTATCTGGGATCATCCCACACTGAAGTACCATAATAGTCATATCTATATTGCAGTGCCCTTCGATTCTGCATGGTGGTTTTGTGTTTACCGTAGATTGTGCCAGATCTTGTTATATTTTCTTATAGATACCAATGCATGTATCTAGTAGCGATGTGTCTGCCCAATGAGGACTTACATGTGAAGATGTGTTTTGAGTATTGTTACCAATGCAATGGCTCCTTCAACTTGGTAAATAGGTTTTGAGTTGAACCTCGAGTTGGTTGTCTTGATTTATGTTGAAATATTATGAAAAGCATGTAATATGTTGTTGGCACTCAAAACTTCACAAGAGACATAGACATAAGAGGGAGGGAATTAAAAATGCTTAATTCCCCCCACCCCAATACCATTATATGGAACAAATTAGGATGGATGCAAATACATGAAATTCAACTCACATATGGGCAGAATTTCAAGGAATCCAAGAAATAAAGGATGGCCAAGTCATGAAAGAAACCAAGCCATATAAGGTTAGGCCCAGGTAAGTTTGGCACATATATGTCCAAGCAAAAGATAGAGGGCAATGGGCATGAAAAAGGCCCACAATCAACACCCTCCACAGCACCCAGACACCATGATATAAGAGCATGGATGGGAGTAAAATGAGACAATGGGAGAATAAAAATACTCAACTCCCTATGGCCTACCCTCGGCATATGAATCAAGGAGGAGTCAAGGTCATATATCCAAGGCCGGGTATGCATAATTGGGTATGAATATACAAGGGGAACTTAAGACCCATCCCGGCCAAAAAGAAAAAAAGGGACCAGTAGCTTCCCTCCCCCGGTACTTGAGAGAGGGGATAAGAAGGCCAAAGATGGGATATATCCTGCACCTTTGAATTTCTATATGAATTTAAGGGTCCAAGCTCCTGTTTTAAGAAGAAAGGCTGATGATAGCCTCGGTCAAGAATGGGACCTTGCGCAAACAAGTAATGGCATAAGTCAGAGGGTGAATTGCCAAACAAGCAATAGGAGAAGGCCTCGGACATGCTCACCTCAACATGGAAAGATGGCATGTAAATAGACCTACCCAAGGGGGACCCAATCCAGCACATTGAGGGGCCGGATCCCCAAATCCATGCAACATGTCTCCTGTCCTCAAAAGAAATTTGAAAGAAAGAGGGCCAAAATCAGAATTGCTTATTGGAATAGCATGCTAGAGGATAGCCATTTGGCCCGGGAGTTGGAAGAAAACCCAATTCAATATATTGAATAGCCGGATCCTCACATACACCAAACAGACGAGAGATTGAAAAAAATGCATCTCTATGCAACCGGCCATGCATACATGGCATGGCATGGAACAATTGAGCAATAGGGATGCCGCCGACAGAAACAGATGGGAAGACATAGCATGAATGAACAAAAATTTTGATAATTGGATCATTGCTTACCCGGGAACAGCCTAGGAGAATGTCCTCCCTCGGCTTGACCCCAACTAGAAGAGAGCACCCGGAAGCTCCAACTAGAAGGATCAATGGTCTCTCCGGCAAAGGATTCAAGCTACAACAGCTCGTTGAAAGAAGATGGTGCGATAGAGAAAGGTGGAGAGGCCAGCCTAGAAGAAGGCCTCGCGGGTGGAGAGTTTGTCTCCAACTCGGGAGACTTAACAAGAAAACTCGATAGGAGGAGGATCCGGGGAGAAAAGACAGCTGCGCATTTCAAAATCAGATCCAGGAGGGAAACCAAAGTCATCCAATGGCCGGGGTTAGCTGATTGAATCTTAATCCTCATCGGTTCATTAAAAGGATCTCCGGATCCCTTAACGGGATAATATCCGGTGGATCCACCTTAACGGGGTATCCGACGGGCAAGCCATTAACAAGAGCAATTACCGGTTGTCAAGGCCCTCCCGGATCCTTACCGCATTAATGTCCATTAAGAGATCGTGGCTTGGATTAAATGGAGAAACACATGATCAAGGACCGGGATTGACCAATTATCAAGATCATTAGAGCACGGATGCTCCCGGTCCATCGAGATGGCTAATTGGATCCTTAATAGGATAATATCCATCGGATCCATCTTTAATCGGATATTTCGATTGAGATGGATTAATCCTCCTTGCGTAGGCAATAAGGCCTAGCTCCGACCAAGCCTTGGATGGCAAATAATCTGCCACCGACCAACTAGTGCATGGAGGGCTGGGATTAAACTATCAAGAGGGGATCCGGGGACACTCAATCAAGGGTGGAGATGCATACTTACTATGCGATGAGCCCATTAAAAGTGTTCATTGGATCAAGGGAAGGGATGCCCATGATTGAGGCCAATCAGTGGCCGGGATCCTCTGAATAATCAGAAAATACATCAAGGAGGAAATCAGAGCTGAGCTACACCCTCCGATGCATCTCCTCCAGCCAAAGACTTGGTCAAGCCCCACTCTCCCCACGTTGGGAGAACATGGCCCCACTTCCCCCATGCGCACACTACCTTGCAGCCCACTCTTCCTTGGGTGAACAACACCCATTAGTGGCCTATAAAAAGCCCAGCCCCCGCCCATGTTCAGGGGTCGAAGAAGAGACAGGAGGAGGAGGAGAGAGGCTCTACAGCAATCCCACCAAAGAGGATAGCCGCACAGCTCAAGAGTCAAAGGGAAATTCCGAGGGATCCAAGGTAAGATGTCATAGCTATTACCTAAGCCATCCCCTCCTCTAGATGCTATACTCATCTTGAGGTCAATTCCCTCGATTCCCCTCTCATTTTAGCAAGATATCTCCTTGCCTAAATATGCAATTCCTAGGCATACACTAGGACCCCGCAAGCCCTCTTTCTTCACCCTCTCGGACACATTTAGGCCTGTTCTTGAAACATGAGGAAGGCCATGTCCAATTGAGCCCATATTGCTCCCCGGATACACTCCCATATATCTTTATAAACCTGTTGGACAGACCTGTCACTTCTCCCTCATTTCCCTCATAACAGTCCCCTCCAGCCTTGGAATTATGGAGAAGACCCCCCCAAAGCTCAACTCCTCCAACAGCAGTACAGTAAGTCAAGATAGAGGTTATACCCGGCCTATTTGGAACCCACATGATGGACCAAATATTCCCCGGGTAGCCTTGGACATGAAGAGAGGATGGCCAACCTGGCCATGGTGAAGACATGACATCCGACCTTGAGAAGAGGCACATTGCAATGAATTGCCCACTGAGCATAAAATCAGAGGGCCAAGGGCATAATTGGAGCCCCATACTGGGCCTAGCCCCTTGTACTCATCTCGGACAAGACTGAAATCATACACAAAGTCTTTTGGTCCATCTCCACGTGTACTCCCTAGAGGGGAAGGATAATCTCAACATAATGAGGCTATGATTATATGTATATCCCACCAAATGAGGATATGAAAAATGCCATATGGCATAATCAAAACATATATGTTGATACCCATCGAAAGATGAGCAAAAACCAGTGCATACCTATATGTTTGTACTCCGGTTATAAGAACCTTGAGTAGCACAGAATCTATGCCCATAACAGGTTATGATTAAGGCCTAATATCGGGCCAAATTTCAGTCCATGTCATAGGCATGAACAGCCTATTATAAGGCAGACCTATATGGAAAAGGAAAAATTGAAGTTTGATTCCACCATCCTACCCTATGGTTTCAACCAAACATAGGATAGTGAGTAAGGATCTCATCTTATACATATAGGTGATCCGCAAGAAAATGAATCAAGTCCGGACATAATTGGACAAGGTAGAAAGTTGATCTCCAATATATGTACATCATGGCTTGGAGACTAAGGCCGGGAAGGCCTATAGGGGATAATTCCCAATCCGAAGCATGGTGGGTTGAAAAGTAATCCAGTCCACCTATTTTGGACAAAAGAGAGGCAATATGCCCATTTCTTTCAATGCATATGAGCTCAGCTCATTATCGGATCAAATTTCATACAAGAGGGGGGGTCAATCATGGACCGAACCCCTATGTTAATGAAGGGTGATTTTCTGTAATAGAAAGATCACACCATTGCAATTGGATATATATATATGATATCCGATTGATGATATGATTAAGTCCGGCTGTATCTACATGGAGAGGGAGCTAATAGGACTTAATTATAAAGAGGGGAGGAGGTGTCTCACATATAAACCCGTACCCCCAAAGAGGATACAAAGTGGTCCCGAGAAAATAAAAGCAAATTTTGCACCTTATGGCATAAATAGCCTATGTGTGAGTGAGGATCGAATACCATCGCAATTGAAGGTCAAATCTGAACATAGAAATAATTTAAAAATGAAGGGACCGGATCTCAGTCCTTGGAGCTCAGGCTCATGGGCCTGATTTCAGGCCTTTGAATGTTGAATTATATCTAGAGATGAATATAGCTTGCCATTTCCTTATTTGGAGAGAATCCCATGAGATTCTACTCTAAGCATCTTAAACCTTAAGATCCTAATTGGAGTTTGGAGATTTCTAATATATAGAAATCAATAAATATTGGGCTTCTAGCCCTGGTTCCAACTTGCTTAAAAGCAAGGACAAAAGAAGGGGCTACTGTTTTTGGGGACTGTACAAAGGGCCGAGAGGGGTGTAACTTGCATAAGTATTATGTGGCAGACTTATAACCGGGCCTAACTATCTTAATAGGATGAATTCAATACCTATCATGAGGTAGATCCTAATGCATAACTTGGTGCTGATGTCTAGTCTAAGGCTTGGAAGGTCTTCACCCCCGGGGATCTGCACATTGGGGATTCAAGGTCCAAGCTCTGATTTTGACAAAATAGGCATCTCAACAATGAGTCATCTGGCCTTGAATCTAGATATAATCAGATTTCTAATAGAGCTGGTAGCCAAACTTGAATGTTTCAGATTTCATAGGGAGCCCCCAGCTCTGAATTAAAATAATTGGGCATGGTTTAACATAAAACCATGATCACCTCATCAGGGATAGATACGACCTCCGTTATTGGACAGGGTATGAGTTTCAGGCTCATATAAGCCTGGATCTTTATACATCTATCATACAATAGGTCCTAGAATTTAATCGAGACCAAGTGCTCATTTCGGTTATAAACCCGGCCGGACTTAGCTTCCCCTTTTATGTGCTTCCACATAAGATTCGTATAATACTCAAACTTCAGGGCATGTTAGCTAGGTCCAGATCCTCCAAATAATATATATATTTTGGGGATCGCAAGGATAATCCAACCTCTGTCATAGGGCAGAATCTGGTTCTTGGTTTGATACCAAACTATGTGAACTTGAGTCCGGGTGATACCTGGAGAAGCAAATTGCTCAAAATTCAGATTGACGTTCATGAGCATATGAATCCCAAGTTGACCATCTAAGATAATGGTCCCAGTCCAGAATTTAAATTCTGGTGAGCCTCTCGGCCATATAGGGATTGGTCCCGAAATAATTGAAACAATGAGGACTTATGATAGAGGCTAAGACATGTCTTTTAGCCAATGTAAAGGGGTCTGATGTGGCAGGTTTTTGGCCGGATTTGGGTAACACAAAAGATGGATATCTCAGGCCCGGGCTAGTCTCAACTTGAGACAGGTTTCAGTGCAGATATCCAATCGGCCTAAGGTCAGTATTGGGATCATATTCAGGTCCAGAGCCTGGTAATATTGGTCACTCATCCACCCTTCCCTCGACCCATACATAAATCATCTATTAATCCCCCTCATCATTACATAACAACCCTCCATCGACCTATGTACAGGTCATCTATTGTCCCTTCTATCCGACCTATGTATGGGTCATCTATTCAGCCCCTGTCGACCTATATACAGGTCATTGGGTTTAGATATATCAACTCCACAGTTGGTCATGTATCTAGCCTATATTAATCCCATAATTGGTCATATTTTCTAGCCTCTATTGGCCCATATACAGGTCACATGTTCAGCCCCTATCAATTCATATCGGCCCCACACACAGGGCACATATCTGCCCCCTCATCATCCCATATACAAACCACATGACAGCCCCTTGTTTGACCCATATACAGGTCATCTTTCAGCCATATAGTGACTCTACAACCGGTTACCTATTCAATCCCTATCAACCCATATACATGACATTTTGTTTAGAGGCATATCAACCCCCATAGTTGGTCTATATTTGCCCCATAACCGGTCATATGTTCACTCTCTACTGACCCATAAACAGGTCACCTCTTCAGCCATCTATCGACCCCATACATAGGTCATATCCCAGTCCCTTATTACCTCACACATGGTCCATACCTCAACTAATCGTTTGACCCCATATAGGTTATGAAAATAATGTCTACACATACCAAGTCCTAAGCCCGGCTTCATATATTATGCTTGAACCCTCCAAATTTTGTGGGTAAAGCCACATCTCAAACATTTACTAAGTCAAGAAATAAAGACTTAAGTAATATACTGTTTTCGCCACCAAAAAAGAGCTTGAATTGGCGCATATGGCCCGATTTCACTTTGTCCAAAATGAAGGGACTTATATGAAATCGATATCTTGATCTGAATATGCTCGGATCTTGATTAGCCTCAATAATTCAACCTATGTCTTAATATAAGACATTAGGTTGAGAGACTAACCTATGGCAAGGTATGGTTAAAATCCTTGCCCATACCCTCAAGTCTACTGTCAGATTTAAATATTAAATTTGCATTCCATTGCTTTTATGGGTCATAATCCCCAGATGTTGACATTTTGTGGATGAATATTTTCTTTAATATACGAATTGCTATGACAGTTAATCAAGGGTGTCCGAGAGTCTCGGTGTAATTAACATCGGAAATTCGCAACTTCCGATGGAGAGAGGTCCAAAGACAAGTTTTATGAACCCGAACCTCGACATACATATTTTATGCATACCACATATTTTGGCTAATATTTTCTATGAAATATCATATATTTTCGTAGTAGCCAAAGATAAGATAATGGAAGTTCATTTCCCAAATAGACGGAAGTCAAATGAATTTTCAAACTATGTCATACAACATATATTCACATATATTTTTAAATGTAAATTCTTCGAGGTTTCACCATATGTGCATTTGTGAATTTATCATGACTCTTAGGGCAAAAAAAGAAAATAGTAAGGTTAATAAAACAATGTAGCCTTGCAACGTCTATCCCATTTGAACAACAAATTTCTTGGACTCTATCATCAAAGACAGGGTGGTAGGAAAGACTGGGGTCACTCTCTTGATCAGAAAGGGTGGCAAAAGTAAGAAATGTTTCTTCTAGGGGCTCATACTGGCCAGCTAAGCTTGCTTAACGTGATAGCTCTTACCTCATGTTTTCTTGACCTAGTCATGCCCATGCAGGGGTTGAAGGTGCTTGATAACTCGGTGGAGAGCTTCGCTTCTGGTGCTTGGAGTGTTCTAGGAAATGCTTGGAAAGAGGGATCAAGCATGGTAAAGAGGTTGGTTCTTGCTTTATTTTTTTGATCTATTGCCGTGACATATCCTTCTTTCTTATTGCTGCTTCATAACTATCTTTTGTATTTGAAATTTAATGAATTGTGACATCTTCTTGGTTGCCACCAAAAGGAAAAATGTTGTAACGAGGTACCTGCCCCTAAGATTTGATGATTTAGCATGTGATCAGGACTGCAAACAAATATGAGATTATGAAATTCTGATTCAATTTTGATTAAAATTAATATATTGGGAACCCATTAGTGCATCTATAAGGTATGGAATAGGATATTTCAATAGCTTATTAGAATCAGTTAGTTCTAGATCCATTTTTTGATTTTGATGAAACTTAATATGTATGCCTAAAACTTAATCTTATAATAAACGCAAAAAGTTGAATAATAAAAAAAATAAGTGATAGCAAGGTAGGCTCGATCTGAATTATAATTTAGATCAGTCAATGCCAATCACAATTCGTCAGTGGATCTGAGTGAACCAAATCCAACATGGAATCAGACCAGTTTGGAATTTTATAAAAATGTAAATAATGTAAAAAATTAGAAGAAATCATATATATAATTATGGCAATGTCAACTTCAAGGTAACAAATATGAGAAACATATCATTTCATATATTTCAAAGTAATTTAAAAATATAACTTTAAAATCCTCAAAATTATCGATAAGTATCATATGGTTCTTCATGTTTCTCATGTTGTTGCAACATGGATTGTGAATACGAAATCATAATGCCTCTATATCCTTAACCAAATAATGATTGTGCAATTTCTTGAAACTCTATTTTTGTGTCTACTTTGGGATAGCACTTCTATATCTTAATATTTCATAGTATGACTTATAAGCTTGATCCCTCTTTAATTTGAATAACCTTATATATCTTCTTTTTTTATAAAAGTTGGTATGAAGATGCTTTTTCTATGATCATTCAATATTTTTTTATATATTAAGATTTTTATTAAAAAGTTGAGTTAACCATTCCATTTCCAAATTTCTTGAATATTTTCATACTTCAATAGGGATACTATTGGGCCATATGCCTTGTTTGTTTTTATCATTTTCAATGCTTTTTTAACTTCTAAAATTTTAATTCTTCTAGTGTAATTTATATTATGTTTTTTATACTATATTTTTTTTTCTAACAAAGTTGTCATTGAAAAAGTATCGAAATAACTTTTTTACTTTTCTTTATTATTATCATCTTTGATCAAAATTTTTTATTCTTTATTTTTGATACATTTGATTTGGTTAAGATTTTAACTAATTTATGAATACCTTTTTTGTCTTCTTCGGTTCTAAGTTTTTCATATGTCTGTTTAAAAGTTTCATATCTTTCTTGTCTAACATTCTTTTTTGTTTCACTTTTCGCTATCTTATGCTTTTTATAAGCATTGTTATTATGCTTAGAGATTCTTTTATAATTTTTACTATTTTTTATTTTTTATCCCCTTTGTACTTCTTCATTCTACCACCGTGTTGTCTTTCTTGATGGACCATGCCTTTTAGACTCTTCAAGTACCTTTTAAGCTCTCTCTAATCTTTGTAGTCTTGTTCATCCATAGAACATTGAATTTTATGTATGATTTCCAATCATTTATCAAGCAATTTTTTCTTAATGCGTCACTTTTTTAATTCTCACCATTTTATTATAGGATAAATCTTTATTTTAAATTTGTTTGTTTGTCTTTTGGTCTTAATTTCTAAAATTGCTAGCATATGTTGAGTTGTTAAATATTCATTAGGGATAACTTTACAATTTTTGCAAAGAGCACTATTAGTCTATTCTTGTAAGAATGAAATTGATTTGACTTTTTGGTTTTCACTTTTAAATATTATCTAATGATATTTTCTTTTGTAAAATGAGCATTTATTAGTATTAGATCATAGGCAATAGCAAAATTAAAGATACTTTTCTTCGTTTCATTTTAATTCTCATATCAGAGACCTCTATGGACTTTGTCATATCCATGACATTCATTTCTAACATGTCTATTGAGATCTCTGATAAATATATTCTCTTTTTGTTGATGACACAAGATCTATCGCTATAAAATCATTACCATAGTCTTGTTAACAGATATATTGATAAGCTGATCAATTCTTCCCACTATGCTTTTATCCTGGGAAGATCTATTCCAGATAATTATATGGCCGCACACGAATGTTTGCGTGATTGGAAGCTTAATAATTGGAGTGCATCGTGCTGAAAATTGATTTTAAGAATGCATATGACAAGGTCAAGTGGAGCTATCTTTTTAGAATCATGTAATTAATGGGGTTCAATAACAAGTGGATTGCGTGGATCAAGGGTTGCATCACGTTCGCCAAGTTCTCTGTTGAGATTAATGGGAAATCTTTCAATTTTTTTACATATTCGAGAGGCCTTAGACAGGGTGATCCACTCTCTCATCTTCTTTTCGTTCTCATCGGTCAAGTGCTTAGCATTATGTGGCAAAGACCAATACAGCATGCCTGATTGAAGGCATTGAGGTAAGAACCAACAGAGTGTGTCACTTGCCTACAGTTTGCAGATGACACCATTCTCTTCTCATCTGGGAACTTAGTCAAATGTATCCACCTAAGAATCCTGATTTACTTTCTACAGTCTGTCACAGGGTCGAAAATTAACAAAGCAAAATGTGAACTGATCAGTCTCAGTTTGCAGGAGTCTCTTAGGCATCAGGTGCAGAGCATCTTCAATATGCCTTGGTTTTCCTTCTCCATCAAATATTAGGGCTTGCCACTTTCTAACAAAGGTACTACTAGTAGTAGAGATTGTCAAGTTGTTGTTCAAACGATGGAGGGTGAGTTGCAATGATGGAAAAATATAATGATTTCGGCTGGTGGTACATGACTGCTATCTAAATTGGTCCTACAAAATATACCTCTGCTGTTCTTCTTTTCTACTCTCAAACATTCTATGAGCATTTGTAGCAAACCGGAATGTGTGTGGACAGATGAATTGAATGCGGCACACCGACTGTATTGTTCCCTGCTCTTTTAAGAATCAGTAGTGATCCGTATGCGAATGCTTGTTGTCATTGGGATTTGAGAGCGAAGTGGAGTATTATCTTAAGAAGAAACCTGAAGGATAAGCAAATTGGTGATCTCTCTTGGCTATTGCTACTCCTTGAAGACTATGGTTGTACTTCTAATTAGGAGGAGAAAATTATTTATCTCCCTAGCAACAAAGCTATTTTACAGTTAAGCTATTTTACAGTTTAAGTATGCTATTTTGAGCTTATCTTTGGGTGGCGTGGAAGCTCTTTGGTACTCTATTATTTGGAGCCTTGGTTGCCCATCAAAATAAAGCCATTCTTACTGAAAATTGGTATCTATAGATTGTCGACCAGGAATCACCCCAAGAAGATCTTCAATGACATTGTTACTTGTCTATTTTGTGGCTTGCAGCAGGAATCCATTGATTATCTTTTTTTTTGGTGTGGTTTCATCAATTCACTCTGGAAAACTTTATTTGGAAGTTAGAACTTGCAGTGGTCTAGCCCTGTCAACTCAACAACTCATTCTCACTCAGTGACAGCTCAATCCGTTGGCTGAGGAACCTAATTTATGGGTTTTGGTTTTGCTGGCCATGTTGTGGACCATTTGGCAACTAGAAATAGAAGGGTATTTGTCGATCAATGTGATAAACTTGAGGCTGATTCTGTATTGGTAGCATCTTTGCTCAAAGATTGGGCTTTTGCACACTCCGCAGATTTTTGGACGTGGCCACATTCATGGACCTCCTTTCTTTTAGAATTTTCTTTGCGTAACTCTTTACTTGTCTACCACCTTGGTAGTTGAGTGTTTCCCTCCCCCACCCTTCTGTCTCTTTGCCTTTGTCTATTTTGACTTTGTGTGGGACTTTGTTCTCTTTGGTTCACATTAACAGAAATTGAGACTCTGGCCTTAACTAAAAAAATTATTTATTTGGTGCACTATGCATAAAGTCATCCATATCCTCTCAATTTTGTAAATCTCACTTCTTAATCCAATTTGTGACGCATAAGTACAATTTCTTATTTCTTTACATTTCTTTATTTTCTATTTGGTTTCTTGAATACAAGTAACATTAATCTTTCTTCTTTCTTTGTATTATCAACAAGTTCTATGGATTTTTCTAATAAGGGACCCAATATTTCAAATATCTATTCTCAAATTTTATTATTTTCCTTTGTAGATTTATTAGTATTTTTTTAAGTTTGTTCTAAAATTTATGTCCTTAGTTTACTAAATTAGTCTGAATCGGATCGAATCAGCCGATGTGTGAATCGGATTGGTCGATGTTGATCCAATTCTGGTCTGGAGCACCGATTCAAAGGACTCCTGGTAGAATCAATTTGAATCGGGCGAATCGGTTGCGAATTGATCAAATCATTTTGATTCGACTCTGAATTGATTGATTCAGATTGATTTGTCTGGACAACTTATGTTTATGACTATTAATGATATCGGGCCTGATTCGGACCTGATATCTATTCAATATCACTAGTTTAAGGGTGAAATCGGTGACAAATCGGTCCTCCCCTTTCCCCTTTTCACTCAAAAGAGCTAGGGCTCCAATGATCTAGGTGATTCCACTATGAATTGGCCAATCTAACCTCGATTCCGGTGATTTCGATGATCTTCGCAGTGATTCGGCTTCTATTCCTCCCTCTTCCAATGATCTTCAGGTGATTCCCTCATCCTCACCTAGATTCTGGCCGATTCCAAGTCGATTCTGACTAGAAAAACCCCTTAAGGGGTTGTGCGGGCTTGACAGTCATCCCTGTCAAGGCCAAACAGTCCCAATAAGGGGCTGTTCAGTCTTCTATATCTCTTTGAACAGCCCCGTTAAGGGGCTGTTTAGTCTCCCTGACTATCCAAAGTCCGAACAGCCTCGTTAAGGTGCTGTTGCTGTTCATTTCAGACCCCCTTAGTTCCGAATTCAGTAATCTTTTTAATCGGTAAAGTGAACACATTTTTAATAGCTTTGATTTCCTATTTCTTGTAGCCCAAGGAGGCATAGAGCAATGGTCAAGCATGAAGGCATCGCTGGGTGGGAACACATACATATGGTTGATTTTGTTGAGAAAAGGATACAACGTAGGTGGTGTGAGAAAGAAATGAATTGATGAGTTTTCCAACACATAAGAGGTGTGGGTGGAAATGTAAAACAATGTAACAATGTGTCCAGTGAAAATAGTGAAGCTATGAGGGCTTACCTTACTAGAAGAGTCTCATAAAGGGAGTTTGTGTTGAATAAAGGGAGGGAGTTACATGAGGAGCATATGCGAAGCAGAGACAAGAGGCCTAGCTATAAAGGCAAGGGAAACTGGCAAGTTGAGAAGGTGGAGTCATCATCCGAGTTTGATGAAGATGAAAACTTGAGAAGAGCATTTTAGGCAAGCAAACAATCATAAAGGGAAGATGAGGAGAGGAGGGGAGCAAGAGGCTCTAGAGTCAGGGATTTGGCATATCGTCGGTCACAGTCCCCCCGACCCACACCCATTGAGGGTGTGCGAAGTAGAGAGGGGTAGGGTCCATTCTGTAGATCTGCTTCAATGTGACCCACTGAGGATCCACACATGTTCATACGCCAAAATAGCTTGTAAAGGACAATAAGAAAAGCCCTTCAAAGGCATTAAAGCAACCACTTCCATAGCAAAACGAGTAGTCATGCATATATGTAATTGGTTTCTTCATGTAGGTAATAAATTTTAGTTGGAAAGGTCTTTTATGTGTATGCTATAAATTTATTCAATGGCCTAATAACAAATTTTGTTTTCATCTTAACTTAATGCAGGCGTTGCAACACATGCCACCATAAGCCTTTATTTTCATACCATGATTGATGTAATAGGGGAGACCATATTAGGATTAAAGATCCCAACCAGTTGATACATCTACATTGCCGGCCTTGATGAGGAAGTAGAAGATCTTAAGGCCTGGATAGAGAGCTTTAAGTTGGTATGGATGGAGAGAGGATACATATTAATGTGCGATGGGTGGACTAGTATAACAAAATGGTCCACGATTAACTTTTTAGTGTACTGTTAAGAGGGCATAACTTTTTTGAAGTCCATTGATTTTCAGATCATATAAAGAATGCATAACATTCTTTCACTTATGGACGATGTTGTAGAAGAGATAGGGGAGACAAGGTTGTAGGAAGGAAGTTGATGGACAAGAGGCCACACCTCTTCCGAGTTTCATGTGCAGCACACTATATTGACCTCATGTTGGAGGATATAGACAAAGAGACATAAGTTTTTACTCTTCTCAGCTAGGTACATCTTATCACCTCATTTATCTATTTTCATCTACTTTGCTTCACATAATGATATATCATACTGAGGGGCATGATCTGATCATGGTTGAGCTGACTAGATTTGCCGTACAGTTTAATACCTTAGAGATGTTGCACTGACACAAGCCTATACTAGTATTGTTCATAGCATTGGTCGAGTATATTCTTTATATGGTTGACTTGTACAACATGATGGATCAATTATAGATCTTTGCATAGATAGTGTTTGATTATGGACAAACATTTTTGGGAGAAGATTGCTTACTACTTGTCCATCATTGAGCCACTTGTAACTATGTTTGAAGTTAGTGGATTTAGATTAGAGGAACCAGATGAGATACCTTTATGATGCCATATGCAAAATAAAATTGAAAATCAAGGAGAAACATCACAAAGGGTACAAGAAGTAGTGAAAAATCATAGATGCTAGATGGGACATTACACTACACTACGATGTGCATGCAATAGGTAAATCTTGTTAAGTGTTAGCCATAAGTTAATTATTACTTGCTTACATAAATGTATGGTCTTGTGTTATATGTCATTAATACATGATATTTCTTAAACTCCCAAATGTAATATAGATCACAAGCATGCAATGATCAAGAAGTGTTGATGGGTACTGAGTGTAATACAAATACTTTTAAGAACTCAGCAGGATAGATGTAAAATTGAGTTTGGAGTAAGTGAGAAAAAAACTAGTATTATCACGTTGGACCATTAATAGTGTAATAATTTTATGACTTAATTTTGTAGATGTAATCTTATAGGATGAAGACTAGAGTATACTAAGATTCATATCTAAGGTATTCATTTGACATGGTTTTTGCTGGTATGTTGAAATTGAAATAAATTTTTGTATATTTTATGATATTTGCCTTAACTTATTTAACCAATAGTAATATCATGTTTTATTGTTATTTTTTATAGTTGAGTGGTGGGCACAAGTTAATACCAGAAGTGGTTGGAATCCACTTGCATCAATTATAATTCGCATTCTCAGTTAGAGCACAAGTTTCTCCCAGTGCGAGAGGTATTATAGTATATTTAGCATTATTCACACAAAGAGAAGAAATATATTAACATTTGACAGATTGAAGAAACTAGTGTTTTGCCATTACAATATGCAGCTGAGGATAAATAACATCAAAGACTTAGAAAATAGTAGAACAAAGATTTGCACGATTTGCAAGAGGTCCATAGGAACAAAGGGCACAAGCAGAAGTACAAGAACCAGCTATTTTTGATGATGATGTGGACTATCTATTCTAGGATGAGCACCCACTTGCCACATGGGTAGGAGATAAAGCGAGGAGAGCACCTCCAGAGATCAATTATGAGGATTGTGTATGGGTTGAAGGGGAACTAGATGATGTTCAACTTGAAGATGAAGGCATACGGCAAGAAATCCTAACTACTCCAACTCCAGTTCAAGCTACTTCAATTCCAGTCTTAGTCCCAGCTTCAGCCCCAGTCCTAGTTCTAGCCTCACAACCAACTATCACCAAGATGAAGACAGACAAAGACAATCATATTGGGACGCTTCTTACAATTAAGAAAAGGTATATCAATGTGACATGGGCTTTGGGAGTTTTTCTTCACAAACAGGGGAAAACACAAAAAAAAGAAAGTTGGACATCAGGCGAAGATATGTGAATCCAACTGACAGTACTCAGGTACCTTTCTTAAATGACGATGAGAAAGAGTTCATTTTCTGTACCAAATAGCAAAATGTAGGGGGTTTAAAGGGAGGTGGTAGTGTAGGTGGTGGAGGAGGATCTTATTGTAGTGTACACACTAGTGGGGTAGGGGAGGATGATTTCGGGTAGAGATAGCACTCCATTTAGAGAAACCAACACTGGAATAAGGGGTTCTTTGATTAATATTTTGCAACAAATTATTTAAAACCTCCTCATGACTTCCAACATTATATTCCAGTTACATCTTCGGTCTCTCAGGACAGTGTATGATTTCTCCAGGTGGTCAATTCTTTATTTTCATATGGATACGGGCCGATCATTACATATAAGTCTTAGTGGAGCATCTATGAGAATACGAACAATGAGGATGAATGTGAAGCCCGTAGATGATGGTGAAAGAAAGGTAAGCTGTGCTTATTGTATGCTAATTTTCATTTGTATCTTGTTATAGTTTAATGAAATAATCTTTGCCATTAAACTATATTGGCTTGTATTAGTGTGTATTGTAAATTTGTAATCCACACATGAAATTATGTTAGATCAATGTTGTTTATTTTTAAAATTTCTTTAAGGCAATTATGTTAGATCAATGTTTTTTTATTTTTAAAATTTCTTTAAGGCCTCTTTAATTTTTTGGGGTTTTAGTGTTTTTTTTTGAAATTTTTACAATTGGAAAAAATAATTTCGATTGGTATTCATCCTAATGAATCGGCCGATTCAAACCGATTGGATCCAATTCTGATCAAATCGGTCTAAACCAATTCCAATTCTGATTTTGATATTTCTATCGATGTTTGTCTTGCTCTACATTATGTAGTAACTTCTTTATCCACACATATCCTTTATGTTGAAACCCTTATTTATTTAACACAACATTCGGATACTTATGGGCCCCAACATTTATGTCATTTGAAAATAGATCATGAGATGTGACTATCACCCTCCTTCCTCATCTAGACTTGGGACTAGCCATGGTGCAATTTTTACATTGACACTAGTCATGACATATGTTGTTTCATGTGAAAAATGTCTCCATTCTTCACTTTTTGTCATCACATACATTGTACATTTTAAGACATTAATCATGAATCCATGATGCTATTTGATATCTTGAAACCGGTAGATTCAATTTCTTGATGTTCATAATCAACTATTTTTCTATACAAAACATATTTACTATAATATTTATAAAAGTATACTTAGAAAACATTTATAAATTACAAAAAAACATCAAAAAATGCAACTTGCGGATTGGGCAATGTTCAAACAAGATTGGATGTTGGATTGACAACTTTTAGTAGTGGATCGGTGAGTTTAGGTAGTGGATCAGTGAGAACCAGTGTTTGAGGGCAAAATTTGGTGGCAGATTAGGGGATTCGGTGGCTAGGTGCAATATGTGGTGGCATGATAGTGACCTTGGGTGATGGGAGAGTTTGTCTTTGTAGGGGACCCCTCTCCCTGGCGGTTGTTCTCCCTTCATAGGGGGAACCCTGCTAGAAGTCACTTTGAGGGGTGACTGTCATCTAATCACCTTCACCCCTTCAAGGTGACTGAAACAAATCATCCCTTCCCCCACCAGCGCCCCTTTTCTTCACTCCAAAGGGGTGACTGAAAGGGGGGGGATCTGTTTCCCCTTCGGATAGCTTCACCCCGAAGGGGTGACTGAAATAGATAACCCCTTCCCCCGACTTCACTACAAAGGGGTGACTGAAATAGATAACCCCTTCTCCCTCTTGACCCCGCTTGGCTTCGCTCCAAAGGGGTGACTGAACGGGTGATCTGTTCCTTCCCGTGGCTTTGCCCCTTAGGAGTTTGGATTGGATTTTTTCCTAGTTGTCCTCCTACATCTAGAAATTCTTATTTAATATGAATTTTAACTTTTTATTTTATTTCTTTTGTGTGTAAGGCAAATATCAGATGAGTAAAGTGCCCCTGAACGATCATGATATTGCATGGTAACATAGAAATATGTTAGATGTTGAGAAGAAAGTGAAATGTAAGTGGTGTGGAAAAGAAATAAATGGAGGTGTTTACTGTCTCAAATAATATAGGTGAGATTAGTGGAAATGTAAAGAGGTATAGCATTGTGTTGACAGAGTTCAGAGAAGAAATGATGGCATATTGAACTTGGAGAGTATCAAAGAGAGATACATATTGAGTATGTAGTTGATTGTACAATGAGTTGTTCGAACAAAGAGACAAATCTCACCTTTGAAAGTTGAAAAAAGGTAAATCACGTGTTCATGTTGAGGTTGATTGATCAAGTTTGGATGATGAATATGAGGCACAAGTCAGGAGAGCAATGTATGAAAGGGTCATGCCGAGGAGATGATGAGAAGAAGAGGGACATGAGGATGCTAGATGTTTAAATGTAGAAAGCACTTGACCTACTCATCAATCATGCCGAGATAATGAGTTCCGTTAGTCACAATCAGTTTGCTCTACGTACACGTCCATGTATAGGCAGGATGACAGAGGTCAAATGATGGTCAAGTAGACCTTTAAAGGAGTTAAGGCTATGACAAGGCTGCAAAGAAGACAATCAATCACATTTGTGAATGGTTTTTGCATGCAAGTATATAAAACTTAACTTCTTTTAAATGTGTTTTGCATATTTTTGAAACAAACATTAATAAGTGTATGAACCCTGGTTTGGAGTGCGTGTGCCTTGGGCTAGGGTGCATGCACTTTGGACTAGGGTGTTTCTAACACGGACCCAAATTTGTTAGCCTCGTTGGTGCAGTTCGGTTCTCAGATGACTCCAAATAGTCTCACATTGATCCTAACATATAAAATAACAATATTATTTATAAAACATGAGTTTTGAATTTCATAATAAGGTCAAATTTACATGTCTACGTTATAAAACAATTTCTTATTTTAGCTATACTCATATCGTTTTTCTTGTTAACAAACCCCCTTTTCTAATCGGTTCTCATGTGAACCACTTTCTTAATTTGTATTTGCCAATCGGTTCCCATGCGGACCGCTCTTTCCTTTCAAATTGGTTCCCGTGTGAACGATCGTTGAATTTCTCTTAAGTTCTCACATGAACAATGCATTTTGCTAGATTAGATCCCGGGGGGATCACCTTTTGATACTTCACTTTCAGATCAGTCCTGGCATGAACCACCTTTTCTACTTTGCCTTCACCAACCAGTTCTCGTGTAAACACCCATTCCTTTTAAATTGATTTCAACATGAATTGCCCCTTGCTATTCTAATTCGGTTCCCACGTGAACCAACACTCCTTTTAGATTGATTCTTGTGTGAACCACCTCAAATGTTACTGATTGCTTTGATCTCCAATCAGTTCCTGTGCGAACTAATCCTTCTTCGCACTTGTTCTACATCAGTTTCTATGTGATCCACCCCTTCTTTTTTTGTCATTGCAATCGGTTCCTATGTAAAACATTTTTCTACTTATTACATATTGGTTCCTGCATGAACCACTCCCTTTCCTCTAAAAAAATCGATTTTTACATTAACCACCCTTCTATCTCTCAGTTGTAACTTGTTTTTTGTTTTTACCAACTCTTACTTCACTCTTGTTATTTCCATTTCCATTTGGTTCGCACGTGAACCCATTTATTGTTTTATACACTTTATTTTTAACATTGTTCACTTAATATTTCATCCATGTTACATCATGCTTAGATAGATTGTTTGTTTCTTATTCTTATCGTACACATATTACGTTAGATTAGATTTTCATTGAGTACTAGACTCGTCTGATCTGTATGACATCCAAGAAGGGAGTTCTCTCTTCCAACACACCCTCACCTTCCAATACATCCTCTTGGTGATTACTGATATCTCTTATGGGAAATTCCTTTTTGGTCAACTGGATTTCTTGCCACCAAGGTCTTTGTAAGTCCATAGACGTAAATGATTCTCTTTTCACTGATCAGGTTAGTTATACCAACATCCCTAAACATGAAGAACATTGTTCAACTATTACATGCTAATATTGTAAGAACCTTAGTTCAGTGGTAGAAGAAGCTTATGATTGATCTTATAAATGTCGGGTGAATAATTATTTTAAAAAATTATTGATGTAAGACTTAACCAAAATTATTGTGTTAATCATTTAGGAGTCTAGGCATCATTTGTTTGCGAATAAAAAAAAACCAAAATGAAAAAAACACATTCATCCTTATATTGGAAAATAACAGGATATGTATAACATTAGCGTCGGGAAGAGCCATCAATGTGGTAGACAACTATCTAAAGCAACGAGGGTACAACCAACCCACTACGAGCTGCTGGAGTCTCAACAGTCCAAGAACCGAAGATCGCTCAGCTTTTCCCCTTCCTCATACGAGATCACTCAACTTTGGGTAAATGTGCTTACATTTTTGCCAAAACAGAAAATTTTAATTTTTATGTGGGGTTAAATTTCTAACAGCTTCAAATCACCTTAATTACTTTTAAATTGCTTATTGGGCATGTACATGCAAAATGACTTTCAATTACTTTTGAATGGGCTGAATTTTTGCAACTCTAAATGACCCCAAAATCTTCTCCAAAGTGGCCATACTAAATCCTGTTTCTTTGAAAACAAGGAAATGGTGAGGTAAAAAGTGTAGAGAGACCAAAATATCCCTCCTTTTCTTCTTTACGTACGGCAACCAAGGAAATGGCGACATTTTTGTAACCAAAACGAATTTTCTCTCTTTCGTATACAAAAAACGAAAGAAATGCTGGGATATTTTTGTGACTAAAATACTTCTCCCTTTTTTTTTTTATAAAAACGGCTTCAAGGCCTTATTTGCACACAACTCAACTAAGGGATAAGCTTCCAACGTGAAGGCTCTCCAAGGGAGGAGAAAGAAGAAGGAAGAAGAAGAAAGTTGCAAAGATCCAAGACAAGAAAGAAGATGAAGAAGACTTCTCCAAGGACGAGGCACCATAAGCAAAGCTTCAAGAAAGAAGAAGGCACAAGATGCTCTAGAAAGTTCCAAGTCCTGAGGTACTACTATAAGGGAGCAAGACACAAGGCCCATTTGTCATCATCAGGATGTAAAGACACCAAGATATCCAAGGTCCATCATGTGAGGAAAGACTCAATTAGCCTATACCAAGAGAACATGACAAGAAATCTGGGCCATCTTCCAAGAAGCAAGGCTCAATTACCTTCTTCAAGATGTGACAACACAAGGCAACTCAAGGTCCATTAGCAAGGGGACCAAACAAAGAACCAAGTCAATGAAGGCTCATTAAATTGTCTAAGCTCCAATTGAGGATGATGTCACTTAAAACGGTATGAGGCCTATCAAGAGGATGAAAGCATATTAAGATAACTACGTCAACTGGATAATTATCTAAATGGATAGGAAGCCCAAGAAAATCAATAAAGATCCATTACCGTGGCCAACTCCCGAGTGGGGATAATGCCTCTGAATGAGTAGGGAGCCCAAGAAGTTAAACAAAGGCCCATTAAGTTAACTAAGTCACACTTAGGGATAATATTGCTTTAGGGTAGAAAGATACAAAATGAAGGCCCATTAGGTGATCAAGTCCAATATAGGTGACACTCCTAAGGGAAAAGAAGATCGGTAGGTCCGAGCACCTGGGATGACATATGGAGCACAAAACCCCGATGACCGTTTCAACCCAAACTCAATTGGATCCAAGCGAAGACCATTGACTGGACTTGAAGATATACAAAGAAAAATTTCCATCCCCAAATATATATATGTATAAAAAGCCAAAATGATGTCACATTCACTTTGTTGCACAAAGGAATCAATATATGCTATTTTATATATCCAAGTTTTTTTTTCGCTTACTTGTTATTATGGCAGTTAATCAAGGATTATTGAGCTGCTGTCTGGCATAATTAACATCAGATGCAATGCACCCGATGATTGATGGAGAGAGGTTCAACTGTAATTTAAAGAACCTACATTCATAACCTCACTATTTATATCTTACCATGCATACATGCCCCTAAAACAAACTAAAAAAAATCAACATGTTTAATTATTTTAAATTTTTTTTAAAACTTGTCAGTTTTCAACTGCGACCATAAAATATTTCTTCTTTATGTGAGTGTTCTTTATGTTTCTTTGGTAGTGCTCAATTAAACGTTTGAACTTTGAACATTATTGCTGCAACTTGTAGATTTGAGCACTCTGCAACAAGCTTGGCGGATTCTATCCAGCAAGGCAGTCTGTCCACTAAAGCTGGTTCTCTTGCTCCATCAATCATAGAGGTATGTATTTCAGTGATTGATTCTAGCTCCAATTTACAGTTCTTTTTACTGCTGCCACATCTTTACAGAGTGGAAAAACATTCACCACAAAGGGCATGCATGTCTTGGAACGCGTAGGTAAAGAAACTATGGAACTGCTTATTTCTGAGACAGGTCTTGAGGTTGAGAATGATTCCCATGAAGGTCATCAAGGAGTAGATGATCAGTTTGAGGAAGTTACGTTTGATAGATGTTTTTATATTTATGGAGGTCCAGACTATCTTGAGGTATTAATTAATCACCTTTTTACTTATCGTTTCTTTTACCATTTCATGCATTGCCTTACATTTAAAAGTTACTTGGTATTTCAGGAATTGGAGGCTTTGTCAAGCCACTATGCTTTGTTGTTTAACAGGAGAAAAGCGAAACTACCATCCGAACAGAAGTATTTCTATGATGGCAAGCTTAAGCAAGTTCAACAAATTCTTAGGTTGGGTGCTGACCTTGAGGAGATTGCGGATGCAGATAAGGGGAAAACCACAGAGATAACAGAAGAGGGAATTAAGGATGAGATGAAAAGCTTGCGTGACTCCAGTGTTAGCAGAGCTGCTGATATGGCTGCCGGGTAACAGCTTACCTATTAACATCCATTTAAACCAAGATGCCTTTGTCAGTTGCAATATGTAAAGATCTTGCTGCCTAGCAACCTTCTGAGCATGCATACAGTTCCTTAAGATGCTTCTTTCTTGTTGCAACTGAAAATTAGAAAAAAGAGGAGAGGGAGATCCATCAAGGGGAACCATGGCTAACCCACTATTCCTTTCACCCGTCCAAAGTGTATAAAGTGATTTTCTCAACCACTACAACATCTTAGTTTGACAGATCTTGGTTGGATGAATGAGGAATCCCTGTTGTTCCTTATGGTATTGAAGAAATAGGGGGATCTCCTTGTTCCCTTGTTATTGCCGAAAGTCCCTTGTTGCAGTAGATGTAGAGAAAGAGAAGGCATGCCTGTGTTGTTCTTGAGAGGTCTTGAAGGCTCCCCTAGCTCTGGATGAAGGAAAAGGTGTGACGAGGGCAAGTCTAAAACCTCCCTCTGTCTGTTTTCTGCGTTGTACATGGGAGTCTGTTTGCACACGCAAGAGAGAGAATCCAACGGATTCTCTTAGTTACGCTGCACCCATTAAAAGAAAAGTAAATAAATAACATCTTGTTTGCGATCAAAGGAGGGACTGCAGGACTCTCCGTAACTGCCTCACCTCTTGGACAGTCCTGCAGGCTCACATCCCTATAAATCCACACCAAGCAGTTTCCAAAAAATTGACCAGTCTTAGAGTCTTGCGGACTCTCCATAACTGCAGCATGGTTGGTGGAGAGTTCAGAGGACTTTCTATCTTCAACTTCCTTTTCCTCTTTGAGCACAAACAGGTGGGCACCACTTCTATTTGAAAAAAACATTGATAAGAACTTTTAAAGCTCTAACTGCCGCAAGGAAGTTCAGTGAACTTCCTCTCTTTGGGGCTACCCCTGTGCACTAGCAAGGAGGGTGGGTCTTTCTGAAAAGGGGAATAAAAAATATTAAATGCCCCACCAAATGCTGTCATTGGTGGGTGTTGCACACAAACCAAGGAAATTATGCAAGAAGCCCAAAAATGTTGGGAATGGTGGGGGTCTCAAGTGGTGGGACTTCCTACCAACTGCTCTACTCCCACGCCCATATATAGATCACCATTTCTTCATCCTTGGTGCCCAAGTTGCAAACCCATGTAGACAAGTTCTTACACAAAAGCCTTGATGCCCAAGGAGAGTGAGAGGAAAGAAAAATCAAGAGCTAAAAGTTTTAAAGCGTTAAAGACGTGACAATTCTCTTATGTTAATTATGTACTACATAAAACCCTAAGGCCCTATGTTTATAAAAATACATCTCTAATATATATGCTCTAAGTAGTGCATAAAGAGAGCTAACTGGGATATAATGTATCGGAGCATATGACTTTACATATTAAATATTATTTTGAACTCATACTCTATGGACATACACGAGTTAGTGATATGGAGATTAAGGAGTCACAATCCTTAATTTCTAAAATTACCCTTAAGATGATCACAGTTCATGATTATTCAAATGATGAGTTATGCTTATTTATGGCGCCCAACTTTATGCACATTGTTATATTGGACGTTGTACATGAAATGAAATAAACTTCTCTATATCATATCCCTTGTTGTGTCATGTGTGGACATATATAAACACCTATGGACCTTTTGATGAAATTAACATAAAAAGCAAATTATTCAAACAAACCTAAGTCAAATCAAGTCAAGTAAATAACAAACTTCAACTAAATAAGCAAATGGGAAAAATTGAAAATTAACAGCTTAAGTGTTAACATAATCTAAAGATGACAAAAAAATATGAAAATTGATGACGAATGATAACAAAACATATTTTTTTAACCAATTAAAATTTAACAAAAGCAATCACACACTTAATAAAAATGTTTTAAATGACAAAATTTAAGTTAATTTAGAATTAAGCAATTCAAAAATAAAAATAAATTATAAAAAATGTTAAATCAAGCAAGCAAACAAGCAAGATAGCAAACAAATTAATCAACTCAAGTCAACTAAAGCCCTAATTCCCAAACATATGAATTATCTTTTTTCACTTATGTCAATTTTGTATTATTTTTTTAGATATTTTTAAATCTTACAATTCATATTGAATTATCCTTCTTCAGGTTAACCTAGGTCCACTACATTTTTTTGTTCTTATTATTTTTGACATTCACTACTTTTCTTATTGAGGCTTCCTCATAGTTGTTAAGGGTGTCTGTCTAGGTACCAAGGTGCCCTTGTAGGGCCAAGGCACCAAGGCACTTTTTTGGGAGCCCAAAGGCCCACCCATTTAACAATTGAATTCATATTTAAATCTTACACCATCACTTATACTATTAAATATATTTATGATTTTAATTATAAATATATACTTAAAAATTATAATGTTTTTCAACCCCCTTTCTCTTCCTCTTGCTTAGTTTATCAAGATTATGTCTTTTCTAAAAATATACATCCACATACATAAAACACATTTAGGTGGAGTCAGACACAATACATATATTTAATTATATACAACTATGTACATACGTAAAACTATATCTTCTATCTAAATCTTTTAAGGTTTACTTCTTTTTTTTTGTAGCAGCGTCTTCTCTGCACATAATGTGTGTAGATATATGCAAGGATAACACAAGTTTTTACTACTTAAGCGATGCCTAAGCGGTCATCTAGTCACCTAAGCCGAATGACACTCTTGAATGGCTTGGGTGCATTGTCTCATTGACACTTATAACCTTGCTTAGGTCTAAGCCTAATATGTCCAAACCATCTCAATTTCTTTTTTTTCAATTTGTCTACAACTTGTCTACAATTGTCATTACACCCACATTTTTTGTGATATATTCACTGCCTATTCTATCTAATCTATGAAAACCACATTCTCATTTCAACACTGTTTATTTCGGAAACATTTTTTTCTTTATTGTCCAATATTCACTACCATATAATATTGTTAGTTTTATAGTTGTATGATAAAACTTTTCTTTCATCTTTAGTGGAGTCTTACACTTATATAAGATCCCTGTATCCACCCTTCACTTTATCCATCATGATTTAATCATATGTTAACACCATCACATTCTCATTCTTTTTGAATAATTGAGCCAATATATTTAAATTGATTATTTGGATATAATATTACTTCATTCAAACTAGCTCTCCCAAGTCCCATCTACTTCTCTTTGCAAGGATCACATAATCGAAATTGGCCAGCGGATCGGTGAGTGCCGATTCCGATTATCCAGATTGGAAAATTGCCTTATCCAATGGTAGAATAACCAATCCAAAATTGGTATGAACTATGAACTAGCTTTTCAAACACCTAAAAAATGAGAGAAATGTAAAAACATTCGATATTAAGTTTTTCCATGAGATTCCGGTCCTATCCGGCTCTTTTGGGCTAGAATAGGGTGGAAATCTACTGATTTTGGACTGGCAGCGCCCTTGCGGCTCCTCAATGTTCTTCCTTGCTTGATGGCCCGATAGGACCAATATCCGGTGACTTGGTATGTCAGGTCTCTTGACCTGCTATGTATATTCAGCTCTTAACCTGACATACCTTGGATCCGGTGCCGGATCTTGGTTTGGATCTGATAGGACCATCGGGTAGGGAAGAATGCTGCAGCACTATGCCTTGCCGAAATCAGTCCAAAATTGGCCGATTTGAGTTGAACTAGTCCCAATTCAGGCCGATTTTGGTGGGAGTCTGGCCGTGATTGGGTGTCTTGGCAAAAAACGAGTCGGTGGGTGCTGATTTGATCTAAGAATCGCCTGATTCCAATATGATCTGGCCATTGTTGCAAACCATGTCTCCTTCTTATCTTGATTTTCTTATCCAATCTGATCGGCTGATTCCAATCTGATCTGGCCAATTTTGAATTTGTACTGTATATATTTTGCCTTAATTCTACTTATCTTGAAATTCCTAGACTTCAAAGTGTTTCTCAATGTTCTAATTGTCCATTAACTTCTTGTATCCCATTTTTTAATGCGATATAGTCTGCAAACATAATATACCATAGTATGTTCTCTTGTATATTTTTGGTTAGTTGATCCATGACTAATGGAAAAGGGTAAGGACTCATCACAAAATTTTGTTGCATGCCAAATTTTTTTGTTTCTTTTTAAATTATGTAGAATTTAGTTGTTGATTTATCGTATGTGTCTTTTATCACTTGTATATAACTAACAAGTATCATATCTCACTCCAATACCTTTAATAAAACATTTCTTGAAAGTCGATTATAAATCTTTTTAAGTCAATAAATGCTATACACAGCTCTTTCTTTGTATGTTGATAGTTTTTCATCAAATTTTTAATAATAAAAATAATTTCCCTAGTAGACCGACCAAGCATAAATCTAAATTGGTTGGTTGAAATATATGTACTATTTTTAGAGATGTAAACGGGTTGGATCCAGGGTAGATATTTTAAGATCCAAATCTGATACTGTTAAGCTAGATCCAGATCTAAAAATAGATCTAATAAAATGATCTTTATCAGATTTGGGTCAATACTTGTATCTTAAGTTATATTTTGAATTCGGGTACACTTGATGCACCCAATAGTGACACCTCCTCTGCTGCACCAAAGCGCCCATGAAGCCGTCTTCAACAGATGCCTTGATTGGAAGACCCGCTTGCTAGCGGTTGCAAGAGAAGGTGCGGCAGAGAGGAATCTTCTCCACGTGCTGCTGCTGCTGCTCCACTGCTTGCTGAGCTAAGCAATGTCAGAGGTCTGCCCTCCACCACCCTAGCGAAGAATAGTGCCATCCACGGTTCCCATCCCCTTCAATCGTCGTTGTCTCCGATGATGATCTCAACCCTAATCCCATATGACGTTGTCCTGGCATTGAAGATAAGATCGTAGTTGGTGACTGTTGGCATCCAAAATTTCATCACTAAATATAAAGGGGATTCATGTTCTGATTGAAAAAAAAAGTAATATTGTAAGGACATGCACGTGTCCTTGCAATACCGTAGCAGGAGAAAACCAGCACCGGAATGGGCACAATAAGTCTGTTCGGATAGGTGATCGAACAGGAATGAAAAGGAATTAGAAAAAAAAAGGGGAAGCCTATTGCGGCCAAAGTTTAACAGGGGCAAGTTCTGTCTTGTGCAAGGTCTAATTTCAAATTGGGTCGTGTGCATAGCAGCCAGTCTTGATTCGATGCTCACCCAGAATGGGAAAGATAAGATATGCGGGAGAAGTGGGGGGCTGCCGGTAAAAAAATAAGAAAAAAAGGGTGGAGGAAATAAATGAAATGCAGCAGACTGAGATTCTTACCGCAAGAAGAGGAGGAAGCCGGTAGCTGTTGGACAGTCTAAATCCAGGTAGGACTCTTCAGGTAAAGCCTATCGCGCGGAAGTGCGACTGTTGCGGGAAGATAGGTCCCCACACGGACTCAGATTGCTGCCCCGAGTTCCTTCTGTAATTAGGAAACCGGAAGGCTTATAAGAGCGCAGGAGGATCGCCAAGGAAAGAGGAGGGGAGAGAAAAAAAAGGGCTGGAAGAGAGATCAAAGGGGAGGGACGAGGAGATAGAGAGAAGAAAAAGTTACCGGAGCCGTTGGGGTTCCTTCTCCTACGTTGTCGTTTTCGTGTGGTGCTGCCGGATCCCTTTTCCTTCTCCAGCAACCCCTACTCCCTCTCAAGCTGCACTGCTAAGCCTTCCTGTTCCTTTTTGCAACATTGGCGAACACCCTTTATCATCCCGTCGAAGCGGCCAAGCCCGTCTACTCCTCTCTACGGCGCCGTCAAGAGCCATGGGATACTGCGGAAGCACCGTTGGAGCCTTGCTTGAAATCGTTGGAGGTTCCATCCGGACCTTCTGAGACCGCCTCCGCCGCCGACCGCAAGGGAAGCTTTCGCCGTCGGAGCCGCAGAAGCCTCTTCAACCCCCCCCCCCCCGGTCGCCGGACTTGCACTGCGGGTGGGAAAACCCTCGATCGGGTTCCGCCGTTGTCGGATTTCCGTCTCCACTGCGTCTAAGTGCCGGCTGAGTGATGAAGCCGTCGGGATGAACAGTGTTGGGGGGAAATAATCCAACTTATGTCTAGCGTGGAAAAGAGGAGGGGCCCACCGAGAGAAGTTTTGATAAAAAAGGGGCCGCGATCGGGCGAAGTCGGCTAGCCCTTGCAGGAGGTGGACCGCCAGTCCAGAACAGCACCCGGCTGGTCTAAACAGTTGAACGGACCCTCTCTTCGGCTGAACAGTACCCGGATGGGTCTCCTTCAACAAAAATTAATTTAAAACAAACAATACAATGAAAAAATAAATAAAAACCTACTTCTTTAATTCAACAAATCGAGACTAGTTGGGGGGTCGACTAACCATCCGTTCCTTCGCCTCGACTCAACTTAAAAGAAATCAAAATACGGACTAGTTGGGGGGTCGACTAACCATTCGCTCTTACGTCCTTAAGATAGACATACAAAGGTCTATAAAAGATCCCAATGTCTTACCATCCAGCTATATGAGGCCGTGCATGGTCAACATGCCGCTAAGCCGATTATATGCTGACAAAAAAAAATAGTGGGAGATGCTCATAAGTCTATCAAGACCGGGTACATGTCGCTCATGAATTGACAAATCCATCAAGGATTCAAGGACCGAGTTTCTGGTCATAATTGTAAATCATGTCTCATATTGAGAAAGCAAATGAAAATTCATGTTCGGTGCACATGTTTATGCTACAAGGAGAGACAGCTACATGAAATTTTTTGGAAGGCAAGATAACAAAAAATTGACATAAAATAAAGTCTGTAAAATCTGAAACATAAAAAAATCTAAAACATACAAAAATCTGAAACATTCAAAATCTGAAATTTTAAAAAAACTGAAATCTGAATCTATAATGTGCAGAACTGCTATTTAAAAAATCTGGAAATTGGAAAATCCAAAATCAAAACCTGCAACTGAAAGTCTGAAATCTGAAATTTTAAAAAAATCTGAAATATGTAGAATCGGAGACCTGAAATCTGAAACTATAAAAAATCTGAGACCTAGAATCTGCAGGCAATCAACTCAAACTCACGAAAAAATCAAATTTCCCACATCAAACCTCTTACTGGGCAAATTCAAAAATCAAACTCATTCAAGCTGCAACACAATCCCTCAAATAAAAATCATCAAACATAACTCAATCCAGAAACATTTAAATCTGATCAAGCTCAAATTAAAAGTCAAATGAACAAACTTCAAGGATTTATTCAAAACAAACTTAATGTAATAAAAATCAGAATTTCAGTCAAAAAAATCTGTCAGAAGCTAAAATTTTAGCATGAACTCACATCTAAAACCAAATTCCGATTTGGAGCAAGCACAGTAATCAGTCTCCTAAGTCAAATCCAGAACGGAGCCAATTCTGCAAATAAATCTGGACATCTCAAATCCAAATTAAACAAACCAGAAGAGAACCCATTTTAATCTCTTACCTGTCAAATCAATCAAATTCTTAAATGCGGAGACCAATGCTGGGAGGAGGAGCAGAACATCCGAAGTTCAACTTTTCTTGGACAAAATTCAAATCAGAAAATTTAAAAGAGGTACGTAACTCTTAAGCCCAGAATCCGAAATCTAAGTCTTCAAATAATGCCCAAATCAAAACATTCTCAAGCAAATCACAAATTCATATGCGAACCAAATCTGTAAACAAGCCAAACTTTCCAAACCCAATTCTTAATAATGGAACTTGAACAAAGGTCATAAACCTGAAGTTGATTAAATTTATTCTAACCAAATCCTGATCCAAACAGCATATTTGAATTAAATTCCAATCAGAACTTAAAATAAAATTAACTCTGAATCATAAGCCAGGCAAATCTGCAAAATCTGAAAATTTTAAAGAAGATTCGGAAACACCAATCAAAATTCAATTCAAATCCAACTTTTAAATTAAACTCAAGTTAATTTCAATCAAACAAACTAACCCAAACAAACTTCATTTCAAGCCAAATCTGACTTGAACAAATTTAAATCAATTTCACTCAATCCAAATCAATTTCTTAAACCAAACCATAAAACAAATTAACTTTAACCAAACAAATCCAAAACAAACTAAAATTAAATCAATCCATAAACAACTTTTAATTCAAATCAATCAATCCAATTCAAACTGAATTCTCCAAATCAAACAAATTCAACTTAATTTTAACCAACTCAAACCAATTCAAATCAATCAAACCGAAATCAATTCAATTCAACTTAAATCAATGTAATTCAAACTAAATCCAAAACTAAATTAAATGCTTGCCTTCCATCAAGTTCATGGGGTTGTTTTCTCCTATATGTTTGTATGGATGTTTATTTTGTGGATGCATTTCATCTACTTTCATGAGTTGCTATGACGATAATCAAGGGTATTCGAGCATTCTCGATGTAATTAACGTCGGATCTTAGCACCATCCGACGGGGAAAGGTTAAAATCAATTTCAAAGAACCTAACAATCTCATTGTATAATTTTATACATATCATGGACCCTAGTTAGTACTTTTATGAAATATCACTTATTTTTCTAAGAAGTCAATGCTAAGGTCTAAATCAAAATTCAAATGGAAAATGAATTTTCAAAACCAAAATCTTTAAGGAGAGAGTTTTGAGGTTGCATCAATTGGCACGCCCGGTGGAACATCTCTTTCCCTTCGTCTCTCCGTCATAGCAATTCAAGAAGACATACATCCCAAATCCCATATATATCTAACACATGCTTCTTTCTTTTTTGTGCGAGGAAG
Source organism: Cryptocoryne crispatula var. balansae (assembly GCA_036172225.1). NCBI lineage: Eukaryota > Viridiplantae > Streptophyta > Magnoliopsida > Alismatales > Araceae > Cryptocoryne > Cryptocoryne crispatula. Next base: position 44,093,621 of record CM069919.1, on the reverse strand, counting down.
AGGCAGAAAATGTCAAAGGATGAGGCCCAGTGGGGTCCAATGATCCTACCATGAAGACTTCATTATGATGTTGCAAGCATCTCAAGGAGCCGCTCACGGAGTTCATCCAGCACCAAGAATATTTCAAGGGTCAAACAGCTTGATCCTATGTCTAAAGGGCTTACCAGGGAAGCTCCCCAACAAACAACTCCAGGGACGTGTGGTTATGGATTCTGTCACCACTAACCCTCAAAGAAGTCAAAGAGGCACCAAACATGCCGTCTCAAGACTTATGCAACTATATACCAGAGTCGGTCTTTCATAACCGACCAAGGCAAATTGAGGACAATGCCAAGGCAAAGTCCAATTCCTCCACCCACAACAAGTGCATGGCACTGGTGATGGGGACAATTTTATTAGTCTTTTAAAATTTTGTCCAAGTTTGTAAATATTCCTTTTAACAAGGACCTTTTGTAAATACGTCTGGACTCTTCTCCCTATATAAGGGGGAGATGTCTACGCGCACAAGAATATACAGTGATAGAGTGAATTTTTTGGAAGCCCTTCGGGCCTGGTTCCTCCCGCGTAGGGGCTGCGGCCCCATTCTCCCCCACCCCGGCCAGTGAGGGCCGTCCCCTTCTTCCACCTCCGGCGTAAGGCTGGCAGTTCCCCTCCACCTTCCAGATCCGACGAGGTCGCCGTCTACCCCTTCCTCCTCATCCTCCGGCCTCCGCGCCGTTCCCCTCTCTTCCCCTTCTTGGTTCGACTGCAGTCCTAGCCCCGACACCCATCCTCCTCCTCCGGTAGCGTCCTGCCCCCTTCGCGGATGCAGATGAAAGGAGGAGAAGAAGAGGTGGAAGGAGAAGACAACGAGAAGAGGGGAGAGGATCCGGCGATCCCCGGATCCTCCTCCCCAGCGGCTCCCTCCCGGCATCACCCCCCTGGCTCCATCCGCCGTGGCCGCAGCCATCGGACGCAGCCACCATTCCCTCCTCCATCGTCCGCAAGGAAACCGGCCGGACAACACGCCGCGACCTCTTCCTCCTGCTTCCCCACGAGGCATTGACTTCGTCCGGGCGGGACGGCGTCGACAGCGTCGGCACCGCGAGCCCTTCCTGGCCTCCCCTGCTCCGCCGCCTGCAAGCGGCTCCAAGGACGACGACGGCGTTGCGATGACCGGACGGCGAAGACGACGCGAGCAGGAGGGCGAGGCGCGCTCGCCCGCGTTTTGTCGCGGCTTGCGACCTCGCGGAATGGCCGCGATGCCGCCACGTCAGCGGTCTTCGACGGCGGAGACGCGGCCACGAAACCCCGCCCGGAGGCTCCCCTCGCGCACCACGTTCCCCCCCCGACGCTCGCGCCTACGACCGCGCGGCCGGCGCCGATTCGCGGCCCAGACCGGCCGGTTCGACCGGTTTCTGACCCGGTTCGGACCGGTTCACCCCGGTTCAGTGCCTGTTAGGCCGGTTCAGGGTGTTCTGAGCCGGTTGGGACCGGTTCAGTCCATCTTGGACTCGGTTCGGGCCTGTTTGGACCGGTTCGAAGCCGGTTTGCTCCATTTTGGGCTCGTTTAGGTCCGTTTAGGGGCGATTAGCGCCGGTTCGCTTCGTTTTTGTTCGGTTTAGCCCGGTCTAGCCGGTTTGTCCCGCATCAACTGGGGCAACCACAACAAGAGAAGGTTGACCACAAATAAAAAAGTAGACTGCTGGCCAACCGACAAAGAAAGCTCTCAGACTCAAGCTGGCAACAATGTCATTCAGTAGGGAACAAATCCCTAAGTCCAAATGAACGCTATCAACCAAATGGGGGCAAAGAACAAATTCTTCATCCAAAAGTCATATCTGGACAAGCAATGGCCATGCCAAAGACATATTCTCAATTCGTGAGATTACCATTGCTAGCCAATTGGCAGAGAAATCTCTCAAACTCAAGTTGGTGATGTCGTCATTCAGCAGGGAATGAATCCCTAAATCCGGATGAACTCCGTCAATCAAATGGGGGCAAGGAACAAATCCTTCGCCCAAAAGTTATATCTGGTCAAGCAATGGTCATGCCAAATGACATGTCAAGAAGGAGTCAGTTCTTAATTCATGAAGTTACCATGGTTGACTTACCAGAGGCTCGGTATATTCAAGGATAAGGAATCAATCTTATATTTACAAAATAGAAACACACTTTGGCCAACCGAATATCAGCTTGGCTCTAAACAAATGCTACTTGGGTAAGGAACAAATCCATCACCCGAGAGAAATTTGCTGAGATTGGTTGGTGGCCTGCATTTCATTGAGGTGCCGTCTCTCAATTCACTGTGTTACCATGGCTGGTTAAATTGAGAACTCAAATCATGATGCATTTCAACTGGGTAAGGGATTAACCCTTGACCCGGGAAAATAATGTGGCTTCATTTTAGCCCTAAATGCCACTTGGGTAAAGAACAAATCTTATGCCCAAGAAAACAAAAATCATCAAAGCATGGTTGCCCGATCAGTGGCATACCAAAGATGTTTCAAGAGGGATTAACCCACAAATCTATGAGTACCATGATAAACCAATCAACAGGATCATGTCAAAACTGCTTCAAAAAGGGAACAACCCTTAATTCACAATGCTGCCATTGTTAGCCTTCGTCCACAACGCGCAATGGGGAGCCTGTCAACGGCTTATGATACATGAATGCCATTTCCATGAGGAATCAATCCTCACTCCATGACATGAAGTCTTTAGGGCTGGCTAGCCAAGTAGGGGAGTCAATCTTCTGCTCTTGAAATGCCGAGGGCTACCAATCATGAGCTCAGTCCCGAGATGTTATGCATTATGGTTGCCCAGCCGACGAACAACGTCAAAGTTATGTGAGGGATCAGCCCTCTAATATGAAAATTGACAACTTGAGCCAAGCAATAGCTCGCCATGTTGGTGCCAGGGTGAGTAACCAGACCTCAACCCACATTCTCAACCAAGCTTGATTTACCAGCAATTCAGGCTCCTCGTACCAAGGTTTGCCGTCTCGGACCTCGGCTTCGTCTCGGGGGAGTGGAAGAGAAGAGATCTCGGAGAGATCTCGGAAAAATCTCGGGAGATCGGATCTCGGATTCTCGGATCAAAATGTATATGTAATATGTATAAAATGACAAACATAACATAATATGTTATAAAGATGGGAGTACATCAATGAATTCACACACATCTTATTATATAATCTAAGAAATATATTAGTTTATATTGTGTTAATAAAGTTACTAATATAAATTTTATTATTAATATAGTAGTTTATTATTATAACATATACTCTACAATGTGCACCCATATACCTAGTTGACTTTTAAAAGTATATAATAAATTTTATACCTTAAACTTTATTTTTAACATTATATAGCATAAAATATATTCATAAATAGAAACTTAAAAACCTATGAAATATATTAACATGTAACAAATTATATAATCTTTTTATATTTCTTAATATTTTATAATCTTTTTACATAATCCTTTTAAGTAATATATGTTATTATAATTAATCTTATTATATCTAAACCACAACTTTAATAAAATCAAAAAATATATATTAATACCTAGTAATTTTTATTCCATATAAATGTTTTACCATGTTATTATAATTGATCTTATTATATTTATATAATCTAAAAAGATCAAAAACTTTATATAATATTCTTATTATTAAACTTATCATATGTGACCATAAACTTTAAAAAACTTATAAAATATATTAATATTTCATAACTTGTATTATGTTCATATATTACATAATTTTTCATACTTACATTAAACGTAATAATTTTGATTATATTTAATCCACAGGCCACATAATATCTTATTGTACATAATCTTTATATATTAAAACAAAAAATAGCAAAAGAAGTTAGTTAAATATTTACATCATATTTAATAAATTTTATCATATTTAAAATGCACAATATCTTATTATATTTCAATGAAATATACTAATTTATATTGTTTTTATAAAGTTAATAATATTAATTTTGTTATTAATATAGTAGTTTATTATTATACTATATACTTTACAATGTGCACCCATATACCTAGTTGACATTTAAAAATATATAATAAATTTTATACCTTAAACTTTATTTTTTAACATTATATTGTATTAAATATATTCATTAAATAGAATAAAATATATGTAATATTTTAGTTACTTATAATTATCTTATTATATTTAAATTATAAAGCAGAATAAAATAAAAAAATAGATTAATATTCAATAAATTTTATTACTTACAAATTGTATATAATGTTACTATAATTAGTCTTCTTATATTTAACTAGAAACTTGAAAACTTATAAAATATATTAACATTTACTAAATTACATAATCATGTTACATGTTTTAATATTTTTATAATCTTTTTACATAATCTTTTTAGGTAATATAAAAACATATGTAAAAATAAAAAATAAATAATAAAACTTAAGTAAAATATATTCATACAATGTTGCTGGAATAAATATAAAAAAACAAATTAATACTTAACATATACTAATAACTAATTTTTTATATAAAATACTTGTAATATTTTAGTTACTTATATACGTTATTTTGTGTAATTATTATTAATCTTATTTTTTTAATTTATTTACTATAATAAATTAAAAAATAGATTAATATTCAATTATTTTTGTTACATTCAAATTTTATACAATGTTACTATAATTAATCTTCTTATATTTAACTAGAAACTTAAAAATCTATGAAATATATTAATGTTTAACAAATTATTAAATTTTTTATACATTTTAATATCTTTATGATTTTTTTACATAATATTTTTAAATAATATAAAAATCTACGTAAAATATAAAAAATAAATATTAAAACCTATGTTATGTATTCAAACAATGTTATTATAGTATTCTTAAAAAATAAATTAATACATAAGTTATCAATTTCATATTTTATTTATTTATTCAAAATAAAAAATTCTTTTAATTAAGATATATATAAATTAATAAACTTAGAGTTAATTAAAATTACATTATATGTGTATATGTCTAGTAATTATATTTCTATATAAAGAGTTTATGTTATATATGTATATGATATAAAATATTATATATTAATAAATATTAATTTAGTAGCCTTGTTTGAATATATTACATAAGTTTAATATTTATTTTTTATATTTTATGTAAGTTTTTATGTTATTTAAAAATATTATAAATAATTAATAAATACTTAATCAATATTACTTTTATAAATATTTAAAAATAAATTAATATTTAATAATTACTAATATATTTTAATTTTGAATAATTTTTAAAAAAATATTAACGTTAACGATTATGTTAACGTTAACATTAACGATTACGTTAATGTTTAATTTAACGTTAATTTAAAATAAAATTACATTTAACTTACCTTACCTCGCGACCGTGCCCCAGCTGTCCATCCCTAATCTCCCAAGTCCCGAACCCCGATCGACCCGCCGCGAGCCATGGCGGCCCGCCGCGGAGGTTCTTTGCCGCCGCAATCATCGCCGTCGGAGGTTGCCGCCGCGGCCATCGCCGGCGCCGGAGGTCGCCATCGCCGCTGCCGTTGGACGCCGCCTTGACAGCCGGAGACGATGCCGCCGCGAGAGCCGGAGGCGGACGGAGGAGACCAACGGAGAGATCGTCACTGCCTTGGTAGGTTGCACTTGCGCTTCCTCCTGCTCCTACGTCTTCCTTGGGGTCTGGCGAGGGGTTTAAGCACCCACAGGATACCTTCCTTGGATGTGTGCGGTGTGAGGGACACCTTTGGCCGATCGGCAAGGATGCCATCAGCCATTTTTCTTTGCCTCTTCCCGCCACAAGGCATCTTGTGCCTTTGTACACCCGCGAGACACCATCCCCTCGGCTTCGGACATCTCGTTTCTCGCCGTGTCCGCGAGACCGAGATTCTCGCGAGATCTCGCGAGAATCTCGCGAGATGACGAACCATGCCTCGTACTCCTCTTCAAGTTGGGAACTAATCCCATACTTGTCTTGTGGCCCAAGCTGTTCAGTTAGCGGCACAAATCCAAGGTATCCCTCGGGCTTGGAATAAATCCGATGCTCACATTAAAGCTTGCATATGAAGGGCGTTATCGCACTCTACTCGGGTATGGAATCAATCCACCACCCGATATACATCAATTGTTGCTCGATCTGTCGGTTAATATGGGCAAGCCTCCAATTACGGCATGGGCTAAGGAACAACCAATTGCCCATCATGCTAAATTCTTAACCCAGAAAGAAAAGAGAGTCGGTCTTTACCAGACTCACGCCTCCAGACAATGTCCTGGAAAAGACTTATGACACAGGGAGAAGGGGGCAAGTCGCTCATGTATACGACAAGTCAACCGGAACCAATACCACCGAGATGAGGGGACAGCCCTCTACTCCTCAATCCGAGGATGGCAGGCCGATCAACGGTCCATGATGTTATTGGTCAGGCGAGGGGTCAATCTTCAGCTTGACACCCCAACAAGTTATGCCCACCAACGGCTTGGTTAATTCATGCTTTCCCTCAGGCAAGGAATCAATTCTTTGTCCGCTCAAATGTTGTGGTCAACTAATTCTCGGTTGAGCCAAAAAAAAATCCCTTGGCAAACCAAGAATCAGGCGCCCATGCTGCAATCAACTTGATGGAAGGCTCGTCAAACTTAATATAAACAAGAAAAACAATTCAAAATTTCATACTTCGTTGGAGGCAATCGCCTAGCCACACTATAACAGTATGGGCCAAGGATAAACCACATGCCCAATATGTTATCAAACGATCAGGGAGGAAGCAATCCTCCACCTCAAAGAGAAAGCCAGTACAGGTTCCAACATTTCTTATTGCTGAACCGTTATGCCACTCTGGCCCGGTTGGAGAAAAAGGGACAAGGTTTCTTCCCAGTCTTCCACTAATACTGCTGCAAGGCCCACTCGGGGAGAGAAGAAATCTTTCACCCGTCAAGTTATTCATGACCGGTCAGTGGTTCCAATTACTATTGGAGCGAGGGAGCAGACCTCTTTTCCTAAAGATCAATAATTCCGGCTGATAAATGGCCTACCGAGCTATAGTTCGGGTGAGGGATCAACCCTCGGCCCATAATTCAAACGGGGATAACTGATCAACAGTGCCATCTCCACATACTACCTTCAACTTGTCAGTTCAACAAGGATGACCGATCAACGGTTCTATCCCCCAATGTTGCTTGATGAGCTAGGAATCAATCCTAGGCTCACCAATTGAAAATTACTGCCCGATTATCGGTGCAACTGTAAAATATCCTTTGGTTTTGGAACAAATCCGATGACCACATCAAAACTTGCCCAGATGTGGCTCCTTTCTATTATGCTAAGGCAGATGAAGTTGAAGCTCATCATCCAACATTTAGCCAATCGTTTTGTCACTCTGGCCCGATTGAATGAAAAGAATAAGGATGCTGCCCAGCCTTTTGCCAACATTGCTGCATTTTGCACGGGGAAAGAAGAAATCTTTCACCCTTCAATTTATTTCTGACCAATCAGTGGTCTCAACTACTAATGGAGAGAGGGACCAGCCTCTTGTCTGAAAATTAACAAATCTGGCCGATCAACGGCTAGCCATGCTATTTCTTGGGTAAGAGACCAGCCCTTGGCCCGTGACTGTAACCGGGGTAACCGATCAACGGTTTCGTCCCTGGACGTTATTTTCCGGGTGAGGGATTAACCCTGAACTCGTCATTTCAAGTATGACAACCAATCAACAATTTTATCCACCAAGACAACTTGACGGACTAGGAATCAATCCTATGCTCACCAATTACAAAAAATGTTGCCTGATCACTGGTGCAACTCCAAAGTATTCCTTGGTCCTGGAACAAATTCAATGACCACATAAAAAATGGCCCAATTGTGGCACCTTTTTTATGCTCAGGGGCAAGCCTCCAGGTCACTCCAGTATAGCTCAGGCTATGGATCAACCGGACGCCCATCATACTAGTAAAGAGCAAGGAAGAAATCCTTTGCGTACAAAAGGAATGCATTCAATCAAAAGTGATCGGTCCTCTGGCCACCAAGCGAGGAAGCAATCCTTCATTCTTAAACAAGGCTGGCAAATCAATGGTCAAAAAACATAGCTTTCAACAAAGCAAGGGATCAACCCTATATTCTTCTGTTCGAAGGAGCCAGCCGATCAACGGCCTATGATGCTACAAAGAGATCAGCCTTTCACCTTTTCTCTCAACTAATATGACTAACCAATGGTCCAGTCTTTTAATTCTTACTGGTTAGTGAGGAATCAATCCTCCATCTGGCGAATGGATGCAGTTGTCATGATAGCAGTTTGGTAGTCATGTGTCAATTGGGCTCATAACAAATCTTATGCCCTCACTGAATGATGCCTATATTGCATCACCTGATAAGATTCTGCTTAGGAGAGAGCAATTCTCGGCTCTTGACTCTCCTCTTGAGGATAAAACGTGGGTTGTCACACCCTTGTATGTCTTTGATGATGTTAATGAATCCACGTGGTACTATTTTCTTTCTTAACACCCACCAAAGAATCTCTCTTAAGACACGATCACAAGCTTTTTCTAAATCAATGAAAATCATATGAAGATCTCTTTTCAAGTCTCTATATTTCTTCACTAAGGATCTAGTTAGGAAAATGGCATCCGTAGTCAAGTTACTTGGCATAATTCTAAATTGGTTTTATGAGATCTTAGTATATTCCCGAAATTTTCTTTCCATAACCTTCTCTTAAAGTTTTATAGTATGACACATGAGCTTGATACCTCTATAGTGCCCATGATCTTGTACATCCTCTTTTCCCTTAAATAGTGGGATGATGACCGTTTTTCTTCATTCATTTGGCATTATTTTGGAAGTAGTTATTTTATTAAAGAGAAGAGTTAGTCACTCCACTACTCTCTCACCCGAACACTTTTAGAATTCAATTGGAATGTTATCGAGACCACATGTCTTTGAGGTCCTTATTTTCTCAGCTCTAAGTGCACTTCTAAAAGGGTAATTTTTTGGGAGAACTCTGACCTTTGTTCTCGGTCCCCTTTCAGCTTCGTTGAACTTTTCGATGCATGCTTATTGAAGAATGTTTCAAAGTAAGGTTTCCATCATTCTTGGACGTCCTCGTCTTGGGTTAACGCCCCTCCAAGTTTTTAATACATTGAAGACAGCCTAAGTCTCGAGATCTCCTCTCCCTCAACTTGACCAATTAATAAATATCCTTCTCACCTTATTTTATGCCCGATTTATCATATAACTTGCTACAGGCAAACTCCTGGGCTCATATAACTGCTCTTTTTGCATTAGTCTTAGCTCTCTTATATTGTTTAAAGACTTTGCCAGTGCTACAGTTGGACAATTTTTTAAACTATTCTTTCTTGTTTTTCACTATTGTATGCACTTTATCATTCCACCACCATGATTTCTTCATAGGTGGGTCCCACTCAATAGACTCTAAGAATAATTTTTTTATCATCTTAATCTTTGTCTCTTACTTATCTAACATTTTTTTTTAGTTTTTATTATGCTATATTATTCATAAGCCTTGTTATTTTCACATTTAGGCAATATTTCGTACAAAAGTTTATTCTTTATTATTTTTTGCCATAGTTGTAAAGGCAACAAGACGCCTAAGAAGTTTAAGGATATCCATTCCACCTAGGTGACAAGACAACCATGGTATGCCGGGTCGCGACCCGGCCCCGACCCGGTCGGGTTTAGCCCCGACCGGCCCGGTCGCGACCCGGTCGGGCCGACTCCCCCGGCCGGGTCGCGGGGTCGCGGCCGGGTCGCGGGGTCGCGCGACCCGGCCGACCGGGTCGCGCGACCCGGTCCGCAACGGTAATGTGACCGTTGCACCGTCGACAACGGTCATTCGACCGCCGCCACGGTCGCGGGGGCCGCGCCCCCCATTCAGCCACTCGGGGGCTATTTAAAGCCCCCGGGGCTCCCCTTACTCCCACCCTCCCACTCTCACTCTAAACCTCTCATTTTTGCTCTCATTGCTCTCATTTTGTTCCTCATTTACTTAATTATTTCATTAAGCATTTCATTAGTTCATTTAGTTCATTTATTTAACTTTTGTTTCATTGATTAGTTAGTTAAGTAGTTTCTTCTTTTAATACTTATTTGCTTACTTACATAGTTAGTTAGCTAGAAGATTAGTTAGATATTTAGTTTAGTAGTTACTTAATACATCATTAGTTGGAAGGTATAGTTAATTACTTACTTGATCATATAATTAGTTGAGCATTATTTTTACATAATTAAAAGTATACTTACATTAGTAGTCACTAATTAACGTCATTAACTTTTTAAATAAATAATTACTTACTTAAGTAATTATTTAATTACAAAAATGTCTTATCCAAGCCAAACAACCCAAACTACCGGCGCGACCCGGAGTGATCCGGCTTGGTTGCATTGCAATTTGATCTCCAGAAGACATCGATTTGGATCAAATATTCTACGAGAAGAACTCCTTAGAAGCTTGGGTCAACGACCGAGAAGGGTTGGGAGAACCGAAGTTCAACCCCCAAGACCGACAATGGGCCGAAGGAGTGCTCGACGATGTCCCTTTGGCCGAAGAATTCCAGATCCCTCCTCACTGAAAGCGCCGAGGACCGGAGAAGGAACTAGTCAAGGTACGCAAAGTAGGCGAAAAGGTAAACAAGTTATGACTGGTCCTTTTGATGTTGCAGATGCTGATACGGTCGAAGACGATCGAGAAGATACGCCGGAGCCGAACATCCGAGTGCAGTACCGTACGTCCGAGGATTCGTCGTCAAAGAGTAGCACGATGATGGTGCCGATACGGGGGCGCGAACACTTTACAAGTACAAGGGACCTCGGATCCTCCCATATCTCCTACAACGTCGTTACGTTTTTTACCGGCGATGAGCAATATACTCACGCGACCCAAGATACCGATCACGGTGGAAGGCCGCAAGGTAGAGGAGGTCATCGTAGCCACGTGAGTTGGAGCGAGAATACCACGATGCCTCCGACTATGTGTATGATTCATCCCAAGGCTCTTGGTTCCCTACATACGATCAAGAGTATTGTGGATTGAATTACGTGGAGTCATCGGATACTTCGATCCAATCGACCTATAGTTATGGTGACTCGTTTGGATCAAGTCTTAGGATAGTTTCCCGAGGGACTGACGAATATGATCGTCATGTGTACATGTATCAAGCTTTGTACTCAACTCAAATGACATGGGGAGAGTACATCAACTACCTACAAAGTGTAGAACACATCACGTTGGAATAAAATTGATGCATTATTTATTTAAATCATGTCATTTAATTTATCCAATTTTTCTGTATTTTTTCAGATTTTATTTTGTATTTTTCTTATTTTTTTGGATTTTTCAAAAAAAATAATTAAAGAAAGGGGTCGCGACCCGGTCGCGACCGTGTCGGCCTGGGGGTCCCGCGACCCGGTCGCGACCCGCGACCCCTTCCTCCTTGAAGACAACCACTTAGGCATTACCTAGGCGATCAAGACAGTAGCATTAGATGTCTGTATATATTTGTATATACATGTTTATATGCATTTTCATTTTTTTCGACAAGTAGCACAGTGGTTGCACGCTAAGTGACCACCCATGATGAAGGGTGATTCACACCAGATTCTAATTATATCAATAGACAATCATATATATAATTAGATGTTGGTATTATATATGTTTATGTATACATACAAATATGTATACATAAATATAATTATAAATGTATGTTTTAATTGAATATGTATGTTAATGTGTTCATACATTTATATTTGATTTTATTTATGTAATTATGTATGCGTAAATATATATTTTTTGGGAAACCATTAATCTTGATAAACTTATTGAGTGAGAGAGAGAGAGAGACAAGAGAGTTAAAAGAGATTTTTATAAATTTTAAATACATAACATATATTTATAATTACAAATCTTAAATATATGTGATGGTGAAATATATTAATATGTTTACATTATTATAAATAGACCCTCATGTATCGTGGCATTTCCAAAGATGGCTTGATAAGACACTAGCAGAATAGCACCTTTAATGCCTAGATGAGTGTTTTGACAACTATGCTTTTGCACTTATTAATTCCATCGTCATGTCTTATTTTTAGGTGGACCATGTCCTTTAAATTCTTCTAATATTTCTTACCTAATCATATTTATCAACATAGCATTAGCTTTTGTATTATTTCTACTCATTCATCTTAAGAAGTTTAATTTTAAATGTCTCTTACTTTGTCCATTTTAATTTCCATGATTCTTGGAAAAATATTTCTTTTAAATGTGTTTGTTTTTTATTTTAATATATAAAATCATTAACCTACGTTGACTTGTTAAAATTTTACTAGAAATAACTTTGTAATCAGTATAATTAGTTTTTCTTGTAATTATGAAGTTGATTTGACTTTTATTTTGTTAAATTTTAAATATTTTTAAATGAAATTCTTTTTGAATAAATTTGGTATTTACTAATATAAGATCTTGAGTCATAGCAAAATCAATGATACTTTTCCATCTTCATTTAAAATTTCATATCGGAAACTTTTGTGAACTTTCTCGCGATATTCGTTTCCATCTTGTCCGTTGAGATCTTCCCGAATAAATATGTTCTTGTCATTTGGTATGCTTTGTATAAGGTCATTTGTTTCTTTAAAATTTTTCTTTAATCTCACTTCATGATCCAATTTGTGAAACATGAGCATTAATTATCTTAATTACTTTTTTATGATAATTTTAATCAAAATAATTCGAACTCATACCTTTTTAGCAACGTCATTACATCTTTTAATGTTTTACACTTTTACCAACAATGATACTTACTTTTTTTAATTTTGTTTTTATTATATTTTATAGTTTATAACCTATATTTACTACTATACATTTTCTAATATTATTTGATTTATTTAATAAAAATAATATTAATCTTTTTTCTCTTCGTACTGTCAACATATTCTTTAAGTTTTTCCACAAGAGACCTAATATTTTAAGTACTTATTCTTATCATTCCTTCAATATTTTATTTATTAGATTTATTTTTATGATAATGTCTATTTCTTTTTTTAGTTTGGTCTAAAACTTTTTGGCTTGCTATGTACTTTGTATTTTCTTTAACCACATGTTGGCGTACATTTTTTTCAAAAAAAAAGGGAGAAACAGATGGGCTGGCTTAGAAGCTGGGCTAACAGCCCATAAGATCAGCCACAATTGGGCCCGATTGGGCACCCCAGTAGGAGCCTTATTTGCCTAACCCATAATTAACACATTTCAGCCAAATTCAGGCCTTGTGAGCAGCCCATAGGAGGGCTTGGGCCGCAGCCTCCTGCTGGCCCAGAAACCAGGCCCAAGTTGGGCCAGGCCCAGTTCAGCTCCAATGTGAACAGGTCCAGCCGCACCACCTGCCACCTCAGCATCTTTGTGCGCACCATCCTGCCACCTCAGCCTCCCATCAGTCAGTTGAAGGAGGGGGAAGATGAAGGGACAGCCAGTCAATCAATTGAGTTAAATGGAGTAACCTCCATGGGGGAGGCCAAAGGTCACCAACGTACACACCTGCTGGCCTTTCATCTGCCCCCCCACTCCCTATAAGAGAAGGAGGGGCGCGCCAGCCAGAGGGGGGCTTCTTCAGACACCGATAGGCTGCTGGTTTGTCCACTGCACCTGCTGCCCGTGGCCAAGAGGAAGAAGAGGAAGAAGAGAAGAAGACAAGGTAGGAAGGAGTAATACATACTAGCTATGTAGCCCTCTAAGGGCACTCTTTTCAACCTGTTCTAGCAGCCCTCTTCTGCCTTTTATTCATCTGCAGAAAATGCCTCATCTCGGCCCAACTAAACCCCCTTAGAGTGGACTACGCTGACCTCTGGACAGGCCATTTTTAGGTCCCCAAACAGGTCCATTTCCAGCCCATACTCGGCCCCAATCCAGGTCCATATACAACCCATGTTCGTCCCATCCCCAGGCCCATGTTTCGGCCCACCTGCAGGCCCACGTTCAGACCCCCAATCCAGGCCCAAAAAAAAACAGGTCTCCTTGTGACCCGGTTCCAGCTCACCTGCAGGCTCCTTAAGTTGACCCCACATAGGTCTATGATCGGCCCATCTCCAAGGCCCAAAACAGGTCCCTAATCGGCCTCCTCTCAGCCTGCTGTTCAAGCCCCCCTTGTGGCCCATTAAACAGACCCCAAACAGGTCCCAAGCGGTCTCCAAATCAGACCCCTACACAGGCCCTGTCCGGTCCCTAAATCAGACCCCAACCGGTTTTGAAACACATCAAATCAAAATCAGATTTTGATCAAATCAAAACAGATAAAATTCAGATTTAAATCAAAACTGTCAACTACAAAAAAATCAGATTCTGAACCGTACTGAACATCCAAAATCAGGTTTCAATAAAAATCTGTCAACCACAAAAAACCAGGTTCCAATTAAATCTGCAACCAAAAAATCCAGATTTGAACAATCTACTAAAACAGATTCTAACCGACTTCAAAAATCTGATTTTTGGCAATCTGAAAATTCACTTAAAACCCACTAAACTTCTTCCAAAATAAATCAAATAAACAACTCCAAACACCCAAAATGGATCAAAAAACCAACTCAAAACCGAAAAATCCAGAAATCTGAAAAAATCCAGAATCTGAAAATTCAATAAACCAATCGAACAACAAATACCAAAATTGCTTAAAACACTTTAAGCACATCAAAATCAAAAATCAAAACAGTCCAAACTGGTCAAACCGAAACCAAAATGAACAATAAACAAATCAATCAAAAAAGTTGATTCAAACTCCGAAACTCAAAACCGACTTTCAAGTCAATTCAAAAATCATCCAACAAACAAATAAAACAAATCCGAATAAATCGGTTTGCATCTGATCGGACCCAAAAGGCCGCTACCCTTTTTGAGTTCTTTACTTTATTTTGTGGATGTGCACGTCTCCAAAAATAGGTTGCCGCAACGGTTAATCAAAGGCGTTCGAGCCGTTGCTCGATGTAAGTTAACGCCGGATACTCGCACCATCCGGCGGAGAAGGGTCAAAAAATGAAAATTTCAAAGAACTCGAAGCTCGGTTCTAATATCTTTAAACTATCACCGGACTACCTAATATTTTTAGGATACCACCTATTTTCCTAGAAAAGCCCGGAGATGTCTTTCTTTCTAAGAACAGATGACGTAAAAAAAGAGGTTCACACACCACACTTAATTCTTAATGTGAAAGGTCATGTTTATTTAACATCACATCTACTGTTCATGTAGCGCATGCCGAGAACGCTTTCACCTTCGTAGTTTTTTTATCACATCTGAACTCCCGTGCAACGCATTGTAAGAAGAGAACATCCTAACTTTTATATCCTTTGAGTACATATCATGAGATGTGACAATATTTAAGATTTGTTACCTGTTGTATCCAATTTTCTTTATCCAAACTTTGAGACCAACAAAGCGCATATAAACTTGTACTTATGTGAAGTTCAATTCAAACAAATCAATTAGATGATAAATAAACCAAATAAATGATAAAAAAGTTCTCACTTTAAAATGGATGAAAATAATAATAAAATGAATATTTAATTTAAAAAATAAAATGAATTAAAGCAGCCGACATACATTGACGAAATGACAAAACTAATAAAATAAAACATGGAAAAATGACATAAAACTTAAATAATTTCTTAAAACCATTAAACCTTAGTTGCATGATAAAAATATTGATGAATAAAAATTAATAATTAAAAAATAAAAATAAAATTTATTTAAACATTTTAAATCAACGACTATGGGAAATAAGTCTTCCTCATCTCATTATGCATGTTTGTTGTGAATTAATTACTTTAATAGTGCTTTCTTATAGTGATTCAGCAAGGGTGGTCGAGCCATGGCGATGTAATTAATATTGAATCAATATGAGTTCTATGGGGAGAGATCTGATCTTAAAATATGGATTCACATAATATCCTCATATATTTATAAATCTAACATGCCATAAAAATAATGTAAATATTTTCAAAATTCGAGGTTTCCACAAATTGCATGCACGATGGAACCTCTTCCTTCTTTTATCTCTCCACCATAGGAAAAGTATCAAACAATATATATATATTCACATATCTTTTACATGCTTCTTTTTAATGTCTCCATATGTCTAGTGGAGATTTATGCCACTTTCTATGAGAAATATTTTCAAAACTAAGGATGGTGCCCAAGTACCTGACCATTCATATCTTCAATGTCTTAAGTTGTTGGAGAAGGTTTGGGTAGACAAGTCTGTGATCCAGCCTCAGCCTTGAGTCAAAATGATAAAGAAATATGTACCACCAAGTGGGCAGGGAAGAAATTCCTCAAGGCGTAGGGGTGAGCATTAATCTTTAATACATGCCCTATATTCAATGTTTTTGAACGAAAGACATGTCTTAAACCTTCAAACATACCCAATTTTTCATGACGTAGAGGCTAGTCTCATTCCTTAGCACAACCAAATTTCTTTCGCCTGAAGATGAGCCTCAACCATCCACATATCCGCATATCCATGGCCTAGAGGTGATCCTCAATCTTCCACATAGCCAAGTTCCTATGGTCCGGAGGTGAGTCTCAGCTCTTCATGTAACCAATATTGTGGCCTGGGGGCAAGGAATTCTGGATGGAGATTGGCCCTTGTATCGGCCAGAGCCAACCCTGATCCAGAAGGGATCAGATCAGCCAACTCGGCTGATCCGGTGAGGGAAAACTCAATCCATATTGGTTCTTCTAAAAAATTGATAAAAACAAATTGTTTCGGACCAGTTGTCAGTGGCAGAGCAGATAAGATTTGCCTAGATTGTTGCAAGGAGGCAGTGGTACAGAGCAGATACGCTCATATTAAGTCCATCAGACCCAATACAAGCTGCATCGATTACCTAAGTTGATGCATCCACCCATACCAGCTCTCTTAACCCCACTAGATGAATGAGAAGAGGAGGAAGAAGGTGTTATGTGGGGAAGTCTAAAACATGTCTCTACCTGTCCAGTCATTTCTCTTCATAGGTGTCCATTTACACACAAGAGAGTAAGTACAAATTACAATGTATCCTCTTTTGCGCTGCACCCATTCAAAGAAAAATTAAATAAATGGCATCTATTGTGTGGCAGTCAAAGGAGAGTCCACAAGACACTCCGTAACTGCCACACCTCTTGGAGAGTCCTGCAGACTCCCATCCCCATCAAACCACACCAGGTGGTTTCCAAAAAATTGTCTGGTCATGCGGCAGAGGACTTCTTTCTATCTTCAATGCCCCCCGGTGTGGTTTCCAAAAACTTGTCTGGTCATGTGTCAAGGGACTTCTTTCCATCTTCAATCTCCCCTTCCCTAGAAAGCAAACAGGTGGGTGCCACTGCTATTAAAATAAGAAGATTATTTAGGAGCTTTTAAAATTCTTACATCCACAAGGAAGTTCAATGAACTGCCTTTCTTTGGAACTGGTCATACACACTAGCAATGTGGGTGGGTCCTTCTAAAAAGGGGAACAAAAGATATTAAATGTCTCACTGAATGCTCCAAAAGGGGGTTGCACAACTGGAAGGAAGTTGCACTTGAATTTTGAAAAAGTAAAAGTGGGAGTTTTTAGGGGTGGTACCTTCCACCAATTGTTCCATTCTCTTGCCTATATTTAGATCACATTTCTTATTCGAAGTGGAGACCCTGGACCAAGGATTGCCATCTCGGATCTCGACTTCGTCTCGGGGGGGTGAAAGAGAAGAGATCTCGGAGAGATCTCGGAAAAATCTCGGGAGATCGGATCTCGGATCAAAATGTATATATGTATGAAATATAACATAATATCTTATAAAAATAGGAGTACATCAATGAATTTACATGAAAATATATAACACATTTTGTATATCAATTGTGTGAATGAACAATTACAAAGCACTTTCAATACCAAAAAGATGATCTTTGAGCTTCTAAAAGATTTAAACTTGTATACAATCTTATTTAAATATTAATATAGTATTAAACTTGTAACACATTTTCATGTAATAATATAAGTGATAGTGAAATATATTAAATGTGTTTACACTATTATAAACGGGACGTAGAGTAGTCACGGATCGACCGAGAAAAATTCTTTATGGACCAATCTACATGGGGTGAGATCTCGGCGATCTCGTATCTCGGCCCCTTGGAGAGACCGAGATTCTCGCGAGATCTCGGAGAGATGGAAAACCATGCCCTGGACAAAGACTTTGATGCACGTGTCGCAAACCCAAGGAGGTGAGCAAGGATTTCTGATTCGGAATCGGTCACCAAATCAGTGGGGATCCGATCCGATTCGAATTGTATCGGATCGGTCCAATTTTGACCGATTCTTAAGAAGAGAAAGTGTTCTAGAATTGGGATTTTTTTTACAATTTTTTTTAAAAATTTGATTTCGATTATGATTCAGGCCAATTCGGACTGATTCTGGCTGATTAGGCCTGAATCTTTTTTTTAAATAAAAAATTAAGATTCTGATTTCAATCTGATTTGACCGATTCAAGACCAATTCAAACCGATTCTGGTGGAATTCAGGTTAGAATCGGTCCTTTAAGTAGGAATCGGATTGAAATCGACTGATTCGATTCTAGAATCGGCTGGTTTTGATCTGATTCGACCAATTCCGCAATCTATGGGCATGAGTTATCAGACAAAAGTTTTGGTGCACAAAATTGCAAACCTGTGAGGCACAAGGAGAATGAGAGCAAAGAAAAAGTGAAGGATACAGAACTTGGGGAATGCATGACCTTATGTTCATAAAACTATCTCTTATATATGTGTTACAAATAATCTATAAAGAGAGTGAATTGGGATGTTATGTGTAGGGTTGTCTGACCATGCATATCAAATATTATCTCTAACTTTTATGTTCATAAAACTATCTCTTATATATGTGTTACAAATAATCCATAAAGAGAGTGAATTGGGATATAATGTGTAGCGTTGTCTGACCATGCATATTAAATATTATCCCTAACTTATGTTCTATGGACATACTATGAGCTAAGGTGCCAAGATTAAGGGGGCACATGACTCAATTTCTAAAATTACCTTTAAGATTTTCAAAATTCATGATTGTTCACATGAGGATTTAGGACTCTTTATGCCTTCTTTTTCTGCACATTGATGTATTCGACGTTGCATATTAAATGAAATAAATTCTAAATTCTTCTATCTCATGTCCTTTATTGTGTCATGTGTGTTCGTAGTCATATCAATTTTAAACACCTATGGCTCTTTTATTGAAACTAACTTTTAGCTCATTCAAACATACCTAAGTTAAATTATGTCAAATAAGTAGCATGGGAACATATAAATGACTTAAAATGATGAAATTTAATAAAAGTGCAACAAAGTGGAACTTAAATTACAACTTCAGTTTTAAAATAGTTTAAAGATAACAAAGTTATAATGGTTTAATAAAATAATATATAAAAATGACATATGATGATAATAAAGTATATTTTGTCAACCAATCAAAACTTGATAACAAATATTTTAATAATCAAACATTTAATAAAAATGCTGTGAATGATAAAATTGAAATTAATTTATACTTATGTAATAAAACATATCTAAATAAAATAAATAAAAATAAATCATAAATAATTAAATGAAGATGCAAAATTAACTACCAAAATAATCAAATGATAATAAATAAAACAAATAATGATGACAAATCAAAAAATTGATAAACAAATCATAAAGAAATAATTAATGTAAAGATCATAGAATAAGTTGATTGACATTAAAATGCCCACATACATTAATAAAATGACAAGAAAATAAAAAATATATTTATATAGTGTGTTGCTATGGTGATTAATTATGGTTGAGCCAGTACTCATGGTAATTAACATTGCATGAATCTGAGTTTGGTGGGGGAGTGGTTTGATCTTAAATTCATTGATTCACATAATAAACTCACATATTTCATAAATAAAATAAATCTCTTTCAAATAGCTAACATATATGGTGATGGGGACCGGTATGGACCGGATCGTCCGTTTGTTCGGAGATAGCGTCTTCCGGATCCTCAGGAAACGACGTAGTTATTTCATTTATTTCGTAGTGTTAGTATTTTATTTTTATGTATTTTATTTGAATATTTAGAGTCCTTTGAGTCCTTTTTATTATAGTCCTTTAGAGGACATATATGTAATTAGGATTTTTAGAGGTCCATCTTGTATTGTCTAGCTTTATTTAAAGAGCTCATACCTAGTGAATAAAGGAGAGATGGATGTTTGAACCCAAGGAGAGAAGCTCCTCCCATTTTCCCCCTTCCCCCTCTGACATCGGCATCGTTCCCCCACCTCCGGGTGCTCCCGGTTCTCCCCTCCCCTTCCCGGTGTTCCTCCTCACCTCCGTAGCTAGGTCCGGTTCCCTCTTCCCCTATCCCGTTCAATTTTCCTGACCTACGTCGACATCTCCGTCGATGCTGCCCTAGGTCCGTCCGGACCTCCCACCTCAGCCCCTCACCTCCCCTCGACCCCTTCAGCAGCCCCCTCCACCCCTCCGGTCCCCCTTCCCCAGTTGGAAGCACCCCCGCCCTGCGACAGACACCCCCCCCCATTCCGGCGGTCCGCACTGCTCACGCCCTAAACAAAGCACCCCGCCCTAGGCAACTCCTCTCCGCCCCCACAAACATCCCCACGGACCCATTGTCCCCCTCACGGAGCCCCTCACAGCCCCGAGCCCTCCTTTCGCCGCCCCCCTCCGCCGGTTAAACCCTCTTCCGGAAGATCCGTCGAAGACGAATACGGAGAGGAAAGAAGAAGAAGGAGATGGAGGCGACGACGTTGGCGGCCGAGCCTCTCCGGCCTTCCCCTCCCCTCCGACGACGGCAACGGCGGCGCCCAGCGCCGCTTCCAGTGCCTCCGCCTCCCGCCCGACGCGGCTGCCGCGAACGACGCCCGCAGGAGCCTTCGCCCGCACGAGGCGTCGAAGACGCCCCCCCGCCCCGCAGTGGTCCCTGCGCTCGTTTGCGAGCGGCCGGCCACGGTTCCCGAACGGGATGGTTCGCTGGCACCGGTTCGCGGCCTAGACCGGCCAACTGGCCGGTTCAACCGGGTCCAGACCCGGTTCACGCCGGTTTAGCCCAGTTCAACGCTTGAACCGGCCGGTTCAAGTTGGTTCAGGGCAATTTGAGCCGGTTTAGACCGGTTCAAGCCGGTTCAACTCGGTTCGGGGTCGTTTAGGGTCTATTTGGAACGATTCGAGTCCGATCCGACTCATTTTGGGTTCGTTTAGGTGCTTAGAGGCGATTAACGCTAGTTCGTTTCGTTTTCGGTCCGTTTAACCCGGTCTAACCGGTTTGTCCCACATCAATTTGGTATCAAAGCATCTTTTAAAAATTGAGTCCTTATAAGGACTAGTCTGTAAATAGATTTCTTAGGGAGTCCTTTTTTTTAATTTTCCCCACTCATTCTTTATAAGGAGGACCGATGTACATAGGAAGTTAAGTGAATATTGGAATTTTTAGAGCCTTTTCGGCTA